>OZ025296.1:323701558-324901558 GCA_964019185.1 Maratus speculifer
AATATGTGTAAAAATAGAATATTACACAAATATATGTGTAAAAATATTGCACAGAAATATGTGTATTTCAGTGCAACTTACACTTTAAAGTGTGTATTTCAAGAGTTATCAGATAACATTTACACATTTGGACTTATCATCAAATTACACATAAAAATGTGTATTTTGAAATTTACACATTTGGCGTATTTTACACACCAAATTACACATATAGACGTGTCGTTTTTGTATCATCGATTTACACATTTTTGTGTGTAAATTTACACATTTATTTTTTACAGTGAAGATATCTTTGATTTAAGAAGAAAAACTCATTCTAAACTATTTTAGAAAATTGGTAATGCTTTAAATATTTGTTAAATGTCGGCTTTAGGATACTTTACCTTATCGCTGCTCTAAAAGAATAAATTCAGAAGTTGTTATATTTTTCGTGTATGTTGCATTAGCATTTTTTTTAACCTTTGAAAATTTTTTTAAAGATGTATGCGATATATATAATAAGTGTTTCGAGTTTGACTGATGTCTGTGTATATGGTCTCAGTGTGCATTGGTCACTGCTTAGGAAAGTTGATTGTGTATTTTTTTATTTAAACTTTCAAAATCACCAAGGTTGTGAATTCTGTGATATTTCAGCTCCAATAATTAGATTCTAATTGAGAATTTTTTTTTTTTTTTGAAATGTTCTTCTCTCCAAATGGGGCATTAAAAATTGAGGTGTGCAACTGCATGCCACATAAATAACAACAAAAGTGGCAAGTCCTTAAATTTTTTGGACTCCTTGGATTTTTTCTTCCCATCTCTGTATGAACCCTGTATAACTTATGAAATTTCTTGCTTGCTCTTAAATAAAAAAAAAAGAGGTGGTTTTGCCTTTTACGAGCTACACTCACTTTGGCAACGCAGCTTTAAAAGAAAAATTTACTAATAGCCTCTGATTTAAAATAGATTTGGTCTGTTTGAAATGCAATTAAACGACTAGTGACGATCTTTTTTAATCGAGTTACTCTTTATTTCTCTTTCACTGGTTATTTTAAGGTTCAATCAATTTCTGCCGGGAAAGCTTCCGATTTATTAAATAGAACTAATTAAGCATTTGTAAATCAATTTATATAAAAGATAGTAAACACAGGGTTCATACAGAATTTGAAGAAAAAATCCAAGGAGTACATATCAAATCCAATTAGTCCAAAAATTTTTAAGGATTTGTCACTTTTATTGTTATTTATATGGTATGCACTTGCACAGCCCCAATTCCAGAGATTCTGCGAGTTACCCACCACGAGAGGGGAGGGGGGTATCCGCGATTTTCAGACGAAATCGGCGCTTCCTCGCGATCTTCAGACGAAATCAACAATTTATCTGTGATATTTTAGCAAAACTGGCGATTTACTGAGATCTTTTGTCCAAATCGGCAGTTTTTCTACGATCTTTTGACGAAATCGGCAGTTCTTCCGTGGGGTTTTTATAAAATCGACATTTTTTTGACGATTTTTAGGCAAAATTTGCATTTTTACACGATCTTTTCTGAAAAACGGCATTTTATACCCACGATCTTTTGACGAAATCGGCGTTTTTTCCGTGATCTTTTGATAAAATCGGTGTTTTTTTTTTATTCTAAATATTTGTAAGCGATTTTTTATTGAAAACAGCGTTTTCCCCCCGCGAACTTTTAACGAAATTAGCGTTTTATCTGCGATATTTGATGAAATTGCCGTTTTAACCGTGATCTGCACAGGAAATTCGCGTTTTTCAACGATCGTTTGACAAAGTTCGTGAACAAAAACATTGACGAAATCGTTGTTTTTCCACGAAATATTGACGAAATGTGCGCTTTTTCGGCAATGCTTTCACGAAATTTGCATGTCTCCGCGATTGTTTTTTCGCGTGTTAAACCGTACAAGTTGGCAACTATGCGAAACTGATAACCCAATTTCAAATTTTCGGAAAAGGATGCCTTAAATTTTCGGAAATTTCGGACGAGAATCACCCCTGAATCCACCGTTATCAGCAAAATTGAGCATGATAAATCGTATTATGAAGAAGAAATCCAAGTTGTATATCTAGCTGTGAAGTAATTAAACAGTGTAATCACTTTTTGAAATTAGAAGCTTAGACGTGAATGTGGATTAATCTTTTCACTTTTCTTTCCCTTATGGCCATGAAAACTAAATCATTTTGATGGCTATTAGTATGATCCCAACCAGTCACTGCTGTGCTTTTGATGAATGATGTGCATACAGAATTTACCGTGCGCTTTATAATCGTATTTTTTTTTCTTTTTTTTTTGAGCAATATTGCTTGCCGCTTAACTTGAAAAATCCTGGGTCCCCGGGAATTCTAAAATTATGGGTCCTTTTTTATCAAAAGCGGCTCCCCACTAATAAGTCATTATTTTAGATGCAAAAATTGAACTTGCATTTGCAAATGAAAAATAAAATGCAATAACCACTGTTTTAATAATAAATAAATAATTAAAACCAATAATTTTTGTTTAAACTATTAAGAGAAATTTTCTTTACTTGTTTAAAAATAAATGTGCAACATACAAATTTAACTATAAAATACTGAACATTTGAATGTAGAAGATATAACAAGTATCACTATTGTTTGTATTTCTTTTTTTTTTTTAAAAAAGGGACAAAACTGATTTATTGAAAAAGACATTTTTGCTGAAAAAAAGAATACTTTTCTTGAGGAGTAAACTGATGAAAATTTTTGATTAATGAATGGGTGTTTTTCTGAGTCACATTTACTCAAAAAGACTTGGAGCAGTCAGAAACAGGAAAATCCGTTTTTGGAGCAGGGAAAAAAAAAAAAAAAAAAAAAAAAAAAAAAAAAAAATGAAGCAAAAAAATTAGATTTTGGAACAGAAAAATTCACTCCCAACATTAACGTTTCTTTTTTTTTTTTTTTTTTTTCTTCATGCCTGTTTGACAAAATTTGAGTTTTTTCTCGATCTTCTGACGAAATTTGCCGTTTTCCGAGATTTTTAAACGAAGGTTATCGTTTTTTCGCAATTTTTTGATGAAATCTACCATTTCTCGAGATTTTGTGACGAAATTAGCCATTTTTTCGCGAATCTTTTGAATAAATCTATCTTTTTTTAAGATTTTTTGACGAAATCTATCGTTTAATCGCGATTTTTTAACGAAATCTGTCGTTTTATCGCGATTTTTTTTACAAAATTTGTCGTTTTTCGCAACTTTTTGAGAAAATTTGCCGTTTTTTTGGAGATTTGTGACAAAATTAGCCATTTTTTTACGAAATTTGCCATTTCTTCGAAAATTTTGACGAAACCTGTCGTTTTAGCGAATTTTTTTGACAATATATGCTGTATTTTTCGAATTTTTCGACAAAATTTGCAGTTTTATCGCAATTTTTTGACGAAATCTGTTGTTTTTCGCGAATACTTTGACAAATTTTGCCGTTTTATCGCGATTTTTACACGAAATTTGTCGTTTTTTCGCGATTTTTTGAGGAAATCTGCCGTTTTTCCTAAATTTTATGATGATATTAGCCATTTTTTGCGAATTCTTTGATGAAATTTATCGAAAAGTAGTCGTTATTTTGAAATTTTTTAACGAAATTACGCGTTTTACGGGACGCGTAAGAACTATTTTTCTGCGTCCCGTCGCCGATTTTTTGCGTATTTTACGCACTATAGCGCGTCCGCGGCATCCCCGACCGCAATATAATTTAAGGAGTTTCTAAGGAGAATTTTGTTTATCTAAGTAGTTCTAAGTACTACTTGGGAACGATTTCATTTCTAAGTAGTTTCTAAGGAGTACAAGGAGTCTGTGCGAACCCTGTAAACAATATCGCTGCCCGGAGCTTCCCGGAGTCTTGTAACCACGCTATTAAAAAAAATGTTTTGAATAAGACGGTTTAAGGGGGCTCAGGGGTTGAAAACTTTTCAAAAAATCGATTTTTTTATGATCTAGTTTGATTATTCAATTAATTCTTAACTCAATGCAAAAAACCGCATAAAAATATTAGCATTTTTAACGGAGTTATAAGCATTTATGTATCAATACTTTCATAGCCGCATCCATATAATTTCAACTTTAAGTCGTGTTTTCTCAAAACTTGATTTTTGACTACTAACACCAAGATTTAAAAAATATATATTTGATGAAATGGCTTAAATTTTTTTTTTGCATGCATATAATCTCATTATCTAGATAAGGAACTAAGGATATAACTATCACTTAAAAAAACATTATTAAAAAATCTCTCAAAGTTGAAAACTTAAAAAAAAACTAAAAAATACAACTTTTTTCCCATTAAAAATACTCAAAATATTAAACTATCTAAAATATATTAATTCATCATCTAGATAATGATGTTATATGCATGCAAAAAAAAATTTAAGCCATTCCATCAAATAGTTTTTTTTTTTTTTTTTTTTTTTATCTTGGTGTTAGTAATCAAAAATCAAGTTTTGAGAAAACGTGACTTAAAGTTGAAATTATATGGATGCGGCTATGGAAGTGTTGATACATAAATGCTTATAACTCCGTTAAAAATGCAAATATTTTTATGCAGTTTTTTGCATTGAGTTAAGAATTAATTGAATAATCAAATTAGATCATTAAAAAAAATCGATTTTTTGAAAAGTTTTCAACCCCTGAGCCCCATTAATGAATCGTTTTTAACATGACATAATTTCCATCAAACTTTTCTTTTTCTTTTTTAATATTAACGTGAAAATACATTTTTAATTGAAAATAAATAGTATTATTTAAACTACAGTTGAGTCTCTCTATAACGAAACTCCATCCAGCGAATTTCGCTATTTAACGTATTTTTTATAGGAACGGTTAATTTTTTTCATGATTACATTAAAAATAATCTCCATATAGCGAAATATATATCTCCATTTAACGAATTTTTTCGAAAATGTTCTATCATAAGTTCAGAAAACACTTCAAATTATTTGTAGAATAATTTTTTTCGTTGATTTCCGGTATATATTTCGTAGTTACATTCCCATAGGCATAACCAGCCTTTTGAACAATGGGAGGTCCCAATTTTTTTTAACCTGCTCATGTTGGGTACAAACAATATATTATGTAGTAAAACCTAATAAAACGGAATCCCATAAAACCTATCGAATTTCCGTTTTAGACAGGTTTTTATTTGCGAAAGGTATAAATGTGGGGAACTTATTTTAAAAAGGACCCAAACGCAATTTTTCATTGCGTGAAGAAGGATGAGAAGTTGCTCAAAACTAAATATAATGGATAAGAAAAAGATATACAGTAAAACCCCGATAATTCGGATTAATTGGGACCGGACCCAATCCGGATTATCCGGAGAATTAGACAAAAATGAAATAAAATAATACATACTTACAGAAAATCACCTTTATGTTAAACTTATTGCATATTTACAGATAGAAAAAATGTTCACTTTGCTTAATTCTTCCAAAAAGTTTTTAGAAAAAAGTTTTTTTAAAATCCAGAATACGACGATGAAACAAGTTAATGTTATGTAAATTAGAGAAATCGCTTCTAAAACTTGAAAAAAAAAATGATCTGGATTATCCGGAGATCCGGATTAATGGAGTCCGAATTAGCGGGATTCTACTGTATAAACATAGATAAAACATGATAGATATAAAACAAAGATATCCGTAAACATAAATTTGTAATTATCACAAATTTTCATTTCAAACAGCAATGAATTACTAAAATAAATCGACACGTTCCCCCGTCATTTTGATCAAAGTAGCATTAAAATAACTTTTAGTACGTAATTTAAAGTGGAAAAGAGTTCTTCCACTATTTTCTACACATGAATAAATAAAAATTTTCCGGTTTAAAAAAAATGAGCCCGTACGAATGTCAAAATATAGCCACAAAAAGCGAAATTTAACGAACCAACCAACCAATTTCCATATTAATTTAAATTTTGCGTCGCATTATTTCTCATTTTCAAAGGAAACAAATTTGTACAACCCAACACCCCTCCTTCGTTCTCCTGTCTAATCACATGGTGGAATTATCGTTTCACGTTTGTATTAGCGATGAGTTCCTGCTCGTTTTTCGGGCCCGTGCCCTCCCGAACCCGAAAGATTTTTTGTCATCAGAGCCCGAGCCCGTCCGAGCCCCAAGGGCGGATCCGGAGAATCCTCAAGGGGGGGGGGGATTTTTGAAATTTGGAAACTCCAATCTGATGCACGAGTCGGTGCATCGGATCGTGTTACGTCTACTTTTTTGCTGTGGGTCGGGTCTGGGTCCGGTTGGCTTCTACTTTTTGCTGCTGGTCGGGTTAATTTCTAGTTTTTACTGTGGGTCGTATTTGGGTCTGGTTGTCTTCTACTCTTTGATGCGGTCCGAGTTAATTTCTGTTTTTTTCTTTGGGTCCGGTCGACCACTATATTTTGTTTTGTCGGGTTGGCTTTTACTTTTCAGCTGCACTTAGCGCATTTGGGGCAATTCGACATACATTTCTGGTTTGGGTCAGTTTAGAATCGGGTTTCTACTCTTGCGAGAAGGGTTCGGTTTGACCCGATTTTGATCGGGTTGAATCCTTTGATAAAATTTTCGTTCTTTTTCGCAGTCTTTTGATGAAATTTGCGTCTATTCCACAATCCTTTGAAGAAATTCGCGTTTTTTCCGCGATCATTTCACAAAATTTGATGACCGTGCCAGGCAGTGACGGGCTCGAGCTTCGCCCCAACTCATTTCTCGTAAGGATGCATAATGTCACTTTGTAAAAACTTTATTAGCCCAAGGGGGGATTGCTTATTTGCCCCCTTCCCCCGCCTCTCAGATCCGCCGCAGCATACGGGCTGTGTCGATCCCAGATCGAGCGTTTAGTCTTACACCGGACGGAGCCTGGGCTTGAAAATCTTGGTCCATGTATACTACAGATGAGTTCGGCCTCGTTTTCCGGGATCCGGCATCCCCCCCCCCCCTCCGGAGCCCGAAAGATTTTTTGTCACCAGAGCCCGATACTAAAAATATATAAAATTAAAATTATATTAAAAGATTGTTTTAAAAGTAATGTCTCATTTTCAACGTGATTCAAAATCAACGCAAGCCTTTTACAGGCCAATGTTCCCAATTGGGAACATAAGTTTAAGCATTTATTAAAAATTTAATTTAATCAAAATCGACCAAAAAAAATTAGCAGAAATAGTAAAAGAGTGACTTTATTTTTTGAAATAGAAGTTTTATTCCTATCATTAATGAGGCAAGGTACAGAAAATCATAAAAATGACCAATGACCACTGGAAAATGATCAGTCATAAAAATGATTTTTTGAAATAGATTTTTCGAATTAGAATAACTTGATTTTTTGGAATGTAAGTTACATTCCCATCATTTATGAGGAAATCTACAGAAAATCATAAAAATTATCAATGGCCACTGGAAAATGATTCCCACTGGCGCTGGAAGTGACCAATGTTCCCAATCGGGAACATTCTGAAAATTATAAAAAAAAAAAAAAAATATCTACCATATTAATCACTAATATCTCTTAACTAAAGCATTAGTCGGCATAATGTACAAAAAAGTAATTTAAAATATGCCTGGATCTGAATTTGGCCTGTAAAAGGTTAAAAATTAATTGACACTATTATCTTAAACGTCCGATGCTTTTATACGAAAAGAGGAAATATTAATCGATTGCTTTCTATCGGAATAACATGGTAATTATATTTACTTACGAAGAAAAGTGACTTCGAAATGTACCGAGTCCTCAGCATGACCAGAGTTCATGATGACAAATAGATATAATAAACACTAACTAGTTGCATATGAAAAACGACTGACTCATGCACAATAGAACATTAAATAATTTGCAAACCTCCAGCAAATTCTAGTCTTCTAAAACTAGTAGAAAATATTCTCCTCGCCTCATATAAATAAATAATAAATTAATAAATAAATAAAAAAACGATCTGATTAAAAATTATCTTCTGCTAACGGAAAGCTAATTAAACGCAAATTCATTGTTGTACTTGTTTTGATGGCGCCATTAGATCGTTGCCGGAAATTCCGTAGATGTAAATCTGTAACTAGGACTTCCCTTAAAGGGATTAGTCTGAGCGATTTTGCTACGAACATAGATTTAGTTTGTCACAAGTGACGACACTTATTTCTGATATAATTTCTTATAAGTGAAGAAAATAAGCTACTTTTATTTATGAAATTAGTATACAAATTCAAAAAATGTAAAATAGCAAAATAAAAATGTTAGAATTCAAAATATCACATATCATTTCATATATTTTTAGCTATTATGGTAATTCTTTGAATTATCCTTGTTTAATGTTAATGGAATTACTTGATTATCCCGTCGACCAATTTCGCCAAATTAAAAAATAGCAAAACTGTTTGCCAAATTATACAAATTAACATAATTTGTATAATAACAAGAAAGAACTAATAAATTAGTAAAAAGTTAATAAAAATGCAAACGAAAAATCGACTTAAAAATATCTATATGACGTAACAAACATGTGTAACGTGTTTAATGTCAAGTGAATGTATCATTTACGATCATGCAATATTGACATCTAATCTTATAGTTTGGTTATAGTCTTTTGGTCGGCGGGATAATCAAGAAGTACCATGTACCATGTGAATACACATCCAGGAGCTTTTCATAAATATTGTAGTTAATAAGATTTTCGGAGGAATTCTTCTCTGTATAAAACATTTTTAGTGCTCCTTAAAAAATTTGTAAAATCAGCACAAGTTTCTAACATCAAGTTGTTCATCTTGTTCACTCTACTGAGCCCGACATAAATTAATCCTGGCACACCCTCTTTCTCTCCAAAATCGACTACAGCTTGTGGAAGTGTTAAACCTTGCGATTTATGTATTGTAATTGCATGCGCTAAACTTAATGGTAATTGAGTTCTTGAACATTCAATATCCATGTCTTTCCAGGTTCTTGTAATTGGAACTAAGTTATCTTTATAGAATGGACCTTTGTAATTATCAAATTCTATCAACATACATTCAGGAAGAGTAGGGGGTCGAGAATTGTTATATATTATGTTTTTGACGGTTCCAAGAGAGCCATTCACCAGACCAACTTCAGTCCATATATTCTTTCGGAGCATAACTCGACATCCGATTGATAAATATAAAATCTCCGGAAGTTGCTGGTCGACTTCATCAGGAACTTTACTGGCGCATCTGTTGTTATGTCGAGCTGGTATGAAAGCGACGGGATGGCCAGATGAGCTTAAGCAATCTTTGTTGTACTCTTCGACGCGTTCTCTTGTTGGAAATAATCTTATGGATTTTTTGAAACGATCCAACTCTTTTTGAGGTTGAACAGCCATTCTTCGCGTTAGAAGCATCTTCCACTGATCGATACTTAAATGATATTTAGCAATAGAATCGAGAATTTCTCGGAATAAAGCTTCATTACCATCAGATTGTCTATGGTTCGTTGTCAATTAAAGGTATTTCTCAAAGTTGTCAATTGCTAATTTTCCAAAAGATTGATCATCATTTGAAGGATGTGGATTATAAATTGGTTTATCCAAAACCGGTGGTAGCTGTCTTATATCCCCAAAAAAGTAAATAACCAAACCTCCGAAACTCTCGTTTCCTGATCCGATTCCTTCTTTTAAACGAAGATCAATTTTGTTTAAAAGTTGCAAACCAATCATCGACATTTCATCAAAAATTAAGAATTTTCGTTTTTTGATAATATTTTGGAATCTTCTTTGCGTTTCACCTGTTAATGGAGCATAACTATTTTTTGAAATTTTTAAAAACGAATGCAATGTTTTACCACTAATATTTACAGCAGCAACACCAGTTGGAGCAAGAAGTTCAATAGAATCACGACCTAACTTTTCAGTCGCATATTGTTTCATCATTCCAATTAAAAAACTTTTTCCACATCCTGCTTGACCTTGTACCATAACTCTTTTTACGGATGGAATAATACCTTGATAAATGCAATTAACTTGATCAAGAAAAATATCCATAACTTTTTGCTGATCCACAGATAAATTTTGTTGCTCATTCATAATTTTTTGCTCATCAGGTGTATATCTTGACTTTTCAACTTGTAGCCATGATACTATTTTCGCAGTTTCCTGTTCCTCAGCGTTTAAATTTTCCCACTCAAATGCTGAATCTATTTGACGACGGCCTAGTGCATCTTGATTGTCATAATTGGGCCCTACTCTTGATATAGCCATGTATGCTTCTTTATGAATTTTCTGTGGGTTCTCCCATTCTTCAAAAATGAAGTTACCATCATCCTCGGGAAAATCCTGTAAGTAATTTCTAAATAATTCATATTGCTGACAGAGATGAAACCATGGGTACCGAGTTTGAGAAATACCAGATAAGAGATTATTGTAGTCATATTTCCATGAAGATGTAATATAGCTAATATTTTGAAAAACTTTTCATCCTCTGCCAATTGATGTGTCTGTTTGAACCTTGGAAACACTCGTACAACTTTGTCGTTTGCTTTGAACACATTTGCTCCTTTTATATAATGATAATTTTTAGCAAATTGAAAAAGACTGATATCTTCAAGTTCGGGCTCGCGTAATAATTGCAGCTTGATTATTAGCATCTGGTCTAATCATGCT
Organism: Maratus speculifer; assembly: GCA_964019185.1. Classification (NCBI taxonomy): domain Eukaryota; kingdom Metazoa; phylum Arthropoda; class Arachnida; order Araneae; family Salticidae; genus Maratus; species Maratus speculifer. The sequence continues at coordinate 323,712,141 of OZ025296.1, forward strand.
AATCCATTCCTCATCTTTTATTGTTATTGTGATGAATGTCCGACTACTTCTATACAATGGCCAACCCATTAAAAAGTGCGCAACCTCCTGTGCAGAAAAGTCACGCTCAGAGGTTGATGTAAGCATGAGTTTTTTAATTATTTTTTTTGGTTCTGAATCATGATTATTTGCAGCTATTTCATTGAGTACATCTGAATATGCTGGTGACTTATGCTCTGCTTTAGAGGCATATTTTGCTATATAATTTAATACTGCTAATTTGTCAATAATTGGTGTGAAATCTGTATTCCCTCGCCATATTCTCGTGAAGAGAAGGTTATATCGTTGAAGGAGCTCATCATTTCTTGCTGGTTGGAATATCCAAACATTACTATCCTTCACAAATCGGGATTTTTTCAGCTGCTCTTGAGGGAATTTAAAACGACATTTGTAAGTTACAGTTCCTTTAATCTTGCGAAGGCAATGATCTCCACACCGTGTGTGACGTTGGAAAGTATTTAAAAGCTGTTGTAAAGCAGACGAATCAGCTTGAGCTTCTGAAAATGTACGGCGACTCGGATGCTGTGAAGCTGGTGGAAGATGTTGATCTGGATTGAACGCTGAACATATGTCTGAGCAATAAGTCAGAAAATCATCTTTTACTTTATCAGAAGCATTATTTAAATTTTGAAAATCTGGAGCATTTTCCAACCAAAGTAAACTATGAAGGTGAGGACTACCTCTCCACTGCCATTCATATCTGAACCAGTGGTCTTTAACTTTCCACACCTTCTTTATGACTTTATTAAGAAACGATTCTGCCCTTTTAGTGAAGAAGAAAGCAGTAATCAAAGGGTTTTGATGCATCAAATCTGCTCTTTCTTTATCAGTTAAATCGTTTAGTGGTTTCATCGTCAAAAGTTTGAAAAGATGAGGCCAGTGATAATCTGCAGCTGACAGAGTGAAGAAAACTGTAGGAGTTCCGATTTATTTAACCATATCTAATAACTCTCCACTTCTCTGGTACCAAACACTTTTTGAAGTTCTGAGTTTGATGGCGTAGAACATGACTGAGTTAGCAAGGCTATTATCCTTCTGTATGAGTTCTTGGAATTTCTGTCTTGAAATATTTTGTAGGGCCGATTTCTTAACGAATATATCACCTTGTTTCAGTGCTTGTAAACGCATTTTAGTATTCATTGCAAGAAATCTAAATCTTGGATCTCTTGCGAATCGTCTATCGTGGAATTGCAAGAGAAACTTGAAATACTCGGTTAAGTGTACTTTGATTGGTCTCGGTTGCAAAAAATCAGCATCTCCATATGGGAAAAGAGTCGAAAAAGCTTTTACGATGTATCCTTCCTCGCGGAATTCATTTATTGGATTCACATTTTGTGCAGGCCACTGAAGGTCACAGCACAGATTTCTGATACTTTGATCTTGATTCGTTATTGGAATGCTAGGAAAAAACGATTGAGTGAAGTTTTCAATAGATTCATTTCGGTTTCAAGGATCACTTCTCTTCTCATAATTCTCACTTAGAAAAGTAGGGAAAAATGATAAAATTGCAATAGCGTCACCATCTTCAGGCAGAGAGTCAACAGCTTTTTCATCAAGCTCAATATTTTGATAATATCTATTATTATGAATTAACCAAGAGATAGCTTCCCTAACACGTTTTGATCGAACTTTAAAATGTGAAAATCCTTTTGGTGTTTCTTTGCAGATGAGAATGATTGCTTGACTTGCAGCAGCAAGATCAGGAAACTTACGTATAACTGGTATAATATCTTGGTGAAAATTAATGACATTTCCATGGTAAGCAAATTGTTGACCATTAATTTTATATAAACTTATAACTGGGTGCACAAGAGCAATCAACATCTGCTCAATATAGGTCAATCCTTTCAGTACATCAGGAACATGCCCAGGATCCATATTATTATACAGTAAAACTTCCAAATAACGGACACCTCGGAAACGCAGAAACTGTCCGCTATTCGGAGGTGTCCGCTATTGGGAAAAACTCGGAGATTCAAATATTGCTAAGAAATGCTTAAGTTTTCATTAATTGACTTTTATATGTCCTAAAATTTTAATATATGATTAACCAGAAATTAAAATTATTATTTAAGCAATAAAATTGGAATAAAATGGTATATTGCTTTGTACACTGTTTATTACATTCCTGCGAAAAAAATGTATTTAAAGAATTTCCTTTAGCATTTAAAGATTAAAATTTTTTTTTTCAATGTGAAGTTTTAACCATGTCAGTAATTTTGATTTTCCTGAATCATCTTAAAAGTCACATCTGATTGTATTTTGCCACTTCTTAAAAACATAAAATCTCAAATCTTCCGGAGAGGAGTTTGGGGGGGGGGGGGATTGTGATGCTCCGGGATGTAATGTCCCTCGTATCATCCCCTGAATTTAATACTGGACGTAGGAGGGAAGGCCCGGGTGGGACCCGGCCCACTCTCTACATTAATCTATGATCACGAAAATTCGACACATTTGACAAATTTAGAGCTTTTTACTTTTCTTTTTCTTCGTTAAAAAACAATTTCTCATACTTTATCGCAAAAATTACTGTCCGCTATTCGGAATGTCCGTTATTCAGAGGTTAAACATACAAAAATTTATATTTTGGGAGCGGGGATCGGTAAATTGTCCGTTAAATAGAGATGTCCGTTATGGAGGTTTTACTGTAGCTTGTAAACTTGTGTAAATGTTTTTCTTTAACTTCATCTAACATACCAGATAACCTAGGAGGTGAGCGTATGATACAGTTCCCAGATGAATTTCTTCTGAGTCCAGGAAACGCTCTATGAAAATTTTCACAGCTGTTCCACTTCAAATTTTCCATTTCCGCGTCAAATTCAAAGCCCAGTCTTTCATATGCCTTATTTATTTTAACTTTTTTCATGATATGAAGATCAGAGGAGCATGTCTGTGCCACATCTGCAGATTTTATTTCATACTCTACAACAGCTCCTGCTATGAAAAGGCTTGCTTGCTCATTGGTTTTAATTCTTGATTCTGAACTTTTTGAAACAGGTTCTGGATCTGATATAGATGCAACACAAAAGCGTGATTGCTGTCTAGTTCTAGATTTTTTATAGGGATGGAAGCGTGAATTCATGTTAGAACTATGTGCATCAGTCCTGAGACATTGAATTTCTTCAAGGTGACTCATAACATTACATATATTAGCATCTTCAAAGTCGAAATTCATATTTACTTCATTAAACGTGACTGGAGCTATAGTCGAATGATGTGCATTTTCACTGGTTTTAATTCTCGATGCTGATTTTTCTTGAAGAATTACTGGATTTAGACAGCTGGCAACAGAACGGCTTAATTGCTCCCGGGCATGACGTCTTTCAGACGATTGAACTCTTAAATCTTGATATTTCTTCTGACGGACTTTGTTTCTTTTATTACTCCAATGCTTAGTACGGGCCATCTCAAAAGGAGTGCAACATTAATACAGAATAGGCCTGAGACAAACAGTCGTGAATCTTCTCATAGCTGTATCTTGTGAATCGGTACTAAATTAGAGAAAAAAATATTTTAAGAATTCATATGGGTCTCATGTGATCACTGAAAAACACTATGTTGAAGGGAAATGCATATCTTTAAAAAATGTTTTACACATTAATGCAGTTCTTTTTATAATGTAGATACATGTATGGTAAAAATTAAAAAAATAGCCAAAGATTTATTTCAGTAAAATTTCAAATATTTGATAAAGATTTTAAGTAAAAAAAAAAAAATTGTAATTTAAGAAATTACCCCAACCATTTGAAAAATGTTTCACTCGATACATTCATCTATCATTTTAAGCTAAATACCAGTTGTTTTATTGTGTATTATCCGTGCCACTGCTATAAATGACTTTATACATGCTGCAATTTGAAGGTACGGTTCGTTTAAGTTATATCACTCTATTGTCGCCAAGCATAAAAGTTGGCGACGAAAGAAACATTTCAAACTATTTAACATTGTTGGTGCAAAAGTAATCATTATTAAAATACAGCTTTGGCATATACTGTTATACTTGTAAGACTTTGGCATATATTGTTTGATTTTACAGAGCAGAATTTTGGTGATGGAGGTTTTAAACCAAAATCGATCGCAGCACATGCATCTGTGAATGGGTCCATCAGACATCGAATCAAAAAAGTTTTTTCCCAGTTTTTCCCAAGCCGATTGCTTTTTAGTTTTCTTTTTAGGTGGTGGAAAATCAAGAGTAATAGCTATAACATTTTCCGGCTTGTTAGAATCACTATTGGCACTCAAATTTTCCTGGTTAGAACCGACCGATAGTAAAACGCCATGGCTAGTGGATTGGTCGCCCTGGCGACATGATGTTTTACAATTAATCGGTTCGGCATTAAATTGCTTCCTTTTTCGTGATCGCCTTTCAACACGTAATTGGTTTTCAGCGGCTCAATAATCTTTTGATTTTATCATTTTCTGCATTGAAAGACGTTTTTGCGCCAAACCAAATACAGTATTACTCAGTTATCCCGTCGACCAATTTCGCCAAATGATACGAATCGCCAAACTAATAAGCAACTTATACATGTTGACTGTGTTTAATATCATTGAATGCGATATTCACGTTCATTCATTTCTTTGGCTTCGGCTTTTTCCGTATCTGTTAATTTCCGTCTACCCATTTTTAAATTTGTTAGTTTTCTCCTTTATTACAATGATTTTAACCATTTTAATTTACTATTCAAATAAAAATTCTTCTAAAAGTAAAGAATTTAATTTAAATTCAAATAAAAATTCTTCTAAAAATAAAGAATTTAATTTAAATTCAAAAGTGGTAACATCATTCAAAAGTGGTAACATCATTCAAAAGTGGTAACATCATCGGGTCCATTCTCCCGAAAACAACAACCATTTTTCAAATGGTTAATAAGAAGCTTGTTATTCCGCTCACTCTCGTTCATGCACGCTAATGTACACCACTTACGAAAATCTCGATATTATTAAAATCAAAATAATAAATATATATCAAATTTAAGACAGTTGTTTCCTTTTGCAGAACAATTCGCGATATATACAAAATAGCTATGGAATCAGAACAATTCAAAAACACAAAATTTTCCTCAATGTTTACAAATACTCATGTCCGGTACTTTTATTCTAGCCTGATGTAAGTGATAAATTACCAAATTTTGTTCCTATCGTGATCATTCTTTACTTTTCATTACTTTTAATTGAAGTATAAAGAATTCATTTCTTTTATTTCAAAATATCCAACTTTAATTTAAAATACATACATTACATACATTTAAAATACACATGTTTCACTCCTTATAATTAAAATATAGAAAATAAGAAATGATAACTTAAAGCCAAAAAATATCATCCTCGAAATATTATTTAATTTGCATGCCTGTAAAATCAAAGCTGTTATTAACGTAAAAAATGTTGCCGCGATTTGTACCAAACTAACATAAAAACGCTATTTCAGGCCTAGAAGCCTCTTATCTGTTTTTATACCACAATATAAATAAAGAATACTGCCCAGTTAAACTGAAGGCATTGAGCTCACAGGCTACAAATACTAATTGCACATTAAAGCTTTATATTTTCAAGGGTTAATTCCGTTCGAAAAAAAAAAAATTAAGAAGGGGAAACAGCTCTCCCCTTTTCTCTTTTTTTATACTTAATCATTGAACCTCCTATACTACCAAAGACATGCTTTATCATATAAAAAATCTATATCCAAAATTCAGAGCAAATTAGATAATTCTTAATAAAAACCCATTTAGCATTTATATAATTTAAAAAGAGTTATCCCCCTCTTTTATACTTAACCATTAAACTTCCAAAACTATTCAGAGATTTGAACGAAATCTGACAATTCTGCTTGAAAAACCCATTTATATAAATTAAGGGGGGGGGGACATTAGAACCCCTGTTCCCCTTATTTATACTTATTCAATGAACACCTAATAACAGTCATGGAATCGCCTCATCAGAATGATCCTAATCTAAATTTTGAACGAAAATTAATTCTGCATGAAAATCCCATTTATATCAACTAACGGGGGGGGGGGGATTAGAGCCCCTGTTCCCCTTATTTATACTTATTCAATGAACACCTAATAACAGTCACGGAATCGCCTCATCAGAATGATCCTAATCTAAATTTTGAACGAAAACTTAATTCTGCATTAAAATCCCATTTATATCAACTAACGGGGGTGGGGGGGCATTAGAACCCCTGTTCCCCCTATTTATACTTATTCAATGAACAACTAATAACAGTCACTGAATCGCCTCATCAGAATGATCCTAATCTAAATTTTGAACGAAAACTTAATTCTGCATGAAAATCCCATTTATATCAACTAACGGGGGGGGGGGGCATTAGAACCCCTGTTCCCCCTACTTATACTTATTCAATGAACACCTAATAACAGTCACGGAATCGCCTCATCAGAATGATCCTAATCTAAATTTTGAAAACTTAATTCTGCATGAAAATCCCATTTATATCAACTAACAGGGGGGGGGGCATTAGAACCCCTGTTCCCCCTATTTATACTTAATCAATGAACACCTAATAACAGTCACGGAATCGCCTCATCAGAATGATCCTAATCTAAATTTTGAAAACTTAATTCTGCATGAAAATCCCATCTATATCAACTAACGGGGGGCATGAGCCCCCCGTTCCCCCTCTTATACATATCGAATGAACTCCAAAAACTAATCAGGGAAGCGCCTTGTCAGGATATACCTACATACAAAATTTCAAGTGGATCGGATATTTTTATCATGAGTTATCGCGTTACGTACATACGAACATACATACAGAACGGACGGGCACATAAGCTCTCAGGCTATGATAGCCTGTGAGCTAACAATTATTTATGATATCTTTAATAAGAAGCAATTCTTTAATTTAAAAGCATATATAAAAAATAATATTAGTCCATCGGGTATTTTTTTTTTTTTTTTTTTTTTTTGTTATAGGGACCTTAACACAGTAGATGGTACCTTTTTGGTAAGGCGGGCTGCAGTATTATATATACTTAGATATATATGTATATATCCATATATGAGTGCATATATTGTATACATACACATTTATACATATATATCTAATTATTTGTAAATGTCTACATATGTATATATCAGGGCTGCCAACCACTACGCCTATTTAGAGTCAAATAAACATATTAAAAACAGAAATTTTAGTTAATGATTATCAGTATGCGCAGTAATACAAAACATTGAATAAACCTGGCATACAGTTTACTAAAACATTTTTGTGGTTTCAAACATGTTTATATGATTTAAATAGGCGTAGAAGTTGGCAGCTCTGATATATACAGGTATATAGAAATATATATGTATATATAACGCTAGCGCCCAGCTAGATTGAAAAGTACCCAATAGATAAAATGGCAATGCTCAATTTCATGTGAAACGCAAAATTCTTAAAACCATTTTCTGAAAACCTTTTTTTTTACATTTTAAATAATCTAATTAAAAAGCCAGATAAGAAAGTTTCTTTTCTCATTATTCGCCTACTTTTGTAACTGTTTATAATGTTTCGGCCAAAATTGTAATTGTTTAAGACTGAATTATGCCTTAGCTCTTATAAACAAGCGAAGCACCGTTCTTATAATTTTCATAATACTGATATCATTTTGTAAAGCATTTTATTTTCTAAAGCCTGAATTATGCCATAGTTGCTATAAAAAAGAGAATACTGTTCATCAACATATTTTTCAAATTTATATCATTTATTAAGGGTGTATTTCGATTTAAACTGCTTATTTTCCGATTTATTTTTAAATTCATTTTTGTTCTCATATGCATCGAATTGGCAAATTGTCTTATTTAGAAAATATGCCATGATTGTCGATTCTTTGATAAATGCAGAAAACAGTGCAATCAAAAGCAATCAAAAACGAGATTTTGAACCGATTTTTCCAAAACGGGAGATCGGGGAACGAAAAAAAGGGTCTTACTGAGAATATAATTGTTTATAAATCAAATTCTAATGAATTGAGCGTAAAATGACATCACACAGCACCTTATACGTCTCTTCAAAAATCCCCTCAGCATTTTTCATGTTTCTACTTTTAAAAATGTGTCTGAAATTGTATCAGAAAATTTCGAGCTGTTGTAGGTGGAAAAGAATTTTTTCGAATACACCCTTAAAGAATTTTATTTTCTTAAGACTGAATTGTGTCAAAATTTTAAAAACGCCGGAACTTTTAGAACAATGTTTTTTTTTTTTTTTTTTTTAAGTCCATTCGTCATTAGATTTGCCGCAAATATTGTATTTCATCAGCAAGCATGACTTAACTCAAATTTAATTTCGTTTTTGGAACGTGATTCTATCCGATTTGAAATTAAAATTTTGGAAAGATTTCTCTGTCCTATTGCTCGATTGGCGAAGTAATCCACAATATCGCCAAAAGGCCGCTTTTTGATGTTACCAAATTTTTCAAGTGTCGGAAATCAGGCTTTTTTAAAAAATATTTTTTAAATAAACGTTATGCATGTCACACGTTAAAAAATAAGTATGTTGTTTATATAAGCAAGTGTGAATTTTATGTATATTACATGCATATTTAATATGTGAACATATATATAAAATGTGCATACATAAAAATAACTTAATATACATCTATAAATAAAAGCGGTACAGATGTCATATACGTACCACATCGGCGCGATTGCAACAAAATGGCGATCGGAAAAAAACAAATAATTAGCGGAATATTAATAAAAATACAAATAAAAAGTCGAAATAAAGTCACTTATTGATGTTTTAAACACTTTTACAGTATTTAATGTCATTGAATGTGACATTCAAGGTCATTCATTATTGGCATTTAATCTTACGGTTTGACGTTAATTTTTTGGTCGACAGGATGGGGACGCATCATACTGCACGGGGGGAGGGTCGATAGAGGAGTGCCGGACTGTCAGGCGAGCTGCAAAGTAGCTGTCTCCTTTGGATTAAACCGGATTAGCGCATTGGCGTGAATTTGTAAGGAGTATGTAAGGGGCATCCATTTTGTAGCCTGGTGGAATTATAGAATTTTAAACAGTTCTTCAAGAAAACAAAATGTGACTGTAGTGAAAAGACTGTAGTGACTGTTTGAAAAGTTTCTAGGAATACAATTTAACAGACATATTGAAAAAAATGGGATATATGGGTAGAAGGTAAAAATGATTAAAACCATAATGCGAGTTAATTTACAAGCATGGTTATCCAGTCATCTTTTATTGCATTTTCAAAGAATTATTTTCATTTTATTCCCCTGTCGAAGATTGCCAAACGATTTTACGTCTTCCAAGCCATTAAGAGGCTACTTCAGTCAAGCAAAAAGACCCATTCGCTAATGCTAATCCTATAAAATAAATTTATAAAGATATCTCTGTTACATTTCGATGTTTAATTTTTTTTCCACTGGATAGATGAGATCGATCTGTACAAAGGACGTTTTTACTTTTTTGTTTTTGTTTACAGATGTTTTTAATGAGTATACTTTAATTTACTTAAATGATATTTTATTTGAATGAGCATACTTTGATTTTCGAAACCAGTTTCAAATATTAAAGCATTCTCAAAAAAAAAAAAAAAAAAAAAAGCAGCAATTGAAATTGAAGAAGTAAAAAAATGTCTTGTACAGGCCAATTTTTGCTATCCATTGCAAAATTATATAAAAATATTGAAATGTAACCGAGATACTTTTGCGCATTTTTCTCATTTAGCATTAGTAAACGAATCTATTTGGATTCGTGACTAAAAGATTTCGTCCTTAAAAGAAACTAGCATACCAAATTTTTAAAAATTCCTGCCGGCTAGGCCTACAGGCGCAGATTAATTTTGAAGTGCTCATTTCAACAATAAAAAATAAAATATGATAGAAATAAACCGAGTTTAACAAGTTTATTTGGCCGCTTTTAAAGAATTTTTATTTTATTTTATTTTATTTATTTATTTATTTATTTATTTATTGTCAGAGCTAGTTTTATTAGAATCATCTTATGCGTAATTCGGCTCAAAATCCTCACTTTGACAGCATATTTTGAAATATATTCTGGATTTATCCAACCATCGACCAATACGCATTTGAGAACAAATTCGAAATAAAAATGAGTTAGAAACTAGGCAATTTGTTATTTGAATACATTCTGTATTCTTCAATCATGATCGCTTCCAGAAATTCTGTTCAAAACGTCCACTTTGGCAGCATATTTTGAAATATACTTCAGTTCTTGTAAGTCACAGCAACTTTGGATTTAAATATCTCTGTCAGACTTTTAGCTATGGAGATCAAAATTTTTTTGATCAATTCAGGAACGTATAAGGAATAATTTCCTATACGAGAATTTTGTCTTACGGGGCCGCATAAAAATTTAAATTTCGTGCTTTTTCAAATAGACCCCCCCCCCGCCCCAATGGAGCTGCAATTAATGTCATCGCATTTTGCCGCCTTTTTTATGAAACTTTGTTACTGGAAGTAAGTGCCTAGAGGCGATATTAAAGGAGCTAGCCTGTTTTGCTAGTTACGACTCACCCTCTCTCGATATTTATATGCTTACATATAGATAGATAGATTAATGAAGTTTTTTATTGATTGTAATTTTGGGGTCTAGGGGTCAGTCATAATCGGTGTAGATTTGCAAAAAAAAAAAAAAAAAAAAAAAAAAAAAAAAAAAAAAAATGCAGAAATTGTAACATAAGAACGATCGCAATAGGTAGTATTCTATACAAAATCTACTTTCTTAATTAACCTTCTTAATAAATTTCGTTTTCACCCATAATCATTTAATTTTAATTTATTTTTTCCAGAAAGAAAACAGTAAAATAAAAACAAGTTTTCTGTTCAACATTTAAAAAATTAAGGAAATTTTAAATGTCGCAGTATATACAGGGTGAGTCATAAATATCGAAACAATAGGCTATCTCCTTAAATATAGCCCCTAGACTCATGCTTCCAGCTGCAAAAAATTATCCAAAAAGGTGAATTTTTTGATAAATTGCAACTCCATGGGGGGGGGGGGGTCTATTTGAAAAAATACGAAAAATAATTTTTTATACGGCCCCCGTATGGCAAAATTCCCAATTAGGAAATTATTACTTATCCATTCCTAAATTAATTAATAATAATAATAATAATAATAATAATAATAATAATAATAACAATAATAATAATAATAATAATAATAATAATAATAATAATTTCCAAGTCTAAAAATTTCCCAGAGATATTAAAATCCAAAATTCTCAAAAATTCGTGAATTCGTTTTCATGCCTGAAAACGAAGAGTTTCTAATTCATTTTGAAAGCAAGTGTGGGATCATCCATAAATTATTCGTTATTAAATGTATCGGACGGTAGAGATCCGCACGGGCCCGGGCCGGCGGAATGGTTCTAAAATTTCTTACGGGCTGGGCCGATAAAAAAAATTTAACGGGCCTACCGGTCCGTTATAAAGATTTAAACAAAACGATAAAGTATCAGCTATTTTCATTGAATATGGCTTTAACGAGAATAAATATAAATGTACGTCATGAGCCGATATTAGTTTGACAACATCCATACACAAATATAACTTGTACATTGTAGAGATCGGCATAAGTCAGTTACTTTGTCTGACCCGAGCTGAATATATTTTAAGATTGCTCGTGCTGGGCCGAGAGGAGGCTTGCATTGTTTTTCTACATATTGTCGAGCTGTGCTGGAACCAGACTTAATTGCTCCCAAGGTGTGTAGGAACTTATGTTAACGCAACCTTTGGAAATATATTTTTCATGGTTCTTAAATTCACTTTTCAACAAAGGGAAAGTCTGACACATTTTCTGACTAATTTTTAACTGTAAAGATATAAAATCGAAAACCTGGCTATTGAAGAGATTTGGAATCGAATGGCGTTTTCCATTTTTGGTAAATATGATACTTGTATTTATTTGTTGAGATATAAGAGATTCTTGCGCGTGATTGCATCTCCCTTCCCACGCTGACGATTCCGAAATATTGAATCAAAATGCTAACTTTGACAATATTTAATTGCTTGTATAAAAAAAGGATAACGCCGTTCGATTACATAGTTTCTGAATAAAAACACCAGCTAATCTTATGCATTTCAGAAAAGAAATGAATTCAGAAATGTGTCAGAAAGTAGCTCTTTGGATTTTATAAAATGATATGTGATAAATGATCTTTAATAAAATGATATAGTAATATTATTATAAATCTACTCTTTATTATATAGCTTCAAAGGCTATGTTTTTAACTTTTTTTTTTTTTTTTTTTTTTTTTTTTTTTTTTTTTTTTAATGCTTCACCATATTAATTTTCAATAAATCTTTATTTGAATGTTGAAAGTCCAAGAATCTAAGTAATCATTAATGTTGCTATTGTGTATTTTGCGTAAAATATACTGTAAAATCATATTTTAAGTATGTATACAGTTTTCTTTAAAAAATCTTATTTGTATGATAAAAATTTGAATTTTTTCTAAATAGTGGAAAATTTGTAGGCTGGGCGGGGCTCGGGCCAAACTTTTGAGTTTTACACCGAGCAAAGCCGAGACTTGGAAATTTCGCCCCGTACAGAACTCTAGTTTAAGCATGCGTGTTTCATATGTATATATATGTCATAATGCATACATACGTGTAATTATAAATATGTAAATATTTGGTGTTTTGATATCGATATATCAGAAGAGAATAATTCTAACTTAATAAATGCTGCAATAATATAAATTTGTTTAATTTGCCAAAAATAAAATAAATAATATACATATCTATCTATCTATCTATCTATCTATCTATATATATGTATATATATATATATATGTATTAAAAATTCGTACTTGAAAAATAAATTCAATAATAATTCAGTAATTTTCTGTAATATTTTTTATAAGTATATTATTATCACTATACTTTTTTATAAGGAGGTTTTAAAAAAATATATTTTTCCCCACCTATACTTTATCCCCACTATCAAAAAATGGATAACACCATTCGATTACATTGTTTCTGAATAAAAACACTTGCTAATCTTGTGAGTTTAAAAAAAAAAAAAAAAAAAAAAAATGTATCAGGAAGTAGAGTTTTAAGATTTGGAATATATATTAAAATGATCTAGAAATATTTTCATAAATCTACTTTTATTGTACATCTACAAAAATTGCAATGTTTTTAACTTTCTTTTTTTCTTTCATTCTAAACCATATTAATTTCTTAATTAATCTTTAATTGAGCGTTGAAAGTCTAAGAATCTAAGTAATCATTAATGTTTCTAATGTGTATTTCATGCAAAATATACGATAACATCATTCCATAGATATGTACGCAGTATTCTTTTTAAAAAATTGTAATTACATGAAAAAAATCTGAATTTTTTAGAAATAGTAAAAATTGTGACGGGCCAGAACAGGACGGGCCTAGAAAGCAAAAATATTAACGGGCCGGGCCGGACCCGGGCCTGGAAATTCCGGCCCGTGCAGACCTTTATCGGACGGTACGCATATAGCGTACCCTCGTCAGTGCTGACTGTGCGGTCAGTGTCAATTAGAGCTGTTGCAAACCGCACGTATTCGTTACTAAGAAACGGGTATTTCCTAAGATACGAAATACCGAATCGTTATTTAAAAAAACCGCTCGTTAGCCGTTACCGAAGTTCATATGTAATTGAACAAAGTGGAACTAACTTCAAACGCTGCTTACGGTTGTATAATTCATGCTTTCTCGCGAAACCGCCTCAACAAGTATATTAAGGCACATATTAAAAAGAAAAATATTAATTGTGTATTTGAATAGAAATGTTCACTACTTAGAGTGAAACCAGTGAAACATGCGATAACAAAACCTGTCGATAACGGAAAGTAGCATTAAGCGAGTTCTCAAAAACGTTTTACCCCGCTTAACATCGCAAAATTTTTCTAATATATTCATAGACTCCATCTAATGCTTGAAATCATAATAAGGCACTGAGACAATAGAAGTGATATCAAATCGAATAGCATTATGTATTGAAGATTAAGTAATAATCTAATACATTTATATGGTGACCAGGGGCGTGGGAAGAGAAAATTGTGCTTGTGGCAAACTTAGAATTAGGCGCCCCTCCTAAATTTTTCTTGTAATAGGCCAAAAAATGATGTTAGTATTATAAATTTTGTGCCCCCTAAATCTCCGGACCCGGGGCAGCCGCCCCCGCCCCCCTTTCGCAAGGCGCTGATCACCTTCAAAGACACCTTCAAACATAAATCTTTCCATAAATGCTTCATCATTCCTTAATTACAGCTATAACGAATATTTTATTCTGCTAAAAGCTTCCATTCATTTTACAGTGAAATAATAAGGAAATTTTAATAGATTAAATGCATAATTAACACAAAATTAGTTTAATTAAACTTTTTAATGATAAACACACGTTGTTTTTCTGTTGCTTAGATCGATTGCTCTTTTTTAAATCGAAATTTTAATACATAATATGTAATCTAAAAAAAAAGCGCAATTATTTTGTTTAAGTTTTAAAAATGCTTATAAAACTTCATATCTGTAAGGTAAATAGTACAATCCCTAAACGATCTCAAAACAATCGTTCTTCTAAAAGCATTTTTTTCTGCTTCAAAAATTCCCTTCAAATTCATACTTACATATTCGGAAAAATAACGGATGCTGAAATAACAAAAACATACTTCTTTCTACCCAAACAACTAAATGAAATACCCGTATATGATACTAATATGAGAACAGAACTGTTTCAAACCGCACATATTCTTTAACATAAAACGGGTATTCTCTAAAAAACGAAATACCGAATCGTTTCTTTGAAATATCACTCGCTTGTAGTTACTGTCAATACGCCACCGAAAAAAACGAAACTAACTTTAAACGATGTTTTACGTACGTTTGTGCAATTCGTGAATCATGAATGAAGCGAGACAATCGACGCAGTAACAGATGCGAATTTGTGTTCGGGATCTGGCATTAGGCGCCGAATTTAGTTATTTTGATATCAGTCTATGCGTATAATTCTCTTTGAATGTAACAGTTATTCTCAAATGATTTTATTTTCGTAGGAGCTTATTGATTTATTTATTATGGAAAGAAAAATAAGTAAATTGTGAACATATTTTTCCCCAGTATCAAGTGATAAAGCAAAACGTGATTTATGCCAAATGAAGTTTTCAATTAAAGGAAGTTCAACGACGAATTAAAATAATAATAATAAAAAAACATTTATTGGTAAAGCATCGTCTATTATATGATAGTTTGTTTCCATAAAAACCGTTGTTACTGTCATTATTGAGTCAGCAGCTTAGTACGATGATGAAAATGTTGCAAAGAGCAATTATATTTTCTGAACATTTTCAAGAAATTAAGTTTTAAAAATTACAGGTTTGCTTTAACCCTCTGGCAGTCTTACAAAAGGGCAAAATTGTAATGTTGTTTTCTCAGCATTTTGTTTTAATTGCTAAAAAAAATGGTTCTTTCAAAATTATAGAAAAATCTTATTTACGAATATGAATGTTATCCTTGAGTGTGTTGATCATTGCACAATGTATTAAAAATCCATTAAATCAACTGAGTTTTATCATTTTAATTATTGCTTGCATTGCAGTGAAACCTGGAGCTTAGGGAACGTCTATAGACGGGCTTGTCAGTGAGAGGGTTTTAAGTATATTATTTTCCTATAAAAGTATCTTTGCATACGTATTTATATTTTATATTTGAAAACATTTCCATGATAAGGACAAATTTTTAGATTGCTTTTAACAATGTTTTTATGATAAAGTTTATTTTTCTTTTCTCTTTTTTAGTTGATTTTAAAAATGTATTTGCTGTTTGTTTTTAAATTTCATATCTGAAGAAAAAAAAAGTTTTTTAAAATATAAATAAAATTTTTCAGAGATAATAATGGATTGAAGTACAAATGTAGATGCGTGTTTGATAGGATGATCACATAACAAATAAAACACATTGTTTTTAAATTATTCCAGAAATTAAAATTTTATTACACATAATTACACATATTTTGTTAGTGTAAAATTAGTGAGAGAATTTGCTTGTAAAATCATTTTGTTTGTGTAATTACACCTTATAATTTTATTGTATAAATTTTGTAAGCTTGCAAAATTTATACAATATAATAAATTTTGTAACTCTTGCTAAATTGCTTTCTCTGATTATTCTTTATTTTCGTAAGTAATAAATTCTACAAGTTAGACATGTTCTACTCAATTATGTATCGTTTTGAATTTTGTTTGGCAAAAAAAAATTAGAAACTTGATTAAATTTGTATTTTATGGACACATAGATGGCAGCACATAACAATATGTGAAGAGTAAAAAATGCTCATTCTTCCAAATACTCATGTTCCATATGTAACTAGATTTGTAGCAGTTATGTAGTTCACACGATTTTTAATAGCCGGTTTTTGATCAGTAACGAGTAACGATAATTTTTAAACGGGTAGTCAGTTTTAAAATAACGCCATCATACGGGTATTTATTTAGTCGTTAGTTTTACAGCACTAGTGTCAATTGACGACGGTACACTGTATGCTACCGAAACCGGTCGGCTGTTTATATACAATATTTGGTGCTTTTTAACGTTGCTAGTTATTGTATTCCAATGACCCTTAGAACCCAAAACTATCCCCAGTTTAACACTTTATACATCTATCTATTTATTTATATAAATCTTTGATGACCATGATAACTTAAAAAATTCTGCGCAAATGTCTTCCGAACTAATACATAAAATCAATGAGCGGAAAATCTCGGTCAGGTTAGCTTATGTTCAATTTTGGACAAAAAAGACAGAATTCGAGACTTTATCTTTCCAGAGTTTTAGTAAGCAAGAGCGCACCTCAGCTCTTGGCAGGGCGCAGGGTGAATGAAGGGCGCCATCATTCACGTGACCGTAAATATGCACAAGACTATCGCAAAGTGTTTGTAAAGATGAACGCCATAACATAATGCAAATGAATCTTACAGCGGTAAACAAAAGTCCACACAGTTCTGGAGTTAAATGCATTAAATTTCAAATTATACAATTTTCTATGAAAGTATTATCTAAAAACTGAAGGAAGAATAAAATACCAGAAACTTTAACCCATTAGTGCCTACTGTCCCTTTTTAGGGACGCTTCAGAAGGTGATTTCAACACTGTTTTATGCACTATGTAATCAAATGGCGATAACGACATCCATTTTTTGATACAATCAGTTTATGAAAATACTGTGAAAGTTAGCGTTTTGAATAGTTTTCCGCAAGTGACCGCAAGGAAGAAATATCTGCAACCATTTGACAAGAATCTCTTATATCTCAAAAAGGTTATATTTTATTTACCAAAAATGAAAAACACTATTCGATTTCAAATCCCAGCCATTCCAGAAAGAAATTTATTTCGACTCAACCCAGTGTCAAAATTAAAAGTTCAGCCCGAGGTTGGCTCGGCCTCTTCATAGTTTCTCAGTTCACGGCCTGTACAAATATCAATAAAAACAGTGCGGGTGAGGCCCAATGTAGACCGACTCAATTTCGACAAAAAATTCAGGCTTTAATTAAAATACAGTTGAGATACCTTTAATGAATATTATTGTGTGTATATGACATCATTCAAGATTATAGGATGTGGATTAGTTTTCTTGGCTTTTAATTCTTTTTTCCCTATCCTTGATTTTTACGAAGCAAACCTTCCAAAAGATAAATTATGCCATCAAAAAGCAACGTATTTTATAGTTATAACTTCAAATAGATGTATATACCTATATACACCTATATATACATGAACCATTGAATTTAATAAATTATAGTACATTAAACATGGAAGTAAAAAATAAAATATAAATATGAATACAAATGGGATTTGTATTCATAAGTATTTATCAGCATTAAATTAGTATAAGTTAGAAATAATAATAATAATAAAAGCACTATCTTAGAACATCTATTTTTGACTAATTCACAATAATTATGTTTCGGGAAATAAAAAAAAAATATTCTGAATATATGATTTTTTTTAAATAAGTTACTTCCTTGTAAAATTTCTATTTTAAAAATTAATATTAAAAAAATCCTGTAAACTATATTTTTTCATTAAATAAAGGGAAAAGTTTTGAAATTCGACAAATATTGTTTAGAGTTCAATTTTAAACTACTCCGCTCAAAATAATAATAATAATCATTTAAATTTTTATAAAAATTTTATGAGAAATTTTAGGATGTGATTTTGATTGCAAATTATATTTTTAACTACCACAGACGAGGGAAAGAAATTAAAATTCTAACTCAATAAATATATTTTTTAAAGGTTTCCTGGAACTGTTTAAAGTAACATTATATCTTGAATAACACACTTTTCAATTTGTGCCTAAAAATTTTTCTTTCCTGTAGTAAATATAAAAGGGAAATATGATTCAGGACGGAGCTATTTGTTTTATTGAAACAAGGACAAGTCCATTACAATGAAGAAAAGAAATATATTAATGATATTTTAATTAAAGCAATATATTAATAATTATTATATAATAATATAATTATTACATTTATTACATATTATAATACTTAATAATTTAATTAAATATATTTGATAAATTTCTTATTTTAAAAGAAACTTAGAAAAATTTCGCGTATAGTAATTTCCGTAAAAACTTTGCAAAATTTGCAAAAATGTTTGATTGTAGCAAAAAAAAAAAAAAAAGAAAAAAGAAAAAAGAAAGAAAGAAAGAAAAAAAAAAGTTAAAAATATTAAAAAAAAAAAAAAAAAAAAAAAAAAAAAAAAAAAAAACTACATACGCATTTTTTTTTTAATCGGACTTTTCCCCCCAAGAACTTTTTAAATAAACACTATAAATTATTGATTTCAAGGAAATTTTTCAGAGAAGAAAAAATTAACCTTTTTGGCCTGTTGGATTGGATACTGTAATAGTGAAAAGGGGGTATTTGCAGAAGACTAAATTAAATAAATATCCAACAATTGGCTATTTTCATATTTCATTGTAAAAAATTCTTAATGTCGAAAAAATTCTTGACAGCTTAAGTTGCAATGCTTCCAATACTATAATATCTTTCACTTTGATTACAGAAAAATACCCCTATTTTCTCCTACTGAATGAACGTCACTATCTTTTAGAATCAACATGATGCGTAAACCCTTACGAAAATAATAGTGAAAAATAAACTTATGGTGAGAAACTATTATCTCAAAAATCTAGGAGATGTTACAGGAATAAAAGTTAATAAGTTTCAATGAAAAATTATGGCAGTTACTGAAAAAAGCTTAGCGGCCTTATAAGCTAAAAATATATGTTTTTTTTTAAATAGTGTGTTTTAACTTTTGGACTATCCCTGTAAATAAAGTAATCATGCTAGAAACTTCATTTTCAAAAGGAATCGTTCTAGGTTAGACATAAGTAATTTCCCAAAATTTCATAGCAATCCGAGTATATTTACTGGAGTTAGAGCGCGGACAGACGGACAGACAAACCGAAAGCATAAACATTTTAAACTTTGCAGGAAAGTTTTAAAAACCATCCAGGCATCAAAATGGCTGTTGAAATAGGTCCTCTCTAGGCAAACCTACTATTTAAAAGAACGATTAATCTTTCTTCCTCTAATCCTCTTCCTGCGGGGTTGGGGAAATCTGATGAATGGTTTTCTTATTGTTTAAGAACAATACCCGTGCCCAGCGTTGCTGAATCGACAGGATAACCAAGTAGTACCACAAACTATGTAATGTTATGTACATTTTGATAATTTTATATAATTCACATACTATATCTATTATATATGTCATATATCCCTCTTAAAAATTCGTAAAAAATGTATTTATGCAATATTACACTTACAGAAAAACACAATTTAAAAATACAATTAAAAATACAATAATTGTGTACAAAAAATATACTAAATGCAAAATAATACATACGAAAACACATGAAGTCCATTCCAGTGGCAAAAAATGTGCAACCTCAAAGACATCATCCTCAGAAACCTCAGCAATAACATTTAAATTTTTATCGCAAAAGAAAAAAAATATCAAAATATTTTTTCAAAATATTTGATATTCATTTAATAAATATTTCACCACATAAATATTTATGCTAACATGTTTATGTTTGATGCCAACATCAACTGCAAATCCAATTATTGAAGTATAGCGTAACTTAATATCAGTATATTGACTAATATCTTACTGTACTATTGTAAAAATAGATTTTGCATAAAGTTAAAAATCAATTAAATTGAAAAAATATTTATATAGTCCAAGGTTAATCCTAACGAATAATCATTTTACGGTACTACTTGATTAATCTGTTGACCAAATAACTATCGCCAAAACATAAAAATAAATGATAATAATATATGATCGCAAATGTCACATTCACTTAACAGTAAACATGTGTTAATTTTTCTTTCGTTATTTAAAAAAATTACTTGAATTTGTACAATTTGTCAAATAATTTGCGATTTCTATTATTTGGCGAAAATGGTCGACGGGATAATTAAGTATTATCGTAGTTACATACAATCCGGGTCATGTCAGATACAACTGCGCCAAACATGATGCCAAATACATTAATTCTGATAACCATTATTTTTTAACAACATTATTGCATATCAACGCAATAAGAGCATAAGAAAATAATACATAATGTAATTTATTTACTTATTACAGTTTATTTATTTATAATGTTTTACAGTTTTTTTTAATTTATTTATTAGGTATAGTACTTCTAGGTTATCCCGTCGACCAATTTCGCCAAAATATACAAATCGCCAAACTAATAGCGAAGTTATACACGTTGACATAATTTTTATTTTAAATAACGAAAAAACAAATAATTAGTAGAATAATAATAAAAATATTAATAAAAAGTCGAAATAAAAATCACTTAATAACATTTTAAACACGTGAATCGCATTTAATGTCATTGAATGTGACATTCACGATCATCCATTTTTCGCATTTAGTCTCATAGTTTGGCGATAATTTTTTGGTCGACGGGATAACCTAGAAGTACCTTTATTATATTTATTTATTTGACATTGTTTACTTTTTTTAAAAAGTTATGTTAGTTAAATTACTATTTTAAATATCACTGGGAACGATAAACAAAATGCACAACAGACAACCAATTTTGGCGATCTGTCTCATGGCCCGGGTAAAGCGTATGTAACCACATATTTTGTTATTTCTACGTTAGCCGGTCGCCAATCTCGCTAATAGCATCTTTTTTTTTTTTCTCTTTTGCAAATAGTAGCAGTTTTTTTAATGTGTGTAGATTTAAAACTGTGCAATCAGAAAAAAAAGAAATCAAATAAAGAAAATCACAAACTTACTATTAAATTATGTCAGAAGTTAAAAATTTAGTGCTAAAAAGCATAAAAAAAAGTTTATTTTATTTTTTTTCCGATAGAAAAAAGAGATTTTCTTTTGAATAAAGTTAACGTGCACGATATTTTTGCTGCATGTGCTCTAAACTTTATGAATATCTTCTACTGATAGAAATGACGTACTTTAAATTTCCGCGACGTAACGAATAGCTTTTTATCTGTTTTTTTTTAAATATAATTTTAAAACTATTTGGAACTAATTTTTCGTAGTAGGTGCATTCATTAGGTTATCTTCATAGGTACCTTCTGGTACAAACAAAATCGAAATCCGACAATTATTTTTTGAGATTTGCTTGTCAAAAGAATTTTGTTTGACTTTTAATTGTCTCAGGCAATTACTATTTACTCCATGTGTTTTGGTTCGGTTGTCTATGAAAATATCAAGTCGGTGAAAAATGACGCACACCAAGTTTCTGTGACGTATGCAAATAAATTGTGCTTTTTTATCAGTTTTTTTAATATAACTTTTAAACTATTTGGAAGTAATTTTTCGTATGTAGTGCATTCACCAGATTACCTTCATAGGTACCTATTGGTACAAACAGAATCAAAATCCGACAAGTACTTTTTGAGATTTGCTTGACGAAAGAATTTTTTTGAATTTTAATATCGTTACGTTAAACTATTTGGAAGTAATTTTTCGTATGTAGTGCATTCACCAGATTACCTTCATAGGTACCTATTGGTACAAACAGAATCAAAATCCGACAAGTACTTTTTGAGATTTGCTTGACGAAAGAATTTTTTTGAATTTTAATATCGTTACGTAGGTCTGTGAAGTTGGCCCCCTCACTTTATGGAATATAAAAACTGAAAACGTCATTCGTTTGAGCGTCGTTTGAGCGCGTTTGAGCGACAAAAATTTTCGTTTGAGCGAAAATCAGAAAAAAATTATAAACAAATCAAAATTCAGGGCCTTCGATTTTGTGAAGTTGGCCCCCCCGACCTTTTCGGATATACAAACTGAAGACGGCATTCGTTTGAGCGTCGTTTGAGCGCGTTTGAGCGACAAAAATTTTTGTTTGAGCGACAAACTGAAAAGAGTTATAAGCGAAATAAAAAACTGAGGGGGCCAGATTTTGTGAAGTTGGCCCCCCGACCTTTTCGGATATATAAACTGAAGACAGCATTCATTTGAGCGTCGTTTGAGCGCGTTTGAGCGACAAAAATTTTTGTTTGACCGACAAACTGAAAAGAGTTATAAGCAAAATAAAAAACTGAGGGGGCCAGATTTTGTGAAGTTGGCCCCCCGACCTTTTCGGATATACAAACTGAAGACGACGTTCGTTTGAGCGTCGTTTGAGCGCGTTTGAGCGACAAAAATTTTTGTTTGAGCGACAAACTGAAAAGAGTTATAAGCAAAATAAAAAACTGAAGGGGCCAGATTTTGTGAAGTTGGCCCCCCGACCTTTTCGGATATACAAACTGAAGTCGGCATTCGTTTGAGCGTCGTTTGAGCGCGTTTGAGCGACAAAAATTTTTGTTTGAGCGACAAACTGAAAAGAGTTATAAGCAAAATAAAAAACTGAGGGGGCCAGATTTTGTGAAGTTGGCCCCCCGACCTTTTCGGATATACAAACTGAAGACGGCATTCGTTTGAGCGTCGTTTGAGCGCGTTTGAGCGACAAAAATTTTTATTTGAGCGACAAACTGAAAAGAGTAATAAGCAAAATAAAAAACTGAGGGGGCCAGATTTTCTGAAGTTGGCCCCCCGACCTTTTCGAACATACAAATTGAAGACGAAATTCGCTTGAGCGTCGTTTGAGCGCGTTTGAGCGAAAAAAATTTTTGTTTGAGCGACAATCTGAAAAAAGTTATAAGCGAAATAAAAAACTGAGGGAGCCAGATTTTGTGAAGTTGGCCCCCCGACCTTTTCGGACATACAAACTGATGACGGCATTCGTTTGAGCGTCGTTTGTGCGCGTTTGAGCGACAAAAATTTTTGTTTGATCGACAAACTGAAAAAAGTTATGAGCGAAATAAAAACTGATAGGGCCACATTTTGGGAAGTTTGCCCCCCGACCTTTTCCGATTTAAAAACTGACGACGGCATTCGTTTGAGCATCGTTTGAGCTCATTTTAGCGACAAAAATTTTCGTTTGAGCGACAAACTGAAAAAAGTTATAAGCGAAATAAAAAACTGAGGGAGCCACATTTTGTGAAGTTGGCCCCCCCGACCTTTTCGGATTAAAAAACTGAAGCCGGCATTGGTTTGAGCGTCGTTTGAGCGCGTTTGAGCGACAAAAAATTTCGCTTGAGCGACAAACTGAAAAAAGTTATAAGCGAAATAAAAAGTGGTAGGGCCACATTTTGGGAAGTTTGATCCCCGACCTTTTCCGATTTAAAAATTGACGACGGCATTCCTTTGAGCGTCGTTTGAGCTCATTTGAGCGACAAAAAATTTCGTTTGAACGACAAACTGAAAAAAGTTATAAGCCAAATAAAAACCTGATATGACCACATTTTAGTCCGTGAAGTTAGCCCCTTGACATTAAAGAAATTAAAAACAGAAAATAGCATATTTTTGAGAGTCGTTTGAGCTGCAGTAAATTTCATAGGAGCGATAATCTGAAAAAAATTAAAAGGAAAATAAAATGCGGGGGCCACCATTTCGTGAGGATGGCTTCTCGAATTTATGAGATTTAAACTTTGAAAATAACATAAGTTTGAGCGTCGTTTGAGCGTTTTTGAGCGACAAAAAGTTTTACTTGAGCGACAAATTAAGAGAAATTATGATCAAAAACTAGCTCGATATGACAATTTACACATGAAATAGACCCCTCGAATTTTATGAAATAAAAAACGGAAAGCAGCTTACATTTGAGCACATCTGGTGGACAAAAATTTTTGCACGAGCGAAAATACTTCCAAACATAACGAAGTTTATATAATTCGGTCAATAATCTCAGTTTGTATACATAGTAGAAATGTTGAGTAATTTTAATTATGAAAGTACTGTTTTGAACTATAAAAACTTTCGTTTGAGCGGATATATTTTTGCCGTTATTTAGCTTTCTTTTTTCTAAGATGTTGAAATGATAGCTTGTATCATTCCTTTGAAAATGATATAAGTCCTTTATATATATTTTTTTTTTTCAAAAACTGAATGCATGATACATTTGAGCGTCCCAAATACTGTTTTGAATTATAAAAATTTTCGTTAGAGCGGATATATTTTTGCAGTTATTTAGTTTTCTTTTTTCTAGAAGGCTGATATGACATCTCGTATACAGTCCCTTAAAATAAGTTTTTTGAAAAACTGAATGCATGATATGTTTGAGTGTATAAAATACTGTTTTGAATTATAAAAATTTTCGTTTGAGCGGATATATTTTTGCAGTTATTTAGCTTTCTTTTTTCCAAGAGGCTGAAATGACAGCTTGCATACGTCCCCTTAAAATAAATATTTTTAAATTCTGAGAATACTGTACATTTGAACGTCCAAGTTCCTCTTTTGTGGAATAAAATATTTTGTTGTAGTGCATATATAAATGATAAAATGGACAATAAAACCATTAATGTTTCAATGCAAATGCAAGAGTCCTATCAATTCATAAAATCTAGCCCACTCATCTCCCTCGCACCCCTTAATTTTAGAATATAATATCTATGGAAATGGAATTACACTTTTGGTTTCACAGTCAGGTTGTAGAACTATATTTGACACTCTGCTAAATTATATACGGTCCCTTTTAATTTCCTTCTTTCGATTTATAACAAAGATGAATAAATTATGGTATGGTTTGACATAGAAAGGAATGACATGTCAGCGGTTCCCGTCTGAGTCATGAATTTAGACAAGGCACTCTTACTTCAAAAAATACCCGACAGTTAAATAATCATGCCGAAAACGAAATCTGAATCTGGGTTTTGCAACTGTTCTTAACAAAGCTTATAGATAAGACCAAAGCTTATTCCATAGTCTTGCGCGTGAAGTATAATGATATGAAGATTAAACGGAGTATCTCTCCTATTATTTTTTTCTAGTCACTTTTTTCTGTTTATCGCAACGGCGATAGGTCTCGAAATATTAAAAATAAGTAAATAAATAAAAAATAAAAAAAATATGTTATTGTATGCTCACTAAAAATCTACCCTTAAAAAATTTTGTTATAAAACCTCTTTCCGTGCTAGGCTCAGTATAAACAAATAAAGAAAAAAATATCTTCTACCAGACATTCGCAAAGTAATAAACACTTGTTTGATATTTCCCCTGTATTAGAAGTCGCAATTTACAGCGAAGTCAGGACCACGTGCATTTGTCTTCCCTATGCCCTATGACCTCCTCCACCGTACTTCAGTTCAGAAGGTGTCTGCAGTGTTTGTTGCACTTCGGCAGTGTTTGAAGTTTAAAATATGTGTATGTGAATCAGTAAAAACTACAAAGGATGCGGTAGAAAATATCCTTCTTTATATAGTTAGTATTTTATTTCAAAAGCGATTATTTCAAGAATCAGCCTAGTATACTAAGCATTAAAAAGAACACTGTAATAAAAGAATTCTCGCATATTTTAAATTTCAGAGAAATTTAATAAAAGTTACATATTATAGAAAATGTTTAATCAATATATGCATTAACTGTGAAAAAAATGATGCTGAAACAAAGATAATTACAGCTAAAACAATTACTTTAAATGAAAAAAAAAAGTTCACTTTGGGCACTTAAACGTATGGTCTTTTTTCGAATTTCAAAATAGTTAAGTTAACGAGCGTATAAAACATTTAATTTTAGCCAACGTGGAAAAATAAATGCTGTGACAATTTGGTGCTGTATCAAAAACATTTGTCGTAAAAGTGCGGCCACTCTGACAGAAACTTTTACCGCACAAAAGAGTATTTTGTACACCCAAACGTAGGCTGCATTAAAAATTTTAAACTTTTTTTTTTTTTTTTTTAATGGCTGAATATACATCTTACGATTTTGATTCCCAATGAAAAAAAAAGATAGTTTAATATGTATGAAAATATTGCAGATCAAACAAGAATCTTGTATTAAGGAAATACAGGATCTTATTGGATATACAGGAATTTTATATATAATCAAACTTATATTAAGGGGCTGTAAAAACGCTACAATTTCAGTCCTTAGGAAAAAAGAAACATAAAAAACAATAAAAATGTATCCGCTCAAATGAAAATTTTTATAATGCAAAAAAGTATTTTGGACTTTAAAACTTATCATGCATTCTGTTTTCCTAAAGACTTATTTTAAGGGGGTGTATATAAGCTGCAATTTCAACCTCTTGGAAAAAAAAGCTAAATAACTACAAAAATGTATCCGCTCAAACGAAAATTTTTATAATTCAAAAAAAAAATTTTTTTGGACACTTCTTTGGACTTCTTTTTTAGAAAAAAAAGAAAGCTAAACAACTGTAAAAATATGTCTAAATAGGAACTCAAAGCTAAAACAGTATTTTGGTAGCCAAAATGTGCCATGGATTCTTTTTTTGTTTTGTTTTTTTTTGTTTTTCAAAATACTTGATTTAAGGGGATATATAGACAATATGTGATTTTAGACTATTTGAAAAAAAAGAGAGTTAAATAACCGTAAAAAAATATTCGCTCAAACAAAAATTTTTATAACTCAAAATAGTATTTTTGAGGCTCAAACGAATCATAAATTTAGTTTACCAAAAAAAAATTATTTTCAAAGGCTGTATACAAGCTGCGACTTCAGCCCCTTCGAAAAAAGAAAGGTAAATAACTGTATAAATATATCCGCCACACGAAACTTTTTATAATACAAAGCTATATTTGGATGCTCAAACATACCATGCATGTAGTTTCCCAAAAAACTTACTTTATGGGCCTGCATACATGCTGAGAATTCAGCCCCTTGAATAAAGAAAGCTAAATAACTGTCAAAATATATTCGCTCAAACGTAAATTTCTATAACAAAAAACAGTATTTTGGACGCTGAAACGTTTCATGGACTCAGCTTTTCATAAAACTTATTTTAAGGGGCTGTATACAAACGTGATTTCAGCAACTTGAAAAAAAAAGAAATCTAATTTACTGTAAACATTTATCTACTCAAATGGAAATTTTTGAAACACAAAACAGTATTTTGGACGTTCAAGCATGTCATGCGTTCAGTTTTTAAAAAATATATTTTAAGGGGACGCATAAAAGGGGTGATCTCACCCGCTTGGAAAAAAGAAAACTAAATAACTGCAAAAATATATCCTCTCAAACGAAAATTTTTATAATTCAAAACAGCATTTTGAACGCTCAAACATATCATGCATTCAGTTTTTCAAAAAAAATATTTTAAGGGACTGTATACAAGCTGTCATTTCAGCCTCTTGGAAAAAAGAAAGCTAAATAACTGCAAAAATATATCCGCTCAAACGAAAATTTTATAACTCAAAACAGTATTTTGGACGCTAAAACGAATCTTGCATTAAGTTTTCAAAAAAACTTATTTTAAGGGGCTTTATACAAGCTATGATTTCAGCCCAATGGAAAAAAAGTCCTTCCGGCAATGCCGGGAGGAAGAGGTAGCTTTCATATACTTATATATTTATTTATTTATTTTAAGGTAAGTTACATTGTTCAAAAATACTAAGGTCAAATTAGTGGAAATAATCTTATAAAATTAGTGATTTTATAAGATTGAAACTAGTTTTTGTCAAGACTGAATATTAATAGGAATTTTTAGAAATTAGTCATCTTTTATTCAACCTGGTTTTATTTTAAGCGATTTAGAGAGTCGTCAAATTCCACGATATCATAAAGTGTATGCCATTTTAAAGCAACATTGTGGATCGGTCAAATCAGACCGTTTCAAAATGTCAGCCATAAGCAAAATTCAAAGTGCTATAACTCAGTCATTTTTTAAGATATAGACAAAATAAAAAGTATTCTGGAATCGTTGTTTTAAGTTCTAACATGTAAAAGAAAAATATTTTTAAATTTTTAATTTTTTCGCATTTAATTTTAAATTTTAAATTTTTTTAAAAATTTTAAATGGCCACCATTTTGAAACAAAATGGTGGGTGATGCTGGCCAACGAACTCGGTCGAGACATTTGTATGTACTATGTACATCCCAAGTTTCATTGAAATCCGTTCATAAATACGCGTGTTATCACGTGACAAAAATCAGATCGTTTCAAAATGTCAGACATAAGAAAAATTCAAAGTGCTATAACTCAATTATTTTGTAAGATATAGACGAAATAAAAAGTGTTCTGGAATCGCTGTTTTAAGTTCTAACACGTAAAAGAAAAATATTTTTCAAATTTTGATTTTTTCGCATTTAATTTTAAATTTTAAATTTTTAAAAAATTTAAAATGGCCACCATTTTGAAACAAGATGGCGGATGATGCTGGACAACGAACTCGGTCGAGATATTTGTATGTACTATGTACATACCAAGTTTTATTGAAATCGGTTCATAAATACGCGTGTTATCAAGTGACAAAAATCAGATCGTTTCAAAATGTCAGCCATAAGAAAAATTCAAAGTGCTATAACTCAATCATTTTTTAAGATATAGACAAAATAAAAAGTGTTCTGGAATCTTTGTTTTAAGTTCTAACACGTAAAAGAAAAATATTTTTTAACTTTTAATTTTTTCGCATTTAATTTTAAATTTTAAATTTTTTAAAAATTTTTAAATGGCCGCCATTTTGAAACAAAATGGCGGATGATGCTGACCAACGAACTCGGTCGAGACATTTGTATGTACTATGTACATACCAAGTTTCATTCAAATCGGTTCATAAATACGTTAGTTATCGCATGACAAAAATCAGATATATATATATATATATGGTTATATATATATATATATATATATATATATATATATATGTCAACATTTGAAAGGAGGGTGGTTTTGGGGTCTGGGGGTCATGATCGGTGAAAATATACCAAAATTTTCCGGAAATGCTTTCCTCCGGACGGCTGCAATAGGTAGCTTTTTACTTTTTGTAATGAAAGCTACCTAAAAGAAAGCTAATTTACTGTACAAATAATCTGTCTCAAACGAAACAATGAATAACCCAAAACAATGTTTTGGATACTCAAACGTATCATGCGTTTAGATTTTTAAAAAACCCATTTAAAGGGGCATTAAATAAGTTGTGATTTTAGGCCCTTTGAAAAAAAAAAGCTAAATAACTGTAAAAAATCATCGCTCAAACGAAAATTTTTATAATTAAATAAATATTTTGGACGATCAAACATTTCACGCATTTCGCTTTTCAAAATACTTATTTTTAAGGGGAAGTAAAATTCAGTTCCATGTGAAAAAAAAAGCTGAATAATTGCAAAAATATATCCGCTCAAACGAAAATTTTTGTCACTTAAACGCGCTCAAATTATTGCCGTCTTCAGCTTTTAAATCCGAAAAACGTCGGGGTGTCAACTTCACAAAATGTGGCCCCCTTAGGTTTCTATTTCGCTTATAACTTTTTTCAGTTTGTCGCTCAAACAAAAATTTTTGTCGCTCAAATGAACTCAAACGACGCTCAAACGAATGCCGTCGTCAGTTTTTTAATCCGAAAAGATCGGGGGGCAAACTTCCCAAAATGTGGCCCTATCAGTTTTTATTTCGCTCATAACTTCTTTTTTCAGTTTGTCGATCAAACAAAAATTTTTGTCGCTCAAACGCGCCCAAACGACGCTCAAACGAATGCCGTCTTCAGTTTGTATATCCGAAAAGGTCGGGGGGCCAACTTTACAAAATCTGGCCCCCTTAGTTTTTTATTTCGCTTATAACTTTTTTCAGTTTGTCGCTCAAACGAAAATTTTTGTCGCTCAAATGAGCTCAATCGACGCTCAAACGATATCCGTCGTCAGTTTTTAAATCTGAAAAGGTCGGGGGGCAAACTTTCCAAAATGTAGCCCTATCAGTTTTTATTTCGCTCATAACTTTTTTCAGTTTGTCGCTCAAACAAAAATTTTTGTCGCTCAAACGACGCTCAAACGAATGCCGTCTTCAGTTTGTATGTCCGAAAAGGTCCGGGGGGGCGACTTCACAAAATCTGGCCCCCACAGTTTTTTATTTCGCTTATAACTTTTTTCAGTTTGTCGCTCAAACAAAAATTTTTGTCGCTCAAACGCGCTCAAACGACGCTCAAGCGAATTTCGTCTTCAATTTGTATGTTCGAAAAGGTCAGGGGGCCAACTTCACAAAATCTGGCCCCCTCAGTTTTTTATTTTGCTTATAACTTTTTCAGATTGACGCTCAAACAAAAATTTTTGTCGCTCAAACACGCTCAAACGACGCTCAAACGAATGCCATCTTCAGTTTGTATGTCCGAAAAAGTCGGGGGGCCAACTTCACAAAATCTGGCCCCCCGAGTTTTTTATTTTGCTTATAACTTTTTTCAGTTTGTCGCTCAAACAAAAATTTTTGTCGCTCAAACGCGCTCAAACGACGCTCAAACGAATGCCGTCTTCAGTTTGTATGTCCGAAAAGGTCGGGGGGCCAACTTCACAAAATCTTGCCCCCTCAGTTTTTTATTTCGCTTATAACTCTTTTCAGATTGTCGCTCAAACAAAATTTTTTGTCGCTCAAACGCGCTCAAACGACGCTCAAATGAATGCCATCTTCAGTTTGTATGTCCGAAAAAGTCGGGGAGCAAACTTCCCAAAATGTGGCCCTATCAGTTTTTATTTCGCTCATAACTTTTTTCAGTTTGCCGCTCAAACAAAAATTTTTTCGCTCAAACGCGCTCAAACGACGCTCAAACGAATGCCGTCTTCAGTTTGTATGTCCGAAAAGGTTGGGGGGCCAACTTCACAAAAAGTGGCCCCCTCAGTTTTTTATTTCGCTTATAACTTTTTTCAGTTTGTCGCTAAAACGAAAATTTTTGTCGCTCAAACGCGCTCAAACGACGCTCAAACGAATGCCGTCTTCAGTTTGTATGCCGGAAAAGGTCGGAGGGCTAACTTCACAAAATCTGGCCCCCTCAGTTTTTTATTTCGCTTATAACTTTTTTCAGTTTGTCGCTCAAACGCGCTCAAACGATGCTCAAACGAATGCCGTCTTCAGTTTTTAAATCCGAAAAGGTCGGGGGGTCAACTTCACAAAATGTGGCCCCGTCAGTTTTTTATTTCGCTTATAACTTTTTTCAGTTTATCGCTCAAACAAAAATTTTTGTCGCTCAAACGCGCTCAAACGACGCTCAAACGATAGCCATCTTCAGTTTGTATTTTCGAAAAGGTCGGGGGGCCAACTTCACAAAATGTGGCCTCCTCAGTTTTTTATTTCGCTTATAACTTTTTACAGTTTGTCGCTCAAACAAAAATTTTTGTCGCTCAAACGCGCTCAAACGACGCTCAAACGAATGCCGTTTTCAGTTTGTATTTCCGAAAAGGTCGGGGGGCCAACTTCACAAAAACGAAGGCCTGGATTTTGATTTATTTATAACTTTTTTCTGATTGTCGCTCAAACGAAAATTTGTGTCGCTCAAACGCGCTCAAACGACGCTCAAACGAATGACGTTTTCAGTTTTTATATTCCATAAAGTGAGGGGGCCAACTTCACAGACCTTGTAAAAAGTGGCAAGCAAATTTTTAAAGAACAACTTAAAATCCTTAAACATTAACAGAAAAAAATATATACAACTATACTGTATACTAATATATACAACTATATGTATACAACTATTTTTTATAGTATTAAAGCAGCTTTTCATTACAAAACGCCCCCCCCCCCCCAAACCTTTGCTTTTCTCAATTGGATATTATTTTCTGCTGTTTCGGCTTTAAGATAAATTTAATAAATCAGTACAAACTTACCGGATTATAAAAAAAACAGAAGAAAAACATTTTTTAAAATTCAAAACTAAGATTTTTTACATCAATATTTTTTTACTTATTTTATTATTCATATACAACACCAAAAAGCATTTTCATTCGAAAAAAATAAGTTATAAATTCAAAGTTTTGAAATTTAATAGAAATAGAAATACTTTCGTATTAACCAAATACCGAGGGTTAACAATAAACAAAATCACAAAATATTTTGCTATGTATAAGCAATTTCATTTTTTTACATAATAGTTTTAAAAGCTTAAGCGTGAGGTTTGATTACATGTCTATTACAGCAACGTTTTATTTATATACTTTTTTATACAAGTTTATTTATATGCACGTTTTCAGTTTCGTTGCAAAATAATTAACCGAAAATAAATGCTGATTTTTTTTTTTTTTTTTTTTAATGGAAACATTTTAATCTTGTGTAATTGGACTGCATACAATAGTTTTAAAAAAAGAAACATGGTTTCAGATTATTTTTGAAACCATAAAAAAAAATTGAAGCACGATAGAAAAAAAATTACATTTGAAGAAAAATTTCTTTTTCTATTTGATAGAGAAAAAATTTTAATTGTGCAACTATTAGAAGTTAAGAAAATCACAGTAAAAGTGAAATTTATTTATCAAGTGTTGCCACCGCCGAATTCATATTACTGTTATTCACGAATGTGTTTTCCTTTATTATATAGATTTCTGTAAGTTTAATCAAATTTATTAATTTTTCATGGGATTTAGAAAGCATTTGAAAAAATTTCATAATAATAATAATAATAATAATAATAATAATAATAAATTTTTTCGTGTATTATATGCAAATTATGTTTACAGCATAATTTATAAATGCATATGGATTTAAACTGATGCATTTATGTAGCATTTTTCTGCGTTAGAAAATAAATTAATGAATATAGGTTCATTTGCAATGATTGAAACAAAATACATTCATATTCAAATCCCACAAATGCATTAACACAATTCCGATAAAAAAAAAAAAAAAAAAAAAAGTGTCCTTTTTTCAAATAGTACTTTTAAAATTCACGTTGTGACTTAACAGCATACTGATGAACGTTTGATCACATATGTGATGTGACTCGTCGAAAATTTTTTCAAATTTGTCATAAACTTATTTTTCACATTGAGTAACGTACTTTTTGCAATTTTTAAATGTTTCCAAACAATTCATATTTTACTTACAATGGGATTTTATGAGTGCAGACATTTTGGTTATAGATGGGACGTGACCATCGTGATTTGCAAAAATATGACAAAAACATCACTGTCACTATGGTTTTTATATGGGTAATGACTATGGATCGACCGAAATAAGTTTTTAAGACCGAAAACGTAACACAAACCAAATTTCGGTAAGCTTTCTATTTTCGGTTGAAAACGAAAAATTAATGATTATTTTTTTTTAAATTATTAATGCATAAATGAATGTACACAATTATTAATTAATTAAAGGTGTATTGAAGCACATTTTTATCAAAAATATAAACATGCATAAAAACTTATGAGTGTGTAGAAGCTTCAAACGAAAAAATAATATAAACGAAACTTTTATATTTTTTGACAACCAGTAATTATAAGCATTTAGAATAGTTAATTAACTAAGTAATTAAATGACCGTGAGGCATTAGCACAGATAATCATCGCATCTAGTTCACGGCTGAAATACCAGAATTACTAAAAACTCGATTCGCATATTAAAATGTAATCGGTCTGTCAAGTCTTGAAAAACGTCTAAAAACCCGATTTCAGAATTTGACTCGTAGGTTTACTATTGTGTCTCCTGCTCTCAGTTCCCCATGTTTTTATACTTTTGGGTACGAAAAAACACAATGATAAACCTACGAGTCAACCGATAAAATCGGGTTTTCGGTCGGTTCCCACCAGGATATGAGTTAGTAGATCGGTCCCGTTTTAATATGTGAATTGATTTTTAACTAATTCTGAAATTTCATCCGTGAACGCAATGAGGTGGTTGTCTGTGCTGCCGCCTTCCGGTCTATAACAATGGAGAACAGATACAAAGGGTATTTATTTTTTAAAAATACATAACTTTTCAGTTATTTAATGATTCTCATTAAAATAAACTAAAATACTACTACTTAAAAGTACTACTTAAAAGTTTTTTTTTTACGAAACTAACTCTAAATAAGCCGTAATAAAAAAATAATCATTTTTCAATTTATAATTATTACTATTTTAGCAAAAATTTAAATATAGATGAGATGCATACTTAAATAAATATTTGCCTCTTCCTCCCAAAAAAACTTTGCCATGCCTTCGCCTCCCTGTGATTGTTCTATGAAATAACGCCCTTGTTTGAAAAATCTATCTTCGGTGCAGAAGTTGGCTGGCAATCTGTGCCTTTGTTTAAAACTTTGTAATTTTCATATAAATTAAAATGTAATTATTTCATCAACGACATAGAATGATGAATCTTTCTGAAAGATCTTTCAAAACATCTGCGGTTTCAAACCAAATATTTTCTGCTACTGTTAGCTGTGCACAACTTTTAATGAGCAGCTGAAAAACACCATATGCGCGTGCATGTTTGTTTTATAATTTGATCAATGATTTTGAATCATACATGACCGAGAATTATAGACAGTGAAAGTTCGTAGTAATAAATAACAAGTTGGAAATTGGACGTCAAACGTGGTAAATGAGGAGCGTTGTACTATAAACAAATTTATGCAATAGCTGTTAAGTTATGTAAAATTTGTCTTATGCAAAAATGCATGACTACAAAATATGAAAAATTATGTATCAATTACAGAGCAATCCAACTATATTACGCAAGTTAGAGTACGGTCAGACAAATCAAATTCTTAAACATTTTCAACTATGTTTTAGAGTGTTAAAACACCTACTAGATTGAAATTTGAATTTCAGAAATTTACACCCAATAGACTGTAGCATATCTTAATTCTTTTGTGCAGCCGAGTCCTTTATTTACAATCTTTACATAAGTATAATACCACTATTCAGCTAAAATTTAAACACGCTTAAATCTAGTGAAATCACCAGAGATTATCTTCCATAGACAGCCATGTATCTAATACTTTGTGTGGCCCTGTATATCACTTTTCTACATTCTATAAACATATATTGGTATAGTAAATGCAGTTCAGCGTAAAAATACATAACTTATTTAAAAACCGTATCTAAGTTATTATTTTCATATTCTGCAACCTGTACAATTTCAGTTGCGTTACCCTGTATATGATCTAGAGCATTTATACACACAACGCAATCTGCAAACACTTTGTTAAATTTAAAAGCTCATATCACTACTAAAAATGCACTTCTAGAAATCATCTCCAATATTCAGTATTTTGGTTGCAGTATAGTATCCGACATCTTTTGTGTGCCCCTATGATTACTGTGCACTTTCTATTATACAGGATGCAACTCACAGTAAACCTCGGCAACGTATATCAATTCCATTATATGTGAAAAAAATTAACATGGTTAAAATATGTCGAAGATAAAGTTTCACCTTATACCATTATGTAATGGAATTCTTTTGTGTGGCCCTGTAAATGAATAATAAACGTATTTTGCACCGCATATTGTAACAGAGTATATATTTTAGTACACCTCAGTAAATGCATATTAATTTCATTCATTAATTTCATTTTGTTTAAAAGGCAGTAATACCATCAAAATGCACTTAAACATTTTTTTTTTTTTTTAATTGGCCGTGATGTAACGGAAAAATTTTGACCATCCCTGTAATTAAACTATACATCCGATTTTCACAAAGTTTGAAATGACTCGACAAATTTTTGCAATAATTATATACTTCAAATTTCAAAGCATTCTGTTGGGTAGTTTTAAACTCTATTATATGCAGATGGATAGACGGACAGATAGACAGATGGAAAACGGGCTGAACGGCGACTACGTGTGCTACATATTTATATAATTACGAACGCATCTAAAAAGCATATCATTTAAGCGGAAACAGTTCAAACCAAGAAGTCATGATGAAAATTTCCAAAGTAAGAATGAAGATTTCTAGAATTCAGACAGTTTCGGTCTAGCCGAATTTTCAGCAGCATTTTTGCCAAAAACGAATTTTTGTTGAAACTCGGATTTTTAGCCGAAAACGAAAACGAATTTTCGGTTTAGCTCTAGTAATGACAATAAATGCAACTAAGATAATTTTTACATTTTTAATTATATATAACACACAAATTTGTGTAGCTCCAAATATTTTATATATTTACACATCTGTCTGAGTTTATAAAGCGGTAACAAATTGCATACTTGACTTCGTAAGTCATATACACATAAAAAGAGCTAAATTTTTGTTCAAAGTGTGTAATTTTAGAAATTTACACACACGTTTGTGTACACATAAGTATGTTTAAAATAGAATAACTCATCAATTTGTGTAAATCTAACCATTTTTCTACATTTACACACTTATCTGTGTTTTTCAAGTGATAACAAATTACACACTTATTTTAATATGCTAAATACACATAAAAACAGGTAAATTTCAGAAAAATGTGTATAAATTTTACGACAGGTGTGTAATTTTATAAATTTACACATATATATGGGTAAAATTAGCTGATTTACACATTTATTTTTTCGAGTGTTGGATTTTGAAAACTGATAATGCTTTAAGTATTTGTTTTACTTAAAGATACCAGCTTTAAGAACTGTATTTTGGGTGTCAGCTTTAGAGCACTTTACCTTAATCACTTTGTTTGAAGGTGAACGTTGTCTATGACATACACAGAAAAGTGAAAAAAAAGCACCATTATTAATATCCTTCTAAGATACTTGTCCCTATTATTTACTCTTGAATACTTTAATTAAATTATGTACACATACGTAAATAAAATATAGATCAAAAGATTTACAATAATCAGGGATAAAAGATTTTTCCGAGAGTAATATAGCTTGCGTGCAAAACCGCAATACAATTTAAGGAGTTTGTAAGGAGTATTTTGTTTTTCTAAGTAGTTCTAAGTACTACTTGGGAACGCTTTCCTTTCTAAGTAGTTTCTAAGGAGTCTAAGGAGTCTGTATGAACCCTGGATAGTCCATGCAATTTATCATTTAATTTTAATTTTTAAATCCTTTTGTTTTTCTTTATTATAGTTTTTGCTTTACTTTTTTGTGCTAAACTTGAATTTCTTTGGCAAAGAGATCAAGAACTTATATTACTGAGTTCTACAAATCGAAGACCCATGGAATGAATGAAAAATGAGTGACGATAACAGACCTAGGAGTGATAGTAACACTTATGTCTGTGTGATAGACACAGATGATGATGAGAATGAAGATGTGGTAAGTTTGTTTCCATTCGATTTCGAAAGCTTTTATTCGAAATGTAAGATAATTTTCACATGCAATGTATGTATAGTTAATTTGTCGGTCGGCTAAGCTAATTGCACAAAATTTAAAATTCTAATGCAAAAACTCAAGCAACTACTACAGAGTGCGGCTTGCACCATTCAGCCCTCCCCCCTCCCCCCCCACATACACACTTTACATTCATTCGTTACAAATTCTGATATTACAACTTGGTTTTATTGACATGACTGTGAACATCAAATCTTTGGACTTGCTCTTGTTGTGCGACATATTATGTTAAGTCTGACCCTCAGCTAAAACTGTATTGAACTTTTCTGACATTTTGCTTAGTTTTTTTTTTTTTTTTTTTTTTTTTTGTCAGGTTTAGTGTTTATATTAGTTTTATTATATTTTTAGTTTTTGTTTTGTTTTGGAACATGTGTGATTTATTCTTTATTATTGTTGTTGAACAGACATTTTTTATAATATTTTTGTCTATAAAAGTTTGTTAATTAATTTTTCATTGTTCCGACAGTCAGACATTTGTCAAATATCCGACAGTCAGACATTTGTCTGTAAAACGTGTTTTTTCATTTTTATCATTTTGTATATTTTAGTGCCAGGGCACTTTATTACTGTATATTTTACTTATGATAATGAATGGCCCGTTGTTTGCGATTTGGCTGGTTGGTAGTGGAGAATTTCCTCCGAGGATTAAATACCTATGCCAAGTTTTTGGTGGATGGGTCATACCCCCCCACTCCACACACACACACACAAAGTTCTCAAGTGAATCAGATATTCACAAAACGCAGGGCTCAGGATGTTGATCTCAAGGTTCATCGAGATGGTTTTGCTTTATCAGAGTCTCCCAAGGTCGAAATCTACATAAGGAAAGGCATAATTCTTCGGCAAGCGACAAAACGTGAAATATAAAAGTTCAAGTATATATAAAAAAAGTTATTACATAGGTTAATGATTGCAGAGTTTAAAAAATGAATATATTGACTATGAATACTTTGATTTTACCCTTTTTTAACTTTTATTTACAAGTCCTTTCAAACTTCAGCAAAAAAATTTGACTTTTTTAGCTTTTTATCAATTCTATACATATTTTTAATTTTCGTTAATATTACTGGATTCATGATTTTTCATGAAGGAAGAATAAATTTATTTCTGAAAAAATTCAAGATATTGCTTATATTACTAGTTATCACAATCTTGTTACCAAATATACTTATGTATTGAACAAGCTTTTTTGATCATTAGTCTGGCTAAACCTGAAATAAAACTTCCTTATTTTATGATTTTGATGTGAATTAGTAATGTACCTTTATGAGGCAAGTTTCATTGAATAATTTAGTAAAAATATATTTCATTTTTTTAAATGAATCCCCTTATTGGTTATTAACTTGACCTTTACTTTTAATATTTTAATCAGTTTAAAAATTATCTAAATTTTTAATGTTTTAGTTTTTTACTAATTTTAATTGTTTAGTATATTGTAAGCATTAATTAAATTCTTGATTTCATTATTAATTACATTCAAATTACTTTAAAAAATATATATACAAAGCCAAGACCAAAACCCCGCAAAATTCTAAAATCCGCACAACTTCTGGCCCCCCAAGCTGTGCGGATTTGAGGGAGTCTACTGTATTAGACCAGGTGGCATCTAGACAAACTATCACCTCATCGAGTTAACGGCTAAAATTTATAGATTATTTAGAACTCGATTAACGTCATTAAAATGCAACTAGTCTGTCAATTCATATCTTGGTGAAAGCCACCTGCAATTGTAAACCCAATTTTAGTGGTTGATTTGTAGTTTTCTCATCGTGTTTTCCTGCAGCCAATCCTCCATATTTTCATAGCTTATGATGCACGAAAACATGAAAATTCTACCTATCAACTAATATACTGTATTCTCTCTTTCGGTTCGAGACTATAAAAATCACCATTTTATTTTATGTGACGTGAGAGGAATATTATCTGTCGTACTTATTGCATGCAGATGATTACGAGAAATTTCGTTTACACATAAAAATAATATAAATAGTTTAGCATTTGTTTCCAGCTAATAACCCATAAAGAAAAATTACTTAATTTTTCTTTCGGTTCGAGGCTATAAAAATCGGCATTTTACATTATATTACGTCACAGCAATACTGTCCATAAAATTGGGTTTGCGGGTGGTTTTCAAGATTTGACTGGGCAGATCAATGGCAAAGTTGCATTTTAATATGCTTATCGAATTTTATCTACTCCTGGAATTTCAGGGGTTAAATTGATGAGGTGATATTTTGTACAAACGCCGACGCCCGGGCTGCATGTAAAGTCGCATAAATAACTTATTATAATTCAAAAAATAATGCAGATATATTTTTAATGCAGTTTTTTTGCATTATTATTCAGAAATTTTTAAAGATTCAGAAACAAAAGCTGACAATTTATTGAAAGTTTAAAGGCACTTGTGCCCCTCAAAATTAAAAGTAAAGCATTTTTAATTTCTATGTTTTAATTGTATTCATACAAATAAACTAAAACTTTATTTTTCACTTACGTTATTATGTTACATGCAATTAAAAATATTTTTATAGCATTTATTATAATGTATTATTATTGCATTATAACACTTCGCAGAAATTTCTTACATTCGATTTAAAATTTATATAATTCAAAACAAAACATTTTTAATTCCAATGTTTTAATTTTATTCATACAAATAAACTAAAATTTTATTTTTCACCCACATTACACGCATTTAAATATTTTTATAGCATTTATTATATTGTATTGATATTGCATTATAACATTTTGCAGAATTTTTTTGCTTTCGATTTAAGTTTTTTATAATTAAAAATAAAACATTTTTCATTTCTATGTGTAAATTTTTCACACGAATAAACTAAAACTTTACCTTGTGTTCTTGCTATGTTTACTTTTCACCAACATTACATGCAATTAAAAGTGTATTTTTATACCATTTATTATATTGTATTATTGTTCCAATTTAACATTGTGCGGAAATTTTTTGCTTTCGATTTAAGATTTTTACTAATTAAAAGTAAGAAATTTTTCATTTCTATGTTTTTTTTTTTTTTTTTTTTTTTTTTTTCCCCATAGAAATAAATGAAAACTTTATTTTTCACCAGTATTACACGCAGTTAAAAGTTTATTTTTATAGCATTTATTATATTTTATTATTATTGCATTATAACATTTTGCTGTGATTTTTTGCTTTCGATTTAAGGTTTTAGTAATTAAAAGTAAGAGATTTTTCATTTCTATGTTTTAATTTTTTTCTTTCATACAAATAAACGAAAAGTTTATTTTCCACCAGTATTATACGCAATAAAAAGATTATTTTTATAGCATTTATTACATTCTGTTATTATTATTGCATTATAACATTTTGCAACGATTTTTTGCTTTTGATTTAAGATTTTAGTAATGAAAAGTAAGACATTTTTCCTCTCTATGTTATATTTTTTTAACTTTATTTTTTTTTTTTACATTACACGCAATTGAAAGACCAATCGTTT
Organism: Maratus speculifer; assembly: GCA_964019185.1. NCBI lineage: Eukaryota > Metazoa > Arthropoda > Arachnida > Araneae > Salticidae > Maratus > Maratus speculifer. The sequence goes on from OZ025296.1 coordinate 323,753,179, forward strand.
AGTATTTGTTTCAAAGTTCGGTTAAAACATTGTTTTTCATTTTCAGAAAACTATTCCTCTGCATGATGCTACGTTTCGGGAAGATGTTAAGCTAGTTCTTTCACTTCTCAAAAAAGGGGAATCCCCTAATGCAAGAAACCCTAAAGGCCATACTCCTTTACACATTTCTGCTAAAAAGAACCTAACAGCTATCGCTAAACTTCTGCTTGAACATGAAGCTGATCCTAATGCTGAATCAAAGGTACGTAAGCAACTTTACAGTACGATACAGGGCCAGATTATGACTAATTGGGGCCATGGGCAAAGATAAATTAGGGAGCCCCTTTCGAATCAGTGCAGTGTTATTCAAATAGAACTGATGGTCACTCACTGCGTATGTGTAATGCATAAACATATTTTCGCAACTTGGATATAAACAGAAGAAAATTCTTATCTTTGACAATTCTAAATTAAATACCTTAATTAGTATAAGTACACCTTGCGTTCCCTTTTATAAATTTGCTAAATTTATATAAAAATCTATACTATTAAAATTCGACCGTATGTTGTATGTATGTTACGCTATCTCTTCCGAACCCGGAAACGGAGAAATGTCGCGTTTGTTTTTAATTGAAGGGAAAAAATCCGGGGATCATGAGTTGCCCATTCACATCCCGAAATTCCAATTAGTTCGTTAATTATTAATTAAAAACTAATCAGACGCGTTAAAATTTTAGCTGATTTGCCCCTGCATGTTCGCAATTTGGGCGGAAATGGCGATCTGAAAAAGATCGACTGAGGGAGAAAATTTCTCCCTCTGTTTTCTCGTTTTTAAATTGCCATCGTTGCAGTTATAAACACACCACCAACAAAAGAATTAGATTTTCGGATACTTCGTTCTTTTCTTGCACTAACAGTCTAATTTTTTTTAATTTGTGCTTTTTCGATTTTTTTTTTTTTTTTTTTTTTTTTTTTTACAAAACTTTGATTTTCAGCGTTTTTTATCGCAATTTTTTCGAAGTGCATTTTTAAATTCCAATCCTGGCAGTTCTATGAAACTCTAACAAAAACAACGCCGGATTCTGAATCCTCATTCTTTTCTGATAATGTCAGTGTAATTTTTTTTTAATTTTCGATTTTTTCGATTTTTAATTTTTTTTCGAAACTTCGTTTTTCTTAAAAAATTTACAGTAAATATTTTATATTTCCCAAAGTTTTTGAACTATCGACTTGCTTTTTTTAAAAAATGTATGTCTGAACGTTATCTAACTATCTAGAAAAGATAGAAAAAATCGGTTGAGTGGTTGATTGAATAATGATATATAAGCGATTTTGAACATTAATATTTTATATCTCGCCGATTTTGGGGTATTTTCACTCAAAAATGTTTTTAGTTCTTTATCTAAACATGATTTAAAAGTATTCGGAATTTTGAAAGAATTGATTGAATAGTTTTTTTTTAATTTAATTTCCATTGAAGCAGACTTCAAAATGAAAGCATTGATTTGGCCGGCTTTGATTTTCGTAAAACGTACATCCAGGCTCGGACTGGCCCGCCGGCCCATCGACCTGAGGGCCGGTGCGCCTTCCTCCAGGGAAAACTTTGCGCCCCTGAGTGTCTTAGTCTCACCAATATTTTTTTCGTTCGTTGTACACATGAATTCTGACTAGTATACTAAATTTCGAGAATTCATTAGCGAATAATAATCATTCAACAAACACACAAGAGAGGTACTTTTTTTTATCATAACAAATAAATTAAATATATACCGAAATAATTTCAGGGTCGGAAACCAACGTAGGCATCTTTGCATGCAATTGAGGAGGAAACATGAGCCCAGGGAAATCTAGTTATGACACCCTCAGTTGGATTTTTTTTAATCGTTTTAATGAATGATATCGCTTAGATTTTAACCAAATATTTTGCATTCTTTCTGTCCTGTACCTTGTCCATCTTTTTAAATCCAGTCTTTAATGCACCTAAAATTAAAACAGTTCTTTTTGAGAAAACTTAAGAAAAGAAAGGAATAAGTATCAGAAGGCAAAAAAAAAGTGTGGATTTTGTTGTTGATTGGAAAACAATATCTTACTCTTCGAGGAATAGAAACTTGATGTCACTTCTAGATTACAATCTTGCAAATTTTGGAATCCAACGCGGCTAGCATATTTTTATTCCCAAAATCTATACCATAATATCAGATTAGTAATCTTCGTTTAATTTAATGATACACTTCCCATGGTTAAATAACTTTTAGGAGTTTCTAGTATATAATTTAAATTTTTAAAAAAGTTCAATTTAATCACGGAAAAATCTACCATTAAATAAAGTGATGGACATTGTCAGGTTCTGAGACCACCTCTGCTGAAGATTGGAATTTCCGTTATTTCTCTATCTTAATATTTTGTGTATTGTACTGGCTGTGTACTAGAATTTTCAAGGTGACATTTTTTCTTTGTTGAAGGAAGAATTGACAGGTAATCCTGTACAGGTGGTGAGTGAGAAAGAGGAGATTGCTGAGAGGCGTGTTCATCCGTCAGGGATGTATGTGGATGATGAGCAAACAAGCAACATGTCACTAATCAAGAAAGGAATGTGGAATGTGTCCAATGAATAAGCTCCAAAGGGGGTTGACATTGGGGAAACACAGTGATTTGAGAAGAGCAAGTCTTGTCTGATTGGCGCAGTTCGTATCTGGGCATCGTATCTGGAGAGTGTGTAGGACAGAGGTCCTTGTAGAGAGTGCTCTGTGTTGTAGAGCGTAAGCAGTTCGTATCTGGAGAGCAAGGGACACAGACGTACTGGTGTTGTGCTCTAGGCCGGATAGAATAGGCCGAGTATCTTTGTGTTGGGAGATTCGAAATTGATCTCCAGTAAAGTGAATCTAACGTGCATTGAGTGTGAGGAAGAAGGTGTAATTTGAACAGTACACAGCCAACCTTTACTATATTTAATTTAATGTTAAACCGGATCACCTATATCCGAGTTGTAATTGTATATAATTGTAAATAGCGTATTTAGTTTGTACATATATTCTAAATAAACTGTTGATTCAGTTAATTGACAGCGTCAGTGTTCATTTACACAATCCTCACAGTGGGTGACCGATATCACCTAATAAAATCGGTGGTGGCAGCTATAACTACCACGGATTTTCTTCAAAGTTGTGCGGACTGAGAGGAACGTCCGACAGACATAGTAAAAAATTGTTGTAATTTAAAAAAAATAGTCTCAGGATTTTGCATGTTTCAGGAATGCAATCTTTGGGGCATTTCTCTCCATTTTCGAAACTTATATATTTCCCTTGATCTCTAATTATAATAAAAATTTTACGAATATTGCGAAGAGCGTGCACAGAAGAGTAAATTAAAAAAATGATTTTAATGATTTAAAACAAATAAGTCTGATTTTTTGTATACTAGTTTTATAGAGATCTAATATAAATTATTTTATGGATGCATAAAAATTTTTAAGGGTAGAAAATTTCTTTTTCCACAAGGTATCGTATTTGCAAAAGAAATTGCTGTTCAGATTGTAACAAATAAAATTTATTTCATTTTTAACTGATTGATGACTAATTCTTATTACATTAAAGAGATAAAAACAAAGTTGAAGCCCTTAACTGCAACATTATTTGGCGCCACGTGCAAAAAAATCTTGTTAATTTTCTACTAATTTTCTGTGCGACATTGATGATAATCCAAGAGCCGACAGCACGAAAACTTAAGGCATCGAACACAAGAAGAAAAAAAACTTTATTTTTTATGAAAGAGAAGTAATAGGGGATTCTAATGATCCATGTTTGCCGGAAGCGAAGGGCTTCATAAGCCAAACATTACAAATACCACTAGTGATTTACACGTAGGCTAACAATCAAAGGTATGAAATGATTGTACGGCAAACATAATGCTAAACTTGCGAATAAACCACTGGTAGTATACATTTTTGGGTTGCGCACCATTTCACTTCCGGTAGACATGGATCATTAGATTCCCCTATTACTTCTCTTCCATAAAATAAAGTTTTTTTTTTCTTTTTTTCTTATGAACTCGATATTTTGTTTTTATGTGGTCGGCTCCTGGACTATGATAATTGGAATGAAAATGATTGGCCCTTACTTTTTCTGCTAAAAATAATCATAAAAAATCTAAGTAAATATAAACTTTGAATATTCTCTGCTAATTATTGTTAAGAATAAATTATGTTTATAAATTTAACTAAATTTAAAAGTTGTACCAACTTTGAATTTTCAAACAGAAACCTTCAGTTTTGTCATCTTATTTGAGTTTATTGGTCCAGTCAGGAAAAGTTATCTACATTTTTAAAAATCTTCATAGAATTACTAAAGTGTAAATTTAAGAACGCGAAAGTAAACCCATTTCAGAAACATTAATTTATATGGTTATAAAAATCATCTCATTCAATTTTATATTAACTTATCAAACAGATACACCGAATATATCTACGCATATTACAGACTAATTTCTCTGTTCAAATACTTTTTTTAAATTAATTAATATTAAAAAAATAAAATTCTGGATTATGACATACATTAATTTTTTAATATAACGAAACATAATTGTCAAAAACATCGATCTGAAAGTTTACAGCTCATTCGAATAATTAGTTTTCGAGATAGAGAAAATTTTTGCCTTCATTAATTTAAGAGGGACCATCTTTTATTATTATTAATATCATTATAAATTTAAAATTTCTGTATAATTTTACTGGTGACTAATTGAGTGTTTTCGATGCTTTTCCTTGTAAGATCTTCATTTTCTTTTCCGAAGTTTATGGATCACTTTTTGTTTTATAATTTTACTAGCTGTTCTGCCCGGCGTTGCCCGGGTTCATCAAAAAATAGCAAGAAGGCTCTGTTGTAACAAGATCCAACGACGATGTATTTTCTGTTGTAATCATAACATTTCTTTTCATTCAATCTGTGAAGTCTCTGTTCTTCGTTCTCTTCATATAATTTTCTTTTCTTATACTCATCATTTCTGGACAATCGCTCTCGACGCTTTTCTTCTGATTCTTCGCTGAGAATCTTTCGATTTATTAATCTTTGCTTACTTAATCTTTCTCTTCTCTTTTCTTCAGTCTCATCGCTGAGAATCTTTCGATTTATTAATCTTTGCTTACTTAATCTTTCTCTTCTCTTTTCTTCAGTCTCATTTTCTCTTCTTTTTCTATTCTGCTCTCTTTTCTTCGCCAGTCTTTCTTCTCGGTGTTCTGGGGTTTCGTTTGCATATCTTTTTTTATTGTTAATGAAGAGGTCTTCCATTTGTTCTTCCATCTGTTCTTCTTTCTGTTCTTCCATCTGTTCTTCCATTTGTTCTTCCATTTGTTCTTCCATTTGTTCTTCCATTTGTTCTTCCATTTGTTCTTCAATTATATTCGACGATTCACTGTTTGAGAGCCTATCTGTCCTTTTATTTATAGAAGTTCAAAATGAAAAAAGATTTTCTTAGCAGACGATTTTTTGTGATAAATACATTATCTGTTTTATATTTCTTCTGCTTTATTCCTTTTATTTATAGAGTTCAAAATGAAAAAAGATTTTCTTAGCAGACGATTTTTTGTGATAAATACATTATCTGTTTTATATTTCTTCTGCGTTTACCTAAGCTGTGTAAAATCTCTATAAATAAAAGGTATAGAGGATGAGAGCCTATCTGTGCCTCAATTAATTATCCTCGGAATTCCTTTTATATATATAGATTAAGATTTAAGAAAATTACTTATACTACTATGTATGTTTTTAGGATGGCGTCAAACACATGTGATACAATTTTAAATGTCAATGTTCATGGCACTTTTTAATGTGTAGACAATCCAAAGTTGGTTTTGTATAGGCCCTAAGAGTAGGGATGCCCTCCGCGGTGGTCTTTCGAAGGGAACCTAATCCATACTTACGCAAGGAAATCCAACGCTCGAATAAAACCACAGGAAACTCCGAACAGTTAAACCGACGGGCGCGACTGGGCTCGAACCTAGTCTCCCGTCAACCAGTTTCGAGCGCGGAACCTCTCGACCACTGGTGAGGACAAGGAGTTCAAAAGTAAAATGTATAAATAACATTTAATAGTCGATATTATCAATCAGTTTTTACCTATGTCTTTTTCATACAGTCATTTCCAAGAGAATTATTCGGAGCGGGGGGGGGGGGGGGGGAGATCACTTTTTTCGTCTTATGACCTTTTGGGAAAATAATAAAACCAAAAATTCCTAACCTACAAGCAAATCTGTATTCAATTTGCTGAAACTGTTAGATGTTAAACGATTAGTTTAGTAACACTGCGTAAAGTTCTGTAGCTTTTATGGAACTTTAAAGAGGCACGGAGAAATAGAAGAAGTCTGCTATTTAGATTCAGAAATTAAGCCAGCTTCATATTTAAGAGGCTACTTCAGTTAAAGGAAAAGATCGGTTCGCTAATACTAATCATATGGAAGAAATTTATAAAGATATTTCGGTTGCATTTAAATATTTTTAGATTATTTTCTTTTGCATTAGATCACAGAGATCGATCTGTGTGCAGGCCATTTTTTTTTACCTTTTCAATTTTGATTACATATATTTTCTATGAGGATGCTTTTATTTTCCAAATCGGTTTCGGAAATAATAGTGTACGCATTAAAATATCTGTTAACAAACTCAAAAAAGTAAAATTAAATCAATATCAACTATCCAGAAAAAAAAAAAAAAAAAAAAAAAAAAAAAAAAAAATATTGACATGCAATCGAGATAGCTTTATAAATTTCTTCCGTATGATTAGCACTAGCGAATGGGTCTTTTTATTTGATTGAAGTGGCTACGCGAGTGTGTTAAATCTTATTAAGCTATAGGTACAACACAAGCAATTCAAATTGACGCGGGTTCTTTTTGCGCCCTCTGAAAATCCAAGGTCTGCGCCCTTTACCCTGGTCCAGTCCGACCCTGCGTACATCCAACCCATAAATTCCACGGAAGATATGTTTGGCATTATGCCAAAATCCATACTTAAACGCGAAATCCTTTTGTTTGTAATAAAAGTTAAGGGTTTTTAATAAAAATTGCAATGACAAAAAAAGTTATACAACTGGTGCTAATTTCTATAAATTAGCACCTTAGTGCAGCGAAATGTAGTTACCTCCATAGATCGAAAAGAATACTTCAGAAGCAAAGATCACTCAACTCAATTAAAATACATTTGTTTACTCGCTTAGTTTGAAACATTTTGAACTAAACGGCTGTTTAGTCAATTTAATGATGGTACCTTCTTTCGAATATAATAAAATTGATATTTCGTGTTCTTCAAGATTTCTTTAGATAAACCGACCAGCGTAGCGGACAAAGACCGCTAGTCTTTTATATAAATTTAGCACTTTGTTATATTACTTTAAGATGATTTTAATAGCTTCAACAAATGGAAGAGGTGAAACTAGAACAAGAAAGTAAATGTTTTATAATTTAATGTATGGATTTCAGGGGCTCCTTAATGTCCGGGGCCCATGGGCAAAGTCCCGATTTGCCCATGCGGTAATAAGGGTCTGGTATGATAAAATTTAAATTTAAACTTTTGATTGCAGGATTGTGACCTATGTCATCCCAACGACTACTTTTTTTTATTCTACTCTAACTAGTTTTTGATAAATAAACTTTGCCATACATTTATACTCAGACAATTTCAAAAAGAATGTACCACATTTTTTTTTTTTTTTTGGTTAATTGAGGTACGAATTATTGTACACAAGTCCTCAATACTAAAGGATAATGAAGAAAAATATGCTCACTAAGTTAATATTGCAACCAATTCCCAACGCTGCAATTATTTATGTTAATTAAATACTATTGAATACAAAATTGTACAGCCGCGCGTAAGTTCACGTCGGAAATATGCAAATTAGCTGATTGACAATGTGTTGTACAATGAACGTATGTTAAAATTCTGGTAGTGTTGTTTAAAGCGAATTTTGTGTCTAATAGTAAGCAGCCCTTAGCAAAAAATGGCATAGGATTTTTTATGGAAACACATGGTTTTATACGGAAAATCATAAAAAAATTATGTCATTATATGTAAACATATTGTATTCATATGGTAAACATTCATCGCTCTATGGTATTGCAGAGCAATGTCTATGGTAAAGTTATAGGATAATGATATATACCATACATTTTATGGTATCCAGAGAAATGTGTATGATAAAGTTATAGGATAATGATATACGCCATACATGATATGGTATTCCATAACCAGATGTATAGTAAAACTATAGGAAAATGAAATTTACCATACATTCAATGGTGTTCCATAGCGTGATGTAATAGTAAAATAATACATAATTGTTTGCACCATAAATTGTATAGTAATTCAAAGCATGGTGTATGGTAAAATCTTAATGCCTTTTGAAAGTTTATAATATATTAGATTTTGTGTAACTATAATATAAAATTACTCGGTTGTGGTCATCTCAAAACTTTCTACTATCTTTATGTATGTCTTATGCGCTTCTAAAAAATAGAATCATAGCAACGCCACTGGTTAGATAGTTTAAACCAAAATCTATTTAGGAACAACTTATGTTAACTTATAACCAGTCTAATGAAAATCCCTTGATCTCAAATTAATGTAACATAAAATAACATATTATTTTATTCTTATATAATTCATATATATGAGTATGTAAATGCGTTAAAAAAAAAAAATCTTGAGAAAAATAAATTATTCAATAAAAATATATAATTGACATATTTCCTATAAAATTCTAACAGCGATTAAAGGAGTCATAAAAAATACTGCATTAAAAATTTATCTGATTTTGTATGCTTATAATGACATTTTTTTTAAAAATCATATTTAGAAAAGGAAATATTATGTGTGTGGTTTTTTCTTTTTTCTTTCTTTTTTTTTTTTTTTCGTTTTCAGCATTTAGCTTTTAGGCATTGATTGTCATGGATAAGATTTCTTGTATGCGTTTTTCTTCATGATGGGTTTTCACAATTCCTCACATTTAAATTGTTATAACTCAAGAACCGTTAAACATAAATGTTTTAAAATTAGAACATGCCTTTTTTTAATTGCTTTACTTTAATTTTGATCAGCAAATTTGAAAAAAATATTTATTTTTGAAAGTATTATTTTTTTTTCAAACTTTTACTTTAAATAAATTTTTTTATTAATATTTTTAAAAAGGCTAAATCAAAATTAAAATGTAGGTGTTTCTGTTCATTTAATTGCTAAAAAACTAAAATTCTACAATTATTACATTGAGTTACAATAATTTTTAATTTCCCTCCACTTTTTTTTAATAAATTTTAAATTAAAAAAAATATAGAGAAGTTTTATTATGTGATTTTGTTTTAAAATGGTATGTTTAATATCACAAAAAATTGCGAAATTTTAATTCAATAAAAGATTTTTTTATGTGTCCCGGATCCTCTCAAAATAAACAAATTGTCAAAAATAGCCTATAATTATTTAAAGAAAATTTTTTTGAATTTATTTTAAAAAGAACCTACAAATATTTGAATCACCAAAAGAATTTCTGAAATATCTTTCAAAAATATTAACAACAAAATATTAATACATATATATTAATATAATATATTATAATATATTAATTAAATATTAATAAACTTAATAGTACAAAAAAAAGGTTCATAATTAATTCACGTTATTTTATAATTTTAAAGCCATTTTATATGGAACAACAAGGATTTTTATTTTATTTAAAAGTTAAAAATTATTAAAATGATTAAAAATTATTTTACGATCTATAAAAATATCAAAAAATCTACCAATATTTTTATCGACCTGAAATTATGATATATGAAATAATAGTGTTATTATTTTGTTCTTATGTATTTCATATATGTGAGCAGAGTCTATGCGTTATAGATAAAAAATCCTATGGGAGAAATAAAATGATTTAACAAAAATATATATTTGATGACATATTTCCTATAAAATTCTAACAGCGATTAAAGAAGTTTGTAATTACAAACTTCTGTAACTACAAACACATTCTTAAAAAAAAAAAAAAAAAAAACTGCATTAAAAATTTCTTTATTTTTTCTTATGCTTATAATGACGTTTAAATTATGTTTTCTATTATAATTCGAAGAGATAATAGTCAGACAATAGTAGTATTTTTTTAGTTTTGGTTTTTATATTCATTTATATTCATTTTATATGCAACAACAAAGTTTTTATTTTATTTTATTTAAACGTTAATAATTATTGAAAAGATTAAAAATCATTTTACAAAGTATAAAAATATTGAAAAAACTATTAATCTTTTTGGTATTAAAATTTAAAAGAAAGATTCAAATTTTCCGTAAAAATTATCTAAAAGATAGTAATATTTATTTTTATTTTTTTAAATAAAAAATGCTCGTAAGTAAGGAATTAATATAATACATTAATATAATCATTAAAAATATATTATATACTAAGTTATCAAATGATTTCTTATTCTTATTAAATATTATTTCTTATCGACTTTCTATTTTTTTAAAATTAATTTTAATAAACAGAAAGTAGTTTTTCCTTTAATTAATTGGATTTTATAACTAAATAATATTTGCTAAGATATTTACTCCATTCATTAAAATAATAAATTAACTTATAAATACATGTCTATAAAACAATTTATAAAAAAAAACTCTTTCAAACTACCTTCTTTTGTCAACCATTAACGTCAACGACAAATAATGATGATTTACCGAAACGCTTTATTCATATAACGTTTTATAAGCACAGCTTATCAACCCCGCATGGCCGAATGGTTAGGACGCTCGTCTCCCATCCGTACCGTCCGTAGATCAAATCCCACTGCTTCCCAAGGTCGAAGTACATTAGTAAGCTTAGTTCCCCGTGTTCCTAAAAGATGGCACCACCAAAGTTGATATCGTTATTACTTTTTAATATATAGTACCATGAAGAATTACCATACACTTAACGTTTATGTGGTTTTTCATAAGAATTACCATTCCTAAAAGATGGCACCACCAAAGTTGATATCGTTATTACTTTTTAATATATAGTACCATAAAGAATTACCATACACTTAACGTTTATATGGTTTTTCATAAGAATTACCATACACTTAACGATTATATGGTTTTTCATAGAATCACTTTTACCATAGGCAAAAATCCATATGATTGCACTTATGGGTTTTTTTTATGGTAATTCTATGCCTTTTTTTGCTAAGGGAGTGTTCATTAATATAGCTCAAAAGCATCATTTAAGTAAAGGTCAAGAGTGGCAAATAATTGGTAGATTTGAGGGAGATCAGTCATAAATGGAGGTCGCCCAAGAATAGAATTTTTCTCAAAGTGTCATATCAAGAGCTTCGAGACACTTTTTAAGCACTGGATATGTTGATAGGCAGTCTGGTCAAGGGAAATCAAGAGCAACAGCAGCATCCGAAGATCATTTTCTGCCATTTTTAGGTAGAAGAAACAGCGAAGCAACTTCGAGAGATTTGGTTTCAGACTTTCAGGATGTCACAGGAACTCGAATTAGCCATTCTACTGCTTCACGACGCTTTACAAGGGTGGACCACAGACTTCTCATATAAGTAGACGCCACATTTCATTGTTCTCTCGGCAAGGTTTCGAATCCAACATCTTTAGAGAAAAGTTGCCGTATTTTGGCGGTGATCACTTTATTGGCAACTTTCAGATTTCACAAAGAGAAAAGCAAAAGTGCGGTCCATTCAAGACAAACATAACAATGTGAGTTTCGGCTGGAGAAAAACGGGTTTGGTGCGCTAAATCTGCTCTCCGTCACGTGATGGAATAGTCCAGGCATCAAGTGCTCAAAAAGGACAAATAAATGCAAGTTTTGGTGTAGTTTTGATTTTTGGTTCCCTTAATATTTTTTGGGTCGCGGAACACGAATCTGGCATTATACAACAAAATTTCTCCCCGGAAACACGTTTTTTCGGCGAAAAACGTACAAAAAACGTGGCTTTTTTTCGTTTTTCTAAATAACTTCAAAATTGTGCATTTTACATAAAAGTCATCAATACATAAATTAAAGAGCAAAACATTTCCTACATTTTATGTATTTAAAGTTTTTTTCTCTGATCAATGGTTTAGCCGTGAGAGAGCCACAAAAATGGGTGTGAAAAGCAAAAAAATCTGAAAAACGTGAGTTACAACACCGTACGTCGATGAAACATGAAAAGCAACCATTTTACGCAAATTTCCCCCACTTAATAATACTAAATATATTATTATTTACTATATTTTATTAATCTGATGTTCATTGTTTCTCTCATAACAAAAAAATAAATAAAAATGAGCATATTTGCGATCAAAATCTTCATTTGCTATTACAAAATAATAATAGTAATAATTTCTTAATTTGACTTTTAAATAATGTAAATAAAATAACTAAAACAGGCTTTAACATATAAAAGCTGACACAGATTGCAGTTCTTAAAGTTCTCGAAGTTCAAAATGTGGGTGTGAAAAAAAAAAAAAAAAAAAAAAAAAAAAAAAAAAATCCGGTAAATAGGAATTATGGCACTATACATAAATTTAACATGAAAATTGACCATTTTTCGCAAAGATTGAGTTTAAATGTGTCTGAAAATATTATGATCGACTTATACAGCTCATATTCAAAATATTAGAATAATTACCTTTTTTTTAGAAATTGAAAATATCGTTTGGTAATTTAATGTCTTTTAATGAAAATATGCAAACGATATTTTTATTAAGAACTTATTGTTGATTAAACTTACTTGTTATCTTAAATTTAATATGATTTTTCAAAAGATTAATTGCAAAAAAAATTATTTTGAAAAGTCAAAATATTAGAATATTTATTCAAGTGGTTCAAAATATTAGAATATTTCACATTAATTCTCCTTTAATTATTACCAATTCTTAGCTGGTGGCATCATTGATTAAATTCAGACTATTTTATTCAAAATCAGTATTCTTTTTTGCAGTTTGTTTCTTTTTCGTCTAAAAATGGGCCGTGTGAGTGATATTCCTGAATCTACTAAACTTCGTATGGTTGATTTGTATCGGCACGGTAAAAATCAATGTTTTATAGCGAATTATTTACATTGTTCGCAATCGAGCGTTAGTGAAATACTAACACAATATTCAAAAATTGGAAAATTTCAAAATAATCGCCGAAATGGTGGCCGAAAACCAAAAACATCTGTTAGAGATGACAGGAGACTGAAGCGTATAGTTAAGAAAAACCGTTTTATAAGTGTGCGATTCTTGCACCGGAAATGGAAAGAAGAAGGAGTTGAAGTTTCTACATCGACAACATTAAGACGTCTCCATAAATTTAAATTTGAATCTCGTGTACCGAAAACAAAACCTCTCATGACTGCAAGACAAAAGCGTATAAGATTGAATTGGTGTAAATCAAGACGTTTATGGAGCAATGAAGATTGGAAAAATATATTATTTAGTGATGAAAGTATGTTTTGTGTTTCATATGGTAATCAAGGTATTCGAGTTTGGAGAATGAAGCAAGAAGCATTTGATAAAGAATGCCTTAAACGTTCCGTAAAATTTGCTGCTAGTGTCATGGTTTGGGGTTGTATGAGTGCAGAAGGACCTGGAAAGTTATGCATCGTCTACGAAAAGGTTAACTCTCTGATATATCAAGAAATTTTAGAATATTACATGATTCCATCATCAGAAGATTTATTTGAAGATGATTTCATCTTTCAACAAGATTTAGCGTCCCCGTATACCTCGGTGTCAACTAAGAATTGGTTCCGCCAACGCAACATTAAGGTACTTCCTTGGCCACCAAATTCACCAGATCTTAATCCCATCGAAAACTTATGGTGTATAATGAAGAAAAAACTTCAAGAAAATCCTCCTTCAAGTAAAACTGAGTTAGTGGCACGTATAAAGTCTATTTGGGCTAATATTGATAGAAATGTTTGTAAACACCTTGTATATAGTATGCAAGATCGATTGTACGCTGTTATGAAAGCTAAAGGGGATGCTACAAAATATTAACTACCATTTACTTCATATTCATAAGGTAATATTGTTGCGTAAAATAAAATATTCTAATATTTTGAACCAATCTAAATTTTATTCTAATATTCTGGTGTGTTTAAGGAAGCTGTATACCTAATTTATTGTGCTGTATTTTATATTTTATAAATGTTAAAATCTTATCTAAACATTCCAGATTTAATTTATAAGAAATTTAATTGCATTTACTTAGTATAAAAAATAAATAAATGACAAATAATTTTTTCTTATTACTTTTTCTCAATTATTCTAATATTTTGAATATGAGCTGTATTTTACAATGAAGTTTCTAACAATAAAAACGACGACTCATTATGAATTATTATTTAATTATAAATAATTATGTACATTAGTAAGTACATTTACTTAAAAAACAAAGTACTATTTCCGCTTTCTTTTATTTGAGGATCCCTGCTTTTCACCGACATCTACAAAATAGAAAATAGACAAATGGAATTAGTGGGTGTTTTTATAACTATCAATATTATAAATAATTTTTTTTTTAATAGAATATAAGTGATACCTTGCGGCATGAGTATTTCCCTTTCCATCGGGTCCTCTGATTCATTGTGTAGGCAATCCATTTCCAGATCGGCTTCAAAGTCTAGCTCATCCTCTTCGTCTTGACACACAACTGCGATGTTGTTGCAGTTTCCCGAAACAAATCTTCTTTCTGATATCTTTGCAAATAATTCTTGCTGCTGCTTCAACCACTCGCAGTCTCTCATCTCGATTAGATTTACATGTTTGCTGATACCATGAATTAGTCAGTATCTTCCCTCCTATATTCTTGAAACACACAATGGACTTTTTTTCTGATTCTTTGTGATCAGTATGTCGTCTCCATATCTCTCAATGAGGTTAAACTTTACAGTTCTCATATCAGGTTGATAACTCCCTGCAACCTGTTTCATTAGCTCTTCCATGGAGAATTGGCACTCGTCATCATGATTTTCGTGTATTAATCGTGGATTAATCGTGTATACTTTGCATTGCTCTGCCGATTGCCTCGGCAAATGGACCACGTTTCTTCTGTTCTTGGACCTTCGGCATCCCATAAATATATTTAAAACATTTGATGTGGTATTGAGCATCTGCTGCGATCAAATCATTCACTTGTTCGATGCGCTGAATTATAGCCTGCCCATAATCATAATTGCGAGCTCTTTCTGTTTTCAGAATTGTACTTTTGAATCCCATGTGTCGCACACTGTATACAGTATTGCGTTCGCTTGGTGGATTTTTCGCTTGTGTTGCAATGAACTCTTCTGAAATGCGCAGTCCACATATAAAACAATTAGTTCGAAAATTAAACTGAGGATTTGATAATCTTAAAATTTGAGAAGTGCTAGCATTTCTTCCTCAATCTTCTTCACATAAGTAGTAATCATCCGTTCATTTACGTATGCTTTTCTACACTTTACATGCACATCTACTGATCATAATTGCGAGCTCTTTCTGCTTTCAGAATTGTACTTTTGAATCCCGTGTGTCGCACACTGTATACAGTATTGTGTTCGCTTGGTGGATTTTTCGCTTGTGTTGCAATGAACATTTAGAAAAACTGCCTTTCCATTCTTTCTTTCTGTACTTGCCTTGACTAAAGCTGCAATACCTCGACTAACACTGACGGCCTTCTTCTAAAGGAAAGTCACAAATAAAACACAGCGACATCGCGCAAAATCACGTTAGATGTTCACTATATTCACGAAGACACAAACAGTGAATTACTAAATTATAAGTAAGCAGTTGAATTCTGCAGGAATGTATTCTCCTGATAAGTTAGTGATCTGTGCGACGCATTTTTCTAATAGAGGTGAGACTGGTGGGGAAAGGGGGGGGGGGGTTAGTATTCCACTGAACGTGGACATGGGATGCAGGGGTGGGCGCTTGACAAACGTTATTTCACACTTGCACCCCTTCAATCAAGGGGTAAAGTGCAGATGGGATCAGTTAAAGCTTGTTTCAGTTTTTTTATTTGCATTATTTAAAAGTCAAATTAACAAATTATTACTATTATTATTTTGTAATAGCAAATGAAGATTTTGATCGCAAATATGCTCATTTTTATTTATATTTTAGTTATGAAAGAAACAATGAACATCAGATTAATAAAATATAGTCAATAATAATATATTTAGTGTTATTAAGTGGGGAAAATTTGCGTAAAATGGTTGTTTTTCATGTTGCATCGACGTACGGTGCTGTAATTCACGTTTTTTAGAATTTTTTGCTTTTCACACCCATTTTTGCGGCTCTCTCACGGATAAACCATTGATCAGAGAAAAAAACTTTAAATACATAAAATGTAGGCAATTTTGTGCTCTTTAATTTATGTATTTACTTTTATGTAAAATGAATAATTTTGAAATTATTTAGTAAAAACAAAAAAAAGCCACGTTTTTTGCACGTTTTTTTGCCAAAAAAACGTGTTTCCGGGGAGAAATTTTCCTGGATAATGCCAGATTCGTGTTCAGCGACCCAAAAAACATAAAGGGAACCAAAAATCAAAACTACACCAAAACTTTTATTTTTTACCAAATGCCTGGACTAGAAGGCAAAGATCCCGGTGTAAGAAAAAGTTTCCGATGTGGAGTCTAGTTATGAGAAATCGGTGGGATGGATTGTATGACAGAAAACCATTAGTTTGCGTCTCATTCCTTCAAGCTTCCATAGGTGCCCGTTTAAACTGTGGATATCGTTCATGTTCAATGAAGCCAAAAAGACTAAACTCGAACGGGATATTTCACGTATACTCTAAGGATTTTCTTTTGTTATATTTTATTCTCCATTTAAAATTTTCCTACTTTAGCAAAAAATGTCTTTGTTGAAAATAGTCCTACGGTGAAACTTTAACAGCTGAGAAAAAAACGTCTTTGGAATTATAAAGAATAATGATAATTATATTTTAGTTTCTATTCCACATACTGGATATTCTGTTAGAAAGGAAAATATCCACAGAAATTATATTATAAAGCTAAAAACATGCCCATGAGTAACTCTGATATCATATCTGTAGTGACAATTGATGGAATGACATTTAAGATTTTTTTTTTATTACGTTTAATTATGGTCATTGAGTCTAAATGCGAAGCGATCTCCCATAGTTTTGTCACATTTATATGGATGTATTTAGAGTTTTATTAAATAAACATATACATTATTAAATGGAAAATTACTAAACACTTGGCCTTTTGGTTTAAAAATTAACCTGGTTTGTAAAAATTGAATCCTTTTCCTACTATTTGCCTACTATTGCCAGATTTATATATATATATATATATATATATATATATATATTGCATTTGTGTTTGTTAAAACCTAAATGAGACATCCAATGTCCTAAATGTAACAGTGTGTTTTACATATGTCAATTCATCCCAAAATAATCATTTGATTGCAATAATTTTTGGATAACTTAATAAAGAGTTGAAATACATAAAATTAAAATTTGAATACCTTATTATTGAACTATTTAATATATACCTTCGTTTCAGTATTCATTCAGATTTTATTTCAGAAATGCTTAAATATGTGATCTATAATACTGTATATAATACTGTATTACTGTACTGGTTATAATACTGTAAACTTATGAAAAAAAAAAGTTTTTAAATGAAAAATATTTTAAAACTATTAATAAATTAAGCTATTCAGTTTCTTTTGCATTGTAAAAATACTAATTACAATAAAATATTTCTTTTTAGGAGGGATTTACACCTTTACATTTCGCAGCCAAAAGAGGACATGTTGAAATTATACATTTATTGATTGCATATCGTGCAGATGTCAATTTAGCTGCAAAGGTAAACTGATCATGTACCATTTGAAATTTTTTTGTTTAAAATTATTCAGAATTAAAATCTCTGACATGACGAAATGTCTTATGTAATTTTTAGTAAGTAAACTTTCTGATAATTTAAAAGCAGTATCAATTTTAAAATTTCTTACCTCTATTATAATTCTTATTTTCAAAGCATAATTGTTTTCACATTCATACATTATTAAAAATTTGTGAAACGTTCACTAAAATTATTTTGGAGATTATATTATATTCAGAGTCCTTTACACTATACAAAAAAAAAAAAAAAAAAAAAAAAAAAAAAATCCATTAACATACTCAAAATTTTCGGTAAAAGTTTACGGAATAGTTTCATTTTTCTAAGTACAATTGTACAATTTTTCCATAATTGATATTTTAAGATTACAAATCCGTATAAATCCAGTAAATTTTCCATCAATTATATAGTTTTTTTTTTAAATTCCTTTCAAAACAGTCAAAGTTCCGTAAATGGTATTTAAAAATAGTAGTAGTAGTTCTGTTTGGAAAGCGATGTAACTAACTGTTGTAATCCCCCGTTTCTCCCCTTTATATATAACCAATCAGCCCTCAAAACTAATGAGGAATGCTTCTTATCAAAATTTGAAGCAAATCCGATATTTCAGACATTACAATTTGCTTTGACAAAATTAAGTATATTTAAAAAAAAGAAAATAGTCAAATGCCATTTAACGCAAGAAAAGGCACCATGCTATCATGTTATTTTCTTTTGTTCCGAGATTAAAATGAAATTGGGACTATTATTTAAATATGTATATTTAAAAAAATATATATATATAAATATTTTCCAATAAATCTAATAAACAAGATTGATCCTCCGTGAGTGAGTAAAGATACAGAAAATACATTGTTAAAACTACAGGTGACACATTGCACCTTTTAGGGGTGAAAGGCTTGTCTCACTGGTGACATCCCTAAGGGAGCCAGAATGCACCCTTAATTAGGGTGAAAAGATAGTACCCCTAATCCAGAGTGCCAAATAATAAAAAGAAATTATAAAACGACTTTTGGCCCGCGGAGGATTAGAACCCACAACGTCTGATTGCAAGCTCAACGCTCTAACCGTTCAGCCATCGAGCTCACCTTCAGAGTCTCATTGAAATGTTCAAATGTCCTGAAATTAAAAGGTTGCTTTATATAAAAAGCCCGCCAAAAGATAGCTATCCGAAGTTCTAAACGAAATTGGAATAGCACACGCTCGGTGATAGTCTTCGTAGGGAGAAATTGCTGCTTTGATCCACTAGTGAGGTAAATTGAAGGGGAAAGATACACATCTCAGAGCATGCGCAAATGACTAAGGTGTGAAATTCTTCCAACGGTATTCATTGCGCGGCGCTCTAATTAGCGTGAATCACTAAGTGAGGGATCAAACGGCACCCCAAACATTTTCAAGCCCGCGGGTGTCAAATGGAAACACCTTTTCACCCCTGGGCACCAAATGAAACTGGTTTGTCACCTTTATTTTTAACAGTTTGTAACAGTAACTGTTTGTAAAGATTTCATATTTTATTAAAATTTTTGAAGATTTTTGTAGACTTTGTATGCTTTCTAAAATGTTTTCTAATTGTGCGAAAGACAGATATTCCATGAAACAGTCTTTTCTAAGATCATACCTAACCAATAAATTTCTAAATTTAAAATGGAAAAAAAATCTAATCTGTCAATTTCAGGAAAATCTTAGAAGCTGTTGTCTAGGATAAGTAAAATATTTAACCCTTTCCGGCACAGGCAAATTTTGTAGCAAAATGAGAAATTATCGACTGACATCGGAATTCACAAACTATTTTTTTAGATATTTTGAATTCCTTTGTAAAAGCAAAATTTTACTAAAATATTATTGGTGCCATTCGCAAGTTTAGAATTAAAATTAGGTATCCCAGACCGGGTACAGTGTGCCGGAAAGGGTTTTAAAGAAATAAATGAACAATACTTGCTCCATTAATAGCACAACATTTAATGCATGTACTTTAAATTAAAGTGAATCAATTACAATACTTTCTTCTATTGAAGATAGAAGAAAGTAAAAAAGTGAGACATATCCCCTAAGATGAGTACACAGAAAAAAGTTGTTAAAAATATTATTTCCCCAAGAGCTATTTTAAATAGACGAATGCATCAGACTTAGTCCATAGACTTAACATGACGGAGGAGAATTTTTGAAGCTGAGTGATTAGCAGCCTTATGGGAGGGGGAGTCACTCAGTGATAAAATCAAGGGTTGGTTCGGATTCCGGGCCAACATTCCCCATGGAGTATTCAAGTGCCCCTAGTAATGGTTCCTCTCCTATACGAGATCTTGGATTCTTTTGATAATTTACATAAATTCTGTTGGAAGACGTTGAATAAGACAAAGCCTAATTAAGATGACGATACACCATTTAATAACATGAAACCACAAACACAGAACACTAAAAGTGCTATTACACGTAAAAATTGCAAGCGACAAAAATCGCCTGCGTTTTTTCGTTTTCTTAGCATTTCATTGGCTGTTCGAGAAGAATCTTTACCTTCATTTGGATTTCCAAGCATTTGATTGGCTGTTACTGGCGACTCGCTTCGTTCCAGGCGTCAAAGACGCTCCGACACAAGAGAATCGCGCGCTAACCAAGCGACTCCTCTGGTCCCATAGGATAACATGGAGACGCCTGCGATTTGACGCCTGCAGCAGCGCACGTGTAATAGCACCTTAACAGATACAACTCTTGATATCTATCTCTTCTCTTGATACTATTAAATTAATTCCAAATTCCACAATAACATTCTGCATGACACGCGCAGAAGAGTTCCATTCTCACTTCTTACCACCACACTGCCCCCTTCTTTCTTTTCGAACCAGTTTTTTCTGACGAGTGTGCATGGATTGGCAAGAGTTCTCCTTCACGTGGCGAGCGCCGACAACCGTATTTTCAAAAATGTCAAAGTTTGCACTGTCGAATTCTTCAATCCCACCCCCCCCCCGGCAGTTTTTAGATTTTCTAGTTATTAATGAATTAAAAAATACAATTTCGATTACTCCTGCTCTTTTTTGTAATTTCTCCTTTTTTCCGTTGCAGAATGGTTTTACTCCCCTTCACGTGTGCGCCCAAGAAGATAAACTAAATGTTGCTACTGTGCTCGTCCAAAATGGTGCTAGGCTTAATGCACGAGCCAATAGGTTAACGCCTCTCCAAGTGGCTGTGAAATGCAGACGATTTAACATGATAAAATATTTCTATCAACTTGAAGAAGAATCTAACGCTTCTGGAACTTCTGTAAGTAAAGCCCTTCATTTGTTTTTTTCTATGTCTCTGAAGCACGACGCGTTCATCTCCAGTGCTGTAGTTGGAAAAAAAATATTTGTGAGAACTCAAATTTTCATAGATTATGATGCTACCGGATTTTGCTAA
Organism: Maratus speculifer; assembly: GCA_964019185.1. Taxonomy (NCBI): domain Eukaryota; kingdom Metazoa; phylum Arthropoda; class Arachnida; order Araneae; family Salticidae; genus Maratus; species Maratus speculifer. The sequence continues at coordinate 323,774,393 of OZ025296.1, forward strand.
TTCAAAAGCCAATTTGAAACATTTAACCAAAAGCTGACTTTAAAAAATAACAGTTATAATTATTATATTGAAGTTTTTATAGTAATGTAGTTTGCCTTCATTCAGTAAGAACATCAGGGCAATTGACGTCAGTTCAGAACCTCCGCCCCCTGAATACTAGGCATCAGCGCTGATTTTCTTTTCAGCGTGTGTACGGTTTCTTCAGTTTTGGTACCAATATTTTTTTTAAAGTTTTTTCGCTTTATTTTTCTGAGATTATACGGTCGGATTTTAATAATGTAGATTGTTTTTGCATAATCGATATTACTGATTTTTGATTAAATATTTGAATAATAGATATTAAGTTTTTTTTTTCATTTTATGCTTGCTAAATATATTTCGTTCGATTCGAGATTCCGTTGGAGAAACTGACGAGAGTAGCAGGTGAAGGCGGCTAGTTACTTACAAATGGCAAGACAGATTTCGTCTTTCCATGAAAATATGCAAAACAACAGTGGAACTCTTAAGGCCCCACAATAGTCACTGAAAAAGTCCCGGATGGTAATGTAAAGTCTATGGGAGCGTTCATTTCAAATATCTCGTGGAAATTTCAATATTTTTGCATTATTTTTTTGGATAGGATAGCTGAGGACGACTCACAGCCGGCCTAGTTTTTACTTTTTCAATTTTGCTTATATATTTTTTATACTATGATAGCTTCAATTCAGAACCGGTTTAAACCGGTTTTGAAATTTAAAGCATTTTTTTTTTTTTTTTAATCTGAAACCGAAATTGGAAAAGCAAAAACTAGGCCGGTTGTGGATCGTCCTCAGCTCTCCTATCCAAAGAAAATAATGCAAAAATATTGAAATTTGAGCGAGATATTTGAAAAGAACGCTCCCATAGACTTTACATTATCATCCGGGTCTTTTTCAGTGACTAGTGTTGCGCCTTAAATATTTTTTAGGCACATCTGAACAGAGTCGGGCCGCAGATAAAAGATCGCCGGGCCGCAGGTTGAGAATAACTGCTCTAGACATATTCAAGGTTAGTTCCCACATACCGAGATATTTTCCATTTAAAGGGAATTCTTTACAATGTTTATAATTAGTGGAAAATGGGATTCTGTTTAAATGCTAGGCAGCATTTCTCTCTGGTCATGGGCTTTTCAAAGATTATTTGAATAGTTTCCATTGAGCAGTCAGCCACTTCTGCGAGAGTGGCGAGGTCGGCATCCCTGAACATACCTAGTATCAGTGCACGCTTACCCAAGCCTGGCATATTAAGGGTGTATTCGAAAAAACGCTTTTCCACCTTCAACAGCTCAAAATTTTCTAATACAATTTCAGACACATTAAAAAAAAAAGAAACATGAAACTTGCTGAAGGGATTTTTTGAAGAGACGTATAAGATGCCGTGTGATGTCATTTTACGCTCCATTCATTAGAATTTGATATATGAACAATTACCTTCTCAGTATGACCCTTTTCTTCGTTCACAGATCTCCCGCTTCAGAAAAATCGGTTCAAAATGCCGTTTTTGATTGCTTTTTTTTTTTGCAATATTTTCTGCATTTATCTAAGGATCGACAATCACGGCATCTTGTGTACTTTCTAAATAAGACAATTTGCCAGTTTGATGATTATGAGAGCAAAAATGAATTTAAAAATAAATCGAAAAATAAGTAGTTTGTATCGAAACACACCCTTAAACGTCTTTTCCCCTTTCACAAATGCTGGTTATCTAATATCTTGGGGTCTTGATAAATAAAGATCCCTTCTTATAGGCAAATTAAAAAGGATTTTTAATTTCCAAATGGAACTAACTAATCTAACTAAGCGTGGGTGCTTGTTTTGTACATATATATATAATTTTTATTATTTTTTTATTTTTTTATTTTTTATTTTTGGCTAGTTGTTAACGAATCTCCGCGTGTCGGGTACACTCCGGATGGGACAAATAAAATCTGCATCGGACCTTTGAGGTCCGGTGATTCTGTCTCACTTAGACAATAAATAAATAAATGTTTATAATTAATAAAACCTTCGATAAAACACCTTTGTAATAATATCAGAGTCTATTTCATGGGATTTTTTAAAAATTAATGTACATAAATATCTATTTATATTTTTGTATTTTTTAAGCTAAGAGCCACGATTCTGACCTTCTCTAATCTTCATTTTTTTTTTGTTTTTTGTATATAAACAACAACTAAGAAAATTAAACAATATCCAAAGTATTATTCAAATGAATTAATTATTGTAATTACCATGTACATATGATATCCACACAGTAGTTTTGTTTCATTATTTATAAAAATGATATTCCTATTTTTGTTCTTGTCTGAGCATAAATATTTTATTCTGTGTAGATAAGTAAGTAAAATATTTTTTGTAGACAGAATTATGTAGAGACGAATTACAATTCGTAAAAATATTAAAATTAAATTAAAAAATCAGATCTTGTATCATAAATGCCAAATGTTAATTCATTTTTATTACTAACAAAGAACGTCTCCATACTGGGCATACTCAGAATTTTTTGAAAAAAAAAAAATACTAATCAAAATACTTATATACGTAATACAGAAAAAGTCAAAATTAACGGCGTAATCACAGTAGAGAGTATGTAAAAAAATAAAATACTTTCGAATATTTGGCGTGGAAACACGAAAGCTTTACGCGATTTGGTGAGCAGTACTTTTTTTCGTCAAAAGGAAACTATTTGCATGCAACTGAAAATTGTTTTTTAATAGATATTTAAAATGCGTATAAATGGTATTTAATGAATTTAAACGTAAACAATGAGAGAGTTTATTACATAAATTCTTCTTGCAGCAGTTATTTAATTTTAAGACTGTAAAAATAATTTTATATATAAAAATATTTTTACATTGAAAAATGTATTTTCATATATTTAAGCGTATGCCAAAATAAAGCCTAGCTGAAGAATGTTGTAGTAATACATTTCAATATCCCAGAAATTTTGGTTTCCATAGCAACAAAATTGAATCGGCATTGGTTAATTGGACTTAATTTTGAGATTAAAACAAATTTAATAAATTTAATTTTGTTTTAATTTTTAACATTTCATTGTTAACTTTCATTATAAATGTATATATGACAAAACTATAGTTACAACAAACTAAAATTGACAAAACTGAAGTTATTTAAATAAATATTTTTAAAAATAGTTCATCATGAAACATTTTTCCCTTAAAAGGTGTGTGAGAAAAAGAAGTACTTTTTGAAATTTTATTTCGTCGCCAACCAGTGATAAATCGCCGAATAAACGAAATGTTCATTATATTTTTACGATCGTTCTGTCGGGGTTCTGCCGAAATTTTTTTTATATACATGCATATCCACATGAGAAGAACATTCTGTACTTTTTCCAGAATTTTCTAAGTATCCCGTATGAAGACCTTCCTTGTAAGCGCAATTTGTAAGAAAAGAAAGTTTATTACATTGTTGATACTATCATTTTGATGTAAAATAAGTTGAATAGGATAGTGAGTGAGTAACGATTTGATAACTTTACTGAACATGTTGAGCATAAAGTATTAAATCTGAATTATTTACTGCAAGAAATTATATTTTATATTTTCTCCCAAAAAATATAAAGTCTTTTCCATGGACATCAAAACATTTTCCATAAGCATGTTAAGGATGTTTGTGGACTCAAAAATTAAGCCAAACTTCGATAAATGTATATGAGAAATGTTCTTACAATAGTTTCAATTAGTATAGTATCACACCAATATATGTCAAAAAGTGTCCATCTTGAGGTAATAAATTTGTGAAGTTTTTTCTTTATTGTGTCTATAAAAATGTACGCTTATAGGAGAATGATCTATGTACGTGAAGACATTTTTAACTGTATGCATAATTTATTTATATTTGATTATATTTTTCGATTTGTTTTCTTTTTCCATTACTATGAAATTTTGTTTTAACCTGCAATTTTCAAAATTTGGCTTTAATTCCAGTCGCAGATCTCAAAAAGCAGCACTGCTATGATGACGGATAAAGTGAAAGATGTAAGAGATGTACATAACAGCGACAGCTACTGTGATACCAATATAAAGGACAGAGACAAAGGCAAGCGGGACCATGCGGTTTGTTTGTTTTTATCTCTAAGACAGTGATCCCCTACATGGGGCATACGTCCCACAGGGGGATAGTTTCGGGTTTCTTATTAGCAAATTTTCTACACATTTTTAAATTATTAATAAAAGTAAAATCCTAGTCTAAAAATTAAATTTCGAAGTGATCCAATTCAAAGCTTAAAAATATACTGACACCAAAATAATTATATGATTTTTTTTCAATAATTTTGACACCTATTATATATCAGAGAGTCATCATAATTTTTCTAGTTCAGTTTTTATTTTAATAAAATACATCTTTTTTTGATGTTTTTTACAGTTTACAAGGGAAAAAAAACTAGCATATATACATCTAAAGTTGACACGATTAATCAATAAAATGTTTTGAATTATTTATACTTTTATTAAACTAAGTGTGAACCCCGGAAAAAAATGAGTAGAAAGTAAATTTCTCACGTCTCTTCTGCAGACTATCGTATACACAATGCATAAACGCAAGTCGTCAAACATGCATTTAAAAATGCATAAGAAGCATGTGACGTCACGTGCCATAAACCGCCAGTCAGCTGGCGCATTAGTAGTAAACAGTACATCGCATAACTCTTCTAAAATTGAAGTGAGTAGTTAACGGATTTCTGATGACTGTCTTCGAATCTGGATAACATCCATAATCGGGTTTTCATTCAATTCACAGTGTTGAAGGCTATTACCATAGCAACATTTCCTGCTGGTACGCCAGCTGACTGGTAGTTTATTTATCTGTAACTTCTAATCAACAAAGTATATAGAAATTATCAACGCTAAAATCGGTTTCACAAAAATGATGCTGTTTCCAGGTATTAAAGTGTTTCATATCTTTATCTTTTCTCCAAGATTTTATGTATTTTGTGCATTTGGCATGTTTTGGAATTGTGCTATTTTAACCGGCTTAAAAGAGTCATTTTTTAAAATTTGTTTGGATTATGATATGACACATATTTTATTGCCAAAAATATTTATTTACAATAATAGACTCTCTGTTATAACATAAAACATGATGTATGAATGACGTTTTTGCATAGCAAATTATCATTAAAATGAAACCCCTGACCACCGAGCAAAAATGCAAAATTGTAATATTGTTTTCTCTCTAATTTTTTTAATTGGTAATTTTTTTTTCATTTATGATGTAATTATTTTTTATTGCGAACAGGTATATAAGCCTTGAGAGTATTAATCAAAACTTAATTTTTTAAAACTGGATTATATCTGCATAAGTATATTAATTTAAATAATGCTATTATTGCAATGAAACCTGCAGCTTTATGAACGGATATATAAGTTCGCGACGGTAAGTAGGTTGATAAAGTTAAATTGATTACTATATTTGGTGACATCTCCAAAAGCATTTTGCAGCTAAATTGCAATTGGAATCAGCGCCTGATTATCAACGGGGCACATTCTTACCAGTAAAAAAGAAACAAAAAATTTTGTCTTATTCATGGCAGATATTTTCTATGCATGCGATGTTTAAATAAGGTGACTATTTCTCTTAAAATTTATTCATGTAAGTGCGTCCCATTAGTAACCAGGCCCTGACTGGAGTCCCAATAACCGAAAAATAGATTCCATTTTTCATTAAGCTTTGAAGTTGAGATTTAAATTTTGGGAATTTCTAGTATCACTTTTCTATAATAGACCACTTCATTTAAGTTAAACTGACTAAAACTGTATATTTATTTGCTTATTTATTTTAATTTTTTAATTAATTGTTACATTTTTTTGCAGAATTTTTATTGCTTTTTAGTCAGTATCTAAATAGTTGTTATACAGAGTGTTTTTTTTAAACTGACGCTATTCAAAGCCCGCTGCAGCTCGTTCTAATAACTGGAATGACACAAAATTTTATAAATGGACTAATAAAATCATGGGAAAAAAGATTCCAACAATAAATAAATAAATAAATAAATAAATAAATAAATAGAAAATAGTTCCAATCACCGCCAATAGTGGGAAATTTGGCGCTGTACTTGGAAAGAAAGCATCAGAAACAGACAAAATTAATAATTTGGATAAAATGCCATGTTTTATTCATCATATTCACTTTCCCGACGAGGGATTAGAACACATTCAATGTGATCACCGTTCTCGTGCATCACACCTTGCATTCTTTGTACAAAGTTTTCGACGGCCGAGCATAACATGCCACATGGAATAGCTCTAACTACACTGAAAAAAAAAATCTGCCTCTGGCATCTAGAAAATAAATTGTGGCTCTAGAAAAAATAGTTCCATGTCATCCTTATAAATTCTAGTTCCCTTTGCTAGCGTGTTCTAGTTAATATTCTGATTGAGTAGACCAGAATTTTCTTGTTCCCAGAACTAGAAAAAATAAAGAATACTGCCCAGTTAAACTGATGGCATTGAGCTCACAGGCTACAAATACTAATTGTACATTAAAGCCTTATATTTTCAAGGGTTAATTCCGTTAAAAAATTAAGAAAGGGAAACAGCTCTCTTCTTTCCTCTTTTTTTATACTTAATCATTGAACCTCCTATACTATCAAAGACATGCTTTATCATATAAAAAATCTATATCCAAAATTCAGAGCAAATTAGATAATTCTTAATAAAAACCCATTTAGCATTTATATAATTTAAAAGGAGTTATCCCCCTCTTTTATACTTAACCATTAAACTTCCAAAACTATTCAGAGATTTGAACGAAATCTGAAAATTCTGCTTGAAAAACCCATTTATATAAATTAAGGGGGGGGGCATTAGAACCCCTGTTCCCCCTATTTATACTTATACAATGAACACCTAATAACAGTCACGGAATCGCCTTATCAGAATGATCCTAATCTAAATTTTGAACGAAAACTTAATTCTGCATGAAAATCCCATTTATATCAACTAACGGGGGGGGGGATTAGAACCCCTGTTCCCCCTATTTATACTTATTCAATGAACACCTAATAACAGTCACGGAATCGTCTCATCAGAATGATCCTAATCTAAATTTTGAACGAAAACTTAATTCTGCATGAAAATCCCATTTATATCAACTAACGGGGGGGGGGCATTAGAGCCCCTGTTCCCCCTATTTATACTTATTCAATGAAAACCTAATAACAGTCACGGAATCGTCTCATCAGAATGATCCTAATCTAAATTTTGAACGAAAACTTAATTCTACATGAAAATCCCATTTATATCAACTAACGGGGGGGGGGGATTAGAGCCCCTGTTCCCCCTATTTATACTTATTCAATGAACACCTAATAACAGTCACGGAATCGCCTTATCAGAATGATCCTAATCTAAATTTTAAACGAAAACTTAATTCTGCATGAAAATCCCATTTATATCAACTAACGGGGGGGGGGCATTAGAACCCCTGTTCCCCCTATTTATACTTATTCAATGAACACCTAATAACGGTCACGGAATCGCCTCATCAGAATGATCCTAATCTAAATTTTGAACGAAAACTTAATTCTGCATGAAAATCCCATTTCTATAAATTAAGGGGGGCGGGGCATTAGAACCCCTGTCCCCCTATTTATACTTATTCAATGAACACCTAATAACAGTCACGGAATCGCCTCATCAGAATGATCCTAATCTAAATTTTGAACGAAAACTTAATTTTGCATGAAAATCCCATTTATATCAACTAACGCGGGGCATGACCCCCCCGTTCCCCCTCTTATACATATCGAATGAACTCCAAAAACTAATCAGGGAAGCGCCTTGTCAGGATATACCTACATACAAAATTTCAAGTGGATCCGATATTTTTATCATGAGTTATCGCGTTACGCACATACGCACATACATACAGAACGGACGGGCACATAAGCTCTCAGGCTATGATAGCCTGTGAGCTAAAAACGGACTTCGAACTAGTTTTCACAATGGCTAAATTTCATAACAATAACTTCTGGTTTCATAAATCAGAATTTCTAGTTCCCTGACTTTCTAAGATAGGTATTAGAACTAGAATTTAAAGACAGATTAACTACAAAATATAATATCCTGAAGCAGAAAGTATGATCATAAGTGGAAATGTTAAAAATTAAAACTGTTAAAAATTCGATTTGACACAATTTTTTGAAAATTATCTATTTGTTATTTATTGCCTTTAAAAAATCGCATACTTTACAAGTTATTGTTACGAAAGAAACATTTCTGTTTAATTCTTGAAGCATTATCGAAAGAAATTTATATATAAATAATATCCTGTTCTATACAATATTTTTTGTATTCTTTAAACTATAGAGAGACTGAATGAAATTAATTTATCTCATTTAATATACGTATTACGAGTTCTATGTCACTGGTGATTCTTTCAGCTACACAACAATTAGAAAAAGAGTGATAGATAAATAGAGAATTCGATATTATCTAATTATATAACTGTTTTAATAACACTATAAAGTTTACTATAAAATATATTTAAATTTCTTTGTAATACAATAAACGCACGTTAATTCAAATAACTTGGGACATAGACAATATGGTACTTTTTTGTTATAACAGTCTCTATAAATTTCATTATGACAAAATTTAAGTTATGATCTCGCCAAGGTCATCCCGAAATTTGTATGTGTATATATATATATGATATGAATACACTCCAAACTCTGTTATGTGCCACGTCATTATATATGTATCATTTACTTCTGTTGTGCCATAAATGTTACATACATTCATATATGTCCTATATATACATATGCACACACACACACACACACATGAAGTGATCAGAAGTCAACCCGATTAACTCCGTCACCTAAAAACGCTTATTTTAAACATTTAAAGTTATTTATCTATTAAAAAATTACTATTTTTTTCAACATATTTTTTGATTATACTTTCATTAATTGTCTTATAATCAAGGGTAATTCATAAACACATTATAGATACATAGAAAAGTTTAAACATGTCTTTACATAATTTCTATGAAAAAAATGGAGTTAGTCGGATTAACTTCTGAACACCTCATTTATATATATCTGTATACTATGTATAAGTACATGTTCTATACATATCATATACGTCTAGTATCGTATGATTACAACTGGACCATATATCTCAGGAAATATTATTTGCATAGAATATTATTGTATAGTGATACATGTTTTATAATTTGACAATTCATCCTCGGGTTCTGCTATAACACAAAACTACCCAAAAAAGGTTAAAATATTTCGATTCTAAAATATACACTGATTTGTCATCTATCGCTCTATTCTAAAAATGAAGTAAAAAAAAAAAAAAAAAAAAAAAAAAAAAAAAAACACTGGTGCTTCTATAATTGAATTTATTCTGAATTTTCGATTTTCACTGCCTCTATTTAAAAAACTATCGCATGTAAATATATGAAACCGCACAGTTTTATAGCAAAATGTATGATAAACATACTAAAAGAAACAGTGTTTAAATCAAATAAATATTTTAAATGCTATTTAACGTTGAAAATGAAAACATTTACTCGAATGTTAGAATAAGTAATTTTAAACATGTAAAAAATGATTTCAAAATAAAACTAACAAATGATTTTTTTTTTCAAGTTTGCAGTAAGTAGAAAATTACATACTTCACATCAATATTACCAATTTTTAAGTATTAAATAATCACGTTAATCATTTTTAATGTAAATAAAGTATAAAAATTCAGAATTTAAACACAAAATAGAAACACACATTGGTATATTACAGGGTGTCCAGCAAATAACACCCTGATTTCAAAATTAAATTTCTCAAAAACAAAGATCAATAGAATTATGCAGTAAACGGTTTGTTTATCAGGTAAGCTGTAAAAATCTTATACAAAAGTTTCGAACGGTAAATATTTTGAAAAGATTGTGTTCTGATTGCAAAGAATGCTTTGATTTGACATTTTTTTTGCTTTAGATTGCTGCCAGAAAATGTGTTTTTCGGCTTAAAGTGCCATATTTCATACTTTTTTTAAATTAAATTTTTGAAATTTCGAAACTCTAAAAATTTACATCGAAAAATCTTTAAAATATTGCACTATAAGCTGAAAGATTATTTCTCTGCAGGCAATCTAAAACAAGAAAAATGTCAAATCAAAGCATTCTATGCAATCAGAACGCATTTTTTTCAAAATATTCACTGTTTGAAATTTCGGTACAAGATTTTTACAGCTTACCTAATGAAAAAACCGTTTACCGCATATTACTTTCGATCTTTGTTTTTGAGAAATTTAATTTTGAAATGAAAGTATTATTTGCTGGACACCCTGTATTATTATTTTATTTACAGGATTAGAGGATAATTATAAATATTAAGCCTCATTTTAACCTTACGCCTACCAGACGGAATACCAAATAGAATTAGAATCCAGAATAAAAAAATAAATAATAATACATCTATATTGCTTCATTCAATCATTCTTTTTCGTTCCATTCTTTCAAATATATACATTATTTTTTTAATAAGTAAGATCTTTCAGCAAAATAATATTTAAATTATCATTGATTGCAAACTTCTGTATTTTCGTTTGTTAACAAATTCAGACTTGCATATTACTTTAAAAATTAAGCTTGCAAATAATTTTATTCAATAAGATAGCTTTTTTAATTAGTAATTTAAATACCTTTAAATATTAGCTAATAATATTAAACTTTAACTATTAAAATTTTCCACATCAATTTAAAATTTGAGAAAACATGGAATTTTAACGAATGGTATTTTACAAGGATACAAATGTTATCAAAATGTCATTTATATAACTGTTTTCTATCTTTGGATTGCAGCTTTTGAGAGACAGTTATTTATTTGAATAAATTAATAAAATTTAAAGAAAAACAAGAGAAAAAATAACTTTTTCATACCTTTTTTTTATGTAATCCATGAATGAAAGTTTGAAGAACAATTCTATACGTTCCGATAATAACTAAAATAACAATGACATGAATTCTTTTTAACATGCCACAGCTGTTTTAGTTTACCCGGACGCATATTTCATCTAAATTAAACTTTTAAGGACTCTTGCAAAATTATTTAGTTACATTTTTAAACCAAGACTAACTATGCTCACGAGACAGCCATTTCATTCTGCACACTCACTGTGGTTATTCGAAAGTTGTTGCTTTTCATATATCGTCTGCCGTTTCCGGTTTGTGAGAACAGGTGATATACTTTTACCTCATCTATTCTTAAATGTAATAGTATTACAAAAGTTCTCTAATTAAAATATCCGATTTAAAATAAAATAAAATAAAATAAAATAAAATATGCCTTTTTTCGACTTGTTTCAAAATAGTTAGGTTTAAATTTTTTGAGTCATTAATTTTTTAAAACGACATTTTAAAACAGAAAGCAACCCAACTGTTTTAAAATTATCGTAAATTCTCGCTGAATTATTTATATTTATTCTCGAACATTTCCTTATATTATAGCTGTCAAACTTATTCAAAAATTTCTGCAAATAAATGCAAACACAAGAAAATTGTTCCAATTACAAGAATTTTAGTTTATGAATCTGTTCCGGAAATTAAGCGATATTTTCTCGCAGTTTAAACGATTCGTATTAATTATAATTCGTTAAGTATTGTTTCGTCATTTATAAAACCAAAGATTAGAAATTCTCGATCATTTCATCGATACGGTTTATTTATTAGACTTATTCGCATAACTCTTGCATATATATTTCTAGTTTAGGGATTTAGAAAAAGACTACTTATTCATTCTAGATGAAGGCGGTATATACTTTTTTCAGTGTAGTGATTGGAACTGTTTTTTTTTCTTGGAATCTTTTTTTCCTTGGTTTCATTAGTCCTCTTACAAATTTTAAAGCAATTCTGGTTATTAAAATTTTCTACAGAGAGCTCTAAATAGCGTCTGTTTAAAAAAAAAAAAAATAACCCTGTATATCGACAGGGCTGCCACAGGGGAGTATTTTTTAATTCTATCTCACACCGTTTTTGTAAACAGAAAATTATCACACACACCTTGACAACCTCTGCAAGATAAGTATAATACAAGATTTATTTTCTTAAAATAGTCAGTCGCCTGTGGCAGTTATTCGCCAATTACATTGAAAAATAACCAAGAAAAATATGAATTGTTGAAAAAAAAATGGTATTGTGATGGAAGTTCATAACTTGATATAGTCCAACAGTCTACAGATCCAAAAACTATGGTATTGAGCACAAAAACAAAAACCTTCATTTTATGGAAGACAGTCATAGGGGAATCTAATGATCCATGTCTGTCGGAAGTGAGGTGGTGGATAAGCCAAAAATTAATACCACTAGAGGGTTTACTATCGTACAATGAAGGGTATGAAATGGTTGTACGGCAAACACAATGGTAAGCTTACGATTAAACCACTCTTGGACTAACATTACTTTGACTTAAAGGTGAATTCGTGAATATTTGTTTAATCATTCAAAAAAGTAATCTCATGAATCAATTCAAATCTCGAGAACTGAAAGTTTGACTTGAATTTCTTCCGCAGATCTCAGAAAAAAAGGCTGAAACTTCTGAATCGGAGAGCAGGAAAATTAATCAAGAGCTTCCCAACGAAAACAGATGTGCACTTAGCAACGACAGTATCTCAGCTACCAACTTAACAGACCCAGATGAGGATCATCAGAAAGCTGAGGTGCGTTTGTTTCGACTTTCAAAATTCCATGACATTTGCCGAATAATGTTTATTCAGCAAAGCATGAAAGCTTAATAAAACACTTTCAGGAATGTTTACTATGTAAAATACACTCAACAGTATACTTTTTACTATCTCAATATTTGAGATCTCTTTATTTTAACATAAATTGTCAATTTTTATTCTTTTTCCTTTTTACTTATTTGCTAGTTGAATCATTCACTAAGTACATTTTTTGACAATTTGATTTTTTTTTTTATTTGGTTACTAGCACGCCACGTTTTTTTGTAATATATGTGCGTTAGAGGTCTGCACGGGCCGGAATTTCCAGGCCCGGGCCCGGCCCGACCCGTAGGAAAGTTATTTCGGCCCGGCCCGTTGTAAAACTCAAAAGTTCGGCCCGGGCCCGGCCCGTTTAAATTTTTATATTTTAGGCCCGGCCCGGCCCGTTTTGGCCCGTTACAATTTCTACGATTTCTAAAAAATTCAGATTTTTATCATATAACTAAGATTCCTTTAAAGAATACTGCATACATATCTATGGAATGATTTTATAGTATATTTTACAGCAAATACACATCAAGAACATTAATGATTACTTAGATTCTTAGGCTTTCAACATTCGAATAAAGATTCATTAAAAAATTAATATGGCTTAGAATAAAAGAAAAAAGAAAGAAAGCTAAAAACATCGTTAATTTTGAAGCTGTGTAATAAAAAAAGATTTATAAATATATTTCTATATCATTTTATTATAGATTTCAAATCCAAATTCATTCTTAAATTCAAAGAAGCTCCTTTCTGATGCATTTCTAAATTCATTTTTTTTTTCTCAGAAACGCATAAGATTAGCAGATATCTTTATTCAGAAACTATGTAATCGAATGGCGTTATCCATTTTTTGATACAAGCAATTTAAGAATACAGCAAACAAATAAAATACTGTTATAATTAGCGTTTTGAATAGAATTTCCGTAAGCAATAGCAAGGGAAGAGAAAAAAACCTGCAATCATTTAAGAAACTATATTATATCTCAACAAGATTATACAAGTATTTTATTTACCAAAAATGGAAAACGCTATTCGATTCCAAATCCCTCCAATAGTTAGGCTTATCACTTTTATATTTTTACAATTTAAAATGAATCAGAAAATTTTCCAAACTTTCGCATTATTGAGAAATTAATTTAAAAATCATCAAGAAGTATATATCCGATGACTAAGCTTCTTTACACTGTTAATAATTTTACAAATCATGTTTTCTGCCAATAATAAAGTCTAGTACCGGTCCGGCCAGTCTATATGTAGAAAAATAATGCAAGCGTGATCTCAGACCGGCATGAGTCAGCTAAAAAAAATATTAAAACGGGTTACACATAATGTAATTCGCCGATGCCGATACACTGTGCATTTTTATATTGATGCTGTCAAAATAGTGTGGCCACATTTATATTTCTCGTTAAAATCATTTTCGTTGAAAATAGCTCATATTTTATCGTTTCTGCATAAATCTTCAGAATGGGCCGGCAGGCCCGAAAATTTTTTTATCGGCCCGGCCCGTCTGGCCCGTTCAATTTTTTTGTCGTCCCGGCCCTGCTCGTTTATGTTGTTTGTTGGCCTGGTCGCTAATTTCCGTTTACTCAAGGATACAGCGCTTGGCGAAATTCAAGGTGTGCCAAATGCTATTCCACCCATCATTCACTCCTCTTCCGAGATTCCTTGATAACATCGTACAGTGTCGCCATCTACTGAAAAAATGTATTATACAAACAAGTTGAATGTAGATTCTGCCATTGCAGAATTCAGTTTCGCCTCCGATTAGAAAAAAAAAATGATAGAGGTTTTTTAGAAGGGCGACCCCGTTTAGAATGCAATGAACTAACTTCATTTTTCTTGTGTTTATCAATATAATAAGAAACAGAACGGCGTGAAATACTAATTGATTAGCAAATTTTCTCTAAGACATTGGAATTGCGGAATAATAAAGAGATACAATTTGACGTGGTATTTCTTCATTGACTAGATTCATCAAAAACGGGTTTTTTTCTTTAGTTTAAACGCTTTTTTATAGACTCTGAGAAAAAGGAAATGCATTTTAACAATAAAACGAGTGGAATCCCATCGAATTCAACGAATGAAATATTTAAAAGACCCGATCGATTTGGTTTTTAAAAAAAAGCAAAAGTAATTACATTATTGAATCAATATATAATAAATATATTTCCAAACTTAATGTCAAGTTTGCCAGTTACAATTTTGCATGCAAATATTCGCACATCTTCAGTTAAAATTGTAATCTGGCTGCCCGTGAAATGCAGAAATTTGATTTTATATGCACTCACAAAAAAATAATTTTATTAAAAAAAAAAAAAAAAAAAAAAAAAAAAAAAAATAATTTCATTTTTACTATGACATTATTTTTACTAACTGAAGTCATCTGAAAGTAAAATCTCAATCTCAGTGTTCTATTGAAATGTAATTTCGTTATGAATAAAAATGCGATGTTTTAAATTGTGACGTCATTTTCTCTTCAAATGTATTTTAAAAGTTACTCTTATTAGTAATATGAAAAAGGCGTCCGTAATAATATTGAATTTGATTGATATTGTATTTTTATTATCGAGATAAAAGCTAAACTGTGTTGCCACCATTTTGAAGAAATATCGCAAAAAAGCATTTAAAACTAAAACTAAAATATAAAAATGGATATAAATTAAAAAATAGCTAAAATGGGCACAACTACAAATAAATAGCTTTCATTTAAAAAAATAATTATCAAAATCGGTTGAGTAGAAAACTCAGGGTTGATGACACGACATTTTTAGCTTGTCTGAAAGAAATAGCATCGGATGCTAATAATTTATTTGAAAAGAAAAATAATAATAAATTTAATGGAATTTTCTTTTTATATACGACCAAATATTAATGAAATATATACGAGTAACTTGTGTTAATTTGTGAATTTTAATGTATATTTCTTTACATTTCTTATAGTATTTCAGTTTATAATGAATAATATAATAATGAAAAAAATAAAAAGAACGAAAGAGAGCTGTTATTGTATTCGGATAAATTACATTATAATAGCTAAAAATAAATTTTATTTTGTTTAATTTATTTTCTTGTTAAGTATCAATTCAAGAACTTTATAAGAAAATACTGAGATCTGTTATATCAAATTTTTATTTATTTATTTATTTTACTAATGTGATATAAATCACCAAGTATAGCAATGCACTAAGATTGATAAATTAAAACTTCTTAATGTTGGAAATATATATGAATATATTCATAAATATCAACATATGTACATAGTATGTATGAACTTATACATTCATACATGTCTGCTTAAATATTATGTATGTGTATATTATATAGTTGTTATATAGTTAGGTCATTTAATTATATAGTTAGAAAATGTACATAATTTCGATATCATCTGTTCCGATCTATTCAGATTTTGATGTTGTACAAATATATCATTAACGTTGATAACATATTAAAAAAAAAAAAAAAAAAAAAAGTATAGTTTCCAGATTCTAAGAATCATCAAAAAAGTATATATTTCAATTAATAATAAATTGTGTTAAAATTAAAACATTTTTTATACTTGGAAATTTTTCATTTCAAATAAAATATGTTTAGGAATTTACACCAACTTTTGTGACACTGATTTAATGCACCCTTCCTATTCATAAATTGATAAGTCTAAACTAATCAATGGCAATATAGTGTATATATATATATATATATATATATATATATATATATATATATTGTGTGTGTGTGTATGAATGATGCCTCATTTTAAAACATAAGAACTTTAATAAATTGGTTTTACTAATTTGATATTCATCTCTTACAACACGGTGGTAGCATAACTAAAATAAAAATATTTTTTTATTTTATTTTAATAATTATTGTATTTTAAATTATATTTATTTAATTATTAAAAAGCAGAATTTAAAAACTTATATTACTTATTTACATTTATTTCAAATTAAACTTTGTGTAATAAAATTTTAAATAAATTTTTATAACTTAATTGTAATTAAAATTTAATTGTCTAATTGACAATAAAACTAATACAAAATAACTGAGTTTTATAACATTCTTTATTGATTACTTAAATAAAAATCACAACAAAAATCTACAAGAGCAAGGACACAACTCGCAATCTTATAATTACAAGCTTTCTGCTTTAACCACCTCGCTATGCCTCTGATACTCTACAACAGCTTCCAAGTGCCTCATATACGACAAAAATTGTAAGTAAAATGTCTGAAGCAGCCATGATGCGCGAGAAAATGCGTAGATGCTAGTCAAAACATTTGGCACACCTTGAATTTCGCCAAGCGCTGTATCCTTGAGTAAACGGAAATTAGCGGCCCGGTCCGACCCGTTCAAGAAACTATTCTAAATCTGCCGACCCGGCCCGTTAGAAAATTCGAAACGATTCCGCCGGCCCGTTAGAAAATTCGAAACGATTCCGCCGGCCCGTTAGAAAATTCGAAACGATTCCGCCGGCCCGGCCCACGGGCCAATGGAATTTAATTATTTGACTCATTTTTTAAATATTAACTGTTATTTATAGAATTTATTCGCAAAAAAGTTACACGTTTTGAGAAAATAAATTGGCATGTTTCTCCATTACAGTAGAATGAAAAAGATTTTAAGTGTCTGAAATGAAGTTATTTTACATGTATGTGTGTGTGGCAGACACACTAAAATTTAAATACCGGGTGATCCAAAAGTCAGGACGAAATTTAAAAACGAATACTAATTCGAAAACGAATCAAGATTACAAAGATACGGTTTGCACCAAACGGATGGAAAAGAAACCGGGTTTTGTGTGGTAAAGAAAAAAAAAAGTTGCGTTAGAATTCGTTGAGGTACCCTTGCAACAGCCAAAAGTGATAGTCTAATGTGGTTTCGCTGCTTATTTCACAATAGGTCCATTTTTTTTCAATGAAGTCATACAAACGGGTTTCACACTCTGTGACTATTGGCTGTGGAGATTCTTGAAGTGAAAAAGGTACCGCGAGCAACAGGCATCACCAAAAGCACTGAAAGCGAAAATGGGTTTGCCATAATGCAAGAAATGCTACTAAATGCTGTAAACGGTGTAGTGCCTCATCTCACAGCTATAATTCTGATTGATGGACATCACATTTAACATTTACTGCAGTCCTAATTAACCGTAACTAAGCTGACTTGTAAGTTGTGAACATTTTTTCATTTGTAAATCATCTTTTGGTGCAATAAAACACTATAGAGCCATCTGTTGGTCGCTAACTGAACAATTTTTTTTCGTTGCCACACAAAACCCGGTTTCTTTTGCATCCGTTTGGTGCAAACCATATCTTTGTATCTTCATTCGTTTTCGAATTATTCATTTTTAAAGTTCGTCCTGTTTTCTGGATCACCCGGTATTTCACTCCGTTTTTACACTATAAATTGTTTTTTGTATAATTTACATTTGAATTAAAAAAAAAATACTCCCAAGATGCCCTCTCTCTCGCACACACATCCAGAAAAAGGAATTGATTAAAACTACAAAACATGTTTTGTTGAGTATATTTTGGTTTTTTTAAGCGAATATCGGATTTGTTTCTCAGACAAAAAAAAAAAAAAAAAAAAAAAAATTGTTTACACTTTTATAAAATTTGAATAAAATTTCATCAATTTTATTTGAGTCTTACTAAAGTCTTGTATTTTCAATTTGTAATTCCAACAATTTTTTATTTTTTTTATTTTTGCAAAAAATATTGTGATAAATTGGTGTGCAGTAGCTATAACTCCCTCACATAACTTTGTTTAATTGATTTATATAGCTATAAAGGATTAACATAATTTTTGGATAATAAAAACTTTTCAAATTGAGACGGATTAATGACGTTATTATTACGTTATTATGCATTTCGGATGAAAATTGTAAACAAAAAATTGAAAAAAAAAAAAAAAAAATCAACAATATTTTTTTTGTTTATTCAAACAAAATTTCTATTGATCCATATTGGGGTTACAAAAAAACTTTTTTGTAGTTTTAATCAATTCCTTTTTCTAAATGCACACACGCAGAAAAAAAAAAAAAAAAAAAAAAAAAAAAAAAACTTTATTGCAATTATTATTTCGGTTGATGCCTTTTTGATTTAAAATCGCATTGTTTGACGACAAAAGTTAAATAAAAATCGTAGCTAAAAAATTGCAAGCAAAGCACAGGTACAGCTTTTTTTACAATTAATTCAGCTAATTTATCTTGTAAGATGCATATTGGAAGAATTGCAAACAAAATTTAAATTTAAATAAATAAAAAAATATTACTCAAATTACCGTAATTTCGGGTGTATAAGCCGCAGATCAAACAATTCTTTTTCGACCCAGAATTTTTTAAGTAACAAATATGACTAGTTAGATCGCCGTAAATATTTGTCTTCAATCACTAAATAAGATTTCTGGGTCCAAAAAGAATTGTTTGATCCGCGGCTTATACACCCGAAATTACGGTATATGTAATCAAATTTCTCCGATGCACATCTCTCGATCTGATGCAACATACAAATCGCCAAATATTGTATGAATAGGAAGTTTTCTCATTAAATTAATTTATAAGCTTTAGCATTACGAGTACTTTTTTTATATTTAGGAATAATAGATGTGAAATAAAAATGGACAGGTAGATTTCAATAAAACGCATCCCATTAATATTAATAGCTGTTCATATTTTATTATCTAAAGATGGTTTAAAGATGTTTTATTTATTTATTTTTTAATCTCCCTACGTTATGAAAATCTGCGAGCATTTTTCGGAGTATTACCATAGCCAACTAGATCTATACGGCCCATGTAGTTAAAATTAATGTATGAAGTCTCCCGCCAGAGGACTCTGATACCTTGCCCAAGTTTTTCTGACCAATCGTGCAAACCCTGAACCAAAACAATGACCATGTGCACAGAACATAAATCAGCTTATTCAAGGCTAATAATGGCAGGGTTTGCACCACATGGTCCAATGAAATGGTTCAGGGTTTGAAGCTGAATCCAGATTAACTTTTTCGGCGGTTTTTAGTGAAATGCGCAGGCTGTTATATATCTAGTTGGCCATGGTATTACACTGAACAATTCGATTTCTATTGTTCACCTTAGTTTGAGAGCTGAAAATTTTGCTTGGTTTTCTTTTGTAGACCATAGAAAAAAAGGCCGAAACTTCTGAACCGGAGAGCAGGAAAATGAACGAAGAACTCCTTAACGAAAACAGATGTACACTTAGCACCGAAAGTAACTCAGATATCGATACAACGAATCCAGATGAAGATCAGAATAATGAGGTACGTTTGTTTTGATTTTCAAAGTTTCAGGGGTAGTGAATAATATTTATTCAACAAAGCATGAAATCGCAACAAAACACTTTCAAGAATATTTACACACATTTCAGATCATTTTATTTTTACTAAATTCTAAATTTTTATTATTTTATCATTCTGCCCATTTTCATGTTTCACCATTTGAAATTAGCGCAATAGTATATTTCTTACTATTTGAATATAGTTTATTTGATTATTTTAATTGAATTGTAAAACTGTATTTTTTTTTCCTGCCCATTTTCATTTTGTATCATTTAAAATAAGAATAAGTGTATACTTTTTATTACATGAATTACTGTCATATGATTGTTTTAATTGTGTTCTCAAATTTTTATTATTTTCTAGCCATTTAATGAAACATTTGGTGTATGCTGTTTATTATATTTTTAATTCTCCTCACAATACCTTTAAAATAAGCAAACAGAAAGCCTAAAAAAAGGTCCTTCAAAAAGAGCCTTACAAGTATACAGCGTTGTCTTACAAATTACTCTTTAATGTAAAATTGAGGACGAAGAACTACAATAAATGTACCAATACTCAAAGACATTTATGTAATTATCATTAAACGTTTAGTGAACTAGAAATATATAAATTTTCTGTATAATTAATACTGTGTCACATGTTGCTTTAAAATATGAAATAGCATGTGCATAATTTAGTTCAATTACTTTATTGCTTATGCAAAGGATATGTTTGGCAAATATTTTAATATATATTATATATTTTATTATAGTTATTATTCAATATTGTTATTTCAATTAAATTACTCTTTTCCTATTTTGCAATGGTAAATAAAATCCAGCCAATCGAGTGCATTATAGGTCGAATTTCTTAGCTTATAGCACGACCTATAACAGAAACTGGTTGGATGTTTTGCCTTTGTATTGGGCTATGCACCCCTAATGACTAGTTTAATGTAAAAACCTTGAACTGTCTATTTATCTATTTACTTTTCATAATTTTGCTAATTTACTCTCTATATCACTTCAAACGATTTTAATAGGATTTCTTTTTTCATGTTAATTATACTTAAAGACAGTATAAATACTGGTTTCATTGAATTATTGTTATAGTAATACCTGAGTTACTTTGTTTTTATTTGTAAAAGTATATATATATATATATATATATATATATATATATATATATATATATATATATATATATATATATATATATATATGTCGCGTTTTCATGAAACGACAGACTTCAAGGGGATGAGTTTTAATTACGATTTATTTAAAACATAGCAAAATCTTTTCGCAAGTCTTTACATCATGAGTTCTGAAGACCAAGTGCGTAGATGTATAGAAATTTCTCATCTCCCGAGGGGGGTTTCCAGTTAAAAAGGCCATGTGTTTTACTTAAATTAATACGATAAACTTAGGTTTCTTGTTGCCCTGTAAAACCCGTGATTATTAGTCATGGGGCCCGTATCCACATTGAGGGGCGATTTATTAAAAAAGTAATAAATAGGTCTGATTTTTTGTATTTTCTTACAATTTCCCCCCCTTCCAGACAAGTCTCCGGGGATGGGCCGGCTTCCATCCATGATACTCACCTGAAAAGGGTAAACAATTTTTACATTAAGCGAGCTAATGCGAGATGAGTTATTTCTTTCGTATACTTTGCAAATAATAGAATAACAATAATAAAAATTGTACAAATATCATATCTAAAAACAACACTGTTATAAAATGTACCACTATACGTCATTGAACATGATAAAAACAATTGTATTAATAAATGCAAAACACTCAGTAAATATTATACATAGAATAAGATAATCAAAATAAGAAATATGTTGCAGATGGATTATGAAAAGTCCAATATTATTTACATTTTCAAATTTGTAGGGAACTGTCCTGACATAGTTCAAGAAATAGTACTTTCACACATAACATAATGTTCACAATAATGCAAAAATAATTTAAAATTCAAATATTCATAATAAATCAAAAAGGTAATTAAAATTCCAAATATTCATAATAATGCAAACCGAGATCAGATATAATATAATATTAGTTCATATGATACCAACTATTTCAGTTTGTTGGTGTAAGTAGTTTAAATTGATTACTAGGAAAAAAGTATCTTAGTTTGGAAGCATGTATTATTTCATAATCCTTTTTTGTAAGCCAGTTAGGCTTATTTATTTTGAAACTTACATAGGATAATTTTTCCATAATTTGATATGGACCAGAAAAAGGCGGACTTAACTTCCGAGTATTCGGATAGTGAAATTCTTCCACTATGACAAGGTCACCAGGTTTAAAAGGCGCTTCCACAAACTTTAAATCATACCTGACTTTATTTTTCAAGTGATGTTCACTTGTTCTTTGGAAAGCCTCTTTTCTGGCTTCCTCTACAGGGGGATAATAATTTTCATTGCCTAATACTGATGGATAAGGTAATTGGCCGAACATTAAGTATGTAGGAGGGTACTTGGTTACTGAATGAGGTGTGTTATTGTACTCATTAATTACTTCCTGCAGAATTTTGGGCCATGGGACGTTTGAAGGGGTAGAATTTACTTTAAGTCTTAGTCGGGTGCAAATTGACTGATTCACACGCTCATTTTTCCCATTACACTGTGGTCTATGAGAAGAAGTAAGTAATTTTTTTACATTCTGTTTATGCACCCATTTACGAAGTTTAGACGCTGTAAACGCAGGATTTCTATCCGTTAAAATTTTCTTGGAAAGTTGAATACTAAAAATCTGTTTAAGAATATTAATGTAGACTTCAGTTGTAACATTTTTAGATGCAAAACCCCAAACATAACGAGTAGCGTGATCAATAGCTATGTGCATATACCTTTTAGATGAATTATAATAGTTAAAACCTCCTACTGAATCTAATGATATTATATCGAAAGGTAGTTCTGCAGGTGGTAATGCCTCCAGAAGACCAAATTTTGGTTGGTGTGATTTTTTGTTGAGTTGGCAGACCTCACAATGCTTGACAAATTGTGTGATATCGTGCGTCATGCTGCTCCAGTAGTATTGTGGGGAAATTAAATTTAACATTTTTTGGATTCCGGGATGGCCAAATTCTGTATGGGTATTTATTAGTAATTTCTCTCTCAAGGAGAATGGTACTACAATTTTTTGAAAACCCTTTTTGCGAATTATTACAATGTCATTAACTTTTTGAAATTTAGGCCCTGTTATATTATCTAATTGTTGGTGTTCTTTAATTTCATCTGACGTTAATAAATGACTATGGGGATTTACAGAAAAAGTGGGATTTCTTGAAAGCATGTCTGCTTCAAAATTGGTGGATCCTTTGTTATATTTTACAGTATAATCATACATACTTAATTTTAATGACCATCTGAATAACCTACCTGTTAAATGCTTCACCTTCTTAAGCCATACTAAGGAGGCATGGTCAGTATGTATTGTAAAAGGTTTTCCGTGAAGGTAATAATGGAATTTGTCAAGGGCATCGATTATTGCTAGACATTCCAGGTCTGTGATAGCGTAATTTTGCTCGTAGGGCCTTAATTGTCTCGAGTGGAACGCAATGGGATGCAAGTTCCCCTTTTCATCTATTTGTTTTAAGACAGCACCTACGGCTTCCTTTGAGGCATCAGTATAGACATGGCATGAGAGGTTAGGATTGAATAATTTTAAAATAGGCCTAGAAATTAATGCGTTTTTAAGCAATTCAAATGATTGTTGACAGGCATCTGACCATTCCCAAGGAGCATCTTTCTTTAACAATTTATTTAGAGGGGCTCTAATTTTAGCGTACTTGTCTATGAATTTGTGGTATACGTTTACAGAACCAAGGAACCTTTGCAATTCTTTAACGTTTTTTGGAGGGATTAATTTTTTAATAGTTTCGGTGTTAGCATTGTCTGGTTTTATTTGGCCGTTACTAATTTCATAACCGAGGAAGTCAATTTGAGATTTAGCAAAGTTACATTTGGAAAATTTTAATTTTAAATTTTCTTGACGGCAAATGTTAAATATAGTTTTAAGGTGATCCATATGCTCGGCATAGGAATCGGAATAAACTATAAAATCATCAAAATAATTGGTAGCAAAATTAACTTTATGTTTATCTAGGATTCTTCGAAGAGCTCTTGCAAATTGAGCTGGGGCATTTTTATAGCCAAAAGGAAGAACCAACCACTCATAAAGACCTTGATTGGTTGCAAAGGCCAACTTCTCTGTGTCTGAAGGATGAAGTGGTATATGCCAGTAGCCAGAGGCTAGATCTAGCGTGGAAAAATATTTGGCATTGACAAGTCTGTCCAAAAGCCAATCTATACGGGGCAATGGTTCCGAGTCAGTCTTACAAATGGCATTGATTTTTCTGTAATCAATACAGAGACGCGTTTTACCTTCTCCTTTTTTATATGCCAGAGTGACAGGAGAGGAATAAGGACTGCAGGACTCTTTAATAAGTTTAGCTTCCAGTAATTCTTGTATTTGTTTTTGAATTTCTTCATTGTCCCTAGGAGATGCACGGTAAGGTCGAAGCGAGATAGGAAGTTCCGAGGTGAGAGTTACCCGCTGAGGTTCCCATCTGACTCTACCTACGTCATATCTATTGCGCGCAAAAATATCCTTGAAGTCGCTTAGAAGCCCTTCCAACTGTGATTTCTCTTCAGTAGTACAATGACTAAAACTTTTGTCATCATAATCCGAGAGAATTTGAGTATCAAGATAACATTGTCCTTGTTGCGACAAAATTTCTTGATTTGATTTGGAAGGAGAACGAAGCGGCTTCTTGCAATTCATATCATCCGTTAAAGTTAAAGTATGGTTAAATGAGCTTTCCTGAGAAATTTGATTGAAAATATTTTGATCATGCTTAAGAATGACCCCATCCTGAGTCAGAATATTCGAGTAAAAGTCCATCGTAATATGGAATTTTTGTAATTCTGGGGTTCCCAGTATCGCATATGGCAAGAATGACCTAACCAGGTATAAGGTGCTATTTTGCCTGATATTTCCTATTTTGAGGGGTACGTGAAGTTTTTCAGAAATCTGAACTTGTCCTTGGGTTTGATTAACATTAAGAGGATGACAGCTTTGAATAGACGTCATATCCAAAGCTGCAACTAAGTTTTCTGGAATAAGGGAAAGGGTACTTCCGCTATCCAATAAAAATGGTATTTGAACCTCATGACAAGTTTTTGGATACGTATGATTATCGTAATTCCTATATGTGATGTACGCCGGGACTATAAACCGTCATAAAGCATTATGGGGTATTCCTTGATCAGGGGAATACCCATGGGCATTTTGTGATTGAAATTGATTGCTGTGGGTTGTCAAGTTGGGGTTCATTGTTGTCCCTGTATTGCCCTGAACATCATATTTATGGAGTAAAGTATGATGTCTTCGATGGCAATTTTTACAATTCATCTTGGAGGGACATTTATTTGAAAAGTGGCCACCACGCAAACAATTGATACATAGTTTGTTTAGTTGGACAGTTCTCCAACGGTTATCTATGGACATATTCGTTAATTTTCTGCAGGCATGGGTGGCATGCGACTCAAGGCAAACCCCACATTTAGTATTTTCTTGACTTTTGGGGAATTTATATCTATCGGAAGAATTTCGGGAATAATTTACATTTCTTACCTCTATTTTAGTTGGATTCTCCAACGCTAGCATACATTTGGCATGAGTCTCTAAAAATTTTAAAAATTCCGTGAGACTAGGCATATTATTATGAGTAAGAGAGAGCTCCCATCGTTCTTTTAGATTATCACTTAGTTTTTGAATTATAGTGTAAATTATCATGTTATCCACCAAAGCATTTTGAGTCAAATTCGAAGACTCTAGAATTCGAAGTGACTCATTACAAGTATCTATTATGTCAAAAATAGCTTTAGAGGAAGAGGGGCAATTTTTCATGTTTTTTAAATTGTATAACTTACTTATTTGTGCGATGGCTAAATCCCTAGTTTTATCATAGCGAGCGCAGAGAGTGTCCCATGCATTTTTATAATTGGCTTCCGAGAGAGGAAATCCAGAAATTAATTTATGAGCAGGACCCTTTACACTAGCCAGTAGATATTGCAATTTTGAGACGCCCCCCAACTCCAAATTTTGATCTATAGTTGTAAGAAAAATCTCTTTAAAAGAAAGCCATTGATCAGCTTCTCCGTGAAAAGGTTTTAATTCAAATTTTGGAAGATTAACAGTTTTTACACAAACATTACCTGTAGTTTTATTTAGACTTTCTGAACTACCCTCGTGAATGTTTAAACTATTAGTTAACTTATTACGTGATGTATTTATTGCTATGGTTAAATTATCCAATTTAAGTGCAATCTCATTATATTCATCAATTATAGGATCAGTTTCCGATGCATCGCTCTGAAGAATGGCATTTTCATGGAGTTTATTTAATTCGGTTTCAATATCCTGAACCTGTTTACCATATAAATCTAACTCTTCAAGAGTTACAGTTTCATTATCAATTTTGGGATTTATAATATTTTTTATGCGAGTGATTTTTCCCTTAAGAACAGTTTTTTGTTTTTTAATAGCTTCCATTTTAAATTAATTTTATGACAACTTCCTAAAAATCTAAATATAAACAAATTCTAAATGACCTTCAAAAAATAATAATAATATCAACATAATACAAGCATCTGCATAGAATTGTGAAATGAAATAAATAAAAAGAATTAATTATATAAAATAATTAGACGTAAATATGGATATCCATTTTTTCTTTCAATTTAAAATATAATTACACTGAAAACCATGGTTTGTAGAAATAATAAAACTAAACACAATATCACTACAAATAGCACTTATCTTTAATTACTTATATTAATAAACATCATAAAAACAATAAGAATAATAATATCATATATAAATAATAACAACCCCAGGGTATACACATACACTCAATCAAAATAAAAATAAAAAAGCAATTTTAGTGTGCGCACATGAAAAACTATGCGTTTTCTTTCTTTTCTTTTCGATAAATAATGAAGCAATTACAGGAGCACTTTTTGAAGATTATTGATAACACACTACGAAGCAAATACCACTGTTGAATTCGGTTACTCATTATCACCATCGAAGAATAAACACATACGGCACCACACTTCGATGAAACCAGATGAACACAAACAAAAATAAATCACAAACAAACTTGCGGAGCACGGCCTGATTCATGGCACGACAGACGGGAGGAGGGGGCAACGGCGATAATTGAAGTTCCGCTCAAGAAGAAATCCAGTGTCCAGGATGCGGCAAAGCCCGACCGAATGGTAGAAAATAGCATCTAAGTATTCCAATGGGGCAACGGCGATAGTTCCGCTCAAGAAGAAATCCAGTGTCCAGGACAAAGATCAAAGGATGCGGCAAAGCCCGACCGAATGGTAGAAAATAGCATTTAAGTATTCCAATATGGAATACGTTTTCTGGATGATAACTCATGACGAGACATTAGCTCCTTTTCAGGGCCTCTTTCGATGTTCCGAGTCAGAATGACCACTGTCTTTGCTTTCCTTTGTGGGTCCGGTATTTTTAATGATGTTCATATTTCGTAGATTATTTTCCCGCACTAGGTTTCATCCTGCCGACTATGAAGAACTGTCGCGTTTTCATGAAACGACAGACTTCAAGGGGATGAGTTTTAATTACGATTTATTTAAAACATAGCAAAATCTTTTCGCAAGTCTTTACATCATGAGTTCTGGAGACCAAGTGCGTAGATGTATAGAAATTTCTCATCTCCCGAGGGGGGTTACCAGTTAAAAAGACCATGTGTTTTACTTAAATTAATACGATAAACTTAGGTTTCTTGTTGCCCTGTAAAACCCGTGATTATTAGTCATGGGGCCCGTATCCACATTGAGGGGCGATTTATTAAAAAAGTAATAAATAGGTCTGATTTTTTGTATTTTCTTACATATATATATATATATATATATATATATATATAGTCATATTTCCGATTGCTGTTGGTAATAGCAGAAACTGGATTTTCGAATGCGTTATGCATCATCAAAGTTGTTTATTTAGATATCATTTTTTACATTAATAAACTGTAAAGTTTTTTTTTCCTTTTTTTAACAGTATTTTGAATGTGTTGCAAAGTGTTTCATAATTTGTTGAATGCCTGTTTTTTCTTTTTTGTTACTTATTGTTTAGACTTTCTTATACCTTTATAAATGCTAAGGTATTTCTTGTACTACTTTCGATATTTAAAAAAAAAAAAACATTATTTTCCATTTTCAGACAAATCTTGGGAGTATTTCTGACGTGCGTGACCTTCTTGAAAAAGGAGCAAATCCCAATCATCATGACGAGAAAGGATATACAGCTTTACACCACGTTGCTGCATCGGGAAACATAGAACATGCCCAACTTTTGCTTGGATTTGGAGCTGACCCCAATGCTCTATCAACGGTATATAATAGTTTTAGAAATAAAATGCTCGGATTTTAGAAAAAACGGCGGGATGAGGGGAAGGGGGTCAGTGTCAGTTTTATATGTATTTGTAAGAAAATAATAAACTAGCAAAAGCCCATGCTTTGTTTGGATTCGCGAAGCATTATTTCATAATATTAATGTTTGAAAATAACATTTTTTTAAATATTATTTATGCATCTTTATTAAGTAAAAACGTTATTTTATGTTTTGGCACATTTTAATTTTAGAAATGTAAATTCCCCCATATTCCATAAATTGTTTTCAAACGGCTAACATATTAAAAATAATACTAATAGTAATTACTTCTTAATAGTTTCATTTAGTTCAATTTTCAACCTTTGAATTCGAATCACACTTTATATCTCGCTTTATATAACGAATTTAACAATTAGTTTTATTTTTTATAATTCTTTTGTTGCCACTTTACAAAAGAAAAATCACAATTCTTTTAAAATGCGTAAATATCGTCTGCATAAAGTATTTCACACAAAATTATGTATTTGAATTCTGAAAAATACTTTTTACTGAAAAAAACTTTTATAATTGAATGCAAATAATTGATTTTTCACAAATTTTAATTCAGTAATTATATGCTATAATTTTCATAATAAAGGTATTTTAAAAATTTCATAAAAGAAATCGTGAAACTATTATATGAATTAAAAGAATGAGCATCAAAACATACGCTATTTCCAACCAATCTTGATAAAGTATTAAAATACTAGAAGATAGCCCGTCAAAATGACGTGTTTGTATTTTTAAAAGGATGATAAAAATTTTCAACTGTGGTCAATCAGCCACTTTAAGCTTAAACAATTTTTAAAAATACAGCGATTAAACATGGAGAAAAATCTATAAAAAAAAAGAAAATTTTAACAGAAATTTGCATTTAAAACTATACACAAAACTGTCTGGTGGATGGGATTGTAATAAACAAATCGTAAATACATAAATTTTAAAAGAATAAAGTAAAGCAAAAAATCAAATATAAAAGATTGTACTGTGAAACTACAGCCAAAAAATATATAAAAATATTGAGAGAAAATAATAAAAATATCTAAAATGTATAAAACAATTTCCTATTTTGGCCCATTTTTTGGCTAATACTTAAAAGAAAACACTTTATAAGATCGAAAACAAATGTTAACAATAAAGAGTAAACAATGGGCGTGTTCGGGAGACGCACGCGCTGTGCCGGCAAGCTCAGGAGTTTTTGCTTCCGAGTACTATATCCGCTATATCAATAAATACAAAAACTTTGTTAAATCACCATAAAAAGAAAAATTATACAGGACGCGTTTCGAGCTGCAAAATTACCGCTCGTCTTCAGCTGGTCCAATTCCACTCTGTCCGTTGTGACACGTGTTTGGACCAGCTGAAGACGAGCGGTAATTTTGCAGCTCGAAACGCGTCCTGTATAATTTTTCTTTTTATGGTGATTTAACAAAGTTTTTATATTTATTGATATATATTTATCGCCAGTATTTTCGGTGTTTCTCAATACTATATCCGCTGTAAGATCACTCCATGTACCTGTCTCCTGAGCGCGCGCGTTCAGCGCGCATAGCTCCCGAACGCGCCCAATCATTCCTGAGTCGTGATGTTACAATGAAGACATTCTAAAGATTCATTCGCGGAATTTGTCATTCTTGAATGGCAACAGTATTAATTTGCTTACATTGTTTGTTTTTTCCGTAATTGCTGGTTGTTTTATTTAGAACTTAAACATTACAATTAAATAGTTTTTGTAGGTTTTAAAGAAAATGAGTAATGAATAAATCTTTTACATGTATATTTTCATAAGTTGAACAATTAGAATATTTGTGAATGGCTCGGAATAGTTAAGCCTAACGTGGACGCAGTTGCAGTAAGTTTCTTTTTCTCGTGGATGATTGAACCCGGAACCGTTATACACGGAGGGGTTTTATAT
Organism: Maratus speculifer; assembly: GCA_964019185.1. Classification (NCBI taxonomy): domain Eukaryota; kingdom Metazoa; phylum Arthropoda; class Arachnida; order Araneae; family Salticidae; genus Maratus; species Maratus speculifer. The sequence goes on from OZ025296.1 coordinate 323,804,816, forward strand.
ATATAATTCTCTAAATTCTATTAAAATGTATATTTTCTTCTCAAATAACATGTTTAATAAATTGATGCTCTTTTAGTGTTTTAAGTATAAATTCTGCAGTTACTTTCAATGATCTAAAATATAAAAAATCGTCATATTCACTTGCTTTTCGTTCCTTATATTTCCAGTATGACGTAATATTTGCTTAAAAAAAATAAATAAATAAAAAAATCCGCCCGATTATTTATTTTATTTTTCGTTTTCAAGTGGAAAACTTGTATAAAAAAGTTATGACGTAATATTAAATTTTTCTTAAGTTCTTTCTGATGTAATATTCATTTTTTTTTCTTAAGTTCTCCTCGTCAAAATATTTAAAATTATCATTTTTCACGAGGAAATATTTCAATTTTAGTCTCCAATGATTTTTGAGATATTTTGGCAGATTAATGAAAATATATTTCATTTATTTAAATAATCATGATTCTATTTACAATTACTAACCCCTTGATTTATTTTCTCTTCTGAAAATATACGTGTTTCATTTTTAATTTGCAAAGATGCGTCCATAATGGAAAAGCATGTAAAATAAATTAATTAAAATAATAATTTTTTAAAGGTTATTCTCTAAAAAAATAATATTGTGCAAATCTACAAATCATAATTAATTTTTATGCTTAATTTCAAATAAAAATACTCAATAGATTTTTTATAAAGTGTACGACAAAATGTAATTTGTGTCGCCTAGTAGAGGATTCGCTTCGCTCATCCTAATGATATATTAATATGATATATATGATGTATGAGTATGATACATATGTGATATATGATATACAGTCGACTTTCGTTAATTCGAAATTGAATAATTCGAATCTTTGCTTAATTCGAACTAAACATGAAATCCCGAAATTTTCAATGGCAGAATAACCTTAAAAACTTTCATTAATTCGAACTCATTTTCTCTTGACTTCGTTTAATTCGAACTAACGAGAATTCCGATTTTTCATTTTTCTTTTCTTTCTCACTAATTTCAGATCATTTGAATAACTTTCTTTCTTTGATTTTTATGAAAATATTTCCGAACGAGTATACATATAATCCAGTGCATTTGATACCCACTTTCTTAGTATCCCATCTGTCCATCAGTGACACCTCAAATTTTTCTTCCATTTTGCTTGTTTTTATTAATTTAATTAGTTTATGTATTTATACATTCTAATTTATTATTAAGTCATATTCTAATGATAACAGATGAAATATATTTAAAAAACACTATAACATTAATTCCTTTGTAATAGTACCATATTAAGCATATTTTTATTTCATATTTTTCATAATTCGAACTTTGGATAATTCGAACATTTCTTGTGGTCCCGACGAGTTCGAATTAATGAGAGCCGACTGTAATTTGTTTTTCAATGTGACGTTATTGGACTTCCGAGCGGGGGAAGGGATTGCACTTTTTGCCTATTAATAAGGTGGTCTGGTGTAATAACGCTAAGTGGGGTAATAACGCCAAGTGCTAATATTTTGCATAATTATGAAATAATCTGAGAAATGACACCCATGTGCTCTGCGCAGAAGGTTTTTGAGTCATATAAATCGCAAAAAAACAGCTTCAAGTTAATTTGTTTCATTTTTAGGTCTTATTGTTTTTACAAGCAACTAAAATTAACGCTTGATCTAGAATTTGCGAGATACGTTTTGTGATGTGAAGACTATTTTTTTTTTTTTATCCGGAAATACTTTGTTAATTACAGAAATTTGTAGTACATTTCATGGACTTTCAAAATGTTGTTGAAGATTTTGGATATCTTCTCGAGATAATTTGTAATTTAAAATATACAGTGCAATAACTATAACGGGGTAATAACGCCCATCCTTGGCATTAATACCCCGGTTGATTCCCTACAGTGGCCGAGCTACATCCTAAATACTAATTCGAATAAACACAGTAACTGTGCAATGTTTCTAATAATTCTATTTAAGCGGTCCTTTTTAAGCAAAAAGAAGCTCACGGTCTGATATTCTTTTGCCTCATTCACCCCCCCCCCCCCACACACACACACACCACACCTTTATTTTTCTTACACTTTCACAAAAAATTGAACATTTTCAATAGCTTAGAATGCAATTTGTCAATTTCTAAGTTTGTAGATTTTGTATTTTTAGAATTGGGCAATCTACATGCAATTATTCCATCTTATTTCATAGTTTTGTTTGCATGGCATTATTACCCATATAGGTGGGTAATAACGCCAAATAGCATTGGTCAAGAAATCACGCCATTACATTTTATGAATACATATCTGTTAAATTATTTTTTTTATATAGATAGTCAATGAGTTGCTGTATCAAATCATATAGTTGTTTGAAAAATACAGACTAAAACTGAGCCGTGAAAATTGGTAGAACCTTAACGTGGCGTTATTTCCTCAGGGTACCTTAGAATAAAATCTCAAAATCTTCCGAAGGGACATTGCAATGCTGAAGATGATCCCGGGCAACCCTGAATTCACACTAAATGTGGGGAGGGGGGGGGAGATTGTCCCTACCCCACTTTTTACATTATCTGTGATCACAAAATTTGTGACACATTACTCTGATAAATTTAGAAGCTTTTTTTCTCTTTTTTCCTTTATTTTTTCTGGATAAAAAATTCTTTTTCATCTTTTATCGCCAAAAATAGCGTCCGCTATTCGGAATGTCCGTTATTCAGAGGTTAAATATACAAAAATATAGGTTTTGGGAGTGGGGATTGGAAAGCAGTCCGTTAAATAGAGGTTTTACTGTATTAGATACAGGTAGCATCATTGATTTATAAAATGTTATTTAACCATATCTCAAGCTCAATTTAAAGTGTAAATATTAAGAAAAAAAAAAAAATCTTACATTGTTTTTATGTTGTGGATCTATATCACAGTATTAAAATTTAGATTGCATTTTACGATTGGATTTCAAGGTATAATATCATTTTGGATTTATGTAGCATGTTTGTGACATTAAACAGTCTGACGATTTCTTTTAGATGTATCGAAATTAATTACCGACTATTTGAGTTTCATTATATTAATTTCTGCCATGTCAATGTTAGAGAAAGTTACATTAAAATTAAATTAACTTTAAATCTTAATAAAGAAAATATTATAAAGGTGAAAACATAAAATTTGCCAAAAGCTGCTTCTTATTTGTTTGAAAATATTTTCCATTTAATTATATTTTAACGTTCGGTTCAATTATACTACTGGATCACATGTTTTTTATTAATGGTAAAACTGTCAACAAACAAAATACCTATACTGTATTTGCATTAGCTCGAATCTTAGACTTCGAAACATATTATTATAATATAGAAATTGTATTTATATTAAAATTAGAGGTTTGCATGGGTCGAAATTTAAAAAGCACGGGCTCGGCCCGAACAAGAGCTACCTTGACCCGGCAGTACCCAATATAAAAAATAAAAGTTCGACCCCAACGCGGCCCGTTTACATTTTCGTAGCTTTAAGCCCAGTCAAACCCGTAAAAAAATCAGTGAAAATAAACCCAGACCGTAAAAAAAATCAAAAGAAAAACCTCTTTTCTTAAAATCTTATTTTAGGAGATGGTAATTTAACTTCACAAAAATGAATCTATAATTATTACCCTCTTAAAAAAACAATTTAATTATTAATAAATTAAATTCACACAATCCGAAACTTAAGGGGGCTCAGGAATTGAAAACTTTTCAAAAAATATATTTTTTTATGATCTATTTTGATTAATTCTTAATTCAATTCATAAAAATATTTGCATTTTTAACGGAGTTATAAGCATTTATGTATCAACACTTTCATAGCCGCACCCACATAATTTCAACTTTAACTAGGGAAGTGCAAGACGTGTAAGTCATCGATTTTGACGAAAGTGGTATCTTTGAAAAGATCTCATCGAGAGCATTTAAAAACTCAAGAGAGCTACCCGTCGCAAATGAGCCGTTTTCGAGATATCCGACAATTTATGTCACGTAGCTAGTGCACACTTAATGGGGGACCGCAAAATATTTTATTCTCCGTTTTAACGAAAGTGGTATCATTGAAGAGATATCATCGTAAGGATTAAAAAACTCAATAGAATTACTCGTCGGAAATGAGACGTTTTCAAGATATCCGACAATTTGTGTCATATTGTAAATGCACACTGCTGGGAAACTGCATTAAGGGGGCTCAGGGGTTGAAAACTTTTCAAAAAATCGATTTTTTTATGATCTAATTTGATTATTCATTTAATTCTTAACTCAATGCAAAAAACCGCATAAAAATATTTGCATTTTTAACGGAGTTATAAGCATTTATGTATCAACACTTTCATAGCCGTATCCATATAATTTCAACTTTAAGTCGCGTTTTCTCAAAACTTGATTTTTGATGACTAACACCAAGATTAAAAAAAACTATTTAATAGAATGGCTTTTTTTTTTTTTTTTTTTGCATGCATATAACATTATTATCTAGATCATAGGTTCCCAACCTTTTCTGGACCACCGCCCCCTTTACAAGAGAAGAAAATGACAACGCCCCCCTCTTTCAAAATAGTTAATTATACAAAATGTAAAAATATTGTTGCACATTATCAACATTTTATCTGTATATCTATCTATTAAGAATCACAAAGTAGAAGTTAATTAAAACGACCATCAAATGTAGTAAAAAAAATGTTTATTAAAAACTGAAAACTAAACTCAAAACCAATATATATATATTTTTTAAATACCGAAATGGTTGAAGCTGGTGGAGTTTTAGCAGTTTGTTCAATGTCAGATTCCAATTTCTTTAACATCAGTCACAAATTGTCAGTTCAAAGATGTGTGTTCCCTATCTTATACAATAAATTAGCTATTGCTTCCCACCCACTCTCAGCAAATCTGATAAAGGAAAAGCAATTAAAATTTTATGTAGCCTCGCTTACAATCCAGATTAGAGACCTGCATTGTTTTTTTTTTTAAATTAGAACTCTTAGTATCCATTTTTGAATTTTACTTTTAGTTATTGTTTGCTGCGAGTTCCACGATTTCCTCGTCTAAATATGATGATACTGCTATATCTGCATTTGCTGAGTAAATATTCCTGCTTTCACAAACTGCGAATAATGTGTCAAAATGGCTGTATTCTCATTTACCTAGATTTGTTTGAACAAAAAAAGTTTACCAATAGAAGCAGCTGTGAGGTTTTTTGTTTTAATTAAACTCATCATCTTGCAATCATCCGATGCCTTATTAAACATATTTAGCGAATATTTAAATTGATTTAATTAAATATTTTAAACAGATCTGTCAAATAATCGATGTCATCTCTTTAATGTAATCAGGTTTTAGTGTATTTTTACACCACTTTTTTCAATTAAGTATAATACAGAATAAAATATATTGAAAAACGATTCAGACAAATACTTTTTCAAAGAAAACGAACTTCTGTATGCAGCAGCAAACAATCTGCAAACAAGTCTGCCGCAAAGTGATAGTGGCAACTGCACTACAAATGAAACAATTGTTTCACTTTGTTGTGAAATGATTTTCACTATAAAGTTGGCTAAATATCTTGTCATTCAATAAATTGCTTTTATTAGTATTGACTACTATCATATTGAAATGAAGCGACGTATACAGGTGTTCATTCAAAAATTTTGAAACCAAATGCTGATGATGTGTAACAGATTGCACAGAGAATACATTTAGTACTGCTTGTTTCGAATGTGTTAATGAAACCCTTATGATGGCCCATCGTTGCTGGGGCAACATCAGTAGCAAGATATTATGAAAAGAAATTTCTTTTTGTCTAATTTCATATTAAATATCGATTCTCTCTTCGTATTAGTTTCCAAATTTTTTAGCAAATAATAACTCTTGACATTTTTTTTCATTTATGAGCTTTTGTTATTTGGTAACGCTGACCATCAAGTTGAATGGAAAATTTGCATGTATTTGAGTAACAGTATGATGCTATTTCAATGCCTTTAGCCATCTATACTTCTTTGTAGCGAATTATTACTCAGTATTTTTTCTGATGATATCCGACAGAGTTTCTTATGATGAAGAACATTTTTTTTATCTCTCTGACTGCCGGCAAGATTTCGTCATTTGTGTGCGGTTTTCATACTTTTCCGATTAACAATATATTATTATATGAGGCTCGTAGTCCGTCATTTTATTCAGAAGCAACAGAAAAGGTTTGATATAATTGACAGTTCTAAATTTTTCTTTTCTAGTCTTTGAAAAATAGGACATGTCTTTTCCAGAGCTGCCAATCCTCTCCGGCTTTTTCGATTCCAATATTTTAATTCAGAAAATGTTTTTTTTATTTAATTTTAACATTTGGGAAATATAAAATAACCATATTTTCACTAAGATAATAATGGGGTAATAAAAGCTGGAGCTCTGCCTTTTCTATCAGCACGTATTTATTCAAATGTTTTTATAGCCTAGAAGGCTTCATTGCTTTATTTGAAAAAAAACTTTTTTTGACAAATTAAGTACATAGATAACGAGTGATTTGTAGGTGAGTGCGTAGATCCAAATTTCAAATACTCAATATTGTATTGCGGCCACTTTTTCTTTGATTAAGATATTTTGAAATAAATTTTTCCCTATTTAAGTTAAAATAAATTTAAATTTGAACAAATTTATAGATATAAAAATTTTTATCACTTTCACTTAAAAAAAAATAAATAAATAAATTCAATTGATTCAAATCACATGTTTGAAAATTTTCATACAAACAATTATCGCGAATTTTGTACTCTACAATTTTTGAATTTATAATGATTTTTAATGTGAGTCATAGTGATTTTTCGTGTTTCGATGTGATATTTTGACATTCATGAAAGAACTGCAGCCACAATGTTTTTAGTCTGATATAATAAAATTTTGTTCTCCGCGATTTTAGCCTTCTTTCGTCATCCACGGCGATTTTTTACACTAGTAAAATAAATTTAACCCTCAGACTAGATTCGCCTGCATAGATTTACATTTAAATTTGCAGTTAAGATTTTTGTCACGGACCGGCAATGCAGAGGAGATCAACTATTTTCATATACTGACGAAAAAGAAAAAAAAATCCCAACACCAATAAAGACTTGTGCTAGCTAAAAGAAATTTCGTAGGCGTGTTTATACATTTGAAAGACGACATCGATTCAAATTTCACGTTTCGCGCATAAGTGAGGCGCTAGTAGCGCCACTCACAACTTTCAAGTCAGGTTTGCTTTAAATGCGCACTGTAACGTCCGTGAGCATTGTTTATCTTCAAAATTTGAGGAATTGAGTTGAGGCTGACCAAGAATGCCTGTAAGAAGACAAAGAAGCCATTGTTATCAGCTCATCGAGTTGGAAAGAGGTCGTATAATAGGGCTACGAGAATGAGCATTTTCTTTCCGCGATATTGCAGAAAGACTTGGCCGGAATGTATCCACTGTACATGATTGTTGGAAGCAGTGGTCAAGAGATGATACTGCCGCAAAAAGAACGGGTTTCGGGTGACCACATGGCACTTCTGAGAGGAAGGACCGTAGTATTCGGCGTATGGCTGTGGCGCATCGTACTGTGTCTGCGGCAAAAATTCGAACTGCATTTGATACCACAGTGACTCAAAAAACCGTTAGAAGTCGGTTTCTTCAAGAGCAGCTCCGAGCAAGACACCCTGTAGCGTGCAATCCACTGACTCCAAGTCATTGCCATTTGCGACGCCAATGGGGTCAAGCCAGAGCTCATTGAATGAGAGAGTGGGGATCTGTTGCATTTTCTGATGAAAGCCAGTTCTGTCTTTGTGCCAATGATGGTCATGTGCTGGTCAGAAGGACACCAGGGGAACGTCTACAACCAAACTGTCTGCGGACGAGACACTGGACCTACACCTGGAGTCATGGTCTGGGGAGCAATTTCCTATGACAGCAGAAGCACATTCGTGGTTATCCTAAACACACTGACTCCAAATATGTACATCGGTCTGGTAATTCAACCTGTAATGCTGCCATTCAAGAACAACATTCAAGGGGGAGTTTTACAACAGGATAGCGCTTGCCCTCATGCCGCTGTTCTAACGCAATATGCTCTACAGAATGTCAACATATTACCTTGGTCAGCGAGATCACCAGATCTGTCTCCCATTGAGCATGTATGAGATATCACTGGATTAGAACTCTGGTGTCATCCCCAGCCAGCACTGACCATCACAGTATTGGCAAGGCAAGTACAACAAGCATGGAATTCCGTACCACAAAGTGACATTCGGCACCTGTATGACACAATGCATGCACGTGTGTAGGACTACATTCAAAATTCTGGAAGTTATAGCGACTATTAATGTAACAGCATTTCAAATTTGAAATGCATTTTATTGAGCTTAAATTAACCTGTGATCTCGAAAATTTAATCAAATAAGCATGTTAACTAGACAAATGCACTGTCTAAATTTCATTACTCTGCAATAAGTTTTTCTTTTTGTGTTGATTTTTTTCCCGCCAGTGTATAATTCCTATATAATCAAGTAAGCCATGACCGCCCCCCTTGACTGTCCTAACGCCCCCCGTTTTTCTCCAGACCCGCTACCGCCCCCCTGGAAGGCTCCAGCGCCCACTGGGGGGCGGTACCGCCCCCGTTCGGAACCTATGATCTAGATTATGAATTAATATATTTTAGATAGTTTAATATTTTGAGTATTTTTAATGGAAAAAAAGTTGTATTTTTTAGGGTTTTTTTAAATTTTCAACTTTGAGAGATTTTTAAGCTATTGCATACACTGTCAGAAAAATTCGTCAATATACACTAAGTTATCGTTATTTTTTCACAAATAATTTCTGTTCTCCCAGAAAACGTATTTGTTCTGTGAGTTCATTCCGAGCGTCGAAAAATAAGGAAAAGTTTCCGTTTCTATCCAGCACGCATGCGCATTGGGTCTGTTAGTAATAAGTTCGAATTTATTTTTAAAATGAAAAACAAAAATATTCTATTGATTAAAATGTCTATTTTAGTTTTAAAAGACAAAAATGTTTTCGAATTTAAAAATAACTAACAATTACTTTCTTTATTCGTTCAAAAATTCTCACAAATAGAACATCCATGTTTTTTACGTAATATATTTAAAATTCACATTTTTATACTATATTAATACTAAACGTAAAAAAAACCCAGCCACAGTTTCATTAAAGATGAAATCTTTCCGAGATTAACTGCATAATTAAAAGCTTTTTAACAAAATACACCAACCCACACCATATGAAATGAAGAGTTCTATTTTAACGCACAATCATCATGAGCAGCCGTAGCGGCGTGGATTAGCGTTGGTCTGGTAATCCTGGGGTCCTTGGTTCGATCCCCGCCTCTTCCGCATTGATTTTTTCCAAACTTTTTTCAAGTGACGGATATTTTTCCTCTTTTGACAGAGAAAAAAATAAACAGAAAATCGTCAATATACAGACAATTTCTGGCAGCAGTGCTGCCAGTGCATTTTCTGTGAAAAGACGGAAGTTTTTTTGAGAGTGTAGCTTTTATCGCGGGCTTTGAGCGCGGTGACCGAATCCAAAAATTCCGTAACGCGAAAAATCCTAACACATCCGTAACGAAAAAACCTAACACTCGGCTAACGTCGCGTCGTTTCCGTTCGGAAAACTTCGGGACGGTATCCTTCGGTAGACTTCGGCAGACATTGACGTGCTATTTTTCAGATATTAGGATATCAAGTCTCAAACTTATGTTTCTTATGATCTAATTTTCATAGCGCGGCCAAATTTTGTTTGGTAATTTATTATGAGACAGTGTTTATTTTCGTGGTCTTATTTATTTTGGTGACAGAAGACTCCCCACCGTGAGGGTCGAAAAATTTAAAATGCTTATAACTCGCGATCTAACTTTCGTAGCGCGGCCAAACTTTGTTTGGTAATTTATTATGAGACATTGTTAATTTCTGGTGACAAGAGACACCCCACGGTGATAGTCGAAAAATTTAAAATGCTCATAAGTCGCGATCTAATTTTCGTAGCGCGGCCAAATTTTGTTTGGTAATTTATTATGAGACATTGTTAATTGTTGGTGACAGAAGACACCCCACGGTGAGGGTCGAAAAATTTAAAATGCTTATAACTCACGATCTAATTTAATACTGTTTTTATTAAGTGATAGTTATATCATTAATTCATAATCTAGATCATGATGTTATATGCATGCAAAAAAAAAAAAAAAAAAAATAAGCCATTCTATTTAATAGTCTTTTTTTTAATCTTGGTGTTAGTCGTCAAAAATTAAGTTTTGAGAAAACACGACTTAAAGTTGAAATTATATGGATGCAGCTATGTAAGTATTGATACATAAATGCTTGCAACTCCGTTAAAAATGTTAATATTTTTATGCGGTTTTCGCATTGAGTTAAGAATTAATTGAATAATCAAACTAGATTATAAAAAAAAAAAAAAAAAAAAAAAAAAAAAAATCGATTTTTCGAAAAGTTTTCAACCGCTGAGCTTAAGTGACATAAATTGTCGGATATCTCGAAAACGGCTCCTTTCAGAGGGATAGTTCCATTGAGTTTTTTACTTCTCACAATAATATCTTTGCAACGACACCATTTTCATCAAAATCGAGAAAACAATTTTTTACGGCCCCCCATTAAGTGTGCTGTAGAACAGTATGCACTAGCTACGTGATATAAATTATTGGATATCTCGAAAACGGCTTATTTCCGACGTGTAGCTCTATTTAGTTTTTCTCCGTCATGATGACATCTTTTTAACGATACTACTTTTGTTAAAATCGAGACTAAAATTTTTTTGCGGTTCCCCATTAAGTATGCACTAGTTACGCGACATAAATTGTCGGATATCTCGAAAACGCCTCATTTGCGACGGGTAGTTCCATTAAGTTTTTTACTGCTCTCGATGAGATCTTTTCAACGATACCCCTTTCGTTAAAATCGGTGACTTACACTTCTTGCACTTCCCTAAGTCGCGTTTTCTCAAAGCTTGATTTTTGACGACTAACACCAAGATTTAAAAAAAAAAACTGTTTCATGGAATGGCTTATTTTTTTTTTCATGCATATAATATAACATCATTATCTATAGAATGAATTAATATATTTTAGACAGTTTAATATTTTGACTATTTTTAATGGAAAAAAATTGTATTTTTTAGGGGTTTTTTAATTTTTCAAATTTGCGAGATTTTTTAATAATGTTTTTTTAAAGTGATGGTTATATCGTTAATTCATTCTATAGATAATGATGTTAGGTGAATGAAAAAAAAAATAAGCCGTTTCATGAAATAGCTTTTTTAAAATCTTGGTGTTAGTCGTCAAATATCAAGTTTTGAGAAAACGTGACTTAAAGTTGAAATTATATGGGTGCGGTTATGAAAGTGTTGATACATACACTGTTAAAAATCTTGTTCTAGTTTGAACCAAAAAAGTTTGTTATTTGGTGCTCAATATCTGCCACTGTAAGATGATGAAATCTTGAACCAAACTTTGGTGCTCCCATTGAAGCATAGTTCCAATACTTGGAACGAGGTTGAACTAGGAAGCTCCAAATGTTGGTACGAGATTTCACCATCTTATGGTGGCAGCTACTCAGCACCAAAAAACAAACTTTTTTGGTTCAAACTAGAACAAGATTTTTAACAGTGTAAATGCTTATAACTGCGTTAAAAATGCAAATATTTTTATGCGGTTTTTTGCATTGAGTTAAGAATTAATCGAATAATCAAACTAGATCATAAAAAAATCGATTTTTTGAAAAGTTTTCAAACCCCGAGCCCCCTTACGGCCTTGAAACAAGTACAATCCTCATACAAATCCAATCTTTATACAAATCCTCAAAAGGTTTCATTTTTAAGTATTTAAATTAAGTAAATATGAAAAGTACTTGCTTTCTTGGCCAAACCATGTCTTGAAATCATTTTGTAGACTTGGGATTAAAATAATGCTTATTTTATAAATGCTCAACTAGTGCGAAACTTTCTGGCACAATGACGTACATATTTTTAAACATAAAGCTTATAACATTGGCACATCTTAGTATGGAAGCATTTGGAATTTAAATTATTTTTCCTTTTTTTAAAATATATAAATAAATAAATTAAATATCGAGACATAAGCAGGGCTGTAGCTAATGGGGCGCTATAGGCGGCTCAGCCCCTCCTAAAACATTTTGAGCCCCCCCCCCCCCGGAAAAGATTCCAAGGTTACTTATTGAATTTATGTTCCGAAAATCCAAATGGAATTCTATTCAAAAATCTAATTGAGTTTGGAGGACCTTTCACAATTTTGTAAAAATACTAAATTGTATAACTAAAATGAGTATTTCAACACTCGCTCATTCTATTTGCACATAGGAGGCTAACATGCTGTTTAGTATTGCACTAGTTATACGCTCGAATTTTTCATCATCCTATTCTTTTCTTAGCATAAAATAAAAATATTACAAACAGTTTAATGAGAAACATATACTTCTAGCTACGGACCTGGTTATAAGTGTTTTTGATTATTTCAAGGTTCCCCCCTTCCCCCTTCGTTCGCTATTTTTTCTGCTTTCGTCGCGAATATTGATTCAAAACGCTCACTATGACAGAATTTTCTGAAAAATCTATATTGCGATTACAAAAAAAAAAAAAAAAAAAAAAAAAAAAAAAAAGGGAAAAGGTTTTCCGATTACATAGTTTCTGCATAATACCACCTGCCAGTTTTATGTGCTTCTGAACAAACATTAATTATAACTTAGGGGACGTCGACAAATAATGTCACGCTTGGAGGAGTAAATTGTGACAAGGAGGTGCGAGAGGGGAAAGAAATAATGACCACACATTTTTGTTTAAACAAAGGCATTAAAATTCAACAGATGAAATTTTTATGAAATTTTGAAATTAAAGTATTTTGTGTTCATAAAGTAAAGATAAAATTTAAGTCAGATATATTAAATTCCAAAATACTGCTGTTTTCAATTGCTCATTCATATTAATAGTTTATTATTTATGTGTATTAGTTATGTTTTTTGTTGTAAACCTTAATTTCATTTCATACAAAATAAATACACGAATCGCTTTTATTGTTATACGCACAAATTTCATTAAATTTTAAAAATAAAATTTAAAATATGATCTATAACGTAGTGCTGTGTGCCTAAACTGCTTTTTAAGAAATCAAGAACTCCTTAATTTGAGCTTTTATTGTAAAAGCAAGATTTTATTACAATATTATTAGTGCCATTTGCAAGTTTGCAATTAAAATTAGGTGTGTCCAGACCGGACACACTGCGCCGGAAAGGGTTAAAGTGAAAAACATTCAGCTACATAAAAGTGAAGTCAAAGTGTAAAAATATCAAGCAACTTAATTTTTTTTTTAACTGTTTGAAAAATAGTTGTTGCTTTTGGTCTAGAGCTACCTGAAACACATCTGAATTCTTGTGATGTCCGGATGTTATTTGTTTTTTGATTAGTCCATGTGTAATGCCCAGAAATAGAATGCTTCTATAGTCACGATGACAAAAAAAAAAAAAAAAGGGATTAAAAACTACAATAATAATAATAATAATAATAATAATAATAACTCAGAAACAAATTAAGATACAGCTTTCAAACAAATTGCATTTAAAAGTACATTTTCCCCTAATACGACGGTGTAAAAATTGAAAATGTGCGACATTCAGAAGTTTAAAAATTTGCAGTACCCAAAAGTGTAAATCTGAAATTTCATTTAAAGTTTGATTATAATTGGTTCAGGAATATTAATGCTTACTCCATGGCGTACGTACTATAGGACTTTGTTTATTATGTAAGCCACGTTTTGATCATTCTAAAAATGATGTTTTTATTGTTATTATTTAAATATATTTATGTGTCTAAAACTTTAGTTTTTGAAGATATCCTTTTCCAAATGGTCGTTCCGATTTGCTAAATTACATTATTATTATTATATTATTACTATTATTTGAGGTAAATAATAGGTGTACATTAGATTAATTTTAAACGCGATTATTCAATCGGTAAATTAATTATAACAGATGTAAATTTTCCATTTTTTGGGTGAAAAAAGTCCGAGCCAGGATTCGAACCAGGGATGTATTGGCTGAAGCCGCCAATGCTCTTCCAACTGAGCCATCCCAGACCCCAGGATCAGGTGAAAAACTCCTGATCCTGGATCTTGCCCGAACTGTTTTCACCCAAAAAATGGAAAATTTGTATCCGTTATAATTAATTTACCGATTGAATAATCGTGTTTAAAATTAATCTAATGTAATTTCGTATGCAGCGTTTTTCTGCAGTTCCATATATTGACCTTCGATTTATTCTGTTGAGCTGATCCAGAGTATCAGACCTGATTAAGTGATCGTTGAAGATAATTGGGTGAAATATTCCTCCAGTGTGTTCGTGTGTGGGATGGCTCAGTTGGAAGAGCATTGGCGGCTTCAGCCAATACATCCCTGGTTCGAATCCTGGCTCGGACTTTTTTCACCCAAAAAATGGAAAATTTACATCTGATATAATAGGTGTATATATTTGTGCGGTCTGAAGTGGCTAAATAAAACAGAATCCTGCTACAATAAACTACTTTTTCCTCTTTTTTTTTTAGAAAGGATATACACCTTTGCATTTTGCAGCAGTTGAAGATAATGCAGAGATGGCGAGTTTATTGATAGAACACCATGCAGATGTTAATTTACCTGCCAATGTATGTTATTTAGGAGTCTTCATAAGAATTTTAAATTTTGCATTGATTTTATGTTTATTTTATACCTTTGCTATATTGTACAAATTATACACAGAAGACGCCTGATTCTAGAAGATCTATTAACCGAAATCCGTCAGATATGGAATCATCTGACTTGTGCTAAATATATATCCTTATATAGTTGAATTTCCATTGAACGAAATCCCTAATTAACGAAGTTTTATACTTAAGAGGCTACTTCATTCAAATGAAAAGACCCGTTCGCAAGTACTAATCTTAAGGAAGAAATTTATAAAGATATCTAGGTTGCATTTTAATATTTTTAAATGATTTGTTTTTTGCATTGGATATCTGAGATCAATCTCCGTGGGAGCCGTTTTTATTTTTATTTATTTTACTAGGGGGGCTTCGCCCCCCTGCTCGCTATGCTCGCCAACCCCCCGCGTAATCGCTTCGCGATTCCAAATTATTGGGTACCCCTGATTGCTGCGCTCGCCAATACCCCATGGTATGAATAAGCAGTTGCAGACCTTCCAAATGATGTGTCACACGACTGGTGTTGTAAAGAAATTAAAAATGTGCCCCCCTGGGGGGCAGAGTGGGAGGCAACACAAAAGACATCCATAATATGAATAAGCAGCTGCAGACCTCTCAAATGATATGTCACACGACTGGTGTTGTAAAGAAATTAAAAATGTGCCCCCCAGGGGTGCAGAGTGGGGGTGACACACAAGACACCCATAAAATGAATGAACAGTTGCAGACCTTTCAAATGATGTGTCACACAATTGGTGTTGTAAAGGAATTACAAAATGCGCCCCCTCTGAGGGCAGAGGGGGGGGTTACACACAAGATATCCATAATATGAATAAGCAGTTGCAGACCTCTTAGATGATGTGTCACACAATTGGTGTTGTAAAGAAATTAAAAATGTGCCCACCTGGGGGGCAGAGTGGGGGATGACACACAACACATCCATAATATGAATAAGCAGTTGCAGACCTTTCAAATGATGTGTCACACAACTGGTGGTGTAAAGAAATTAAAAATGTGACCCCCCTGGGGAGAGCAGAGTGTGGGGGTGACACACAAGACATCCATAATATGAATAAGCAGTTGCAGATCCTTCAAATCTTGTATAATACGACTGGTGTTGTAAAGAAATTAAAAATATGTCCCCCCTGGGGAGCAGAATGAGGGATAACACACAAGACATCCATTATATGAATAAGCAGTTGCAAACCTCTCAAATGATGTATCAAACGACTGGTGTTGTAAAGAAATTGAAAATTTGGCGAAATATTACAGTTATCGCCAAGTTGGCGTCACTTTTGACAACTAATTTTGGTCGCCAAATTTGGCGATATATCGCCAAGTTGGCGACAAACTTGGCGATTGTTGGCGATGGTAACCTTTCCTCTCTTTATGGTAACCCATACGGCGACGCATAGACTGAGCCCTTTCCTGATTGGTCTATTCGACTCATGGAAGGAGTGGACAACCCGGATTCGTTAGTTCCGGAAATCTTCCACATCAGCATCATTCCAGGAGTCATTCCTTTTAAGGCTAGTTTTTTTTTACTATAGAAGGATTTTTTATTTTGTTTAGATATTTTTATGAGAGTGCTTTCATTTTAGGAACCGGTCTAGAAAGCGAAAGCACCCTCATAAAAAATATCTGCAACCAAAATCGAGTAAAAAAAAAAAAAAAAAAAAAAAAAGGCCTGCATTCTAATTATTAGATATCCAAAGCAAAAAATCATTTTAAAATATTGAAATGCAACCGGGGTATCTTTATAAATCTCTTAAATAGGATTAGTATTAACAAACGGGCCTTTTCATTACACTCAAGTAGCCCCTTAAGTCTGATGATCACTCACTTTCTGAATTCTCCTCCGTAACATTAAGTCTATAGGCGTTTGATGCATTTTTATATTTAAAATATGTCCTGAGGGAATTAATATTTTAAACTTCTTCTTATGGTGTTGTTCTCTTTATAAAAGATGTCATTTTTTTTTCTTAGTTTTCATCATATTTCTAAAATCTATGCTTAATTTAATATTTTATGTGTTAAAAATTGCCGAACTGGAAGTAAAATTTTAGCAGTTCATATAAAATTAAGCATAGATTTTAGAAATATGATGAAAACTAAGAAAAAAAAATGACATCCTTTAAAAAGAGAACACCATAAGAAGAAGTTAAAAATATTAATTCCCTCAGGAGATATTTTAAATATAAGAGTGCATCAAACGCTTATAGACTTTACTCTCTTAAAAAGTCAGCCACAAAATAACTCAAGTTGAGCTGAAATCCACTCATCTCACGTTTTGAAAGGCAGCTTCTCGAAAAGAGTTGGAATAACTCGAGTTTACGAGCTGTTTTTAACCAATTTAAATGAAGTTGAGCTATTTAAAAAACCAATTTAAATTAAGAAGATTCAATCGTTTGAAAAACAACTCTTTTATGATCGAAAAATTTATAGCTCTTTCCTGAGAAATCAAATCAGCTCTTTCGTTTTAAGCGTGTACATTACGGAAGTAACATAAATTATCACTTACTTAACCTCTTCAGACCTGAGCATAAAATAACTCTACAAATATATATTTTTTGCTTTTGCATAATCAAAATGACACCATAGATGACAAAAAGAGTCATTTTTACGAGGCCAGTACTTTAGGGGACTTGTAATTTAGGCTTACAAATATGGATATAAAAATACTAATTCCCTTAAAACATCAGTTTAATTACCAGTAATATATATTTACGCAATAGCAAAATTAAGGTCATTAAACAAGTAAATGATCAGCAAAATCTCAAAATTTTTTATTGTAAAGCATTTAAGTTAAATAATCATGAATATTTCTTACTTTCTTGGTCACAATGTCTTGAAGGTATTTTCGAAATTCGGATGAAAATACTATATATTTTATGAGATAATATTCATCAGTGGTGACATTTGTTGGTTTTGTTTTAAAGCAAAAAACATTCAACTGTATAAAAGTAAAGTAAAAATGCAAAAAATTCGAAAAGTTTAGTTTTTATGAGGAAAAGAATGGAGGTACACAGTTGTGTACCTCAGATCTGAAGAGGTTAATACAAATGACTCTGATACAAAAGCTAAATGCTTATGTATAATGCAAAAAACTAAATTTAAATCTGTTCAATATAGGCTGTGTCTGCTTATTTAATTAATGTAACGTAAAAGAATGAAGCAGTTTTCTTTTAAATGTGACGGTGGGGGTTTCGATAGCTTTCGTTAGGGGGAGAGGAGGGTTGCTTACACTTGAATTAAAATAAATTTTGCTGCTTACAATAAATTTTGCTCGTGCTTTTTTGTTGTCTAATTTTGAATTCCGGTGATATTAATTCACTGTTTTGCAGGAAAACCAGTGTACTAAGGCTAATCCTGCATTCCTCCAATAATCCCCCCCCCCCTAAATAAACTTCGCTGTTTCCAGGGGATCCTGGAGTAAAAAGCCTGTACAATGAAGAACAAGGTTCTGAGTTACCTGAAATACGCTGTGGAAAAAACCTGGACCGAAAATAGTGCGTCGCGGCCATCTTGATAATTTTTTTAATGAACCTAAGACTCCTGCATCGCGGAGAAAGGAAGCCATTACAAATAAGTATGATTGTTTCTTGTACAGAATATTATTTTCTTTTGAATGGTGACCAAAATGGCTTGTTTTGTTTCTTCAAGTCAAAAATTATGGTCCTTTACTTGCGTCACAGTATTTATGTATTATCCTTAATTATAGATGTGAAATTTCTACCGCTTTACGTATTTTTGAAATCTTTTTATATATACGTATAACTCTTCTGTGCATGTGTATGTCACTGAACTCCTCCTAAACGACTGGATCGATTTTAATGAAATTTTTTGTGTGTTCCAGTGGATTCTAGAATGGTTTAGATTCACATTTCATCGAAATTGATTCAGTACTTTTTTAGTAATTAGGCAAAAACTAATAAAGTTTGTAATTTCTCGCTAATTAAAAGTGTTGAATAAGTTCGCTGAATAGAGTGCGGACAGAATGGCTGAGTGGTCTAAGGCGCCAGATTTAAGCTCTGGTTCTCGATGAAAGAGATCGTGTGTTCGAACCCAACTCCTGACATACGTGTATGATTTACAATAATTTTTCCTGTATTATAATTTTAATTAACCGACTTCAGAAAATCCCTAACTTTTAACTAAAAAGAGAAAAATAAACTTTTCTACCAAAAATTGAACCGACTTCAAAAACTACTGCAAAGTGAAAAATAATTTCCTTGCATAATTGTAATAAGAAATTAAGAGCGTAGTATTTATCATGTGTATTATTATATTTATGTACATTTATTTGATTTTTTGGAGTCGGTGTCAGGACAACGTCTGTCGGGTCCACTAGTTTATTTCTATTTTTTTCATTACAGAATGGTTTTACTCCCCTCCATGTCTGTGCGAAATTAGGCAAAGTAAACGTCGCTACTGTGCTTATAAAAAATGGTGCAAAGGATAATTTAAAAACAAAAGATGGAAGATCACCCCTCGTTCTTGCGAGGATTTTCCGCCAATCGAACATGGTTAAATTTTTACTTGAACATGCAAAAGATGCTCGTGGAACTTCCTCTGTAAGTATCATCTCCTCATTCTAAATAATACTAAAATCTTTTTACAATAATTTACTATACTTGTTTTTCAGTTGACTATACAATAATTGTTTTTCATTAATCCTGTTACTGACGTAATGACATATAAATGATTATTTTTTAAAATGTAAATGCAAATAGATTTATAAGTACCACTGTACATTCTTTCATTAAAATTCCTTCTACAAAATATAGTTAGTTGAATACCTAAAAATTTTTGAATTGATTGCTCTAAATTGCACATTTCTTACGAAATATCACACATTTCATGCAATTTGACGCAAAAATCATCAGTGTCGGAATGTATAAAACAAAGCTTACAATAAGAACAAAATAATTGGCTAATAGAGGGTACGGTTCCCTGTTACAGTTATACAGCTTTCACAACGTGAACTCATACCGGAAATCAGGCAGTTTATGGGTCTCTGTGGCAGTTAATCTCACTCCTCCTATAACGTTGTTGAAAGGTCCTAAGCGGTTCTGGGAGGCGAAAAACAAATTCCAATTTCCTTTCTAGAGCATTCCATACATGTCTATATAGTTAAGATCTTGAGATATGCATGGTCAGTTCATCAAGCGAATATCTCACTTTTCAGAAATTCATCGAGTAGGTGAAATCTATCTGGGCGTGCATTGTAGTCCATTAAAATGAAATCAGGGCCAATTGCATCTCTGAAAAAATGAACATAAAATACAAAGATATCATTTCCATACTTCAAACCAGTCATTGAGCCTTTTCCAAACACAAGGTGGAGTGTGCACCCATCCAAAATGGTTCCTTCCCAGACCATCGAACTTCCGCTGCCGCAGTATAGTCTTTTTCGCGGTAATTGGGAAGCAGATAGCGTATCCCTAGTTTTCTCCAGATGTAAGCTCATACGAGCTTACATATTTTTGTATTTAGGCATCATTGGGATTTAGACATACAGGGAATCATTGAATCATACTCATCATTGAATAAGGTGGTCTCCATTGATCCCTAGTCGAAAGTTAATGATCTCTGCATCATGTTAAAAGGGTTCTCTTGCAGTGAGCGGGATGCAAGAAGCAGGTCATATTATAAAGGTCACGAGAGAGCTGAGAAGCTGTTGCACTCTTGTTACTCTTTGCTGTAATTGACAAAAAACGATCTTCGTTGACCGTCATGGTTCATATATATCCTTTTCCAGGCGTTCTCTCTATAGATTCAACGTCCTTAAACTGTTTCGATAAATTAGACGCTACGCGGGCATAACATTGAAGACTGTAGAAATCTGCACTTGAGACTGTCTTGTTCCCAATCTCCTTGCAATTCGCTACCTTATTTGATCATCCAAACGTTGGTGGTTATTTATTTTTACTGTTTACCTTCGAATTTATCGAATGTTGCAAAACAATAGCAAGATATTCGGTGAGATTTGCGAGCGAGCAAAACCCCGAAATTGCTGCGTTAGCTTATAAAGCATGTTCCTCTGCCCACTCCGCCATACACACAGGTGCGCTTATTCGACACTAAAGCATGCCATTTTTTTCGAAGCGCTAATATTACCTTTAGTTCAGTACTTTTCATGAAATTCGACAAAGTATGAAAATTCTCTTAGTTTTGTACATGAATGTAGAATTATAATTAATGGATTCGATTTTTTTTTTTTTTTAATATGTACTACAATATCTTATTATGCATCATATCTCAAGGTTTTAATTCAACAGGAAGTACTCTATGCTTTTTACTATCAAAACCCTACAGGGTACTTCATATTGACGTAGAAGCGTGGGCGAACAGCAAGAAGCCAGGGAAAGGGGGCCTGGCCTGCTATCCTTAGGGATAGGGTTCGCAACTGCATGCTGTTATCATTCTTTTAATTGTCATCTCTCACCCCACCAATGGCATCCCCTTGTCCATTGTAATTCCTAGAAATTTCATTTGTTTGACGCTGCGTTCATTAATTCGCATCACGGGATTGTATTTTAGATCTACGGATTTGTCAAATGCGAGTGCTTGAAATTTTTCTGGGCAGATCTGGAGGTGAGAAGCTGAAGGAAAATAGCGAGTGCTTGACGTGCCGCGATTTCAAGGTCTAGGCTCCGGTGACCCGTGAAGATAAAACTGAAATCATCGAATAGCAAGAAACCTAATTTATTGAGTTTCATTAAAGTAACATTTGCTAGGAGCAACCAAAGCGGGTAGCCTTTTTCCATTTGGTGCACTAATGTGCCCAGGGCCGTGCTTAAGACTTTGGCGGCCCTGGGCGAAATATATTTTGGCGGCCCTTTTTTCCGAAATTTTTTAAATGGATATAAAATGTTATAAACTGTACAAGATGTATCACAAGAGTAAAATTAGTATGAACTCTTTAACACAAAAAATTGAAAAAAAGAGATCGCAAAAATTTTTTACCAAAAGAATCAAATTTTCCTTGCACATCAGTATCTATAATAATCCTTTCAGTTTATCATATTTTGGCTTTTCATAATAAATTACAGTTCATTTTAATTTATAGGTTTTAGCATCATAAATCGCACGTAATCTATACCTATATTATAAAGAGGAAAATTTTGTTTGTTTGTTTGTAGAGGCTAATCTCCAGAACTACTGAACCGATTTCAAAAGTAATGGTACCAAAATGGTGATGTTCTTCCCTGTTCAAACATAGGCTATATCTTATGTCGATGCCACTAACCCAGGGAGTACAGGAGCAAAAAACGTTCTAAAATGTACTGAAAAGCATTCTAAAAACGTTCAAAATAGATATTTTTAAACAATCTTGGGAAATAACGAACCAATTAAAAAAATAATGATGTCAAGATGATGGTGACAGTCCTTGGTTCAAACATTGACTATATTTTATGTTGGCGTCATTACCCCATATGAGGCAAAAAACTTTCTAAAGATGCAACTTTTGTATTACTGAACGACCTAGAAACATAAAGTTTGGCTTGTTAGTTATTTATAAAATATAAATGATCTCAAAGAGCGCTTTCCAAAAATACGAAACTTAAAAGCGGTGAAAATGAGCGAAAAGTGTTCTAAATTGCAATGTTTAATCCATCTCGGAAGCACGGACCGAATATAAAATAATGATGTCAAAATGATGATGATAGTTCTTGCTCCAACATAGGCTATATTTTATGTAGGGGTAACTACCGCAAAAGGGGTGCAGGAGCAAAAAAGTGATTTTTGCGTTACTGACGGACATAGGAACATAAATTTTGGGATGTTAACTACTTAGAAAAGATAAATTATTTCCAAGAACAGTTTCTAAAAAGTACGAAATTTAAAAACGGTAAAAATGCGCGAGATGCGACATTAAAACTTTCTAAATTGAGTTTTTTAAGCAATCTCGGGAAGTAACGAACCGATTTTTAAAAAAATGATGTCAAAATGATGGTGGCAGTCCTTGCTTTAATAAAGTCTATATCTTATGTCGATGTCGCTACCTCAAAAGGGGTGCAGAGCAAAAAAACGCTCTAAAAATGCGATTTTTGTGTTACTGAAGGACGTAGAAACGTGAAATTTAGCATGATAGTTTCTTATAAATGGTCTCTAAAAACATTTCCTAAAAAATTCGAAATTTAAAACAGGGGATAATAATGAGCGAAAACCGTCCTAAAACCGTTCTAAATGACGATTTGTAAACAATTTCAACAAGTATCAAACCGATTCCAAAAGTAAATTGCTGGCGACAGAGCCTTGTTAAAACGTCACAAACATAAGCTACATTTTATGTTCGGGATGCTATGAATAGAGAGTTTCCGTCGGAAAAAAAATATTCGAAATGTACATTTTTCTAAATTGTAAAAAGCTCAAATAAATAAAATGTAATAAATTAATTCAAAAACTAAAACCAGAGGTTATATTAGGGTTTGGCTTATGTCGGGCTCAATAGTGTGAAAAATATTAAAGACTTGAATCTTGTGCTAATTTTACCATTTTCTAGACTAGAGAAACAGCAAAAATGTTTTATACAGAGAAGATCTCAGAAAATTTCTTTTAATTATAATAACGATCAATAGCGCCTAGTTATGTTTCATATATATTAACATTCAAAAAGAATTACTGAGAGAATTATCATAATAGCTAAAAATATATGAATTGATACATACTACTTTGAATTCTAACTTTTTTTTTTTCATTTTTTGAATTTATATACTAATTTTATGAATTAAAAAGTACCTCATTTTCTGCACCTGTTAGAAGTTATCACAGAAAACTGTGTCGTCACTTGTCACAAATTAAATCAATGTTCTTAACAAAATCGCTCAGACAATCCCTTTGACGGTAGTCCTAGTTAAAAATATGTTTACAAGTTGAGATAAAATAGAAAGAAAACATTAAACCAAAACATAAGTCCGAAAGACATTTAAAGACGAATACTACGACATATTTAAAGCAATATATTTAAAATGATTTCGAAAACGTCCCTTTTTCAATACTTTCCAACAAAGTTAAAAAATGTTTATGATTTCGGTTTGCCTGTCCGTCTGTCCGCGCTCTAATATCCGTTAATAACTTGGATTGCCCTGAAAATTTTCGACGTTATTCACATTTACCCTAGCACGAACCTTATTTCAAATGAATGTTCTAGCATGATTAGTTTATCTACAGGGACAGTCAAAGGTTTACCGTTACGTTACGGCCTATGGGGGAAAAATCTTTTCAAATGAATTTTAAAGATATAATATATTAAATATATTTAATATATTAAAATTATATGCATTTACGACGTGCACTAAAATAGGATTTCTGTAAAATATGCAGTGAAAAAAATAGCTGTTATCCATTTACACGGCCACGCAAAAGAATTCCATTACATAGTGGTAAAAAGAGGAATTGTGTGCGAAATATTTTAATTATATTAAATTATTTCATACATAATTATATTAATATATGTCGCTGAGACCTAACATAAGTTATACGATATAATCATGATACGAAGTGCACAGCATTTACCGGGACACGTACAAGTTTTCAAATAGTATATTCTTTCCGACGTACTGTATATGTATCCGATGATGGCTGATAAATGGTTAAACAGCACTTTAATTATGATATGTGCATTTTAGTTTCTTTAAATCTATGCATATTACATGGAGTGTGTAAATGCTTTAGTCGATATACGGGGCACGGGGCTATACGAAAGAGATCACAAAAGTTACTGAATATGAGAGTAAATTACTTAAAGGTGGTTTTTAAATAAGTTATGCATTTTTATGCTAAACTGCTTTCAGTTTACTAAGGATAAAATGATACTATGGATAAAATGATATACAGGGCCACGCAAAGAATTGTATACATAGACGCCTATGAATGATAATTTCTGAGAATGTAATTTCAGTATTTTTACGAATGTTTTAGATTAAAATAAATTTTAGCTAAATAGATGGCATGTAATAAAGGTATTAGGTAAACTATAGGGCTGAAAAAAGTATTCAAGTTTGTTTCCATCTATTAGCATAAATTGCTAAAAGTGAAATTTCAACCTGCTAGGCATTTTCTTGCTAAATTAAATTCTTCTATTACATAATAAATATATTACCGACAGATCAAATACAGGACTGTTCAAAAATATTGGAATACATATTTGGCTATGGACAGTAACATTATTTCTTTAAATAACGAAGTTCTGTTAAATATTTCTGGAAGTGTTTGAAAGTGTTTTATAATCTATGCTTAACGAATGATTTTTTCTTTCTTGTTATTTACTGTTTCCGGTTTAAAAAAAAGAGCAATTAATATTTTCACCTTTTTTAATTAAAAATATATCTAGAAATTGACTTTAAAATAGGAAGAAAACATTAAAACAAATCAATTATTACGTGTGAAACGCGTTTAATGGCGACCATTACGACATATTCAAAACAATATATTTAAAACGTTACGTTTGAAATGATTTCTTATCGCGTTTAAAATAAAACTTTTCTTCTATAAGTTATTATAAAAGCTCAATAGACAACAATAATTTTCACTATGCTATTTTGAACAAGCTAATTTTCAAATGAATGCTAGATCTTACATAGTCAATCATGAAAACTGCCGCCAAGTATCGCGACATCATTGACTTCGGCAGAAAAATTCTCCTCGAACTGAAAAATCTCCCAGTAAATAGTCAACAGGAAATGAATGGAATTTCGATTAGAGAAAATCATTACTGCTCGAGATGATATAATTCAATTTTTGATAAATCCTTTGTTTTAAAACAATGCAAATTAGCGAAGCCTACAATATCAGGACGGCAGTTGCGAGCATAATCTGATAGAGGACATGATTGTACATTTGATTTCCCCCATAATAATCCAAAACGCAGAAGAACATTAAGTGGAGATAGAATCCCATATGTCACGTAATTTTATCTTTGCTTCCAAAATTGTTGTCATTTGCCTCCATCTTATTTTTTTTTCAATAATCCTAAGAGGTGTGAATCCCCTACACCCAACATTCAAGCTTCAGTCGGCAAATTTAGCACACAAAAATTGGCAATTAAACTGGGAAAATCCTGAAAATTGTTGGTAAAAAATTTACAGTTATCGAGTCGAAAAAATTTAAATTTGGAAAAACGGTGCATTCGGCTTATTCCTTATCAAATGAAGGAAATAAGATTTCTATTCAGTACAAAATTCTACGTTCTTTAGATTAGTAAGTAGTTCTCTCTATTCCTTATGTACCTATATTAATCTATGTGATCTATATTAATAAAACAAAGTTTAGCTCTGTCTACGTGTGTGTACAGCTCATATTCAAAATATTAGAATAATTGAGAAAAAGTAATAAGAAAAAATTATTTGTCATTTATTTATTTTTTATACTAAGTAAATGCAATTAAATTTCTTATAAATTAAATCTGGAATGTTTAGATAAGATTTTAACATTTATAAAATATAAAATACAGCACAATAAATTAGGTATACAGCTTCCTTAAACACACCAGAATATTAGAATAAAATTTAGATTGGTTCAAAATATTAGAATATTTTATTTTACGCAACAATATTACCTTATGAATATGAAGTAAATGGTAGTTAATATTTTGTAGCATCCCCTTTAGCTTTCATAACAGCGTACAATCGATCTTGCATACTATATACAAGGTGTTTACAAACATTTCTATCAATATTAGCCCAAATAGACTTTATACGTGCCACTAACTCAGTTTTACTTGAAAGAGGATTTTCTTGAAGTTTTTTCTTCATTATACACCATAAGTTTTCAATGGGATTAAGATCTGGTGAATTTGGTGGCCAAGGAAGTACCTTAATGTTGCGTTGGCGGAACCAATTCTCAGTTGACAGCGAGGTATGCGGGGACGCTAAATCTTGTTGAAAGATGAAATCATCTTCAAATAAATCTTCTGATGATGGAATCATGTAATATTCTAAAATTTCTTGATATATCAGAGAGTTAACCTTTTCGTAGACGATGCATAACTTTCCAGGTCCTTCTGCACTCATACAACCCCATACCATGACACTAGCAGCAAATTTTACGGAACATTTAAGGCATTCTTTATCAAATGCTTCTTGCTTCATTCTCCAAACTCGAATACCCCGATTACCATATGAAACACAAAACATACTTTCATCACTAAATAATATATTTTTCCAATCTTCATTGCTCCATAAACGTCTTGATTTACACCAATTCAATCTTATACGCTTTTGTCTTGCAGTCATGAGAGGTTTTGTTTTCGGTACACGAGATTCAAATTTAAATTTATGGAGACGTCATAATGTTGTCGATGTAGAAACTTCAACTCCTTCTTCTTTCCATTTTCGGTGCAAGAATCGCACACTTTTAAAACGGTTTTTCTTAACTATATGCTTCAGTTTCCTGTCATCTCTAGCAGATGTTTTTGGTTTTCGGCCACCATTTCGGCGATTATTTTGAAATTTTCCAATTTTTGAATATTGTGTTAGTATTTTACTAACGCTCGATTGCAAACAATATAAATAATTCGCTATAAAACATTGATTTTTACCGTGCCGATACAAATCAAACATACGAAGTTTAGTAGATTCAGGAATATCACTCACACGGCCCATTTTAAGACGAAGAAGAAACAAACTGCAAAAAAGAATACTGATTTTAAATAAAATAGTCTGAATTTAATCAATGATGCCACCAGTTAAGAATTGGTAATAGTTAAAGGAGAATTAATGTGAAATATTCTAATATTTTGAACCACTTGAATAAATATTCTAATATTTTGACTTTTCAAAAAAAAATTTTTTGCAATTAATCTTTTCAAAAATGATATTAAATTTAAGATAACAAGTAAGTTTAATCAACAATAAGTTCTTAATAAAAATATCGTTTGCATATTTTCATTAAAAGACATTAAATTACCAAACGATATTTTCAATTTCTAAAAAAAAGGTAATTATTCTAATATTTTGAATATGAGCTGTATGTCAGTCTGTGTGCGACGAGGTGTGCGATGGCTAGCAGAAATAGGCATGCACGAAGATGAAATATTTGGTAAGGCTAGCCCAAAGTGTCTCATGACACGCCTGAAAAAACTCGGAATTTAAAAACTCTTATAATTATTAGATTTGTTAATTAAAACCAAACTCACTTTCACTTAAAACTTATCTCAGTCGTTGCGAGAAATGAAAAGCTGCGGCGCATCGTCTAAAGGTACAGTTAGCACTGACTGAAAATAAAGAACGGGAGAAAAAAATTTCCGAGAAATTTTGTAATTATGTATATACATCGTCCAAACCATTTAGTTAACGTTAAAACGCAATAAACCTTCTGAAAGATCCTACTCTTAAGTCTCAAATGCTGCAATCAATTAAAAATAATCTACAACAATCTTGAAAATTTATAGCACTCTTGGAAGAACAAAAAAAAAAAAAAAAAGGGTTGTTTTAGTGAAAAACTTTTTTCACTCTTATTGCAATGCCTCACCAAGATGCAGTTTTAGAGGTATCGACAAACCAAAAATATGTGCTTAAAAGCTGAAACCTTCTTCTAATCAATAATGCATTGGTTTTTAAAAGAAGAATTTTAACCCTTTCTAATGTACCAGTAAACACAGAGATGATATATTTTCTTCACTAAAAGAAACTAAGCGTCTGTGTTATAATACAATCTTTTTAGAGCATCCAAATGACCAGATTTAATCACCAACAAACATTTTGAAAACTTCTGACAGTAGGAATATTTTTTACAAAATTAAATTGGTGAAAATTTCGACTAAATATGTTAAAAAATTAGTCGCGGCCCTTCTGTAGCGCAGTTTTAGAGTTTCGAAGAAACCAAAAGTGTACTCTTACAGATAAAATCTTCTAATCTATAGACCAACTAGTTGTAAAGTGTATGAATTTTACGATAATTCTTTTTAAAATACACTGGCGAACGCAAGTCCCTTCGCGCCTTACGGAAACGATATTTCCTGCGTTAAAAGTGACTAAAGTCCGCAGTTTAACAAAATAAAACATTAGATATGTATTTTTTACAAAATGAAAATTGGGATATTTTGACAAAATCGGTAAAAATCTGAGTGTTTTGTCACGGTTTCACTCACTTTCAGTAGGCAAGAACTTTAACAATTAAATTAAGCAGAAAATAAAATGTAAAATGCCAGAGACTTTCAATTCAATTTTTTTTCACTTAAAAATATAAATTTAGACAGAATGGAGTCTTAAGACATAAAATCCTACAAATTTGAGGTCAATTTAAAGGTCATTCACCACGGGCTCAGGTTGCGCCTGACAAGTCAACTAGATCCTCCATAAAAACTGATGAGTTGTAAAAACAACATCAACTTTTTTGCGTCCCCAAATTTTAGCGGCCCTGGGCAAATGTCCGGCTCGCCCCCCCCTTAAGCACGGCCCTGAATGTGCCAGTGCCCCAGTTAATTAATATATACAGTGTCTCACATAAGTGATGGGACACTTGTGCTTTACAAAAGGAAACTAATCAAATACATAAAAAAACACGTACACATTTTTTTTGTGGGTGTGTTTCATACTTAAATTTAGTAAAGATTATTACATAACATACATTTTGTCAAAATATTAAAATATTAATTTAATAAAAATACAAATGTTTAGAACGGAGCAAAAAATAGCTCACATAAGTGATGGGACACCATTATATATGCAACAAAAATCGTCTGATATAAGCAATAAAAATATTTTTTGGGGTTTTATTTTTACTTAAAAGCAATTGGCAATAATTTATAAAATCGTCTGCAGTATTTCTCTCCAGTTTGTTTTGGAATTTTTGTGTTTTTTAGCTCTGTGTAGCCATGAATGCTAAACGAAAAGAAACTTGGCCTGAAATTCGAAAATTAGTTATTAATTTGCATATTGAACGTGGAAAATCTATTAGAAAAACTGCTGAAACAGTTAACTTGAGTCGTTCAACAGTTTTCAATATCATTAAACGATATAAAAAGAATCATGTGATTCAGGATAAAAGAAGACCTGGCCGACCATCAAAGCTATCCAATGAATAAAGCGAATTATCGTTCGAAATATTAAAAAAAAAATCCAAGAAATAGTGCTTCAAAAGTTGCTGCTGATTTACAAGCATTATATGGAATAATTGTTAATCCTGAGACTATTAGAAGGGTAATTCAATCTGCTGGATATCACGGTAGAGTAGCCAGGAAAAAATTCTTCGTAAGTGAAAAGAATAGGAAACTCAGACTAGCTTTCGCAAAATCCAACATAAATATGAATTGTGATTACTGGAATAAAGTTATATTTGTTGATGAGAGTAAATTTAATGTATTTGGTTCTGACGGTAGAATCTTGGTGTGGAGAAAACCCAGGGAAGAATTTCGCAAACAGAACTTGGTACCAACAGTAAAACATGGTGGAGGAGGAGTTATGGTATGGGGGTGTATGTCGTCCGCTGGAGTTGGTAATCTTGTTTTTATTGACAGTATAATGGATCAGTACAAGTATATTGATATTTTAAAGCAAAATTTGAAATCTTCAGCACGAAAATTGAACCTTCATAACGATTTTA
Source organism: Maratus speculifer (assembly GCA_964019185.1). Lineage (NCBI taxonomy): Eukaryota > Metazoa > Arthropoda > Arachnida > Araneae > Salticidae > Maratus > Maratus speculifer. The sequence goes on from OZ025296.1 coordinate 323,835,062, forward strand.
AATTCTATCAGGACAATGACCCCAAGCACATTGCTCTGAACGTTAGACTCTGGCTGCTATATAACTGTCCTGAAATAATAAAAATACCACCACAATCTCCAGACTTAAATCCCATAGAGAATATTTGGCAAGAATTGGAATCAAGAATTCGCAAACACACCATTTCTTCAAAACAACAACTAAAATCGGTGCTTCAAGAAGAATGGGGTAAAATCACTCCAGAAATCACAAAAAAATTAGTCGAATCCATCCCAAAACGATTAAATCATGTTTTAAAAGTAAAAGGAAATCCAACAAAATATTAAAACCTTTTAAAAAGTAAAATTTTTGGATAAATATTTGATGGAAAAGTAAGTGTCCCATCACTTGTGTGAGCCATTTTTTGCTCCGTTCTGAACAATTGTATTTTTACTAAATTAATATTTTAGTATTTTGACAAAATGTATGTTATGTAATAATTGTTGCTAACTTTAAATATGAAACACACCCAAAAATTTTTTTGCACATGTTTGTTTATTTATTTTATTGCAGTTTCTTTTTATAAAGCACAAGTGTCCCATCACTTTTGTGAGAGACTGTAGTTTGATTGTTGTGATTTCATGCTCATCACCTTAGAGGAAAAAACTGTCGTTCCTTTGTGACATTCTGCAGACAGATGATTCTATGTTTACACGGACTGGCATTGTGAACGTGTAAAATGTTCATTACTATTACTAGTCTCTGGAAAACTCTCACATCCCTTGCACAGTACGACACCAGATACTCTGGTCAACGAAGGTGTAGTGTACTATATCGAGAACTCAGTTTGTTGGACCTATCTTCTACGATGACACCTAAACGGGGCATTCGTCATCTGCACCTGTTACAAAACACGGTACGTGACGTGTATGAAGAGTTGTTTCTCCATAATGCATGCCGGGTATCGTTTTAACACGATGGGGCCCCTTTGCATAAAGTATCAAATGTCCGTGCGTATCTAACCACCGAATTCGATCAACGCATCACTGGTTATGGGGATATTGTAGAGTGGCCGCCACGTTCACTGGATATGGCTCCCACTGCCTTTTGCCTCTGAAATTACATCAAGGCACATCTCTATATGACTCAGCCTACTTTTCTGTTTGATTTGAAGCAGCGCATCATGCTGTCTTGCCACATAGTTGCACCTGCTATGCTCCAATGTGCCCAGGATCGCCACCACTGGGAAACACTTTGAGCAGTATCTCTTATAGATTCCGGCATTTGATTTTTTAAATTTTCTTAGCTTTCTGATATTATAATAAACAGATATTTATTTTTCTGTTTAATATTAATATTTCATTCTTCACTTTGTATGCTACCCCTAAAAGTTAGCTAAAATTTTCAGATGAAATATCCTTCTTTCGTGATATCTCGATTTGGCGGTACTTGCTATAAGGTGCTTTCGCTGTAAAAAGGACATTGCATCTTGATTTCAATCTCCAATTTCTTTAATTCATTCTTAAGGTTTCGTTCATCCGACGAAATCCTATTGGTCTATGACCTCTGTCTGTCTATCTGTCACAGAGTCCGTACTTAAACACTTTATAAGTCAGAGACTTCAAATTTTGTCTACTTACAGCTTAATACCTCGTGTCAAGTTAATCAGTTGTACTACAATTAGAGTGCATTATATGAGCAATCCCATTGTAACAATACAGGGTTATTACAAATGAACCATTGGATTTTGATACGTTACTATGTGCGAACTATGAAACGTATATGTTTCCACGATAATTCAAACAAAAAGGCGTTAACTACAATTTCGCGCTACCTATGTGTCAAATGTGTCTGGTTGCCATGGTTGCTGTGCGAATGTCATATTCAAAATGGCGACTGGACAGAAGAAAGCGTTTTGTGTACTAGTATTTTCAAAGTGTGAATCTGTTATAACCGTTTTGAAAGCATTCAAGAAGGCATACCAATGCAACCCAACAAAGGATTCTGGCGCTGGTATCGAAAATTCAAAGAAACCGGTTGTTTATGTAAAGGCAAAAGTCCCGGCAGACCAAGCGGTACTGAAGAAACAGTGAACCGTGTTAGAGAAAGTTTCATCCGTAGTCTCCCCAAAAAATTGATTTGACGACAAACTGAAATTGAAAGACTGCATTCGCGACCACGGACACCAATCTTGTATATTTTCTCTTTATTTTCATGCATAACTCATTGTTGTAACCCAATTATGCTCCGAAATAAACGCTTCGGAAACCCGATGATTCTTTTGTAATAACCCTATAGATTGAGATCCTCTTGCCAATCAAAATGCATCCCTCAGCTAAGGCAAACAAAAGAATTTCATTCACTATCTAGGGATATATTGGTTGCTATGTGAATGGGGAATTTTCTACATAAGACGGATACAATAGGCTAGAGAAAGTTGGGCTGGAAGAGAAATTATTAGTTGGAGCGTAAAACTCGATGTGGGGAGTTTGATTTTCTTGAGTAGAGTTTTCGTACAGAGAGTGTGGAGTATAGAGTTAGTATATCGGGAATATCCAGAGGGATCTACGATAAATTTGTTTGAACGAATCTAGTTTCAGAGCGATATAGTTATTTTAACAAGTGAACCCAGTACGCAGAAGGTATTTGGTGTATTTAATTTAATGTCTGACTGGATCATCTTTATCAGAGTTTTTAATTGTAACATTGTTTTGGTATATTTAAATAATATGGAAATGAATTTTTAGTTAATTACAATTGTTAAGTTTACCATTCTTCGGCAACCCTTTTTACAAAGTACCCGATATCACTTAGTTATATCGCTGGTGGCAGCATACTAAACTACAGGAACATTCTTTGAAGTCGGATAGACTGACAAGGAAGGTCTCCATTGGGGGCATACTCAGAATTTTTTGAAAAAAATACGAATTAAACTACTCATGTAGGTAATAAAGGATCAGTGAAAATTAGCGGCGGAATTACATTATTAGATATGTAAAAAAATAAAATAGTTTGGAATAATTGGCGTGAAAAGTTGAAAGCGACGCGGGATTTGGCGAGCAGTGCATTTCCTCGCCAAAAGCAGACGATTTTAACGAATCTGAAAATTGATTTTAATTGACTTCACTGTTAAAAATCTGCAGCATTTACTGCAACGTCACTCCACTACTTTTATAGAATATCTCTCTTCTGACCAATGAGAATGCTCCATAGCACGGCGAATTGACCGTGTCATACACTGTTAAAAATCTGCTGCATTTTGTTGCAACGCACTCCACCGCTTGTATATAATATCTCTATTTCAACCAATGAGAAAGCTCCATTTCACGGCCAAGTAACCGAGCAAGGGAGTGCGTTGCAACAAAATGCAGCAGATTTTTAACTGTGTATTTTTCAATTTGGAACAATTTTAATCAATTTAAATTGTGCTTTAAATGACAAAATATATTAATTTCATTTTGTTATAAGTACATATAAACGTATATGACAAAATTACACTTAAAGTAAAGTAAAAATTCAAAACTAAAATTACTTAAACTAAACTTATTTAAATAAATTGAACATAGAAAGTTTTTTCTTTAAAAAGTATTCGAAGCGTAAAAGCGTATTTTTCAAAATTTCGTTTTTTCGCCAACCGGAGATAAACCGCCAAATAAACGAAATTTTTATTATTTTTTTACGGGCGTTATAAGGAGGTTCCGCCGAAATTTTTTTTATAAACATATATAACTATATGAGAAGAACATTCTGTAATTTTTTCAGATTTTTCAGAGTATGCCCGTATGGAGACCTTCCTTGTGAGAAAGAATGTAACACCTATAGACACGTTTTTATTTTACAACTAACAAATCATTTTACGCTACTAGTACTAAACTAATTTTTAGCTAATATTTACATACTGAAAGAATGGCTTTTATAAATATGAATAAATGTCGCGGTAAAAATAACTTTTGCATTAATTTTTATGTTTGTTTAAATATTAGTGCCTATTTTCAGAATAATGCTCTGGATGATGTACAGAGTGAAGCTAAAGAAGATAATCTGGTGCGGTACCTTCTTGAAAAAGGAGCCGATCCCAATGAGCCTAATAAGGATGGATATACACCTCTGCACAATGCTGCTAAAGCGAACAGATTGAAAAACGCCAAGCTTCTTCTCGCGTATGGAGCTAACCCCAATGCTCAAGCAAAGGTGTGTAAAAATTTCAGATGGGAAATGTTTGGGAATATAGAGTGGAGGGGAGGGGGAGGCAGACGAGAAGATGCTATATTTATATGTATGTGTAAAACAGATACAGTGTGTCCCATCATAATAAAGCCAACGTGATTTTGTACCGTAATTGGACACTATACTAACCCATGAGAACGAAAGAAATACAATTAAGAAAGTCTATACAGAAATGTATACTTACAAGGAGTAACTCACTCACTACCCCACATTTTGCTGCAACGCACTCCACCGCTTATATATAATATCTCTATTCCAACCAATGAGAAAGCTCCATTTCACGGCCAAGTAACCGTTTTCTATATAAGCAAGGGAGTACGTTGCAGCAAAATGCAGCAAATGTTTATCAGTGCACATGGCCAGGAAATAAATGAATGTATAAAAAAAGAGTGGGAAAAAGAGACTCGTTGAAATAAAGCCACTACTGGTTGTAACCAATATCTGCAATATTTATGTATGATATTGTGGTAAATACGATGTGGCATACCTTTACCAATCCCTGGAAGACAATAGCATCAGTATTATCCCAAGCCTCGATGATAGCGGCCTTCATTTCTGCCACAGACCGTCTACAGCTGGCATTTTAAGTTCTACTGGGAATGCTTTACACCAGGGTTGGCGAACCTATCGCACGCGTGCCAAAATTGCCACGCGATAGAATAGTTTTGGCTCGGCGTTGATTGAAATTCGAAAGCAAAATTGAATGACGTTAAACAAAGCACACGAATTTATACAACCTAGATTATCCTTTTTTTTTTTTTTTTTTTTTGATTGGAAATCAACTAATTGAATTGTTAGACTGTTTTAATGTAGGCTTAAAAAATTATCAAGAATACTATTATTAATATTACGAGAATATCACAAAGAAAAATATAAGGCATTATAAGTAAAATTGTTAGTGATAAAACAATAGAGACTTGGTATAAAATTTCCAATTTTCACAATTGTTCCTTCGGTTCATTATTTTAAGAAAATAATGATTCGAAAATTTTAAATATTAGAAATTGCTTGGCAAATGACTCGAATTCAGATTTCTTCCGTTAAAAATAACTAGGTTAAACCCATATTAATATTTGGCATAACCGAAATCACAATCACCATTTTATTACTTTATAAAATACTACCAGCCTTCGCCCGCTACGCTGGTCAGTTTTTTTTAAAGAAACTTTGAATCAAACGAAATTTTTATATCATAATAATTTTTAGTTTTATATCGGTGTCTGTCTGTCATCGGTGAAAAGTCAGTCATCTAAACGGAAAGTTCAGTGTTAGTCACCAATGAATGACGTAGCGCTCAACATGTTACCAATTTTAATCACATAAAAATTCATTCAGCAGAACCTTTAAATTAAAGCCAACCTTTTGTAATTGTGTTCATCTGATTTAAAACATCTCCATAAATATTCAATTAAAAACGTAGAATGCTATATTTCACTTGTTACAAAATTTCTGAAAAATTATCCAACTAACAATGTGTTCCATTAAAATCTATCTAGTAGAACTTAAGTTATAAGCGTCCGGAGTGAAATTTCACTTTGCGTTTTATATAAGGTTCTGGGGTAATAACGCCACGTTAAGGTTTTACCAATTTTCACGGCTCAGTTTTAGATTGTATTTTTCAAACAAATATATGATTTGATACAGCAACTCATTGAGTATCGATATAAAAAAAAAATTTAACAGATATGTATTCATAAAATGTAATGGCGTGATTTCTTGACCTATGCTATTTGGCGTTATTACCCACCTATATGGGTAATAACGCCATGCAAACAAAACTATGAAATAAGATGGAATAATTGCATGTAGATTGCCACATTCTAAAATTACAAACTCTACAAACTTAGAAATTGACAAATTGCATTCTAAGCTATTGAAAATGTTCAGTTTTTTGTGAAAGTGTAAGAAAAATAAAGGGGTGGTGTGTGTGTGGGGGGGGGGGGGGAGAGAGGATGAGGCAAAAGAATATCAGACCGTGAGCTTCTTTTTGCTTAAAAAGGGCCGTTTAAATAGAATTATTAGAAACATAGCACAGTTTTAACTGTGTTTATTTGAATCAGTATTTAGCATGTACCTCGGTCACTGTAGGGAATCAACCGGGGTATTAATGCCAAGGATTGGCGTTATTACCCCGTTATAGTTTTTGCGCTGTACATTTTAAATTACAAATTATCTCGAGAAGATATCCAAAATCTCCAACAACATTTTGAAAGTCCATGAAATATACTACAAATTTATGTAATTAACAAAGTATTTCCGGATAAACAAAATAGTCTTCACATCACAAAACGTATCTCGCAAATTTTAGATCAAGCGTTCATTTTAGTTGCTTGTAAAAACAATAAGACCTAAAAATGAAACAAATTAACTTGAAGCTGTTTTTTGCGATTTATATGACTGAAAACCCTTCTGCGCAGAGACATGGGTGTCATTTACCAGATTATTTCATAAATATGCAAAATATTAGCACTTGGCGTTATTACCCCGCCTAGCGTTATTACCCTAGACCACCTTATATTGAGATAATTAAATGTAGCTTACATAATCACGTTAACCTGATTATAGAACTCACTTTCAAAATTTTAGGTTCAATAGATTTTTTTGTACGATAATTAATACGAAATCCAGACTTTCTTATATATATATAGGTTGAAAATTACAGCTTTTTTATGCCGAAGACATCGCCAAATCAAAAAAATATAAGATATCTCACGAACTACTGAACTTAAAAGAATTTGCTTAATATCATTCGATGCAGCATGAAAAAATACACTAAAATATGGTATCAGTTGAAAAGACCTAGTCGTTGGGGACCACCGTAATACTTACCCATCATGATATGTATATGAAAATAAAACATGTGAAACTATTTATACAATGCATTGCAATTCATAAACAAAATTTAATTATTGTTAATATACATAGTAATGCTATATTAAAGAACTGCTGATATACCAATTTCGACAAATTATATAAAACGCCAAACTACTCAAGTAGTACCGAACTGCGTAAAAGAAACATCCTTATAACTCCAAAAATAATAATTCTATTAACTAACAATTAACTGCGTCGGATTAAGCGTCTCATTTCCAATCAAAATATACTTCTGAATTGAAATTTGAATGAAATACAGGGTCATGAAAAATCGAAGAATGTGGAAAACAGGATAACAAATATCTCAGCAACTAATAATCTGATCGACATCGTTCTTTATGCAAAATGTGTGTTATTTTATTGCCTTTTACGTTCATTCCTTAGAACGAAAAAATTCGAAATTTTTTATATACCTTTCATCAGAACGAATTTTTCGAGAGTCCGAAAAAAATAGTTCCGGATAATCGAGGTTGCTGATATTAAATAGGGTTCGTCCCATTCATACATACTAACTACATACAAAATTTCAAGTCTCTACCTTAATTTGTTCGGGAGATAGAGCGTTTACAGACAGACAGACTGACAGACAGACAGACAGACAGACAGACTGACAGACAGACAGACAGACAGACGGACGGCAAAAAATTTTTTCTAAAAATATGTTTTTCGGAATCTCCACTATCTAAAACGTGTAAATCCGTCAAAAAAAATTTTTCGATTTTCAAAACGATTGCAAGACTTACCCTATACTAGGTATGATGGGTAAGTAATAACTACAAAGTCTGATCTATATACATAAGGATTGAAAATTTCAGGTTTTTGCGCGGAAGTCATCACCAGATTAGGAAAATGTGAAGTAGCTCACGAACTACTGGATTTAAAAGAATTTACTTAGTAACATTCGATTCAGCATGAGAAAATAACACTAAAATATGTTATCAGATGAAAAATAACTTCAAAAGCCGATTTTTAAGGATTTTTTTTTAAAAGTTCGTTCTTTTTTTACCCCCCTTAGGGGTGGAATTTTCGAAAATCCCTTTTTAGCGGCACTCGATGTTATAAGAAGTATTTTTACCCCAATTTTCAAGATTTTTGGTTCGGTAGATTTTTTTGTGCTGTGATTAATACGAAATCCAAACTTTCTTTTATATATATAGATTATTTATTTAAATTAAGATCCGCCTCTGGTGACCAATTTGGTCTCCCTTAAATTTATGCTAAGCTTTGAAATATTTTACTTTTATTCATAATTTTATTTACTTGTGTAGCTTTACTAAATATGTAGATTCTGATAGAGAAATGAACAAATCTATGCGATCAAGGCAACATTTAGGGGAAGATTCTGTTAATATTTTGTTCTGGTTGGCGCGATTAGCGAAGAAATCCCAAAATAGCGCCGAAAAACCATTTTTCATTTGTTAATTTAATGAAAAAAAGTGTTTTGAAAAAGATATTAAACGAATCCCTGTGTGCGATTGCCAATCACACTTACCCACTTTTATTTTTTTTTTCTTTTTTTTTCTTTCTTTTCTTTTTTTTTTTTTAATACTACTCTGCTATCCCTTCAACCAATTTCGCCAAATTATACAAATCGCCAAACTAATAGCCCGATTATACATATTGACGTAATTTTTATTTTAAATAACGAAAAAAACAAATAATTAGTAGAATATTAAGAAAAAATATTAATAAAAAGTCGAAATAAAAACCATTTAATGACATTTTAAACACGTGAATCGTATTTAATGTCATTGAATGCGACATTCACGATCATCCGTTATTAGCATTTAATCTGATAGTTTGGCGATAATTTTTTGGTCGACGGGATAACCTAGTAGTACCGTTTTTTTATTAGAATGAATGATAAATTAATTGCAAATATTTTTTCATGACAATGATTTTTCCTTCACATTCAAAATATTCTTTTTTAGTAATGGTAAAATAACTGCAGATGAAAAAGATATAATAGTAAGGCTAAAACTCAGATTTAATGACTGCTTGTCATATGACTTGGCGGAGGCTCGATAAGTACGTTAATTCTATAAACCTAAATATCCAGATAGAGTGTAAACAAACAATTGGTACCATTTGATTATTCCGTCGATCAATTTCGCCAAATTATACAAATGGATATAATTTTTATTTTAAATAACCAAAGAATTAATAAATTACTAAAATATTAATAGAAATAGAGATAAAACATCGGATTAAAATTAGTTGACGACGTAACAATTATGCAAAACATATTTAATGTCAAAAGAATGTGATATTTACGATCATTGACATTTAAACTTATACTTTGGCGACAGTTTTTTGGTCGTTGGGAGATCAATATTGCCAAATAATGTAAACAAATTATATAAACAATAATATTGCCCATAATATTTAGGTGCAAATGTCATCTACGGATCACGTTGGCACGATTACAACAAAATTGCGATTTTATGCCTCACGTGGTAATCCAGTAATAGTCGTTTATTTATCAGTAAACTATTTCATTATTTTTCTTTTCTATTTTAAAATTATACAAATTGTTTTGTTCCATGATTACTAAGACTTAATTTATTTATTATTATTATTCCAGATTACATTTTCTTGGCAACGGGAAAGAAAAATGGTTATTTTTAATCGGAAAATTTTTAATTGATTCTGTATGAAAAATAATGAAATTTTGAATTATTAAGAGAAATATTTGAATAAATCAATTAAAAATTAGCCCATGTTCACCGGAAATAGCGTAGCTTTCCAACGGTGAAAGAATTTTTCAAATCCGTCAAGTAGTTTCGGAGCCTATTCAATTCAAACAAACAAACAAACAAACAATCAAATCTTTCCTCTTTATAATATTAGTATAGATGTTAGTCCAATTTTTACAGATATGTTAGCCCCTATTTTTAAATCCCGATAAACAAAAGATCCAGAAACTTTGATTAAATAATTTTGATCCAATAATTTCTTTTTGATCCCTGGCACGTTATAATCAAGTAAAATCTTTTTTTGAAAAAATTTAAGCACGTGGATGTGAAAAGGTTCGCCGACACTGCCCTACACATTTTCTTTAACATTGAGATGAATGTATAGAGCAAGCCATTCCATGAAATGTCCCCATTTATCCAAAATCCATTCCTGAGACGATTTTGAAAGGATTATACAGATTTTTTCTGTGGCAAATCCAACTTTAGCCTCCAATTCATTCTGAAATTGGCAATAAATGGGTTTCTAGCAATTCGTCGTAATCAGTAGCCTACATGTGGTCTAAGGGAAAAGCAAGATTAAGTTTACCACCATAGCCGAAACCTCCCAACACTATTAATAAGCCAGGTGTTTTTTGGAGAAAATCTCTCTTTTTCTCATTTTCTTGTGAAAGGAATTCGTAACTCCGTTATAGAAAGTCCCGAGTTTTTTTTTTTTTTTTTTTTTTTTTTTTTTTTTTTTTTTTTTTAAATGTGAACGTGATGTGGTTTCTCTTGGTCTCGTCTATTTTTCTTCGTCTTTTTACCTACAACTTTTACAAAAACGATATAAAAATTGAAGTCTCGTTAATTAATGTAAATATTCCAAAAAGAAAACTTTAGTAGAAAGTTGCATTTTTTTAAAGGAAAGCGGCGACCATCATTTAAGAAAATTAGATTATGTGAGTTATTTTATTTTTATTTTTAATCTTTGCTAAATTTATTAAAGTTTCTCTTGCCAAAACCCCTTTTCTAAAGTTTTGAATAAAAAGTTTTATGAACACCGCTGTAAAAATGAACATGATGATGGCCAGTGATGGCCAAGCCGGGTACGTCACAGTCATACCAAAAGAAAGTAAGGCTGTCTGAGCCAAACAAATTTTTTTCTCATCTGAGAATATAATAAGATGCCACTTGTCCTTCCAGATTTGATGATATTTAACCTCTTCAACTCTGCTTCTCTTGTATATAACTTTAAACATGGTAGTGGTAGGTGGAGTCTTATTAATGGTGTTTGTAGGCTTCGACAATGGTGGTAAACTTAATCTGGTTTTTCACTCAGAATGCATGCAGGCTACCAATTACCAAGAAATGCTAGAAACCCATTACTGTCATTTACAGAGAGAATCGGTGGCCTAACAAGGAAGGTCTCCATATTGGGCAGACTCAGATTTTTTTTTTTAAAAAAAATACCAATTAAACTACTTATGTATGTAATGAAGGATCAGTCAAAATTAGCGGCGAAATTACATTAGAAATTATGTAAAAAAATAAAATACTTTCTAATATTGGCGTGAAAAGACGAAAGCGTCAAGCGATTTGGCGCGCTGCACTTTTCCTCGCCAAAAGCAAATGATTTTATCTGAAAATGTTGGATGTTTGGAATGCGTGTTAATGGTATTTAATGAATTTAAACATAAACAATGAGAGTGTTTAATGTATTATATGCATAAATATTGCATTACATATATGTATGTATATATATATGTAATAAATATAATTCGACGAAATAACTATGTTGCATAAACTCTACGAATCCGCAGCAGCACGAGCAGAGTAGTCGCTCCGACAGTTGGCGAGCAGTGGAAGAATTTCATTGGGGTATTTCCCCATTATGAAAACAAACACCATCAGTCTTCAAGTTCTTTATTTATGAACTCATAAAACAGGTAAGCTCTTCCCCGCAATCACCTTAGCACACATCGACACTACAACTTTCGTTATCCAGTCCACATCATCAGATATTCTAATTCAGAAAGGAAATGAAACGGGCGTCTTGATAGTTTAAAAGGCAATTGCATTCTAACGCTCCTCAAAAACCAAATGAAAAAAACATTTTCATGACAAAACTAGCTCCCTCCTACTCCGCGTCAATCATTTTAAAAATCCAATTAGGATCAACTCGAGTCTCAACGAAAAAATGATCAGTTCTGATTGGTCTTAGCAGGCGTGTCCTCGGCAGGATCTATATTTTTCCTCGCAAATAACAAGCCCTTTAACAACGCGCAATAACACCGGTCACGCGATGTTAAATAAAAAATAAAATTAAAATCCCGGGAATATTCCAGAAAGTAAAAATGTTACGAAATACCTCCCGCCTTTTTGAGAAGCAAGCAATAATTTATTAATAAATAAAATAAGAAAAAGAATTTTAGCTGTTACAAGTTAATACATTACGAAACTGAGATTGAAATATGCTCCACAAATTTAGAATTGAAGCTAAGAGAGAACAAAATGGCGCAATTTTTTTTTTTTATTACAAATCCCCCTCCCAGAAAAACGGGTGAAAAATGTAGGTCTGAGACCTGCAATTTCACAGAAAGGGAGATGATGCAGTCTTAGCTCACGAAGTTGTTGATATAAGTAATAATAATTAGATACTAAATAAAAGAAAAATTAAATTATTTTTTTACATAAATATAGAATTCAAATTTAGGAACACTAAGGTGATGCATGGAATAGCTTTAAATTTAAATACTATAAAATAGGCATAAATAAAAATACAAGATATGATCTTGTTTAAAGTACACATCATAAAGTAGTTTGAAAATATAAGCAATTACTTATAGTATATTTTTAACATAAAAATGAAAAACAATAACGTTGAATCTTCTTTGACAATAATGCACCTAGATAGAATGGAGAAATTTAATAGAAATTCATGAAATCAAATTTAAAAGTTTAGTTCATAATGTCCGTCTAAAAAGTCACATTTGGAATTCAATAGTTCATTACCTACTTTCAAGGAGGTATAATTATATCATTATAGACCATCCAATCTTCATCATCTAATAAATCATCGTTTTTGTAATAAAGTCCTAGAATAATCATGATAGTTCTATTTTTGAAACTTTTTGTAAAAATATTTCTTATAATCATATTTTTAGATAATAACACATTTTATAATATAGTAATAAAGTAATAATAAATTTTAACAATGTAATATAATAAAGAAACATAATAAGGAGAAATATCAATAATAATAAATATCATAATAAGTATAAGTAAATCTCATAATGGGTATAAGTAGATTTTTCAATAAGTAATAGTAAATATTTCAAAAGACATTCTTTAATTTCTAAATTGTATACTTAATCTCGTTTATCTCATCTCATATTTTTGGGATGAAATATAGAGAGAAGTGAAATAGAATAAAGTATATAATCAATTATGTAATCATTTACTTAATCTTGTAATCCGAGTATAGGATTAAGTAGGAATATGTACAAAAAAAAATTAAAATATTATATGATAAAATAATATAAAATAAAAATAAATAAAAATTTTGTTCATGTTTGAGAATGCACGTGACCTTTAAAATACTAAGATTTTTTAAAAGAAATATTAATAAATAATAAAAATAAAAAACAAGATTATTCATGTCAATTCATGTCAAATATTCATGTCAAATAATTACGCAATTAATATTTTCTCGGTGTGATAAAACATTGCAAGATGCAAGAAGGAAAGAGAAAAAGAAACAAAATTAAATTCTAATTGAGATGTACTAGGACTGGAATGCAGAAGCAAAGAAAGAGAGAAAAAAAATTAAAATAAAGTGATAAAAATTTTGTTACTTGGCAAAAATTAAATTTAATATTACAAATAGGTTCAGTTGAAAAAAAATACTTAATATTTACTTGTTATTATATTATTCTAAGTTATAACTAGAGTAATTCAATACAGAATAAGAAATTTTCACTTTGTCCGTCTACGCCGGCATAAACAAACAAATATAAAAATTTCCAGACAAGTGACACTCTCGCTGCAGTCAAGAGATAGCATTGCCATTCTGTAAGAATTACAGGATATTATCTGGGTTAAAATATGGGAAGTAATTTACTGTTTAAGAGAGAGGAAAAAAATCATAAAATGATAATAAACTAGAGATTAAGTCTAAGCTACAGTTTTTACTTGAGTTTGTGGTTGCTGATTAGGGGGTTGTTGCTCATGACTTAATTTAAATTTATCAGGGGAATAATAAGGCCTTAATTTAGATACATGTACTATTTCTGAACTTTTGAACTGGTTTTGCCTATCAATTTCAAAATTTACTTCGGATAATTTGTTAAGAATTTTATAAGGGCCACTAAATACTTGTGATAACTTTCTAGTATTAGGGTACTGAAATTCTTCATTGATAACTAGATCTCCTATTTTAAATTTTGGTTCGATATAATCTTTATCATAATATCTTTTATTTTTTAAATGAAATTCATCAGTTCTTGCTTTAGCAATTTTAAGTGCTTCATGAACAGGGGGATAATAATTTTGTTGTAAGGGGGAGTCATAGGGTAATTGGCCAAAAAGCAAGTAAGCAGGTGGAAATTTAGTAATAGAGTGGGGTGTATTATTATATTCATTAATTACCTCAGTTAAAAGCTTAGTACTGGGAATTTTAGAGGTAGTGGAGTTTACTTTATATTTCAATCTAGTTACTGTTGTTTGATTTACTCTTTCACATTTCCCATTCGTTTGTGGATGATGGGCAGTGGTCAAACGTTGTTTAGTATTATGATTTCGCAGGAATTTTTTGAATCTTGAAGAAGTAAAAGCAGCATTCCTGTCACTTTTTTGAGGGGTCTGTACACTTGAAATCTTACTAAAACAGAATAATTGTTGAGGGATTTTGATATTGAAGATTTGTTTTAGACAATTTGTATAAGTTTCTGTAGTGACACTTTTGGAAGGAAATGCCCAAACATATCTTGTGGCATGGTCTATTATAATATGGAGATATTTTCTTGTAGAATTATAATAATTGAACCCTCCTACAGTATCAACAGACAGACAGTCAAAAGGTTGATCTGTAGTGGGCATAGCTTGTAATAAGCCAAATTTTTTCTGTCTAGGTTTTTTATTTGTCAGGCAAATATCACAGTATTTAACAAAGTTGGTAATGTCTTGGGTCATATCTGGCCAATAATAGTTAGGAGAAATTAAATTTTGCATTTTTTGAACACCAAGGTGACCAAACTGTTCATGAGCAACACTAAGCAATTTTTTTCTTAGGGACATGGGAACTACTACTTTACGAAAACCTTTTCTTTTAACTATAATCAGTCCATTGTCATTAATATAATTTGAACCACACACATTTTCTTTTTCTTGCATCTCAATAATCTCTTTAACATCAAGAAGAAAAGTAAGGGGTTTACAAAAATGAGAAATAGGGTTTCTTGACAACATGACGGCTTCAACATTTGTAGATCCCTTTAAGTACTCTATTTTGTAATCGAACATACTTAACTTCAATGACCACCTAATCGACCTCTTAAATGTTTGACATTTTTTAACTAAACAAGAGATGCATGATCAGTATGGATGGTAAATTGTACACCGTGAAAGTAATGATAAAATTTATCTAAAGTATCAATGATAGCAAGACACTCTAATTCGGTAATGAAATAATTTTTCTCATAACTTCTCGATCCTCTAGAAAAATAAGCAATTGGATGCAAAAAGTTATTATGGTCGGGTTGTTTAAGAACTGCACCTACCGCCACCTGAGAAGCGTCAACAAACATGTGTAGGGGTAATTTTGGGTCATAAATCTTAAAAATTGGTTTAGCAATGAGGGCATCTTTTAATTTTTGAAAAGAGTTTTGACATTCAGAATTCCATTCCCAAATAGTATCTTTCTTAAGTAATTTATTTAGGGGGTGTCTAATTTCAGCATATTTGTCAATAAATGTATGATACACATTTATAGAACCAAGAAATCTTTGTAATTCTTTAGTATTAGTAGGAGGTTTTAGTTTTTTAATTGTTTCTATATTAGTATTAGCTGGAGTTAAAGTTCCATTTTGGATTTCATACCCTAGAAAATTGATTTGTTTTTGAGCAAAAGTACATTTAGATAATTTTAATTTAATATTTTCTATTCGGCATAAATCAAAAATTTGGATGAGATGCTGTATATGTTCATCTATTGATTTAGAAAAAATAATTATATCATCAAAATAATAACAAGCAAAGTCTATTTTATATTTTGTAAGAATTCTTCTAATTGTCCTATTGAAAATTGGGGGGGGGGGCTACCTTTACATCAAATGGGAGAACATTACATTCCCAGAGCCCACAATTAGTAGTAAAGGCTAACTTTTCGGAATCGGCTGGGTGAATAGGTATGTGCCAATAGCCTGAGGCTAAATCTAGTGTAGAGAAATATTGGGCACCACTTAATTTGTCTAAAATTTCATCTATTCGGGGCAAAGGTTCAGCGTCATTTTTCATAATAGAATTTAATTTTCGGTAATCAACACACATTCGTTTTTTTTTTTTTTTTTTTTTTTTTTTTTTTTTTTTTTTTTTTTTTGCTTTCATCTTGTTTATTTACTAACGTAACTGGGGAAGAATATGGGGTATAACTTTCTTTAATTAACCCAGCAGCTAATAAGGATTGGATTTGCTGAGATATTTCTTTTTCATCAGCAGTGGATGTACGATAAGGCCTCAAAGATATTGGTAGGTCAGATTTAAGATAAATACGCTGAGGTTCAATATTAATTCTCCCTACATCATATTTATTTTTGGCAAAAATATCTAAATAATCCCTTAAAAGTTCCCTTACATTTTTATTTTGAATAGCATTCAGATCCCCCAATAGATTATAATCATCATTATTAGTTCGCGGCAAGGATTGAGGAGTTATGGTATTTCCATAATCGGGTTGCACAGTAGTATCATTTTTTATAATATCAAAATGAAGCAATTCTAACTTATCACTGGATATGTTGACATGTTGGTTTAATGTAATATTGTCTTGTAGCACCTGGCTTTTTGCACAATCAATTTTCAATTTAAATTTGGCACAATCAGGTAAACCTAAAATAGCATAGTCCAAATCTAGCTTACTTACTAAAAAATTAACATACCTCTTTATATTACCAAATTTAATACATAATCGACAAGATTTATTAATTGTAAGAGTTCCTTGTGCCTGTCTAATAGTAATAGGGGAAACATTATGTAAATTACCATTTAAATATCGTACAAATTTGAGAGGTAAAATTGAGACAGTTGATCCACTGTCAACCACACAATACACTTTGTTATTGTCCACATATCCAGGAATAAATAATTGCCAAATATTATTAGTAGGGGGTGGTTGTATATGAGCAGGAGTTTGAGATTGCAAGGAATTTGTGTTAAATATACAACTCCTCTCCCAATGATAAGCATTTTGGATACCTCTGTTTAAACATATTCTGCACGGACGACTTTGGTAGTTATTTTGATAATGAGTCGTAGGCATTCTAGGAGTGAAAAATCTAGGATTAAAATTTTGGGTTGGGTTTTTTGGAGTGGGTCGAGTCCAATGTCTGGGCTGAGGATTGGGATTGTGCATAGGTCTAGTTTGTTGAAAATTTCTGTTGTTATTAGGGTTGTGAGTTGGAATCGCTGCTAATTGTTTCGCAATGCGAAACCATTCACGAGTATTGGAAGGAGGGTTTACAATTAAACAATTTTGATACTCAGGCTTAAGCCCATCAGTTAATCCTTGGATAATTAAATTTTCCCCAAGCTGAAGTTGTCTTCCAATCTCAACTTTCTTTCTAAAATAAGAATCCAAATCACTTAGATCATTTAACTTTAAAGAGGTAAACTCAGAAATTTTTGGAACTCTAACCTGAATGAATTTTTCTGTTAAAATCTCAACAGTTTCCTCATAAGTAGCACAATCCAAACAATCATTTATATAAGCTTTTAGCGCTTTCCCCTTTAAATATTTTGAAATATTGTGTTTTTTCCACTCATTATCTTTTTTTTCTCCAAAACACTCATTATCAAAGTGTTTAAACCATTTAAAAATATCCATGCCCGACCCAAAGTCAAAAGGGACAATAACAAGTTTATTTTCTGACATTTTTTCTTCCTTTACTAATCCTGATCTTAGAAACATAAAAGAGGGATAATTCACACGGAAAATATTTAAATGCTACACTTCAATTACTGTTATTCAATTACTATACTTCAAATATTTCAATAAATAACAATAAAAATAATAAATAATAAATAAATAATAAATAAATCAACTCTTTCTTTGTTATATTAGGAATGTTTGTTCTCTTTGAATTCATGTGAAATAAATAATCAATAAATTAATAAGTATTAAATGAATAAATAAATATCACGGTTTTCCATATATAGGAAATACACAACAAATATTTTAACACTTTTAAACTTAAGTAAAATTTCTATGAGCAGACAATTTCAATTAATGAATTAAGAACAAGCATTATATTTTTAATATCTGTAAAAATCATGATAAAATAAACACTTTAAATAAAGAAATCGTATTAGATTTTATAAACAATAACGAAATAAAATAAAAACAAGTAACTTACAATCACCTCGATATAGAACTTGTTCAAATACCTAAATTTTATTTAAATAAAACAAAAATAAAGCACTTCGTTGCTACGACTCAACAGGTGTAAATTTCAATTATCTTGTGCTAGCGATGGAATCTATAGTAGTTTCGCAATCATACTGCAGGTGTTCATTTATTATTCGCGGCCTTTACAGATGTTCTTTAGCTTAAATAATCAGCAGACATTTTTGTAGATGTTAAGTATAAAAAATATACTGAAGGGATATTTCACAAACACGGGATTTGTAGATGCAGATGCCGAACATAACCACAAACAAGACTTCATAAGACGATCTTTTTCACAGAACTCCTACTTATCACCAAGTTCTTTTGAAGATCGCTTTAAAGATTCTGAATTATCTGAAATCGTTTTTCTTTCGACATCGTTCCTTGCATCATTGGCATTACTTTGATGACTTAGGTGCGTCTAAGAACAAAACACACACAGCAGGTGTTTCAGCGAGTAATTTTTCATCGAACATGGCGAACATGGCGAGCACATATTCATCGCTGTGAAGCAGGTTTCTCTGACAGGAACAGTCTGCAGTTGGCAAACCATACTAGTTTAATATTTCTCCAGAGATGCACGCCGGCTCATTTATCCTGCCGGCTAATGTAATAAATATAATTCGACGAAATAACTATGTTGCATAAACTCTAGGAATCCGCAGCAGCACGAGCAGAGTAGTCGCTCCGACAGTTGGCGAGCAGTGGAAGAATTTCATTGGGGTATTTCCCCATTAGAAAAACAAACACCATCAGTCTTCGAGTTCTTTATTTATGAACTCATAAAACAGGTAAGCATTTCCCCGCAATCACCTTAGCCCACATCGACACTACAACTTTCGTTATCCAGTCCACATCATCAGATATTCTAATTCAGCGGGTAAATGAAACGGGCGTTTTGATAGTTTAAAAGGCAATTGCATTCTAACGCTCCTCAAAAACCAAATGAAAAAAACTTTTTCACGACAAAACTAGCTCCCTCCTACTCCGCGTCAATCATTTCAAAAATCCAATTAGGATTAACTCGAGTCTCATCGAAAAAAAAAAAGATCAGCTCTGATTGTCTTAGCAGGCGTGTCCTCGGCAGGATCTATATTTTTCCATATATATATTGCCAGTTGGGGTAGTTATTTAAATTATCATTGGAAAAAATATTTTAATAAATCAAAATAGTCATTGAGAAAATTTATTTCCATACATTTAAGCGTATTCAAAAATAAAAGCCAGACGTTTCCATGGCAACAAAATCGAATCGATAATGTTCCGTTGGACTTTGAACTTGAAACAATTTTAATTAATTAAAATTATGAATTCGTTTGAAAACGCAAATTTGGATGATTAAATTTGAATATATATATATATATATATCGATATAACAAAATTATCCTTAAAACAAACTAAAACTGTCAAAACTAAAATTATTTAATTTAAATTTATCTAAAGAATTTCAACATGACACTTTTTCCCTTTAAGTGTGTTTGACGTGAAGAAGTATTTTTTGAAATTGCATTCCATCGCCAATCGTTGATAAATCGCGAAATAACGAAATTTTCATTATTTTTTTACGGACACTGCATGGAGGTTCCGCCGAAATTTTTTTTATAAACATACATAGCCTCATGAGAAGAACATTCTGTATTTTTTCAGATTTTTCGGAGTATGCCCGTATGGAGACCTTCCTTGTAAGTTGATTTTTCCAGCAGAACAATGCCCCCATAACCTTTGCAAAATCATCCTAGGATTTTTTTTTTTTTGATAATTGGGTGTATGTCATGGAATGGCCTGCCCTTTACCCTCATCTCAAGCCCCAAGAAAATGTGTCGGGTGTCCTCAGTAGAGCTTTCAGTGTCAGTGGTAGATAGTTTAAGCCTGTGGCAGAACTGAAGGCAGCCATCATTGAATCCTAGGATAATATTGATGTCTCTGTCTTCCAGAGATTGACAAATGATATGCCATATTGTATATTCCATGTCTTATATAAACATGGCGAATATATTTTCAATTGACAGTAGTGGCTACCAAGTCTCCGGCTTTTTTGGATGTCAGTATTTTAATGCGGAAAATGTTCTTTTAACGATTGAAACATTTCAGTGATTTAAAAGGATAACATTTTCTCTAATATAATACTGATGTGCAAAAAACTGAAAACTTCGCAACTCTGGGTTTTGTTTCGGCGGGAAAATCCCCCCCCCCACCCGCATTTTTTTCTTATACATTCATTTTTTCTCCTGCCCCGCTTGGGCAGGAGAAACTAGGAGTTACTCCTGTACAGGAGTTACTCCCGTAAATATGTATTTGTATAGAAATTTTTTTATTATATTTGTTTAATTCTCACTGGTTTGTTTCCTGTCCAATTACGGTACAAAATCATGATGCCATTATTTCGATGGGATACACTGTAATCAATGTAACAACTTCTTTTTCATAAAATAGACGATTTTTTTCATATACCGTTTATAAAATTTGTTCCAAATAAAATCAGACAACAAAATTTTGTAAGATTTAAAAAGTAACCTTTTGCTCCGTCCTCCCCCCTTTTTTTGAGAAACACAAAGAGAGAAAGGGAGAGCTTTTTGTGTAAAATTTTCAAACCACTTTTGTTCAGTAATTAAACGATCAACAATAAATTTTGATTCGTTATATCCTCTATTAATTTTTGAAAACGTCCTAAGTGAAGAACAAAATGATTTTTCCAAAGGAGGTATAATTTAATCATTTTCATTATTTTTAAAAATTTGTCTAACCTAATTTAATTATTCTACGGGAAGACTTCACTCGTCATACAATGTACTAAGAAAAAGTTATAATTTTATTTTGCTTATTTGTTAACCTATAAAATATATTAAAAAGAAAAACATTGTCTTTCGCAAACAATTTGTTGTGTACTGAAACCGTAGCATGCATATTTCAGGGGAAGAGAAGGAAAGGGGCAGGGTAATGACAAACGAATATTTGACGAATTAATTTTAGCATTTGAAAAAGAATTATTGAGTACTGGTTTCTGTTTGCTTTAATAAATTATACATTTAATGATGTCCCGTTTCCATGCATGGCCGCGTTGTGGATGATAATCTGTGGAAAAAGTTTTTTTTTAATGATTTTTTTATTTGTTTTAATATTAAAGATTGCGATTGGCAGCAACCACACAAATTTAATTAGATGCAAGGAACATTCTATTTTTGCAGACAAGTATTGTTATATAACCAAACACAGAAGAAAATAAAATGCTGACATCCTTTACCCAAAGCAAAATATTTGAATGTTTCCCATTGAGTTAATAAAAATCAGTAAAAACATCATTTTTATAGTGATCAAAATGTGGCGTATGTAATAACAAAGTTATACGTTACATACGTTATACGTTATAAGTTATACGTTGCATTTAATATTCCTGGACCAATCATACAAAAATAAAATGCGGTCTCCACAGGGTCCATTCTCGACCGAAAGCTGCAATCGATACTAATGCTACTAATCCGGATAATTCTATGACTCAACAAATATTAAAAATCCAGAAAAAAAAAATTAGATAGAAAACACAATTAGAAGCATTTGCTTCAATAACCTGATGAATATCAAAAATAAAAGTAACATATATATTCCAGGAAGTAGATTCAGGTATTTTTAAATCATTTTACTTACCCATCATACGTAGTATAAATTCGTTCTGATGAAAGGTATATAAAAATTTTCGAATTTTTTTGTTCTAAGGAATTGACGTAAAAGACAATAAAATAACACACATTTTGCATATAGAACAAAGTCAATCGAATTATTAGTTGCCGAGATATTTGTAATCCTGTATTCCACATTCTTCGATTTTTCATGACCCTGTATTTCATTCAAATTTCAATTCAGAGGTATATTTTAATTGGAAATGAGACGCTTAATCCGACGCGGTTAATTGTTAGTTAATAGAAATAATATTTTTGGAGTTATAAGGATGTTTCTTTTACGCAGTTCGGTACTACTTGAGTAGTTTGGCATTTTATATAATTTGTCGAAATTGGTACATCAGCAGTTCTTTAATAAAGCATTACTATGTATATTAACAATATTTAAATTTTGCTTATGAATTGCAATGCATTGTATAAATAGTTTTCACATGTTTTATTTTCATATACATATCCATGATGGGTAAGTATTACGGTGGCCCCCAACGACTAGTTTATATTGTAGTAGTGGAGATATGGGTACATACTATTCGAAATAAACATTTCTTCGTTAGTGTTTTAAAATTTAATTTAAAAAATCACTTTGTTGGTTTGTTTCAAATGAAGCAAAATTTGGGTACCTACTTAGTTTATCCCGTCGACCAGTTTTGCCAAATTCTACAAATCGCCAAACTGTTCGCCAAATTATATAAATTGACGTCATTTTTATGTTAAAGAAATGGAGAACAAATAAATTATTAATACATAATCAAAAATACAAATAAAATGTTTAATTAAAAATCACTTGATGGTGTAATAAGCATGTGTATCATAGTTAATGTGACATTTACAATCATCCATTATTGGTATGTAATCTTATAGCTTGGCGATAGTGTTTTGGTTGACGGGATAGCCAATCAGTACCGAAATTTGTTATAATAATTATTTTTCCCTCTTTTGTTAGGATGGACTTGCACCTTTACATTTGGCAGCACAATATGGACATGCTCAGATGGCGAGTTTATTGATAGATAACGAAGCGGATGTGGATTTACCTGACAATGTATGTTATTTACGATTATCTCAAAGAATTTTAAATTTATATTGATTTCACGTGTATTTTATGTATTTGTCATATTACAGAAATCATACACAAAAGACTGACGATTGTTCAAAACGTGCTTATACGACCCTCTCGGTTATTTGACACCACTTGATTTGTGCGGATGATCTAACTCAACGATTGGTTTGTCCGTTGTTTAAAATTTCGTTTTAAAGGACATCAACAATATACAGTCACTTTCAAAATTGAGTATACACTAGGTGTTCGCTTTGAATTTTACCTATAAAAAGCTAAAATTTTGTAAGAACTGAATGGAAGTTTTTTAGACGGTACTGCATATAGATTCTAAAAAAAAGGTTGCGAAATATCCACAATACTGAGGTAAAATCAGCATAAAAATCAGCATAAAAATCAGCATAAATTCCATGTATGATATAAGGCGGAAATGTGTGTCACATAATTGAGTATACACTAGAATAAATTAATTCGTAATAACCACTTTCTATTTAAAATGTTTTGCATTTATATTTGTAACGATTCTTGTTGGTTGTAATTCTTATTAAGTTCTGAATTGTAATAATTTTCGTGCCAAATTAATCCTAAATGAGCAATCGGAAGGCAACTTCAATAGAAGAGCGGAATTTGGTTATAAAATGGTCAACTGAAGGGGGCAGATCTCTTCGCGAAATCGCTTCTTTGATTGGCAGAAGTCATGGGCGTATTCAAAACATCATTAAAAAATACCACAGAACTGGAACAGTGGTGAACACACCTGGAAGAGGACGCAAACAAATCCTCAACGATACAGCAAAAAGAACAATTATTCGCAGTGTGAAGAAAAATCCAATGAACAGTGCCCCGAAACTTGCTGCATCTGTAAGTTCAGTCATAAAGAGAAATGTTTCTGCAGAAACTGTGCGTAGTTTCTGCAGACTCTACGACATGACACGACTCTACGACATGCAGGCTATAATGGTCGTGTACCTAGGCGAAAGCCACTCATCAGTGAAGTTAATCGTAAGCAGAGCCTTTATTTGCTAAAAATCACATCTCTAAGTCCCAAGATTTTTGGAAATCAGTGATTTTTAGTGATGAAAGTAAATTTAACCTTTTTGGATCCGATGGGCGTGGCAAAGTTTGGAGACAACCTCAGACTGAGCTGGATCCTAAGAATACAATACCGACGGTCAAACATGGTGGTGGATCTGTCCTTGTTTGGGGTTGCATGGCTGCTGGTGGAGTCGGAGAACTTGTGTTTATCGATGGAATTATGGACAAGATGTTATATCTAAACATTCTTAAGAATCATCTTAAAGCTAGCTCCAGCAAACTAGGTTTGGGCATCTTCCAGCAGGATAACCATCCTAAGCATACGGCTAAAATTATGAAGTTGTAGCTTCTGTATAACTGTCGCCAGCAACTGCATACTTCCCCACAGTCTCCGGATTTAAATGTAATAGAAAATTTGTGGTCTCATTTGGAGAAAGCGGTCCAAAAGCATCACATTTCAAGTAAGGAGCACTTGAAAACTGTTTTGAAAGAAGAGTGGGCTAAAATTTCAGTGGAAACCACAGAAACTCTTGTAGAATCAATGCCTGCACGAATACGAGCTGTTATTCGAGCAAATGGATATGCAACAAAGTACTAATTCATTGTTACATAGCATTTAATAAAACTGTATACTCAATTTTGAGACTCTTGTTTTTGCTTTGTACTATCTTTGAAATTTTTTTTATAAAAGCTATTTCAATATTTTGCATTTTTTCTTGCTATGTTGTTAGAGAACTAGACACACTATTATGTATAATATTTTAAAATATTTTCTTATAAATTTGATTGTTTTACCCACAAATTTAGAAACGATCAGTTCGTGTATACTCAATTTTGGGAGCGACTGTATATAAAAAAAACACAAGAAACCAGTAAATATTCAATTAGTAAACATTGTTCGGAGATGAATCATACTTTCGACTTCAATTTCGGTTTATAATAATCTCTAAACCTACATCTATACTCGAATTAAACTTCCGCGAAACCTTTCATATTAGGTAGATTTCGTAAGAAATACTACCTATTGCAATCGCACCAGTTTATATATATATATATATATCTCACTTTTTTATGGACACGATAACTTCTATAATTCTTCACCAATCTCTACCAAACTGGTACATAAAATCAATGGGGATAAAATCTTGGCTGAGTTCGTTAATGGGCAAAATTGGACCAAGGGGGTCGGAATAGGGGGCGTTTTTGTGAAAACCGAAAAAACGCCATAACTTCTTAATTAAAGTAGATATCGAATCGGTTTAAAGTTTATATTACTTCTTAAAAATGGGCCAAAAGTATATATATGACAGATTTTTGATAAATTTAGAAGTGGGCTCAAGGAGCGAAAAAAACAGGGATTTTGAGAGAAAAAAATTCATAACTTCGTCAATTTTCAAGATATAGAGTCCAACTAAATTTTTTATAAATGTTCTTAACATTATCTAAAACTTTTGTATTTACAAGTTTTTGATAAGACCAACTTTTACCGATGAAAAAAATTAAAAACGAAAAGAAAAAGGGCGCTGGAAAAAGAGAAAAATTCATAACTCCGTCAATATTTAAGATATCAAATCTGATTAAATTTATTTTACATCTTCTCAAAAATATCTACAACTTTTATATTGACAAGTTTTTCATAGAACCAATTCGTATAGCAAAAAGAAATTAAACAAAAATAGGAGTTGGAGAAAAAACCTCAAATCCAAACGGCTTATATTCTGACTCATTTTTAAATTCATTTTTGCTTTTAAACGCATCCAAATGGTAGATCTTATTATTTAGAAACTGTGTAAAGTGACGCATTGGTCAATTTTCTGATAAAGACAGAATATATTTCAAAAAAGGGTACCAAAAAGGGTATTTTGAACAGAATTTCCGAAAGTCATCGGGACTGAAAATTGAAGGAAGTATTCAAATAAGAAATTGCGTTTTTTTCTGACTCGTTTTTAAATCCAGTTTTGTTTTTAAACGCATCCAATTTACAGATCCTCTTATTTAGGAACTATATAGTGTGATGCATTGATCGGTTTTTTGATAAAGACAGAATATATTTTGAAAAAGGCTACCAAAAAGGGTATTTTGAACAGAATTTCCGGAAGTCTTCGAGATTTGAAAATTTTAAGTTTTCAGATAGCAAATTGCGTTTTTTATGACTCGTTTTAAAATCCATTTTCGCTCTCAAATGCATCCAATTTACAGATCACCTTATTTAGGAACTATATACTGTGACGCATTGGCCAGTTTTTTGATAAAGATAGAATATATTTTTAGAAATGCTGTCAAAATGAGTATTTCGCACAAAATTTTCCGAAGCAATCATGATTAAAAAATTAAGGATGCATTTAAACAACAAATCGGTTATTTTATGACTCATTTTTAAATTCAACTTTTTTTTTCTCAAATGCTTTCAACTGATAGTTTTTTGTTATTTAGGAACTGTATAATGTGCTGTTTTGGTCGATTTTTTAATAAATTTAGAATCTATTTCAAAATATGTTGTCATAATGGGCATTTGAGCTGAATTTTTCTTAAGATGATTCTGATGAAACCAGTTTTTGCAGAAAAATGCAATTAAAAATTTTTCATAAACGGCCAAATGAAGTTATTAAACTGGGTTTATCTGTAATCATATATGTATATATATATATATATATTGTTGAAATGAGCACTCTTCGAAATCTACCTCCGCCTATAGGCCCAGCCGACTGGGATTTTTTATAAAATTTTTGAAAATATTATTAATTGTGAATTCGCCCACATTTTCTGATTGTTGAAAATATTACATAATATTACATAAATTACTTACTTATTTTCTACTTAGAGTAATTTATACTTACTATTTTCTTTTTAATGTTTATTTTCTATTTAGAGTAATTCTCAGCACTTCGGTTACATTTCCCATATGTTTTTTTATTAAAAGTTACTAAAACCTCTATTTTCCTATTGGTTAATAAACCTTTAATATTAATTCCCATCTCCTTCGTATAGTCCAAGAGCCGATCGCTCAAAACCCTAAGTCATTGAGCACAAAAATATTCCTTTATTTTATGAAAGAGTAGTCATAGGGGAATCTAATGATCCATGACAGCCGGAAGCGAAGTGGTGCATAAGCCAAAATTGAATTCCACTAGTGGTTCACTAGTAAGCTTAGCATTGTGTTTTCCTGCACCCAATTTTGCATGTTTTCATACTTTTGATTGTGCGGCAAACACAATGCTATAAACCTACGAGTCAACCTCTAGTGGTATTAATTTTTGGCTTATGCACCACTTCGCTTCCGGTAGACATGGATCATTCGATTCCCCTATCCCTACTCTTCCATAAAATACTGATAAACCACGTTTGAGAGAAACCTGGACAGAACTGCGCATGGGCGAAAAGAGCGAGTCCAATGCGAAAATGGGAGAGTTAGTACATCTCGAGGATGTGTTTATTTATTAAACATCCTAGATATGTCGAATTTTTTTGGCGAATACCTTTTTGTTTCTCTAATTCAATTATCTGTTTCGAAACATTACATTGTAATTCAGTTACACTAAAATAAGTTAAAAAAAGACAAATATAATAAAAAAGATGATTTAAAGGTATGGCTATAACTTTTTCCCTCGCAATATAGCGTAACTTAATCTTTTTAGAATTAACGCCTGAATGGTGTGATTTTAAAACTTGCCAGATTAGCAATTTTTTAAAATTATTTCGCTACATTATTGTGTACATTATTTATTATATTATTTGCATACATTGGATATGAAAATGAGAAATAACAAATATCATATACACGCAAGGTTTGGTAAAAAAAATTTCTAACGTCAATTTGGCGAAAACCTCATTTCGAATGCTGGTTAAATATACATTTTTAAATTATTTTCTACTAGCAGCCTTCGCCCGCTACGCTGGTCAGTTTTTTTTAAAGAAACTTTAAATCAAACGAAATTTTTATATCATAGTAATTTTTAGTTTTATATTGTATTTTATTCTGTATGTCATCGGAGAAAAGGCAGTCATCTAAACAGAAAGTTCAAAGTTAGTCACCAACGAATGACGTAGCGCTCAACATGTTAACAGTTTTAATCACATAAAAATTCATTCAGTGGAACCTTTAAAATAAAGCCAACCTTTTGTAATTGGGTTCATCTGATTTAAAATATCTCCATAAGTATTCATCTAAAGATGAATGCTATATTACAATTGTTACAAAATTTCTGAAAAATTATCCAGCTAACAATGTAAGTTCTATTAAAATCTATCTAGTAGAACTTAATTTATGAGAGGCCGGAATGAAATTTTACTTTGTGTTTTATATATATTGAGACAATTAAATATAGCTTACATAATCATGTTAACCTGATTATAGAACTCACTTCCAAAGTGTAGGTTCAATAGATTTTTTTGTACGATTATTAATAAAAAAAAACCCAGACTTTCTTTTATATATAAAGATTGAAAATTTCAGCTTTTTGCGCAGAAGATATCGCCAAATTAGAAAAATGTGAAGTATCTCACAAACAACTGGATTTAAAAGAATTTGCTTGGTACCATTCGATTCAGCATGGCAAAATACACTAAAATATGGTACCAATTGAATCGTCTACAAAATGGTATCAATTGAATTGACTACAAAATCTGATCTATATAGAAGGATTGAAAATTTCAGGTTTTTGCGCCGAAGACATCGCCAAATTAGGAAAATGGGAAGTATCTCACGAACTACTGGATTTAAAAGAATTTGCTTGGTACCATTCGATTCAGCATGGAAAAATACATTAAAATATGTTATTAGTTGATAAATAATTACATAAGCCGATTTTTAAGGAATTTTTTAAAAGTTCGTTCTTTTTTTTACCCCCCTTAGGGGTGGAATTTTCGAAAATCCCTTCTTAGCGGCACTCGGTGCTATAAGTATTTTTTCCCCAATTTTCAAGATTATGGGTCCGGTAGATTTTTTTGTGCTGTGATTAATACGAAATCCAGACTTTCTTTTATATATATAGATTGAATGCATGCATTTATATTATTTAATCAGCCCATTTCACTGAAATCTTTTAACTTTTTTCATTTTATTCCCCTAACAACTGTTATAAACTTATTAAACGGATCTTTCTCCTTGGCACACATGTGCAATGCCAAATTGGCGGGGGGGAAAAAGCATATGCCCAATGTGGCGCGTATATGACATCTGTGCCAAAAACACTTATTGTGACTTTAGACATAACAGTTAGACATATGCTGTCGCGCCATTTTTTTAGATAATTATACGTTCTGCAAAGTCGTAGTACATTATTTTGTTTTATAATCAATAGTATTCGAAGCGCACGCGATGTAAGGATTTTTGGTACTTCTAGGTTATCCCATCGACCAAAAAATTATCGCCAAACTATAAGATTAAATGCCAATTATGGATAATCGTGAATGTCACATTCAATGACATTAAATAAGATTCACGTGTTTAAAATGTCATTAAGTGATATTAATTTCGTTTTTTTTATCTGAATTTTTATTAATATTCCACTAATTATTTGTTTTTTCGTTATTTAAAATAAAAATTATGTCAATATGTAAAATTTGGCTATTAGTTTGGCGATTTGTATAATTTGGCAAAATTGGTCGGCGGGATAATAGAGAAGTACCGGATTTTTTACGGTCATTTTTCTACACCTTGGGTTACATTATTGGCATTTTAGTAAGGATCCCCCCCTTTTTTAAAATGTAATATAGCCTATGTTTACCGGAAATAGTGTAGCTTTCCAACGGTGAAAGAATTTTTCAAATCCGTCAGGTAGTTTCGGAGCCCATTCAAGTCAAACAAACAAACAATCAAATCTTTCCTCTTTATAATATTGGGTATAGATGTGACATCATTATTTACTGATTTTTATTAGTTACATATATCCATGCCTCTTGTTCTTTTAACAAATATTTGAAAATTCCTATGTTATTTAAATTATGACATCATATTTTTCCAAATCAAATATTTTAATAATAATTTAATTCTTTCTCGTTCACTTTACTTCTAATTATGTCGCCATTTTTCGCAGAGAACCTCTTATTAACGTAACCGATATTTGTGCGTCTTATATAGCGTCTTATATATTATTTTTATTTTAATTTTTCACGTGGATACTGTTCAATTGAAAATCAATTGCCGAGGAGATATTATTATCCCAGATTTTGATTTTATTGGCAACGTGAAAGAAAAATGGTTATTTTTTATCGGAAAAATTTTAATTGATTCTGTATGAAAAATAATAAAATTTTGAACTATTAAGGAAAATATTTGAATAAATCAATTAAAAATTAGCCTATGTTCACCGGAAATTGTGTAGCTTTCCAACGGTGAAAGAATTTTTCAAATCCGTCAAGTAGTTTCGGAGCCTATTCAATTCAAACAAACAAACAAACAAACAAACAATCAAATCTTTCCTCTTTATAATATTAGTATAGATTATTAAAAAAATAACAATAAATAAAACAATTTTTAAATATAATAAATTTTAAAAACAAATAACAATAGAGCAAAAAACATTTTATATAATTTAAAAAAATTAAGGTAAATGAACAATTTATCAAAAAATAAACAATATCAGGGTTGCCATATTAGGCAAAATAACGCCATTCTGGCGCCAAGTAAATCCCAGTGAGTATATGACACACAAGTGCCCTGAATATTTAGTTTGTTAGAATTGGCGAATTTCTTGCATAGCCGCCAAGCAGTCGTTAAAACTGCATTTTAGCCATAATATAAATGTAAAAAAAAAAAAAAAAAAAAAAAAAAAAAAAAGAGGCAGACATGTTTTTATTAAAATTCAAAAAATGTAGGAGAAAATATATATTTTGGAAAGGTTATTCCGAGAACTAATAATAGGTCCACAATCTATTAATTTTAAAATAAAATTTCACTCGGAACAAAAAATAGAAAACAATATTTAATATCATTTCTCGGCCTCATAGGCTATTACCCCCAAAGTCTGAATGGAATCGGCTAGGCATTCTGCCAACTGAAGACCTTACAAAGCTGGTACATCAGTAAAGGAATTTTGCTTGTGCTCGATGACTTAGGGTTTTGTGCGGTCGGCTCTTGGACTAGTAGACCAGGAGGCGACTGCACAGACACTCATCTCATCGAGCTCATTGATGAAAATCTTGGATTAATTAAATCTCGATTCGCATATTAAAACGCAATGGGTCTGCCAAGTCCTATCTTGGTGGAAAACACCTTATATACAAATTTTGAAATGTTTCAGTTAATTTTGGATATGTTGTAAAGCTTCTAATTTGATGCACATTTAAATACAATAATGATATGCTCATATAGTATAAAGGAAATTTAAATATATTTATTTCATTGAATTGAGTCTACATTGCTTGGCGCAAACATGATTTTTTTTCAAAATAAATGGCAAAAAAACCCATTTTTTTTAGGTGCGTTCGTAATTATGTAAATACGTAGCACCTATTGTTGTCGCTCAGTCCGTCCGTCTGTCCGTCCGTCCGTCCGCATATAACAACGCAAAAACTACCCAACTGAATCGTTTGAAATTTAAAATACATAATTATTACATAATTTTGTCGAGTCATTTCAAATTTTATGAAAATCGGATGGATAGATCAATTACAGGGGCAATCAAAAGGATTCCGTTA
Source organism: Maratus speculifer (assembly GCA_964019185.1). Lineage (NCBI taxonomy): Eukaryota > Metazoa > Arthropoda > Arachnida > Araneae > Salticidae > Maratus > Maratus speculifer. Next base: position 323,866,859 of record OZ025296.1, read on the forward strand.
CATTACGGTCAATGGGGAAAAAAGTTTCAAATGCATTTTAATCGTTTGAAATTTAAAACGTATATTTATTACATAATTTTGTCGAGTCATTTCAAATTTTATGAAAATCGGATGCATTGATCAATTACAGGGACAATCAAAAGTATTCCGTTACATTACGGTCAATGGGGAAAAAAGTTTCAAATGCATTTTAATGGTGTTACATTCATTTGAATATAACAGAATTGACATGAATCTATGAAATATGTACTAAAAATACATTTTGTACAATCTGTGATGCAAAGAATATTTATTATTAAATTACAGGGCCACACAAATGTATTCCACTAAATAATGTTATATGGGGAAACATTGTTTGGGGAGTGTTTTAATTATATTAAACTACTTGACATTTTATGAATAAGATATACGTTAATGAAGTATAATAAAAGTTACTCTCTGCATATTTACAGGAACACAAAGATTTAGACCACTATACTGTATCCAAAGTACGCTCTACTATATCAGCAAGATCTGAATATTTTAAAACTTCGTTATCAACGAACGCACCTCATTTGCTACGCTTTACGTGCAATTTTCAACTTGTTTAATTTTATGATTAAGATTGCGTGTTTTTTCATCATTCTGTATTAATATTCATCTAATTATTTCATCATTCTGTATCATATAGTTGTACTGAAAATCTGCGTATTTAATATTATGCATTTTTTAAAATCCCTCCAAACGTAGACAAGTATCATAATTTATTAATTCTGGATATTTTATTGTTATAGCACTCAAATGTGAAAAAAGTTCGTCGCTCCAAATCTATGATATCTAGGAAAATTACTTTTTGAAAATAGTCATTCATGTATGATTTTTTGAGAAAGCATGTCAAGTTCTACTTTATTGTTGCAGGAGATGTTTCTAGTTATACACTACCTGGCCATTGATGACCGGCCACTTGCGATTTTATACATTTTGTTAAATATCTAGAAAAAAATGAGGAATTATCCTGAACGTCCAGTTGTGTAAACAGAATTGTATAGGTCATTTATTACCGTCGGGAAAAAAATCTTATATCGTCATATATCATTTATTTCTCGAAAACCCCATAGGGGACCGGTAATAAATTGGAAAAGAACGAAGACCTTTTGGATAATCCTGTCAAAACTAATGTAGCAAAAGTGTTCAAACTGCAGTTTATGATTAAGTTGCTGTGTTCCTTTTTATGAGGATATCATGTATATATAATCGTAAAAAAAAATAAGGTTTTTATAAAAACATTCCCAAAATCTTCGAAGTTTTTTGCTTATATTGGGTGAGTGCAAAAGTTCACGAGGAGTTTGAGAGTAAAAGTCACACAATGATTAGGCAAACAAAGTTATTTATTCAATCAATGATATATGCTCTATCGTTTTCTATAATCTCTTTCCAAAGTTTTGGCAGCATACATACATGTAGTGTAGATCTGTATTTTAAAGTATTGCGACCAGGTTCTTTTCAAAAAAATAATGCATTCGCTAGAGTTGTAGGCTGTGATCAATAAAATAAATGCCTTATGAGAACATTGTTTATTTAAAGTAGAGTTATAAAAATTAAATCATTTCTTACTGAAATAATTAGGGATGGTGCCTGTAACCATTTTTCAAGAGACCTTTGTTACATGACTGAGTGCATGAAGCGAGAGAGAGGCAATTGAATTTTCTCATTCAGAATTCACACATTGGCATCCAGAATTGGCGAAAAGGAGCATATGAAAAGTGAATGATATCATAACCATGAAATTTTCTGTTACGCTTTAAACAATTAAGATGATTTTGAATTTAATACAGGGCAACCAGAAATGGGCAGTCCTAAAAAAATACGCCAAAAAGAATTCGCGCCAATTCGTACGTTAGGACTCTGTTTTGGGAGAATTTATGAAAGACACAATAATGTGGCATGCACAAGGAAAGATTATTACCTAACGAATAAGTTAGAATCACAATTAAGCAGAGAGAAAAGCGATTTTACTGACCGCAAGCAAAGCATATCTTTGTTCTTTTTTTATTTGTTTCCAGCAAGGGTGAAATACGCATCTTAATGAATTCTCTTTATCTGACAGCCGTTTATCAGTAATAAAGCAGATGCTAGATGTTTTTCTTTCTTTTCTTTTGAACGGAAAGTTATTGTGGGATTGAAATAAAACGTTAAGATGAAGTAGCTATTTAATTAGAGATTAGTTTTAACTGTAATTTAGAAAAATGTAAAATTTAAGAATACTATATGTGATTCTACATCACATATATCACCCCTTTCACAGGCAAAAAAAATCTATAAAGGTACATGCAGGGAGAGAAATCAATTTTCATATGCTCTTACAAGTAACAATGTGTAAAATGTTCATGAAAACAAACTAAATATTTACTAAATAAAGTAAACAGTAATTGAACTTCTCTCTAAGTAGGCAACCATCCCAAATAAAAGTATATATATATATATATATCATGATATAAATATATTGGTACCATAAATTTTGTAATACAAATGACATCATATATTGTTTCTATTTAGAAACAGCTGCAGCTTCATTAATAAAATTTGTGATCACTCTTCAATTTGTCTTATTTAGACAAGGACCTGTATCAAAAATGTGCACATACAAATAAAAGAAAATACCAGGTCTAAGTCCACAGGTCACTTACCAATTGGCAATAAATTCCAAAATGTTTGTAATAAGAAACATTAAATATGTGTATTGATCAATACAATAATAATAGCAAAATACTGGAGTAATATAATGCAATTAAACGCAAAACATAATACACAAATAAACAAAAACCTAATGTAAATAGAAGGATTAAAAATGTCCATAATAATGAATAATAGGAAATTTTTGAAATTTCCACCATTTTTTTTTTAGTTTACAACATAATTTTTACTACAAACATTGCCATATCTATTTTAGATGAGAGTTCAAGAAATGCTAGACATCCAACATGTGGAAATTTTTTTGAAACACTGTCGTTGACCATTTACTTCCATGTGATAACAACGTTCCTAAATGTATATCTTATAATTTTTTTGTCCTTTTTTTTCAATATCCAAGCTAATGATTTTTTTATTAAGTTAAATCTGAAATTTAAAATCAACGTTGCATTATATTGGCATCTAAGACGATATTTTAGTGTAACATGAGGAAAGAAATCCTCGTAAAGAATTCGGTATCTTCCCCAAAATACTTTTATTCAAAAATAATTACTGGTGAGTGGGAGACACTGAACTTTCATGCAAAAGTGTAAAAAGTCTAGAAGTGTAGGTAAGATGTGTGGAAATGTAATCTGGAGACCTGTAAAGTAACTTCAATTTAAGATACGACTGGTATAAAGACCAATAAAAGACATGCATTAGCCACTAAAGCAAACGTATGACAGCATCTTTGCTTATATAAAAATTACAATATATCTTCACTTCATATCCTTTGAATCAGAAGTGTGAAAACATTGACAGGTATGCATTTTTAAATACTACCTTGACTGTCGTATACCACATCGTTATCTGCAAAATGACTCAAGTGTAATATTTTTTATGTGGAAGTACCCTGTACAATTTATAAAAGGGTGAGTATTGAATAAAAGTGTATAAGTGTGTGAATTTTAATGTATATATAAAATTTTACACCTTGCTAGAATTTTAAATAAAGAAGGAGTAAGCTCCGCTACATGTGTAAGCATACATTGGCTGAAAAGGAATCTTAATGTTCGTAAATGTAGTGTAAAGTACTAATGTATATCATGTATACCCGAATGAAAATAAAGAAATGTGGAGAAGTGAATGCAAATGATATCTAATTACCAACAAATGTTATGCAAAAAAATGTATATATCTATCTAAATTGCGCCTAAAGAGTAATGAAATTCATATGTGTAAACGGGAGAACATGGGATAGTGCAAATGGGAAGGCAAAAAAATCTGACTGGATTAAATATCCATAATCTAAACAAAAAGTGTAAAGAAACGACTTATGTATTGAAGATAATAACCAATATGTTATAAAAAAAACTTCACAGAGGACCGATAATTAAACAATTGCATATGTAAATGTACATGTATGTGAATAACTTTATCTGCATAGCATGCTGCAAAGTATATATACCTTTGTAAACTACCATTGTAAAAATCTTTGTATAAAAACATTGTAATTGCTGCATGCAAAGAGAAGTTGTATGAAAAGTGAGTCAGTTGCAAATATCCACAAGTATATCAAAAGAAAAAAGAACTTTGTAAAAATTTCACCACTGTAATATTGATACACCAGTAAACATTCGCACTAACACTGTGTGTAAAGAAAAGTGCAATTGATAATTACACAGACCTACAAAAAAAGAGTAGCTACATCGAGTTAAAACAACATAGATGTGCAATTTTTTTATCTATCGCGAAAGATACAAATAAAGAAAAATAAATTGTGTAAACAAACATTTAAGATTCACCGCAGAAGTCTTACTGATAATTAGGGCTTAACCACCAGAAGAAAACTATCAATAAATCAAAAATGTGAAATTTTGAATCATTCATCTATTCCTGAGCTCACGAAACAGTTGAATGAAAGAGAATCCAAGATATGAACATTGAACGAAAAATGAAAATCATGAAATGATTGAAAGTAATCTTTAAATAACAATGTATTAAAATGTGTACACCATATGAAAAATAAAAATATATTCGAAAGAATAGTGTATGTAAAAAAATATAATTAATGCTTTATGTTTGTTTTATGAATAAAAAGGTTAACAATGTAAAAATACTGTGTAAAGGAGCGGAGAAATCCAAGTATCACATGAAGGTGAATAACAAAATATGTAAATAACTAAATATACTTGAAATAGCATACCTGAAGAAGTGTTGAATATTTACGTTATATTTTAGAGTGAATGAAAGCTTGTTTTTGCTTGAAATAAAATTTAAATGTATTACAGCAAGTGGAAAAAGCAGGGTGATTTATGTCGAAAAACTTCTTGTAAGCACGGTTATGTGCGATGCAGTTAATGCAACTTGAAGCATTTTTACAATTATCTGAAGTGTGTGATCCACCACAATTAGCACATGCCAAATCATATGCACAAAATTTTGCCAGGTGGCCTATTTGTTGGCAACGGAAGCAACGTTTTATGTTAATAAATGGCCTGACAGTGTAGTCAACAGAATTAATATTTAATTTTCCATGTTGAATTAAGAGGTCAGCTATCCATGATATAACACTAATTGTCCAGTTATATTTTAATCCCTGTCTTAATTTATGCTTTCTTTCAAAGTTAATGGAAGGAATGGTACTGCCAATCTTTTCATTTATAGCTATCATAATATCTGGTATACCTATATTGTCATCAAGACCCAACAGAATTATTTTTGTGCAGTCAGATAGATCTCTAACTTGATTTTTGAGCTCACATAAATTTAGGATGTAATTCGGTATTGAAATAAGATCAGTATTCTTGTTTTTTGATAATTTAGAGTTATTTGTACCAGAATTTATGTGTGTTTCAGATTCAACTTTATCCAGAAATTTGGCCAAATCTTTCCCACTAGAATTACATTCCTTATCTTTAATAACATTAAGGGGTTCATCCAATTTAGATTCATTAATGTCGCATTGAATAGCTATCTCATGCATAGACTGTTTGGACGAGTTCAGTGTTCTTACTTTTTCGAACAACAGCTCATTTAACCTATGTAACTGGTCGTTATTTTTTTGTAAAACAGTCCACTCAGATTGAACACTATTCACCAAATCACATAAAATATTAAACTTTAATTCAATTTCTTTTTGATAGGAATTAAATTTTGCCATGAGTTCTGGATTATTCTCATTTAAAATAGGATCAATTAATTTCTGAACATCCGAAACAACAGATCTAGAATATCTGTTAATAGATTCCTTTAAACTACTCAAACATGAAATCTCAAAAGAATTAGAATCTAAGCCAATTGTTTCAGAATCCATATTAGTTTTAGAAGACATTACCTGTTTTGCATCAGGTCTTAACTTAAAATTAAACACAACAGATGGATCTTGTGTCAATTTACGTGACTTTCTTTTAGTCATTATAAACAAGTTATATCCTAAATTATAAAAATACGAAAATAAACAAACGAGCACAGTATCAGATTATTAAAAAAATGGACCTATCTACAATGCAATATAATAAAAGCAGCTATATGTGAGAATATTTTTAAATAGATGCTAAAAATTTAAAATAAATGTCTATCCATAAACTAATCAAACTTGTTTTACATTTATAAAAGTGAAAAAGCATGAAAAAAAATCTCAATATTTATTTAAATATTAGAAAACTGGACCCTCTCTAACGAAATATTTTTGCAAGTGGCTGCAAATAGGAAAAACAAACAATGGAAATATATATCTAAAAAGTCTTAAAATAAATTAGAAGGGGGGAAATTAGTCACTTTAGTTAAGACGATATTTTGTTTTAATGCACTGTTTATATCCTATATGAAATGCCTAAGAAATATCCTAATAAATATTAAGGAATTTATCAAATTTTTTTTTTTATTATTTTTTTTTTAACACTCCTAAAATTGAAGTTTTTATTAGCTAATATAATTGACGAAAATAATGATTCATACTGTATCTTATTCAATATCATACTGTATCTTATTCATCTTTTTTTTTTTTTTTTTTTTTTTTTTTTTTTTGCAGACTAGAGTGTAAAAATAATTCTACTCGAACAGATATAAACAATGCACACACTTTAAGAATATTAAGATGTTAGATAGGTTTAATTATGCAAATAAGAACATGGCTAGTCTTTGCACAAATAAAAACAATCTCCCAATAAAATTACTGTACAAACAATATAAAGCACAACTTACCTTTAAAGTGAAAAAAAATCAGGAAAGAAAAGTAGGATAAAATGTAATAATATATTTTTTGATACATGAATTTATAATTCGATTATGCATGCATCATTATTATTATTTATGTCATGTGCACATGGCATGTGATTCAAACGATAAAATTTTATTTATCTGAAAATGAGCCTACTGTCAATAATATATGAAGGTGCATACATCCTTATTGTATAACCAGTATTCACATGCATCTTTCTCTGTATTGTTTCTTTTATATAAACCTCATATTAAAAAAATAATGGTTGCAACCCGACAACATCATGCCTTATTTTTTATAGGAAAAAGAGATGCACCATTAACTTACCTAGAACTTTTTCATCTACATGAAAATATAATATAAAATTTATGAAAAAGAAAAAGGAATATATGTCAATTTATAACACTTCAAAAATAACTGTATTAAAAAACAAACAAAATATCTAGTCATTAATTAATGATGGAAATTATAAAAATACTTTCTTTAAAAATAATAAACTGTCTTGATATTTCTCAAACGACTTTCAGCAAAAAAATGCACAGCAATAAGTACTTAGATATTTGAAAAATATAATTTTATCATACTATCGTTTGTACCATAGTTTTTGAATAGCACTTGTAAAACTGTGGAATGTTTCAAGACAATCTAAAATCATTTATAATTGTTCTTATTTAAAGAAATTCAATTAGAGCACAGAAAAACTAATACATAATAAACTAAAAATTGGTTAAAAATTACTCAACAAAAAATTTTTTTTAAATAAAAATGCAATGTAAAAAAAAATGGAAATTGCTATTTAACACTTATTAAACATGAAATACATACACTTTCTCATATTCGCAATTTATGCTGTAAATATTTATCAATGAATGTCTTCTTCACTCATTTTTTTTAACTTTCAACTACTACAAATAAACTTGTAACAGTATTATCGTAAAAAAAAAATAAACGTCTAATAGCGCACAAAATTACAGACACAAAATTGATCAATGCTGTAGTTTTAAGGGTTTTTTTTAATAGTATAGCGCATGTAATTATTTTTGTGAAAAACATCAGTGTCAGCATCCAAAAATTTAAAGAATAAATCCAATGTGAAGATCATATTATCGACGAATGACGAAGAATTTAAACGTCAAAACGAAATTCTGTGTCACTTTAGTCGAAAGCATATGGAATCGTCACTGAAGTACACCGCTAAGATGAAATAAAAACATTATGTCAGTGAGCGTGATATTGTTGATTTAACGGAGGTGAAATAAGAGTCACAAATCGTCAGTCGTAGATTCTTAGGCCTACATCGGCAGGGGAAAATTTAACGAGCGGAAGCGAAGCACCGATCATCACGAAACGTCCCGATCAGAAGAATCACTCGCTCAAATAAAAGAGAACTTGTCACTATAAGCCAACTCCATAATGAGGTCCAGCAAGAAAAAATCCGGCAGTAATAATTCACATGAGCATAGGCATTTCACACAACAATCTGTGAACTAGGGGAGAACTTATGTAATGATTCACAAACATAAGCAGGACTTATCTGACGAGGAAATAGTCGTTCGAAAATACTTGAAGACTGACGTTAATAGTTCACATTTATAGTATTCAGGCAAATAAATAGTCCGGAAAAATCTGGCAGGCAAATAAAAAGCTGGGTAAATAACAGCAGGCAAATAACAGCAGGCACCATCCCTCGATGTTTGAAAAAGTTGCGAATGCCTGGTGTAGGCACCATAGTTTCTGTAGTGTAGATCTGTATTTTAAAGTATTGCGACCAGGTTCTTTTCAAAAAAATAATGCATTCGCTAGAGTTGTAGGCTGTGATCAATAAAATAAATGCCTTATGAGAACATTGTTTATTTAAAGTAGAGTTATAAAAATTAAATCATTTCTTACTGAAATAATTAGGGATGGTGCCTGTAACCATTTTTCAAGAGACCTTTGTTACATGACTGAGTGCATGAAGCGAGAGAGAGGCAATTGAATTTTCTCATTCAGAATTCACACATTGGCATCCAGAATTGGCGAAAAGGAGCATATGAAAAGTGAATGATATCATAACCATGAAATTTTCTGTTACGCTTTAAACAATTAAGATGATTTTGAATTTAATACAGGGCAACCAGAAATGGGCAGTCCTAAAAAAATACGCCAAAAAGAATTCGCGCCAAATCGTACGTTAGGACTCTGTTTTGGGAGAATTTATGAAAGACACAATAATGTGGCATGCACAAGGAAAGATTATTACCTAACGAATAAGTTAGAATCACAATTAAGCAGAGAGAAAAGCGATTTTACTGACCGCAAGCAAAGCATATCTTTGTTCTTTTTTTATTTGTTTCCAGCAAGGGTGAAATACGCATCTTAATGAATTCTCTATTATTAAGAAAACAGTCTTCACATGACTGCTTCGTGAAGCGAGAGGGAGGCAATTAATTCCTCATTCACAATTCACACATTGGCATCCAGAATTGGCGAAAAGGAGCATATGAAAAGTGAATGATATCATAACCATGAAATTTTCTGTTACGCTTTAAACAATTAAGATGATTTTGAATTTAATACAGGGCAATCAGAAATGGGCAGTCCTAAAAAAATACGCCAAAAAGAATTCGCGCCAATTCGTACGTTAGGACTCTGTTTTGGGAGAATTTATGAAAGACACAATAATGTGGCATGCACAAGGAAAGATTATTACCTAACGAATAAGTTAGAATCACAATTAAGCAGAGAGAAAAGCGATTTTACTGACCGCAAGCAAAGCATATCTTTGTTCTTTTTTTATTTGTTTCCAGCAAGGGTGAAATACGCATCTTAATGAATTCTCTTTATCTGACAGCCGTTTATCAGTAATAAAGCAGATGCTAGATGTTTTTCTTTCTTTTCTTTTGAACGGAAAGTTATTGTGGGATTGAAATAAAACGTTAAGATGAAGTAGCTATTTAATTAGAGATTAGTTTTAACTGTAATTTAGAAAAATGTAAAATTTAAGAATACTATATGTGATTCTACATCACACATACACTCTAAAAAAAAATGTGTAAATTTACACACAAAAATGTGTAAATCGATGATACAAAAACGACATGTCTATGTGTGTAAACTTGTGTGTAAATTGCGTCAAATGTGTAAATTTCAGAATACACATTTTAATGTGTAATTTGATGATAAGTCCAAATGTGTAAAAGTTATCTGATAACTCTTGAAATACACACTTTAATGTGTGAATTGCACTGAAATACACATATTTCTGAGCACTATTTTTACACATACATATGTGTAATACTCTTTTTTTACATATATTTTTGTGCAATAGGAAAATACCTACAATGTTGTGTAATATGCAAAATACACATGTTTTTGTGTTATGTACAGAATGCACAGCTTTTTGTGTAATATTCTGTTTTTACACATATGTCTATGTAACATGGAAAATACATTTTTGTGTAATATTTAAAATACATAGGTTTTTGTGTACAAAGATTTACCTTATTCTTTGATGTGTAAACTGCGAAAAAGTTTTTAAAATAGCAAAACAAAATTACATGAAGAACAAATTCGTATGCTTGACTTGTTTCTAAGTACGCGATCGTAATTATGTAAATACGTAATAACTATAGTTGTCATTCAATCCGTCCGTCTGTCTATCTGTCCGTTCGCATATAACAACGCAAAAACTACTTAATCCGAATTGTTTGAAATTTAAAATACATAACTCTTGCATAATTTTATCAAGTCATTTCAATTTTTATGAAAATGAGATGCATAATTCAATTATAGAGACAGTCAAAAGCGTTCCCTTGCATAACGGCCCATGTATAAAAATAGTTTCAAGTGCCTTTTAATAATGTTACACGTTTTCGAACATAATAAAATTGACTTGCATCTATGAAGTATATACTACAATATAAATTCTGTATAATCTGTAGTACAGAGAATAGTTTTTATTAATTTACAGGGCCATACTAAAATATTACATTACATTATGGTAAAGAAGGAAACATTGTTTGGGACGCGTTTTAATTTTATAAAAATTTATCTGAAAAAAAATTATAATTGCTTCTGTGTCTGTAATTGGATTTGGTGTAAACATTTGAATTTTTCGGACTAGGTTAAAAAAACTATTTCTTCTGACATCAAATGACATTTTTTTTAGAGTTTTTATTTATTTTTCTTGTAGTTTTTGAATGCAATACGCTTACAAAAAGTCTTCAATTTAAAAATCACAAACGAAAAACCATGAATTGAAATCTATGAAAAGCTGTCTTTTGTCATCGGTATAAAATGAAATAAGAAATGTATAGCATGTAAAATAATAAAAACTCGAAGTTTTATAGCAAAATATATTATAAACACGCTGAAATAGATAGTATTTAAACCGAATAATTATTTTAAATGCTATATAATGTTAAAACTGCAAATATTTACTCTTATGTTACAATATGTGATTTTAAACATGAAGAAATAATTTAAAACACAAAAATAATAAATTATTTTTTCCAAATTTGTAATAAGCAGAAAATAACACACTTCTCATCCATATTATAATTTTCAAGTGTTAAATTGTAAAATAAATGAACTTACCTTTGAAAAAAAATCTGTTCTGGGCTATCAAAATTCAAAATTCATTTTAGCAATAATGATCTAAAACTGCTCATGTGATCAAACTCAGTATCGTCGTATGTTGAGAATTTTAAGAACATATGTGGCAAAAATGCTATGATGGATGATAGCAGTAATAAATAAGACCCCCGATTAAGGGTGTATTTCAATACAAATTACCTTTTTTCTGATTTATTTTTAAATTCGTTTTTTCTCTCAAGCGCATCAAACTGGCAAATTCTCTTATTTAGAAAGTATATTAGGTCCCGTGCTTTTCAATTTTTTGATAAATGCAGAAAATATTGCAAAAAAATGCTGTTAAAGTCAACGTTTTAAACCGAATTTTCCGAAGCGGGAGATCTGGGAACGAAAAAAAGAGTCATACTGGGGAAATAATAGTTTATAAATCTAATTCTAATGAATTTAACAAAAAATAAAATCACACGACATCTTATAGATCTCTTTAAAAGTCACATCAGCAAGTTTCGTGTTTTTACTTCTAAAAGTGAGTCTGAAATTGTATCAGAAAATTTCGAACTGTTGAAGGTGAAAAAAATGTTTTCGAATGCACCCTTAACCCTTTCCGGCGCGGTGTCCCTTAAAAAGGACACCTAATTTTAATTTTACTGGCACCAAGAATATTTAATTAAAATTTTCCTTTGATAAAATGCCTGAAAATAAGCAAGTTCGTATTCTCTAATAAATTCGTTTATAAATTCTGGTGGCAGATAATTATTTCAATTAAACTTACTCCGCGCCGGAAAGGGTTAATGCTCGCTGGTCATTTTGACTTTAGTGTACATCGCAGTTATGTAACACGGAGATACAAAGGTGTAATTCACTTTACATTATGATCTGACTGAAGCAAAATTCAAACTTTAAAAAATTTAGTTATTAAAAAATAATTTTAATCATTCATTGCGAAAATTACATTTTTATTTATAAAATTGTACATTTAAAAATAATAACTCTTGCTATCTATGATTTTCATTTTTGAAAACATAGCTCATTTTTCAGGTCTTATATGAAAGTTTTTGCACAATTTTCCAAGAATCTATGTTGCCAGGGCCAATATCACTCTGATATCGTCATAAAATAATACAAGCGGATTTATAAGAATTTACTATAGTGGCTTTAAATGAAATGTGATAAATTTTTTTCCATATAATTGTCTGTTAGAAATCCATATAACCGTACTTATTTTTACCAGACACAGCTAAAAACAAAGTAGGAATACACAGTTAATAACTTTTTTTTATGTGAATGAAGTATAAAATTGCAGACCATACATAAAATAAAATCACACTTAGGTATATTATCATTAATATTTTATTTACAAGTATGGAGGATAGTTATAAATAACAAAACTTATTTTAACACTCCGCCTACCAGACAGTTCCCCCGTCGGATCGGCCAACAAAAATTAGTTTAAAATTCCGTAAAAATAGGGTGTAAAAAAAATCATGATTTAAAAAGCAATAATAATAAAGATCGAATTTTTGTATTTAAATCATATTTCTTTTTATTTGAATCGGATTTTTTTTTTCTCCAGCATTGAAATATTGAATAGATGTAGGTTTAGCCTAGGTTTCTAAGATTAATAGATTCTAGGTTTCTAAAAAATTAGACTTTTATTTACTAACATAATCTATGTTTTTGCACTTTAACCCTCTGACAGTCTTGCAAAAGGGCAAAATTGTAATGTTGTTTTCTCAGCATTTTGTTTTAATTGCTAAAAAAATATAATTCTTTCAAAATTATAGAAAAACCTTATTTACGAATATAAATGTTATACTTGAATGTGTTAATTATTGCACAATGTATTAAAAATCCATTAAATCAACTGAGTTATATCATTTTAATTATTGCTTGTATTGCAGTGAAACTTGGAGCTTAGGGAACATCTATAGACGGGCTTGTCAGTGAGAGGGTTAATCAATAAAATTTAATTATTATTTAGTAACTACAAAAATTATAAAAACTGTAAATATGTAATTTCATTAATTAATATAATACTATAAAGTTATATACATTAATATTTTGCAATAATTATGTAAAACTATATTAAAAAATAATGATTTTACATTTATTAAAATTATCAGTTGCTGCATTTAATTTTAAATTGATTACAATCTTTAATTAGGTATGTAATGCATATTGTAATGCTTAAATTAATAAACGATAATTCAGTATTTAATATTTATTCTAAAAAGAAAAAGGGCAGAATGCTTGTTCTAAAAAAAAGGCACTATTACATAAGAAAATATATTACTAATGTGCTTAGTAGCAATAAAAATAAGTACATAATTTTTTAGTATGATAAATATAAAAATCATTAATTTTCAATATTTCTATAAATCACGAATTGAAAAATACAATTAAATAACATGTTTTAATAATATCCTGCTTTTTTCCAAGAAATAAAGTTCTATCATTTTTGTTAAGTCTTGGGTGCACATATTTAGAAATACTGCGGTATAGAGGGATTTATTTCAAAAAAGATCTGGCTATATTTCACTATTTTTTAAAAAGTAGGGTGCATTTTGTTAATTTCAAAAGGGGCAAAGTGTTGCAGCCTTAACAAATAGCCAAAATGAAACAGTAATCAACAGAATTAATAAAAACAGCAAATAAGTAATTTCAATATGGCATAACCAACATAACTAACAAATATTATTGGTAGCTCATTTTGCATTTGTAGTAACAAAAATTACTGTTAATAGCATAAATCATACCTTACACAATGTATGTGCATACTAATATATATATATATAGCCGAAATTTAGTATACTTTAAATGTTTATTTCATATAAAAGAATAAACAATTTAATTACTTAAAGGAAATTATGACATCACAAATTATATTAGATTTAGATTTAAATATAATATTTAAATGAAATATCTTTAATGCCTTAACAAAGTTATTGTATTTAATGTTTCGCAGGACTCAGAAATTAAGATTAGAAACAATTATTAAAGCTTTTTTATCAGATTTTGGTGTACTGTATACAGTATTCCAAATTACATTAATTTTAATACACTTTCCAAATTACATTAATCTTAGATTTTAATACGTTTGTGTCATTTAGAACAATTAGATTTAAATCAATTTTGATTTAAATAATTGATTTTTATTTCAAATTGTTGATTAAAATAATGATTTAATCGCTAGCTTAAATCCACTTTTTAAAACAGTTAACACCCTAAGTAAAATCCAAATGAATGCGATAAAATTTAGAAATTGGTTTGTAAACTTGTTTTATTAGATCTAAATTCATAAAAATCTCGAAACATTTAAAAAATATATCGAATAAAAGCTAATGAATTTTAACTGTGGTTGTATGCATTATTGTAATTTTTGTGCACTGTTTATCTTTTATTTCTTTTTTCGTGTGTTAATCATATATTTTCTGATACTGTGTATCGTATAGATATTTTGAAATTCCTTTCATTAAAATCATTCACAAAATAAAATAATAAAAGCTTCTAGAATTTAAAAAAAAATAAATAGACAATATAATTATGACATTTCAGTCTCATTCCTTCAAACATATGGATTATTCATAGATTTTTATTTATTTCAACAAAATCATTGTAATTTAAAGAAAAGCAAACAGAAAAAATATTTTTCATACCTATTTTCCATCGACATATTTCTTCATTTTTTTATGGTAATCCATAGAATCATTTGTAGAAAACAAATAGTCCAATATTAATTACAAAAGCAGTGGCATGAATCTATTTTACACATACCAACAGCATTTGTAAACTTTCTTGGACGTATTTTGTATGAAATACAGAATTTTGCGATACTCTTGTAATATTTTTTTGCTTAAATTTTTAAACTTAGACGGACTATACGTACATAAACGGCTATTTTTACAAACAAAATGTTCTCGTTCTCTGTGTATTCCAAAGATCAACAAATAAACTTTACCGTCTTTAATTAAAAAATCGTCTGCGAGTTTTCCCTATTGCACATGGCATATGCGCATGCAAAAATTATAAAGCAAAAAATGCTTACTTTACTAAACTTTCAAGTTTATCACCTGTTCGTTCAAAACAGCAGGCTTAATATTTTTTTTTTCCTTTTTGAAACCACAGAAGTATAAGTGTCGCAGAAGTGTGTTTTGTTAACGACAGCTGATCGTTGACAAAAAATCACCGTAAAAGATAAACTGACATATATACCTGAACCTGAAACATTTTTACACTCTTCTATTTTTGCAAGAAAAAAATACTAGATTCGTGAAAATTTTCGAATTCTTGTTTTTAATGGATTTTACACATTTTATAAGGTTAAAAATGTTTTTATAAAATGTTTGTTTGTATGTCTGTGACTCTGTCTGTCTCTATGTGATATAAATTTTGTTGGCACTCTATCTCAAGAACTAATACATGGAATACGTTTTCATTTTATTTGAACCTTATACATACACATGCATATATATATATTTGTGTGTTAGAAATGTGATTCTATATGTCAATAATTAATTTATAACAAACTGAAAATTGCATTTTAAACGTAGCAAATGAGATGCGTTCGTGCTATGACAAAGTTCTAAAAATATTCAGTTTTTGGTGTAATGGATACAGTATTTCGGATACAGTATAGTGGCCGAAATCTTCGGTGTGTCCCTGTAAATACTATCTGCTTTCTGTCAGCGGTGTAGTCGTAAAAAAAGCAAAGGGTATATGCATAAAACAGAGGGTATACCCTAGAGTGTATACACTGTAGCTCTTTTGAGAAACAGAGGGTATACCGAGTTCCTTAAAAAAATCCAAAGGGTATACGGCGTGTACCCGCGTATACCCTCCACTACATCCCTGCTTTGTATTATACAGGAAGTAACTTATAATAAACCTCAACAACGTACATAAAATGTGAAATAGTTTAATCGTATTATAACGCGCCCCGAACGGTATCTCCCCTATACACTGTAAAAAAAAAACCGTTAAATTTACGGCAAAAAACTGGCAACTTTTGCGCCAGTTTATTACTGTTTAATTTACAGCAAACAACTGTAATTTTTTAACGAGGAATCTGTTCTTTTAACACTTTAAAACCGTTACATTTACAAAGATAAACTGTTATTTTAACAGAAATATCTTGTGAATTTTACAGTGAATACCTGTAAATTTTATCAGGAAAAACCGTAAATTTTAACAATTTTTCTGGTATTTTTTACGGTTAAATACTGTCATATTTACAAAAATAAATTGTTATTTTAACAGAAATGTCTTGTTATTTTTACAGTGAATACCTGTAAATTTTATAAGAAAAATCTGCAAATTTTATCAGGAAAAACCGTAAATTTTAACAATTTTTCTGGTATTTTCTACGGTTAAATACTGTTATATTTACAAAAATTAACTATTATTTTAACAAAAATAACTTGTGACTTTTACAGTGAATACCTGTGAATTTTATCAGGAAAAACCGCAAATTTTAACAATTTTTCTGGTATTTTTTACGGTTAAATACTGTCATATTTACAAAAATAAATTATTATTTTAACAGAAATGTCTTGTTATTTTTACAGTGAATACCTGTAAATTTTATCAGAAAATTCCGTATATTTTAACAAATTTTATGGTATTTTCTACGGTTAAATACTGTTTAATTTACAGAGATAAACTATTATTTTAACAGAAATATCTTGTGATTTTTACAGTGAATACTTGTAAATTTTCCAAGAAAAAACTGTAAATTTTAATGAGCTTTATGGTTTTTTTAACAATTTTACACTGTTACATTTGCAAAGATAAACTGTTAACTTCACACAAATATTTCGTGATTTTTATAGAAAAAAAACTCGTATATCTTACATAAAAATTATGTAATTCCTACGATAAAATTTGTATCCTTTACAAAAATCTTTTTTTTCCCCCAAATACTGAATATCCTAAAACTAATAACCTAATTGAAATACACTTTAATATTTTACCTCTCAGAGATTCTTAGACAATGTAAATTACAAAGCTATTCAAAATAAGCTAGGATTTAATATGAAATGGTTTTTCCATTAATTTTCATAAAGTTACACTTTTAAACTTTTATTTGATCCCTGGGAATCAAATTATATTTTAAGAAGTATTCCACATGTTCTGACAAGTACAAGAGTGATATATTTTATGGCCAAAACATACAGAGTTAAACTAGAATTTGTAAAATTACATTGCTTCTTGCTTTTAAAAACAGACAGAAGACTTCACAATACCAAAAAACTGAGAAATTTCATAAAATTCCAAATATAATATTTTAATAGACTTTGGTTATAAAATAATTGAATCATTACTGTTGTACTTTGCAGAGCATGGAGGAAAACTTTCTAAAGATATCTTATATTAACAAAAGACCCTATAAAAATGTTAAAAGTGTAAATTTTTGAAAATAACTGGCAGGATCAATTGATCAATAGAATTACAATTCAAAGTTTATTTTGAATTAAAAACATTTTAGCCTACATATTTCAATAGGTAAAAAATTAAAGCATGTTTCAATTTCAGGGATATTTGGCATACTGATTTATGTACCAATGTATCTAACTTTGACATAAATAGTAATTTTTTGCTAAAAGAATAATTCAGTAAAAGGTGCAATATAGTTAAAGCACTATTTATGCCATTTGTCAGCTGTTTGGTCATTAGAGAAACTAATATTTAAGATAATTATATGCAATTGAAAAAATATTGTGAAGCAGCAAGATGAGAATTCTTGTTTCCTGACAGTAGAGAATATACTTTTTTTTGTAACAAAAAGTCTCATCTCCTGACGCAAATGCATGAAGAATGTTTTTATATCTTAAAAATTGTTTCAATATTCCAGTTTAGCTATTCCATATATGATCAAATAACACAAAATAAGAAAAAAAATTTGATAAATTCAAATGAACAAAATTTCTCAGAACTGTTGTTTTGTCAGCATTAAACAGATTAAATTTTAAAATATTAGATTACCTCAACCTTCATATAGACTTAAAGTAAGCAGTAATGTTTAGAATTTGAAAATATATCAAAACAAACAAATGAAATTATGTCATTTATTACAAAATATAAAAATATACATAAAATTCAAATTGATTCAATATATATTTTTTAATTATCACATATTAAACATATACATTATTTTTCTTCGCTTCTAAGTTCATCTTCAAAAAATGGTTGGGGTTTATTCTAAAAGCACACCTGCAAAAGAAATATTTTTGCTTTAGTTGTTAAAATAAGACTTAAATATACTTTTTTGTTAGTTGGGTACAAGTGATAAATAAATAACCAAATATTGTTCCCATCTTTAATATTTGTATCGATATCATTAAATAAATAATCAAGTGTGAGTATTACTCATGCTTAGAGGATTCCACACAATAAAAAAAATTTGCATTATTTAAAAAATTGTTGCTAAAAGGATATTAACACTTACATACTATACACAACTATACTGGTCATTCTATGTCAAATCAACCAAAAAAATTCAATATTCAACCTGACCATTTCAGATTTCAATGAAACTGCCAGGGATCATTCTGTATGATAATATAAATTTTTTTTTTTTTAATCGCTTTAAATTTTCATGTAATTAATTATTTAAATTTTGAAAAATGATCATTTTTTTACTTTCATAAATATTTTCAATTTTAAATTTCTCAAGTTTTATTAAACGTAGAAAATTTTACGACCACTCCTTTTAAAGTGGAGTTTATAAGGTTTATATTGATATGCAAGTTGACTATGCATACTTAAAAAATATATACTTTTTTATTTTTTTTAAATTTTTTAAAAAAAAATTTTTAAGTTTAAAATTTTTTAGATAGTCATTAAAAAAAAAGAAATTAAGAATTATATGTTTGTTGTAGTATTATAAGCTTAAAATTCAGACTTTTTTAAAGTGGGATCTAAATGGGATCAGGAGTTATGAAATAAAAGCTGAAAATTACTATACAAATTATAAATAAATAACAAAATAGATAGAATTAAATTGTTATTTTAATGGTAACTTTCAGCTTTTATTTCATAACTCCTGATTCTATTGAGATCCCACTCAAAGAATTTCAGCAGTTTAAGCTTATAATATTACAATAAACATGCATTTAAAAAAAAATTAAAAATGACTGTCTAAAAAATTTTTTCATTAATATATATACATATATGTTACTTTTTTTAACTATGCATAGTCAACTTGCATATCAAATTAAACCTTATAAATTCCTCTTCAAAATGAATGGCCATAAAATTTTTTATGTTTGATAGAACTTGAGAAATTCAAAATTTAAAATGTGTAAGCAAGCTAAAAAATGATGATTTTTAAAAATTTAAATAATTAACTATATGATATTTTGGTGCAAAAAAAAAAATAAATAAATAAAATAAAAATTATGAACATATATTCTCATTTATATCATCAGACAGAACAATTCCTAAAGGTTTCTTTGAAATCTGAAAGGGTCAGATTGAGTCAATGGTTGATTTGGCGTGGAATGACTTATACAACAAAGGGTTAGGTAAGTTGTATATAAATACCATAAAAGTTCAAAGATATATAAATTATATCAAATATTGCTATTCTGTCTAATTTCTTTAATCTTATCCTAAAACTGTTTATGATTAATCTAATTTTGGTACTGAGAATAAAAGTAGTGTATATTTAAACTTCATTTGATATTCCAGAAAACTAAATTCAATGCGGTGAAAATCTTTTCATTTTATGAGTAGCTAAAATAAAACCCTTCTTCAATGTATAAACTTGGAATCCTGCTTAGAGTGGTTCAAAAGGAGGTTGCAAAGTATCACATGAATCGTAAATGGGGAGGGGCACTGTATTTATGACATTAATTCAAATTAGTCGATTTTTAACAATTTCATGTTTATCACTTTTAAACTTGTACTGGGCATTACACTACACAAACATATCATTAAATGCTGTTAGGAAATGTGTGTCTATAATTTTATTATTTTAGGGAGAATGGGTATCTAGCACATGATATTGAAAATATCTCCTTGGGGAAGGGGGTTGTCTTTTGATATCGTTATGATTTCTGATTCAACAAAAAACATTTTTTTATTTGTAACTTTACATCAAAATATTCTGCTGTATTATTTTAGTTTGTTTTTATGGAAATACAAAGTTATTGTTAAATTATTATAAAATTATATAATTCCAAAATATGTAATGCCCCAACATTTGGCATGAAGGTGGCTGGTCCCTCAGCAGCCAAATTCCCCTTGATAATACTAAGTCTATGGGTGTTTGATGCAATCTTATATTCAAAATATCTCCTCAGGGAATTAATATCTTTAACTTCTTTTTTTTTCGGTGTTCTCTTCCTAAAGGATGTCACTTTTTTTTCTTAGCTGTCAAAATATTTCTAAAATTTATGCACAATTTAACATTCTATGTTTTAAAAACTCACGAGCTGAAAGTAAAATTTTAACTCATTTAAAACTATGATAGATTTTTGAAATATTTTGAAAATTAAGGGGAAAAAAAAAAGATACATCTTTTAAGAAGAGAACACTAAAAGCTAAAAATATTAATTTCCCAAGCATATTTTGAATATTAAAAAAAAAAATCAAATGCCCATAGACTCAACATTAATGAGGGGATTTCAGCCACTGAGTGACCAGTCTTAATATTCTTCTGTCATATGCATATATATATATACACCAATGTGAAGTACATTCGAAGTTATACTTGTTTTGTTTGCTAATAAATATAAGAATAAGAAACTTGTCCACTTGTTTTGTTGTTATGATGTTCTGCCCCCCCCCCCCCCCCCCCCCACTCTCCCAGTGAGGATGGATGTCCAAGAAGACATTACGATTCAATACATTATGTAATAAAAAGATATTATTGAACACTTTCAAATAGTAGCTATTTTTAAAGTGTTATTTGATATAAATTCATACACAAAATGAGAGTTTTTTTTTTTTAAATTTTTATTTAAATCAATATAGGTTGCAAAAATAAATATTTAACAATTTCTGTATATCACTCCAAACAAAAAGATTCAAAAATGAAAATTTCATTTTCAGACTTTGATAACAATATTAATATGTGGAACAGGGGGATTCGAAATATGACAACATAGGATATCATAAGGGGGGGGGGGGGGGTGTCCAAAATTACCAAACAATAGATAATGTTATATATGCATAGCTCCTAATCTAGACTTTTAAAAGCCAATGATATACATAGTATGCTGCCTCTGGCACTATGTACTTCAAAGTCGTCCATGTCTTTAAATGTTAATAACTTGGATAATTATCAACAATTTTTTTTCGAAAATCATGATCAACAATGCTTTTATATTTCTACTACAATAGGTACTTCTAGCGTCCTTCAATACCTTTGCTGGATAATCGTAAATCGAAATTTGCATGTAATGAAAAATGTGCTTTGCTCAAAAACTATGTATCTAGGTAATCAGTAGAGTTTTCCTGCAATGTTTAAATTAATGGGACAAATATTTGCACTATGTTTTTGATGACATCTCTGAAAACATATAACCTAAAATTAAAAGAGATGTATTATTGAGTTCAGCGTGATGAAAGCTTAAACACGATATTTCATCCCACACAATATGCAAAGTTTTTTTTTTTATTCAAGTTACTTAATTAGCCCTGATGCCATACGCTGTTTTCACAGTATTTTTTTGACTGACCTTATATTTAACTTGCAATACTTAATAGAAATTTAAAACTTTTTACTAACAAACATTCATAAGTGCATCAAACATAAAGTGTAAATTTAAATGTGAACTTCTGTAAACAGTTATTTTTAAGTAAAAGTTTTCTTTTCTCTTTTTAATTATCAAAATTTAAACTTAAAAAAAGCCAAATGGTGTTGATTGTGGTGTGGTTGGTTTTTGAAAAAAAAAAAAAAAGTTCTCTATAATAAGAGTCTCTAAATTATGGTGATTGTCATCAAATGTCTCGGGCTGACCACTTCACATTTTATATGATAGGCAGGGATTTTGTTAGTTTAATGAGAGCCAGGTGAAGGAGACAAATCACCAAATGTTGTTCTATCGCTATTATTTCATCTATATTATAATAATTCAAAATCATGTGACTGTCATGAACAATTTCAAGCTGACACCTTTTATTTTCATATGCAAAGTTCTTACTTTAATTTAAAAAACAAAAATTCAGAATAAAATTACATAAAAATTGCAATGATCGCAAAGAATTTTTGCTATATTTCAGCTGGTTTGAAATCTCGTCAAACAACCCAGTTAGCATTTTTATTTTTGGCTTAGTAAATTAACATACTGCTTTGGGTTTGAAATTAAATATCATGGTTTATAGTATTATTTAATAGTTTTATTTTATGTTATTTAAAAAAAAAAGAAAAAGAAAAGTCAAAACAATGAGTTTTAAATGTTTCAACTTTAAATGAAATATTTGCATTTTAAATAAATAAGTGAAAGGATTATATTTCAAGTGAAATTAATGAAATAAAAAATGTGACAGGAACAATGTTTGGCGATTTATCATTTGTGCTCGACCAACATAAAACAAACTACCGGGTTCTTGATTTCTTTAACAGAATCTTCTGATTTGGCAAAAGACTGAGCAAGTAAATTGAATTATGAATAAAAGCAACATCACACAATGCTCAGCATAGAATACATTTGAGGGAAACAAAACTGATCGCAAAAGAGAGCTAGTTTTTTAATAACAAATTTCAGGCTCAGCAGGTATTTTTACAAGGTGATGGCAGGATTATCAGCTTTTTTAATCACCCCCCCCCCCCCCCCCAAGAAACAGGCCAACTGTTTTTTAAAATATCACACTAAAAACAGCTTTAATTAAAAAAAAAAACCGTTTATTTTTTAGAAAGCTGGTTTATAGATAATTCATATTTGGGTGGAGCTTGGGAGTGCTTAAGCCATTAGGTAGGGCTCTCCACCTAGCTGTCCTAGATATTTCACATTAAATTTGGATTGATTTATTCTTAATACACTTATTAAATTAAACTTTTATTGTCAAAATACTTTTTCCATTAAAAAAATATTAACTTCAATGACATTTTGTGAAATAAATAAGTTTTTATAACTGCAAAAAAAAACAATCTTGAAGACATAATGTCTGAAAAAAAAATTATAAATATTCAGAAGAATATAATAAATTTAGACTTTAAATTGATGATTTGGCGTACTTTTTTATATAGCTCTATGTAGTATATTACACATTTTGAAGATTAGAGGAAAATGTACAAATATGGACACCATTTTTGTTTCTGACTTAACACGTTCACTGCCGCTATGCGAAGATGTGCTGTTAGTTAATTCCGCACTGTAGAAGTGGGTTTTTCGCAGAAGCCGATTTACTTTTAATAACGAAGAATCAGTGAAAGATTTTTCTGCACCAGCACGTGACTGGCTATTGAGACATCACCCCACATCATGTGCTGGCACGTGAGTGGCCCCTTAATGTTGGCGCCATATCACGCGCTGACGCGTGATCGGCAGCGAATGTGTTAAAATGAATTTCATTTTTAATAAGTGCAAGATTTTTTTTATCTTCATTAACATTTATAACAAATGTATTAAATAGAAAAAAAAAACAAAACTATGATTAAAATCAATTATTTCAATTCGAAAATACAGATTTACAAAAATTTATTAAAAAAACAGAAAAAGTGTGGTGGAAATATGGGCCCTTTCCAAAAAAAAAAAAAAAAAAAAAAAAAATCACAAAATATAGCTTAAAATGTTTTAAAACAAGATAATATAAAAGGCAGAGATTTTTTTTCGCCCACATTGGAACATAACACACATTTCGCTACATTTAACCCACATTTCTCTACAAGTATCTTCAAAGAAATTTCCATCAGAAAAGGTGAAATTTGCACCACTTGAGTATTGTTTATCCCCATCATTAATACCCAGATCCAGGTTGATATCATTATAACTGGTCACTAGGGGATAGTCACAGTAGTCTGATGAGTCCAATGAAGAATTGCCTATCATTTCTGAGTCTAAAAAAGGCCTTTGTTTTTTTTTTTTTACTTTTGCCTACTCACTGGTCTATTAATCTGGAAAACTCAAGGATATCTGCTTCAGAAAAATTTTGTCAAGCGACTACAACTGAGTGCTGCTTTGCGCCCACTAGTAGTGGTTCTTTTTATGTGAATAATATAGGCAAATGCTATTTTCCCATCTAAAAAAAATATTGAATTTATGTTGTTCAGAAGAATTGGCCTCTTTAAATGGGGCCCATATTTATACCAACCCCAAGTCAGGAAGATGGCCACTTTCATATATAACTTAAAGAGATGCATGAGTAAAAGCACACTTCTAAATCTAGCTTAAGATCTCTATTTTCAAAATATTATATTATTTTAAAATATATTAAAAATATATAATTTTAAATTCAAAATATTAAACACTTTTTAGAAGTTATTTTAAACTAATTATAAAATAAGAAAATAAAACTATTTCACATACCTGTAAAAACTTTGCAGCCCAGAACAAATACCAATTTGTATAATAACTCAAGCTAAGTCACATCACTTGAAAGAAGGATCTTAACTAATCTCGACCATGTCACATCAACAAGTAGCAACATCTACAATCTTGACCGCCAGTCTTTAACTCGTCCCATAGTTTTTGGAGCGAGGTGCTCATATTTAAACACTGGTCCATTTTTACATGTTTTCTCTATATGAAACAATAAGAAAATGTTATGCATCTAAAAAGAAACATTCTTACATATTATTTACTTTTAAAATGGATTAAAACTAAATAATTATATATATTTAATATACTATAAAATATATGTTCTGGAAACTTTCAAATTATATACCAAAGCACAATTATTTGCTTAAAAGATATTATTTCAATAAAAACATTAAAATTAACATGTTTTGACTTATTCATTGAGTCGTCAGTTATTTTAATAGCCAGTTTCCACTTTTCATGAGCATTATATTTGTGGTTTGTATATTTTGATTGACTCAATGAATGAGTCAAATATGTCAATTTTAATATTTTTTTAATGTTTTTATTGAAATCAATCAATGTTTAAAGCAAGTAATTTGTGTTTAAGTACATATTTTGAAGATTGTTTAGAATATATCTTTTTATGCGTAGGGGTGCACAACCTTTTGAAGTGAAGGGCCACTTACAAATATATCTGAGTGGTCGAGGGCCACATCAAAAATGGAGGGAATTAAATTTAAAGGAGGTGATCTGTGACCTATAATCGGATAAAAAAGTATTTTTTTTTTTTCCCGTGGTGGGGGGGGGGTATTTTTTGAAGTTTACTTATCCAGTCAAAATACGCCATTCAGTTGGTAAGGATATATCAGCAGTTTTTATGTTTGTATATTATAACAATTATATAGCAAGGATTATTTTCATTATGTAATAATATCCCTGGACTTTATTCAGAAGAGTAAAATTTATTTTAGTAAAATTGATAGAAAACAAACATAAGTGGCTGGGGCTGAAAAAAAAAATGCTAATTTTATGAACGAAAGAGCAGATCAACAAGATTTATAAATGCTTGATCAATATATTTCCTATTTTTCTATGCCCAAACAACAAAATTTGTGCTTTTCGAATCCGATCAACAAAATTCACGATCTTTCTAAGCCGGATCAAAAAATTTTTGCAATCCTTATGAAACCAATCGACAAAATTCACAATTTTTCTGCGCTTGATCAACAAGATTCCCGATCGACAAAATTCGAGATTTTTATTAATCCAATCGACGAAATTCATGATTTTTATTAATCCAATCGACGAAATTCGTGATTTTTACAAAACCGTTTGACAAAAATTGCGATTTTTACAAAGTCGGTTTACGAAATTCGCAATTTTTCCCTCACAGGAACCATAGATTTCGATGTTTCTATGGCTGACAACGAAATTATCGATTTTTTCGTGCCTGATTAACACAATTCGCTATTTTCACAAAGTTGAATGACGCAATTTGCAATTTTCACAAAGCCAATTGACAAAATTCGTGATCTTTACAAAGCCATGATTTTCACGGAGCCAATACATGAAATGTGCGACTTTCAAAAAGCTGATCGATGAAATTCGTGATTTTTTTCACATAATTGGCAAAATTCACGAATTTTACGAAGCTGATCGGCAAAATTTTTGATTTTTACGAAGCCTATTGGAAAAATGTGCGATTTTAACAAAGCTGATCGATAAAATTTGCGACTTTTAAAAAACTGATCGAAAAAATATGCGATTTTTAGGAATTCAATCAAAAAATTCACAATTTTTTTTAGCAACTGACCAATAAAATTGGTGATTTGATTGGAAAATTCTCGATTATTACGAGCCTGATTGATGAAATTCTCGATTTTTCTTCGCATGATCGACAAAATTTGCAAAATTTATGAAGCCGATCGAGAAAATTCACAATTTTTCACGAGTGATCAATAAAATTAGCAATTTTTACAAAGCCGATCGGCAAAATTCTTGATTTTTACGAGGACAAGCGACGACATTTGCAATTTTTATGAAGCCGATCAACGAAATGCACAACTTTTATGAAGCCAATCGACGAAATGAGCAACTTTTAAAAGCTTTTTCAATCGATGAAATTCATGATTTTTCGTCCTATGATTGACAAAATTTGCAATTTTTATTAAGCCGATTGAGAAAATTCACTATCTTTCTGCATTTGATCAAGAAAATTCGCAAATTTTACGAAACCGATAGAAGAAATTCGGAATGTTTAGAAAGCTGATCGACAAAGTTTGCGATTTTCCTTGCATGATTGAAAAAATTCACGATTTTTTCGTGCCAGATTGACTAAATTTGTGATTTTTCCACCTTTAATTAACGAAATATGCATTTTTTGCATCCAATCAACAAAATTCACAATTTTTAAGTAACTTTGACAATATTTTTTTTTTTTTCGTGGCAAGATGAAATTTATGATTTTTTTCTGCACGTCATCACAAAATTCGCAGCTTTTCTGTGGCTTATAAATGGAACTTGTGATATTTTTCGTCCCTGATTGACAAAATTTATTATTTTTTCCCAAGCTTCATGGGCAAAATTTGCAAAATTTGCTCATTTTTGCCTGATGAACGAAGTTTCCGAGCCACATCGACAGAATTCGCTATTTTCCCTTACCTGATCAATGAAATTCGCGATTTTTTCATGCCCAATCTTCGAAATTTATGATTCTTAAGTGACTGACAAAAAATTTTTTTTTTCCTGCGGTAAATTGACAAAATCTACAATTTTTTTTGCAACTTAAGCACAAAAATTGCAAATTTTTCCATTTGTAACTTATCAAAGTTTGCGTTGCCACACGTTAACCCATCGCAGACCACTTTTGGCCCACGGGCTACAGGTTGTGCATCCCTATATTATGGTATAGTTAATAGGGGATAAATGGTATAGTTAATAGATGGTATGGTACAGTTAATAGATTACGACTTTTTTATTTGTATTTAATATTAATGTATTTTTATGCCATTTTTATGCAGATGGTATAGTTAATAGATGTATGGTATAGTTTAATATTAATGACTAAGATTAATAATTTAATAAGATTATGACTTTTTTATTTGTATTTAATATTTATGCATATAATAATTGAAATTATCTTAACTCTATGCTAAATTAAAGTATTGTTTTGCCTGTGAGAAATAACTAACAAAATCAGCCACACGCAGAAGTCTGAAAATTTATATGTAGATAGTCCATGGCAGGTTCCTGATGTAGCTAAGACTCAGATTTTTAATTTTTTTAAGGGGTGAAACTTCCAAATTTTTTATGCACTAAACTGTAAATAACTTACCATCTTCTTAATCAGTCTTCTTCATTTTAAAGGACCTTTTTGCATTTAGTTATTCTTGCCTTTCTATTCTCAAGTCAAGATTGTGGCTTCTTGGGGCCTGATACAAGGTAACAAGAACTAATAGTACCGTATTTTCAGGTGTATAGCCCACACCCGGTATATAGCCCGCACCCCTAAATCGAGCAGTGCAGTAAAAAAACGTTTGTGTATAACCTGTGGAGATGCATCGCTGTACAGTCTGCGGGCTATACACCATTTAGGAATGTATATTTCGATCAGGGTTCGAAATTAGAAGCCATTAGTCATAATTTTTAATACAAATTTACCAAATTTTTTCATGATGCATAATACCTACAGTAATTCGGCTAAAAGATTAAGATTATCAGTACTGTAATTTTCGGAAGAAACGCCGCGGCGTTTACGTGTTTTAAAATAAAATTTCAAGCGATGCGGCATTTACACGCATTTTTTTTTTTTCAAACAAACGTGATATTTTTTCCGAAAAAAAAAAAAAAAAAAAAAAAAAAAAAAAAAAAAATTGGTGATAAATTCAAAATTTTGGACATAAAATGTATACTTATCTTAGGTCATTGGTTAACAAAAGGATCGAATCCTCGGAATTGGTCCGAAATGCACCAACTCCAAAAAGGAACGATTCCTCGGATTCTATCTGAAATGAAATGACTCTGGAAAAGTTCGATTCCTTGAACTCTATCCGAAATGAAACGACTCTGTAAAGGAATGATTCCTCGGAATCATTTCCAAAAAATCCGACTGATCTGAATAGTTCCGAAATGACATAAATCACACACTATTTTTTTGTTCTTTGCAACAGGGTAGGGTACCAACTCCGAAAAGAAACGATTCTTCGGACTCTATCTGAAATGAAATGACTCCGGAATAGTACGATTCCTTGAATTCGTTCCGGAATGAAACGACTCTGTAAAGGAACGATTCCTCGGAATCGTTTCAAAAAAGACCGATTGTTCTGAATCGTTCCGAAATAACACAAATCACGCACTTTTTTTTTCGTTCTTGGCAACAGGGTAGGATACCAACTCCGAAAAGAAATGATTCCTCGGACTCTAACTGAAATGAAATGACTCCGGAATAGTACGATTCCTTGAATTCGTTCCGAAATGAAACGACTCTGTAAAGGAACGATTCCTCGGAATCGTTTCGAAAAAGACTGATTGTTCTGAATCGTTCCGAAATAACACAAATCACGCACTTTTTTTTTTCGTTCTTTGCAACAGGGTAAGATACAAACTCCGAAAAGAAATGATTCCTCGGACTCTAACTGAAATGAAACGACTCCGGAAAAGTTCGATTCCTTGAACGCATCTGAAATGAAACGACTCTATAAAGGAACGATTCCTTGGATTCGTTTCGGAAAAGACTGCCTGTTCTGAATTGTTCCGAAATGACATAAATCACGCATTTTTTTTGTTCTTTGCAACAGGGTAGGGTAGATTATTTTTTTGAAAAATAAACTAAATCCGAAATGATCTTAAATTCAGAATCGTTGTGGTTGGAAGGGTTCCGGATTTAGGATTTTGTACTCTACAAACACATGAAATGGGGTGCTGCAGCACCGAGTTGCTAGCAAAATATTTTCTGATATTTTATTTATAGAATTTTTTTTTTTTAGGTCTCGCGTATAAATCGACCTCCCACTTTGAAATTCTT
Source organism: Maratus speculifer (assembly GCA_964019185.1). Classification (NCBI taxonomy): domain Eukaryota; kingdom Metazoa; phylum Arthropoda; class Arachnida; order Araneae; family Salticidae; genus Maratus; species Maratus speculifer. The sequence goes on from OZ025296.1 coordinate 323,896,794, forward strand.
TTTTTGTCTAAAATTTCACGACTTATATGCGAGTATATACGGTACCTATTATAGATCTATCAGTGCAATACTTGGTGATAGTTGCGACAGTTCTTTGAAACTCAGAAATAACTGTATTTAAGCAGTAAAAAAAGCCTTTACAAACATGGGAGGACTCTTTAAATTTCGCGGCATAGCGAAAAAAATTTACAAATTTTATTTTATTTTCAAATTTTTTGAGGCTTAAAAGTTGTAGAAAAAATATCACTATTTCCAATTTTTAAAAAAAATCTTTGTATAACCCGCACCGTGTATAAGCCGCAGCGGCTTTTTGGAAGGTTTTTTTTTCTTGTATAAGCCACAGACTATACACCCGAAAATACGGTAGTTTTAATTCTAAGCCTAAATGTATGAAATCCTAAAATTCTGTAATGGGTATATGGTGCACATTGGGACAGGTGGAGGTGGAGAACCTTCGAACACAAGATATGCTTAATGTTTATTTAAAATATTTAAATAAAAAAGATATTGTGTTTAAAACATTAGGTAGTCATTAGGCTTATGAATGGCAAGGATTAGAAATTTAGAATATTAAAACAATGCAGCAATCTGTGCTAATTGATATTTGATAAATATTTACCGGAGGGCTTGATCGAAAATCCAAACGTAAAATGACATTTATTGTTTTGTGATGTTTTAAAAATTTGTTCACCCCCTTTTTGAATTTTTTTTAAGTAAATAATTCTTATTATAGGGTTCCAAGTATGTGACATCTAGATAAGGCTATGAGAAACTTTGGGTTTATGTAGGAAATTAGGGTTGCATTTTGCAACTCATTGTCATGCCTCTTTTTCCATATTGTCTCTCGATAAACCTTCGATGCAGGAATTCAGAAAATGTTTCTACTCCCAAAATTTCCCCCAATCCACATGATAATTTCATTTCATTTCATGAAATTTTATGATATGTTATAGGTAAACGCTGTATTACTGTACATTGGTAAAAATATGTAGCTTTTTCTGCATAATCACTCTGCCACTTTTAGAAAAAAATTACTTGATAATATTATGGAGCATTCTTACTGGCAAATATAGATATTCTATAAAAGCGGGGGAGTGGCAATGCAGCAAAAGATGCAGATTTTTAAGTGTAGATACAGAAAAGTAATTTTTTAATTTTTCTCAAATTATGCATGAGTACATATGACAGAGGTGATACTGAGTAAAAAATATTTTTCTGAAATTCACAGCAAATTTTTTGAAAAATTACAGCAGAATGGGAAGAGGAAATCCTTTATTTGTGGCATCTTTTCCATGAATCATGATCCTTTCACAGTGATCATGCCTTTTTCTTGATTCTTCAACGGGATGGTCATAAATTAGAGTTATTTTAAGTCCGATTCTTAAACATTTTGCGCAAATCCTAAGAAATTGAAAAACTTTTTTTTTTTAACCTCAGAGTTTTTTCAGTCTTGCTTCTGTTTTCAGGAACCTTTAAAAGCCAGGATTCCGTCCTGGGGACGGAGAATTTGCATGCATGAATGCATCTTCTTCAATTAACTGCCTCACATCTCTTCTCCTCTGAGAACAAGATATAATTTATAATATATGAAAATTTTAAAGAGAGAGGGGACAGTGTGTATTCCGAGGGGCATAATAGTTGGTATTCTAAAAAGGTGGCCATATTTAGCTGACACCTCTCTTGTGATATATCATTGTAAAGCATGGAAAGTATTATTATATTTTATATATCTCATGCACTTCTCTCCTCACTTTGCCCTGCAGAGGTCACTTTTTTAAATTTAACTGACTCCCATTGCATGACATAATGTTGGATCGCTCTATGATAACTTATACATATTACTAAGCACCCATGGCGACAAGTCTGGTCTCCATAAATGTACTACAATGTATGCCAAGCAATGCATCATGTTATTTTTATTAATGATTCAATTTACTTGCTCAGTTTTACGCCAAATCAGAAGATTTTGATAGAGAAATAAAGAGCTCTTTATTTTTAAGTTCCAATCAAATTTTTTTGTATTTTATTAAAAATATAATTGTTTCACTTATTTCAATTACAAAAATGTAAGATACTTTCATTTAAAACTGAAACATCTAAAGTTCATGGCTTTCACATCTTTTTTTTTTTTTTTTAATGAAAAGAAAAGTATTGAATATCACAAACCAAGATGTTTAATCTCAACATCAAAGCATTGTTTTAACTTACCAGGCGAAAAATAAAAAACTGTTATCCGGCAATTAAAAAAATAAATAAATAAATACTGGTGAGATTTGCACTCAACATAAAAGCATCAAGAATTCTTTGGGATTATGTGGCAAATTTTATGTAGTTTTATTTAAATTTTTTTTTTTTTTTTTTTTAAATCAAAATAAAAATCTTGCTTATAAAAAGTGATGAAATCAGCTCATAATTGTTTATAACAGTCTCATGACTTAGACAATTACACTGGTTTCCAAAAATTAAGGAAAAATCACAAAAATAGTGATAATTCAAAATATTACATGTCGATTTTAATGAAACTCAGCCACAATATACAACGCATAGTAAGGTATAAAATAACATGAAAAGAAATGACCAGACAATTATGGTGTTTAAAAAAATAGCATAATTATAAAATTAACAAAATCAGTTTACTAGTTTGGTATAGGAAAAAAAACTTTAATGTTGTGTGATCACTGCTAGTAGCAATACAGCATATACAGCGATGTGTCATACTGTCAATTATGCGGCCTATGAGTTCCCTGGGAAGTAAGAGCCATTGCTCTTCCAAAGCAGTTGTAAGCGTGACAAGGGTCAGGGGAGGAGGACTTAGAGCAGCGACACGTCTCCCTAAAGCATCCCAAACATGCTCGATGGGATTCAAGTCTGGTGATCGAGCTGGCCATTCTATGCACTGAATTATCTGGTGGTGAAGATAATCTTCCACGATGTGAGCCCTGTGAGGTCTAGGTTTGTCGTCCTGTAACAGGAAATCATTACCTATTGCACCAGCATAAGGTCTCACATAAGCATAAAGAATGTCATCTCTATAGACGTGAGCATTCACGGTTTCATGTGGAAAGACATGGAGGTCTGTGCGTCCACCTAAAGAGATACCACCCCAAACGCAGACACTGCCTCCTCCGTATGAATCTTTTTCAAGAATGTTTGATGAATGATAGCGTGTTCCCTGTTCTCTCCAAATCAAACAACGTCTACTATCACTTTAGAGGCTAAACCGTCACTCATCCGCGAAGAGAACACGTCTCCATTGATCAACCATCCAGTGGACATGTTGACGTGCCCACATCAAACGTTGCCTCCGGTGACATGTGGTGAGCGGCACACAAATTGCTTGTCGCCTCGTGTAAAGTCCACCTTCGTGAAGCCTTCAACGCACAGTACACATTGACACTAATCTTCCAGTGGCTGCAACAAGGCAGGATCTAAGGTGAGATGGGGTTGCGATTCTATTGCTTCGTACACATAATTGCAAATATCAGTCATCGGTGATTGTTGAAACCCTTGGCCGTTCTTGGCTGAACCTTCTTGAACCCGAACCAATGGTTTGTAATTGTTGCCAAAGCCTATGAACCACCGAAGGACTCACATTTAGCCATGTATTTAGCCACCTTTGCCTGACTTTGTCTTGCCTCCAATCTCCCATTAGCTCTAAATCGCAGTTCTGCTGGCAAATGATGCCTCGAGGTCATTGTAATGAATTGGATATCCTAGATTTATAATATCACTATCACAGCGACAACTGCAGCCTTACTCTCTAACGTGCATTTTTATGTGTCTCATGGATGACACAATGCGATTGCAGTGCCACTTATTTGCATTTGGTATTTTTATTCAGTATCTTTTATTTAACGATATGCAAATTTCATACAGATTGCTTTCTTTTTGAATGAATTATCGCTATTTTTCTGATTTTTCCTTAATTTTTGGAAACCAGTGTATAATACACATGAAATGATGACAATAGAACAATATTTGGAGATTTATTACCTGCACATGGCTAACATGGTTTCTTTGTGATCATTTGATGAAATTTACCTTTCTGGCGATCTGACAATTTACGCCATTTTTTATCAAAATTTGAAAGTTATTCGTGATTTTTTGACTCAATTTGCATAAATTTGTGGTTTTATCATGTATTTTCAACGAAATTTGAGGTTTTATAGCGATCTTTTCACAAAATTTGCGGTTACTTCAGAATGCTTTTTAAAAAATTGCAGGTTTTTTGATGAAATTTGCTGATTTTTCGTGTCTTTTTGGTTAAATTTGTGATCTTTTGACAATATTTGCTGATATTTCGCTTTTTTTTTTTTTTTTTTTGAAATTTGCAGTTTGTTACCATTTTTTGGCAAAGTTTGAGGTTTACAGCAACTTTCCGACTAAAATAGCAATTTTATCACAATTTTTTTAATGAAATTTTCAATTTTATTGTGCTTTTTGATGAAATTTGGGGGTTTTTCAGTATTTTTTGGTGAAATTTGTGGTTGAGTATTTTTGGGGAAAATTTGTGGTTTTATTGCCATCTTTGGGAAAAATTACCGGGCTTTTGCAATCATTTAAAAAAATTAGTGGTCTTTTGCAATCTTTTCACACTATCTTCTAATGAAATCAGCATTTTCAGCGATATTTTAATGAAATTCACTCTTTTTTTGTGATTTTATGTAGAATTTTGTATTTTTAACTGAAGAAATTTTCTGTTTTTGAATGAATTTAACCCCTTTCCTTCCTGGCATCAATTCATCTTTAAAGCATCGCTTTTGGTGAGTGGTGCCCATTAAGTTTGGCGAGTGAGGACAATAAAGTTGATTGCGACGTTTTGAAATAAAACTCGACAATTGGCGGGTGGCGAGTGCTAATTTTGTGCTATAGGGAAACTTATGTCTATGTATAAACAAGTCCTTAATATACAGACAGGATAAAAAGTATATGAAGCAAATTTACTTTTGATTATTGATATAATTAGTGATAGAAGTTGGGAGATAAAAGGCAGGCATCAAATGACGACTACTGTAAAAATCTTAGGCATCAAATTAAGATTTTTAGTTGCAGTTTCTAAAATTCATATTAATATTGCTACAATAGTATACCTTAAAAGTGATTCTAAGAAAAAAAAAAAAAAAAAAAAACTCAAATCAAATTTTCTGAAAGGTTACAACAGAGATGGGCGAAAAATTTACTCCCAGTGTACTGTTTTTTTTTTTTTTGGTTGGGGGGCAGGTGTTTTTTGCTATATTTCAATGAAACTTTTGACAAACTTTCTGTACTTTTTTGCGATCTTTTGATGAAACATGGTGATTTTTCACGATTTTTTTTTACGAAACTTGCCATTTTTTTACAACCTTTTTGACAAAACTTTGTTATCTTCATGATTTTTTGAAGAAACTTACCATTATCTTCGTAATTTTTTGAAGAAACTTGCCGTTATCTTCACAATCTTTTGACAAACTTGTCATTTTTTCAATCTTTTGACAAGCTTTACCATGTTTTTTTCTGTTTACAAAATTGCCCGTGTTTTTCCAAAATTTGTAATTTTTCGCGATTAGTTGACCAAATTTACCGTTTTTCCACTTTTTTTTTTTTTTTTAACGATCCTCTGTCAAAATTCTGATTTTTTCCACGATCCCTTGAAAAAATTAGCAATTTTTCTTAGAACGATAGATTAGATTAAATTGATTTTTTTCAGCGACCATTTCTCAAAACATGCAATCTATTTTATGTCCAAATTTTCAGATTTATGACCAATTTTTTGCAATTTTCAGAAATGATTAACTTAATTTATCAGAAAATTTGGACCATAATTATCCTTGATAATACTTTTTGGAAAAGCACAAACACTTATTTTTATTTAAAGAGTGTAGAAATTAATCTCTAAGATTATAATTATTGAAGAAACTGTAAAACTGATGAAAAGCTTTTTCAATTATTGCTATATTTAGAAAATAATAGAAAAATGCACTTAATCTGTAAAACAAAATTAAGACTTGGCAGCTTCTTTCTAATACTAAAACAAAATTTTATCCAGTATTGGTTACAGTACATTACAGTTAAATTTAGTAAAAAAAAGAAAAAAAAAACTAATAGTAATAATAAAAACAAACATTTGAATCAAGGGCTGATTCTGAATGGAAAAAAAAATCTGAAATCCTCAGATTTTTTTTAAAAGGTAGAATGTTTTAGAGGGGGAAGGGCTGGGAATAGCTCCTCCTCGTTAATTATGCATTTTTTCGCAATCGTTTGGCAAAAATTGTAGGGTTTTTATGCTATTACTTGAAGAAATTTGCATTTTTTCAAATACCTTTGGTGGAATTAACAGATTTCATCGCGATCCTAGGACTAGATTCTCATTTGTTCTGCAATTCTTTGACAAAATTAAGATTTGTTTTCGCAATCCTTTGTAGAAATTTGCTTTTCCCCCCCTACTATACTATGACAAAATTTGTGTTTTTCCTGGGATTTTTTTTTTTTTTTTTTTTGACGAAATTTGCATTTTTTTCACAATCCTTTGAAGAAATTTGTGTTTTTTTCTCTATCATATTGAAAAAATTGTTATTTTGCTAATTTTTGAAAAAAAAAAAAATGCTTTATTTCACTATTTTTTACCGAAATTGGCAATTTTTTTTATGCAAACAATTGACAAAATTGTTTTTTTTTTTTTTTTTTTTTTGGTGACTATTTGTCAAAATTCACAATGTTTTTAGTTCTGAATTTTTAGACTAGAACAGGGCGCGAAATTTCCACTCGCCAGCCCACCATTGGCAAGTAAATATTTACAGTTGGCGAGTAAGTTTCACCTTTTAAAGGTGTATTCTAAACCAAACTTCTTATTTTCTGATTTATTTTTAAATTCACTTCTACTGTTTAATGCACCAAACTGGCAAATTCTTTTATGTAGAAACCACTAAGATACCGGGTTTGTCCATTTTTTGGTAAATGCAGAAAATATTGCAAAAAAGGCTCTCTAAAACAGCCTTTTTAACGGAATTTTCAAAGCGCGAGACCTAGGGAACATAAAAAAGGCTCATACTGACAAAATAATTGTTTATAAATCAAAATCTAATGAATTGAGCGGAAAAGGAAATCACATGGCATCTTATACCTTTCTTCAAAAATCATTTCAGCATGTTTCATGTCTTTACCTTTAAAAATGAGAGTAAAAATGTATCGGAAAACTTCACGTTGTTGAGAATGAAAAAGTATTTTTTTGAATACACCTTTAAAATGTTGTGCTTCCAATCAAATTATGCACAATGATACACGGAAGTATTTCAAAATGAAGCGATGTGTATTTTTTTTCCAAAAGAAGTCAAAATGCTCGTCGCTTTTTTTTTCGTCTTTCCTTCATCGTCAGCTCCATCTAACAATCATCAATTTAAATTAAATTTGCCATAAATATTTCATTTTCTGTGCAAGTGAGGGGGTTGATGTTGTTGTCTGAATGAATGTAAAAAAGTGGCGAGTAAAAATTTTAGTCTGGCGAGTACATTTTAAGCTGAAATTTCATGCCTTGGACTAGAACATTCTTTTTTTAAATTTCGGAACCTAATGTCTCATAAATACTTTTTAAAAAGCTAGGCGTCAACTTTGACGACCGATATGTTTCTAACACTGGATCTAATCCTTCCCTTAGTAAAAGTGCAAGCTCATACAGATAAATATATATATATTTTTTTTTCAACTGAAGATTGGACAACTATTAATTCATCTTGTGTGTGATTGATGAAATGCTTAAGAATAAAACATATGTCCCACTCTTCTCTCTATATAAAGTATACAAATTTTGACAGAGATTTTTAAATATACTATAATAAGTGATGAACAATAAAGATATAACTACCTCAGTGAATAACATAACAGCATAATTTTCTTGCTTGTATTAGGATATGATGATGCATTCATTTACTATAATCAAAAATAAAATCAAATATTAACTGAAAAAGCACTTTTCATATTTGCCTATTCTAAAATTTAAATAATTAAAAATATATATATATATATACATTAATCAGTGGAGCAGCCAGAATTCGGCTCTGGGTAGAGGGAGTTGTTGATAATTGCCTGTCAATAGAATCTGTCTGTTTAATGTTTGAAATCATAATGCTTTTTTTCTTTGGATATTGGTATCAGCAGTTACGCTGGTTATGATTAATTTAAACAGCATTTACAATATTAGAGTTACAAAATCTTAAAATGCATTGTTAAAATAACACAAAATTGTAGATTTATACGAAGTGTTTAAAAAAGTCATAGGATAGTCGAATATTAGGCACACAGGTGAACCGAATATTTGGCTAGCCGAATAGTAACTGTTGTGCCGAATACCAAATAGTAACTAGGGTTGGGTGTTATAGAGTAATATTGTTATACATCAATATTTCTTTAAAATTGAGATTAAGATATTAAGATTTCAATCCTTCTTACTTCTGATGTATCATTTCAAATGGTATTTTATTCTACTTTTATTCTACTTTTGAACCTAACAAATACTGGCATGAAAGTTTGTTGCTTTTGCAAATATCTCACTGATATTGACACTTGTGTGATACTTGCAGTTTTGCACAGGTGTTGTGCACACACCAAACTTTGGCCATAAGGGAATTAGTCAAATTTCTATCCAGTTGGGAACTTTCATTTTTTAATTTTATACTTTTAAAACTTGATAAAAAAGATCTTGTCATCTTTCATCTATGCCAAAATGTTATAATTACCTATGTATATTCAGTTTGGCTTTTTTCATAATATTAACAAGCTTTTAAAAGAAATGAGCACAATATTTTATTTTGACAATTTTGGCTTTGTCATAGTTGGCAGCACACCCACAATCTATTTTGATAGGATAGTGCTCTTTAAACACAAACATTTAAAAAACTAATATTAAATCAGCTAGATATTAAACACTAATATCATAATTTAAAAAAATAATAGTAAATAAACTCCCTTTAAAGTGGGTTTTTTGCAAATTTTGGTGTCATATGATCTTCGCTTAAAAACTGATGTAATTATTAATTTAGCATATAATTAATTAAATTTATATAGACCTGATGGAATTAATTTACTTAAGGTATAACAAGAAACCATTTATTGTTTCTTAAAAAATTTTAAATTTCTACAGTAAATTTCTTCCGGCCCTTTTTTTTTTTTTAATATTGCGGAAGAAAACTGTCAACCAGGGGAAAGGAGGGGGGGGGGGGGGTGCAAAACCTATTCTAAAAAATCCAATAAAACTCGCAGCAAATCGGACTTTATTGGGCTTTTTTACAATTTGTGATACAATTTAATCAGCCTTTGAAATCCTTAGTGGCCCGAAACCACCAAAAATTCAATTGGATCACTAATTAAGAAAATTCTGTGGTCTGCAAGACCAGTAACTTTTTTCCCTCCCTCTCAACTTCTCAGGCAGGTAAACAAACTTTCCCCTCCCTGAGAAAACCAAACAAACCACACAATTTTTTATTTTATTTGAAAAAATAAGCATAAGAAAAATTTGCATTAATCCTTACAGTCAGTTGAAATAAATGATTGTAAAAAAAATACATATTTATTTTATACTTTTCGTTTATGTACTATATACTTTTTTTAGCATATTATTTTGCATCTTATCATGCTGAAAATTTTGGGTAACTACAAAGGAAGCTTGGTTTATATACTAGTAGGAGGGAGGGGAGGAGGGGGGGGTGTTAAAGGTACTTGGGTCCTGTCTCTGCCCGCGAAGACACTCACAAGCTAATGCTATTCATATGGGGAGGCATTTTTCTAAAAACTCTTTCGCATTTTGACATTTTTAAAGTTTTTTTTTTTTTTTTTTTTGCATTGCATTGCATTGCATAGCTGAGGTCTCTCAAGATCACTCCTTGATTATTTTTTTGATTTTAGTTGCAGATATTTTTTATAAAGTTACTTTCACTTTCTGACCTGGTTTTGAAAGTGAAAGTAGCTTTATAAAAATATCTGCGACCAAAATCAAAAAAGTAATCAAAAAGCAATCTGGAGAGATCTCAGCTATGCAATGCAATGTCTGTTAATATCTGTTCTGATAGTCAGGCAGCATTGCTCGCCTTACAAAAACACACAATTACTTCTAGAATTGTTTGGGAGTGTTATTGCTCTTTGAATAGGCTTGCCCGTAATGGTAACAATGTTATTGTACATTGGGTACCTGGTCATACTGGCATCCTGGGTAATGAGCTTGCTGATAGTTTAGCAAGAAAAGGGTCGGTTACTCCGTTTATTGGACCTGAACCTGCTATTGGCATTTCTAAGGACTGCGTTAGAACTACTGTTTTTAGAATTTTAAGAGGCAGCAGTATCAAGAATGGCTTGACTCGAGTGGACAGAGACAAGCGAAGGAGCTCAATAGTGGATGCCCCAGTAAAAGGGCAAAAGAACTTGTTGAACTCAGAAGAAAAAGTCTACGAAATATGGTAGAACTTCTAACAGGACATTGTAGACTTAATAAACACCTTAGCATTATGAAGGTAGTCAATGACCCTCTTTGTAGGGGTTGTAAATACGATGAAGAGACTGCTGTACATGTCCTTTGTAGCTGTGAAGTATATGCTGCTTATCGTTTTGAGCACCTGGGTCGACATTTGATTGAGCCATGGGAAATTCAGGATATTCCTATCAAATGCCTGCTGAATTTTATGTCAGCTACTGGTCTGTTCAGGGACTAGGTGGGGATATATTTCCTCTTTAATTCTTGGGGGATAGTACAATAGACCCCTGGTCGCAGTGCTTTGGCTTTGGCCTCCCCCCTAGTAATACAGTAATACAATGCAAAAAAATAATAATAATAATAATAATAATTATAAATAAATATTTTTAAAAAGTCAAAATGGGAAAAAGCTATTAGAAAAATGCCTTCCCATAGGATTAGCATTAGTTTGGGAGTGTTTTTGTAGGCAGGGACAGGACCCTTAATAGAATTTTATATAGTGGACTAGTGGTGATGACTGTGAACAAAACTCTCGTGCTTACTGGTCCTTGGGATCTGTAACTTTTTTTTTTTTAAATCAATTCTGCCACTATTAATATTTCATAACTTTTTTTTATTAGTTTTTTAACCTATATTCAAAAAGTTATGCTATCCTATTAAAACATTTTGAGGGTGTAATCCAAATGCGACAAAATCAAAATAAAATAATGTGCTTAAGTCTTTTAAAAGCTTGTGAATACTATTAAAAAGGGGAAGAAGGCCAAAATCAATGTACATAGCTAATCATAACATTTTCACATTATCAAAATTACCATTCTTTATATCAATATTTAATAATATAAATCTTTATAAAACTTCATAAATATTTAAATTATATAACGTTCACAACTAGATATATAAATTTTATTTACTTCCTTTTGGCCAAGGTTAGCCGAAAAAAGATACTTTTCAAAAAACCCAAATAAACTGTGTTTTTTGTTTGATTGTACAAAATTTCGTTTTTATAAGTTTTTATTTATTTTTTTTTTTTTTTAATAAACATCCTATTACACGTAAATGCATGTTTATTGATAAAAATAAACAAATTTTGTATATTATAAAAGCATTATAACTTCATTTGAAAACATTAAAACTAAATAATAACAATCAGTTATATGTAGATAATTGAAATCATTTGCAACATGCATATAAACATATTATAGAGCTGCTACTAAAAACATTAGCTGTGCAATTTGTCCAAATAATGACATTTTCTATAAAGTGAAGCATAGATATCTTGAAAAAATTATCAAGCAATACTTAATTAATAAATTTTGATTAAAAAATTTGTTTTAAAATTGTTTTTAGTAAGGAATACAAAGAATCTATTAAAGTAACTTTTAAATAGGTAATATCTGGTTATTATATATTTTATATGGTCAGAAGTAAAAGCTCTTTCTCTACAGACTTGTATCACCTCTAAGTTATCGGCAATCTAAGAAAAAAAACAAAAACAAATTTTCGTATGAAGGATGTATTATTATCAACAAAATCGAAAATGTTACCATGACTTTTGGCGAAGAGTATAAGAAAATAAAGGATCCCTAAAAATCTACAGGAAAACTGAAATGTGTTAAATAAATAAAAACGTACCTCGAATTGCTTATTTCTAGGAAGGAATCCACGTTGGAAATCTCCCGCGTTCTCGGCTGAAGCTGGCGAAAAATAATAAACAAATCACAGTGTTGCCAATCCGGAAAAGCTAAGATCTTCCTTCATGGCTTCGTTTGCAAGAAGGTTATTTTATTTTATTTCAGCAACATAATGTAAACAAGGCATTTTCTTTATTTATTTTGCATTAATAAATCATTAGAAAATTAATACAAACAATCTTAAACAAACGAAAAATAGTGAATCGATTCGCGTTTACATAAATGTAACTTTCAGATGTTTTAATTAAAATTTGAGAGAGCATTTTTGATTTAACAGCAACATTAAAATAATAAGAATAAATTAATAAATAAAAATATTTTTTATCCTAAAGTATCAATTGAGTTACTTTTATTTTTATTTTTTATATTTTTTTAGGCAGCATTTCATACAAAATATAAGTTATGTGTTTAGTAACAATAACGCGAAAAAGTACATATTTTTTATTATAATAAATAAAAAATTATTATTTTAAAAAAATTTTATAAATTTCAAATTGAAAAACAATGGTTAATAGCATGGTTTAATAACATTTTGTTTCTCAAAGAAATAAAGTTCTATCATTTTTGTGTACAGTCTTGGACACATTAACTCATTGGGGGCGAGCGACACGTATACGTGCCGCAAAAGGCTTAAAAATCCTCGTTTATATCTACCAGTAAAATTTTACTATAAAATTTGCCTTATCGAATCGGAGTATTTTCTTGATTTAAAAAAACATAAATTTCTGTTTTTAAAAACCGGTGACAAAACAATAAAAATTTCGCAAAAAGCTCCCGTCGCGAAGGGGTTAAAAAAAATCTGTGGTATGGAAAAGTTTCACTTTTTTTAAAAGCAGGGTGCATTTTGTTAATTTTAAAAGGGTCTTTTAAAAAATGGCGTAGAAGAAACATTTATAGAATTAATAAAAACTTCAAATAAATAATTTTATTAATTGCTAGCATAAATAACAAAACTAACAAATATTATTAACAGCTCATTTTGCTTTGTACTAAGAAAAATTAATGTTAATCGCCTAAATCTTAAATATGTTTAATAAGAAATTAAACATAGCAATCGTTTGTTTGGAGTCAGTTTCCAAGCAAACCATCATGAATGATGTCACACTAAAAACGTCCATTTGTTAAAATAAATAAATAAATAAATCTACGTTTGTATTTGCTTTGGGGGGAAGGGAGGTATGTAAATCAGTGATAGCACGGGTAAGAAGAGGATAAGTTTGATTTTTTTTTTTTTTTTTTTTTTAATTTTGATTGAGAGTTAAAATAATAATAATAATAATAATACAATAAAATCAGAGTATTTCAGCCCTTTAGTAATTTATTTGTATGCACTTTTCTTAAACTATCAAACAAAAAGTAGAAATTATCTGTGCTCTTAATAAAAAACTTCATAATGTCATGCCTGAGTTAACATTGAAACATGGTTCATTTTTATTTTTAAATCGTGAAGCTCAAACTTAATATAGCCAGAAACTATTTGTTATGCTATCATTAATTTATCGTATAGTAGTAGTTCAAAAGCAATATTTTAAATTATACTTTTGAAATTAATATACTATTGAAAATTAATTGTAATTAAATTAATTATATTGTATTGCAAATTTATAAAAATTAAGATATGTAACTAGAAGCTCAAAAATAACAATATTGCTTTAGTGTTAATCAATGATATACTTATTTAATTCACAATGAGATTTCATAATTTAAAAAAAGAACAAATATATGTTTGTTCTTTTGAGATAGTACGAGTTATTTTGTAAAGAACAAACATATGTTTGTTTTTTTATTGAAACTTTTGTATATACAAAAAAAGCTTCAATAAAAAATAAAACTCTGATGAATCGTTTAAATTTTAAGTTAGAATACATAATTTATAGAGCTGATGGATATTTATATAACAGTTTGTATATAACATATAATATATAATCTTTCACACAAAATATCCTTAATTTAATTTTCAAACACATCCTATGACAACTAAAATAAAAAAAAAAAATGCAGTAAGTCGATGAATATTTGAAGGTAATGTGAGTATTTCTTTTTACTTAAAAAATTCAATGTGCCTGATATTTGAATTAGAACTTATGTAAGTACGACATGCACTTCGACACTAAATACAGTGGTATTTTTTTTAATATCAAAATTGCAAAAAATAAATAACTTTAAATGCAACAGCTGTTATTTTAGGAGCAATCTATTAACCATTTTAATAATGTTGATTTTTTTTCAATCATGTGTATTTATGTAAATAAACAACTCAACATATAATATACAAGATTTATATATAAATCCAAATTAGATTTAAAAGATGAAGGTATGTATATATATAATGAGATTACATACCTTTGCATATTGTTCTTCTGTTTAACTTCTATACCTTACACGGCGTATCTTATTTCAGTGTACCGCCATTATGGTAAAATGTAGCCAAACTTTTTCTCCCCGTTTGTTTTTCGCAAACTGCGCAAGCTCGGTTTAGAAACTTCGACCTCAACCTCGTCTGGACCAACGTCGAATAACCGAACCCTGTGTTGGTTTTCAGCTTGAACCTCATTAAAACAAGTAGATGGTGAATACCATTTGAGTGCCCGACACTAGTTTCATGTATAACTCGGAGAGGAAGTAGATTTCGCTTTATCCCCAAATCTTTGTAACGAATGCAATATCACATTCTGAATGTCGCCACACGCAGAGGCATCTTATCATAATGTTAATGCACCTCAATAGTATTTAATATGTCTCTACACTGTAAAAAATATAACTATAGGGCTGTTGCAATCAGCTGATTTACTTTTCATCCACCAATCAAATGCTGACGATTCACCTCCTGTAACACCCATAATTCTCTCAGCTACCAATCACAACGATTGTTTGACCTCCAACGGTCGATTTGTGACGTCTTATGAAACTGCCCTATTCTATCCATTCAACAATTCACATTACTTCGCCAATTGACGCAATTTCCAGTTGATACGCGGTGTTAGTGCCTGCGACTATTAAAAGTATTTTTAAAAGCACGGAAATAAGCAAATAATGTAGATTGAAATATCTTTGCTAACTGAATTTGTTTCATATTCGAAAAGATCCGTTATGAACGTTTCATGAACGAATTTGGACAAAAACCAAACTCCAAGCATATTGGTAAGCTTGCTATTGTAACCAAGCAAATGTTTATAGATTTTTTTCACTTCTGATGCTTTTATATCTTAAAAGACGCATGCTCAGTCCGAAGTTTTTAGTCCTATCTATATCAAACTAGAACAGAACTATTTATTAACATACAACATAATTCACATGCAAGATACTTCAAAATATGTAATGGCTACAATTGTAGCTTAAACCTACCAGCAAATAACTAAAATCGGGATTCCAAGTGTTTTCCAACAAGATGTGACCTGCCAGATCAATTGCATTTTAATATGCGAATCAAGTTTTAATTAAACATGAAATTTCAGCCTATAACTCATTCAGGTGATGATTTGTCACTCCCGGTCTAATTAAGGCACTCTAGTCTCACTTGCCGCGCTGTAAAAAATTTTACCCTTTTGCTGCATCGTCACTTCCCCGCTTTTATAGAATATCTCTCTTTTGAGCCATGAGAATGCTCCATGATTGACTGAAGTAATCGTTTTCTATAAAAGCGGTGGAGTGACGATGCAGCAAAAGAGTCACATTTTTTACAGTGCAGGTTTGAAGTACAGTTTGGACAAAATTCATTCTCTTATAGAAGCACACTACTACATTGGTAGAAATCAGTAATCCTAGTTGCATAGAGACTGTGGTTCTTGTATAGGATATCTCTTCTTTGACTAGTGAAAATGCTCCATAGCTATAATAAAGTAATCGTTTTACATAAAAGCGGTGGAGTGACGATGCATTTACAGCTGCAGATTTTTAAGGGTGTATAGAGAAATACAATAGGTTGCATCTAATCATTCCATTCTAAGATCGTATTTAGATAGACGCGTTTATTCAAACTGTAGCAAACCTAAGCATTTTCTATTCCAGATCTTGCGACAGTCGCTTGGACAGATTCAATTATAGATCAGTTTCAAATGACGTCACAACAAATGTGTTTTTTGTTTTCCCCCTCAAATTTGGCCGATTGTGATTGGTTGGCTGATAATACAGGCCACAAATTGTCAATTATGGCTGGTTGGATAAAACTTGGTAAGGCTGGTGATCATCACGTGGTTGAGACTGATCTTTAAAAATCTGCAACTTTTGTTCTATAGTCACTCCACCGTTTTTATAGGGTATCTCTATTCTGAGTAATGAGAATGCTTCATAATACTGTTAAGTAAATGTTTTCTATAAAAGTGGTATAGTGACTATGCAACAAAAGTTGCAGATTTTTAACAGTGTGCACTGCAAAAAATTGACCCTTTTGCTGCATCGTCACTTCACCGCTTTTATAGAAAACGATTACTTCAACCAATTATGGAGTATTCTTATGGGTCAAAAGAGAGATATTCTATAAAAGTGGGGGAGTTACGATGCAGCAAAAGGGTCAAATTTTTTACAGTGTAGAGTGCCTAGATATGAGGGAGGTGGCATACGTGGTCAGAATAGGGATATTCTATAATAGGGAAGTTGCAATCAGCTGATAAACCATTGTATTCAAGTGGAGGTAAGGGTAGTTCAACCAATCAAGAATGCGTATTTCAGTCTTTTACCTCCAGCGTGACATCAATTGCAACTGCCCTATACCCTGTTCGCACAGAGAAAGTTAAGTCACTTAACTTGCAGTTTTTTGAAGCGGTCGTACCCGGAATCGAGATTCTTACTTAAGCAAGTTTCTGAAACTTGCTCAAGTGAGCTTGCTCTTTTAACTATGAGTTGAGTGGAAATCTGCCTTCTGAATATTTAATTATTATTTCTGAATTTTAGAATATTTAATTCTGATTATTTAATTAGTGAATTTGAGTCCTACAAATAATTATAAACTATTTCAAGTTGTTATTTGTTTACTCCAGTTGCTTAACACGTGTGTTTGTGGGGTGTTTTTGTAATTAAAGGCCGAAAATGGAAAATGTTGAACCTGTTATTTTCTCCCACAAAAGAAATTAATTTTTTAATTGGAATAAGGCAGAATAATTATTGTGTAAACAAAAAAGTTAAAAGTTGCAGTTACAAATTTCAGAACTTATGCGCATGTTCAGATGCCAGTTTGACAAAGTTAAGTCACTTACAATGTTTAGTAAATGCGAACAAGTGAAGCCTGATTCCGGGTATCCCGCTTCAAAAAATTTAAGTGACTTAAAGTTAAGTGACTCAACTATCCCAGTTCGAACAGGGTATAAAATCAGTGGACTGTCTATGCAGTAAAAGGTGCAGATTTTTAACAATCTAACTGATGCTTTGTATTCACAATCTGCATCAATGTAGATTGTATCAGACCTTTATGGAACATAAAAATGAAATTCATGATAAATCTGATAGGATCTAATCAAGATGAATTCCAATTAGATTAATGATGAATTAAATTTGAGCGTTTTGCTGAGTTTTTTTTTAAGCCGAGTTATAAATGTGAATACGACCATGAGTTGAGGAATGTGTGCTTATCGTAGTTTGGATAAAGCTTTTAGTCTGAGTGTGAGCATACACATTGTGTGTATATCCCCACTCACTTATAGAAGCACCCTTCCTTGCAAGCACCGATCAGCACGTATTAGAGTACCTCAATATGAGAATGGCAACATGGGGGATATAAAGTGATTGCTTGAGACGATTTTGGACAAAAACGAATCGCCAAGCATCTTGAGGAAACTACCGTTATCGTCATGCGTGTTAACTTTTCTCCTTCGTATAATCGAACTCGACCAAGTACGAATTGCGTAATTTTGGAAAGAAAACATCTGCGCTTACCAGATTTTGGATTTGAGATTTTGGACCAAATTTCCAATGTTTTTAAAGACTATCAATTTTTTAACCAATCAGAATGCTTCCTAAAGGCCTATGGAGCGTTCTCATTAATCAGAAAATAGATAGTCTTTAAAAACTGAGGTAATTTTTACGACATTTTTAACAGTGTAGGTAATGTTGAATGAGCCCAACGTGGCAGAATGGTTAGTTAAAGTAGCACATTGCAAACTGCTTGAGAGCGTAGGTGGTCTGCGGTTTCGACTTCCAGTGATTCAGTTCTCCCTGCTATAATTCTATAGACCCCTTGCACGTGACGTCACATGCTTCATCTGGCGCCCAAACATAAGGCAAATGTGGTGTTTTCACATTTATAAAAATAGTAATTTGCGCTTCATTTTTTAAGTATTTAGAAAAATAATGCAAGAATAAGAAAAATCAAAATTAAACAGAAAGACCACAGTTGCTTTATACGGCAAACGGGGAGTTATGATGGTTTGTTTGGGCTCCAGATTATGGCGTCATGTGCACCAGATAAGAGGAGCAGCCGCTGTTGTGACGTCAATGCAAGGGGTCTATAGTGATGTAAATGTTCGTGTGACTTTGAAAGATTCTTGGGCGTGTTCAGTGGAGTCACTGGTTACGTATTGGTAGAATCGGTTAGTCGGTTAGTTACCAAAGCGTTCAATGCTGCGCAACCAATGTTGTTCCGGACCAAACTAACACCCTCCCCCCCCCCCCCCCAAAAAAAAAAAAAAAAAAACTGGGTTACTTGGGTCACGTGATCAGTCAGATAAACATTTATGACAACAACGATAAAAGAATAATTTCAGCAACGTAATACACTATAAAAAATATGACTATTTTGCTGCATCCTCACTCTCCCGCTTTTATAGAATATCATCCTTTTGGCCAATGAGAATGCTCCATGATAGCCTGAAATAGTCGTTATCTATAAAAACGGTGGAGTGGCGATGCAGCAAAATAGTCATATTTTTTACAGTGTACAAATAGTGCTGGTAGTAAATAATATCAATGGAGTCCAGTGAATGGAGGATATTTCCATCCACGTAATCATCACGTGGTCAAGGCAAAAACTTCTAGCATAAAGAAGGGAAAGCTCCATTAGACGCAGTGTAAATCACACCAGCCAATAGAACAGTTCATGGGGAAAGCAGTAGCAACCTCCCTTCTAATCAGTTAGAAATTCTTTGGGTAAATTACCGGTACCACGTGACATTTTACAGCCTCGAATGCAGATTTGGAATATCCTCTATTTGTCACACGATTAGAAACCAGTCACTTACCGTGACGTCATGTAGCCGATCACATTGGTCGCTTTGGTTGGGTCTGCTGAAAATGCTCCGAGGCTAACGAAAAAGACAGGCTACCGCGGTGTATCTTGAGTGCCTTTTTTTACAGACCGCTAAAATGACGTGACGTTTTTTTTTTTCGCACACCTTCATTGTTGCATTTGAATCTCACATGACTTCAGCGGTCTGAAAAAAAAGGTACTTAAAGTGTATCTGTCTTTTTTGTTAGCTTCGAACATGCTCATCCTGACGTCATGAAATCGTTCACATTGGTCGCTTTGATTGGGTCTGCTAAACGCGCTCTTTGTGTTCTTGTGCTGTTATAAGCAGACACCCGACGTCAAGCACATAAGTCAGATGTGTGTGTAAACAAATAAAAATAAACAACTAGGTGGGCCTCAGTGGCCGAGTGGTTAAGACGCTGCTCTGCTAACCTTGAGGTTGTGGGTTCGATTCCCGCTGGCTCCATTGCACTGGTTGTATTTCTCTTGTGTTGTAAATCCCTTGTGCTATCTCGTCCTTGTACATTGACGATGACTTATAAGCAGGCTTTCAGGTCGAGCACACAAGTCGGATGTATGTTATTCAAATAAATAAAAACAACTAGGCATATTTTAATATTTGAAATTGGAATTGGGGTGGGATATCTGGGTTAATGCGACGTCAGTTCTTTGTTATGAAATATAGTGATATTGAAGACGGGACAAAGACTTAGACAGAAAATGTGAGATAATTAAAAGCTAAATATTAACACTTTTAAAATTTCGATATTCAAAAATTGGGGTTGGGGTGGAGTATTAGTTTAGCTCACTCTACTTGTAATTAAATTATCTTGGTACGAGTATATCAAACGGAATAGATTCTAATATATTTAAGCAAATTACAGCTAATTCAAAGAAAAATATTGACATTTTTGAAATTTCAAGATTTGAAGGGCTGATGGTAGAGGCTAAATTAATGCTAGTCTGCTACTTGTAGTTTAATCGGCTCGATATTATAACATGAGCAAATTCTAGAATTAGAGAGAAAATTAGGACTAATTGAGTGAGATTGGCATGTTAATCGACATTCCTGCCTACATAAACCAGGGGGATCAGTATCACCAGGATTTCATGCTGTTGTCTTGTCAGATTAAAAAAAAAAATAAATAAATAAATAAATAAATAATAATAATAATAATAATAATAATAACTCCGAATTGAAAACTACAATTTGTGTTTTATCAGACCCTTTTAATCGGTAGTCTGTTCAAAGATCTTTCATTATTTTTCTCAATAGTCTTCCAATATTGTAAGATACATGATTAGTGGGGATGCATTAAGTCAAGAGTTTAATTTTAGATCATTCTCATTTGTCATTAAATTATTTTTTATCATTATCATTTCCATTGCATTTATTTTTCACTATATTTCCATTTATTCCAATTATTTTAAAATTAACTGAATTTAAAAAAAAGTAAAATGTATTATATATTATTCACAATTTCTCTATTTATTAATTTTTTTCTAAACATTCTAATTAAAAAATACACATCCTTAACATAATTATGATATTGTAAATTTATTATTATCCTTGCACTGCACTGAATATTGATGAAATTAAATTAATTTTAAATTTTATGTTTTTTTTACACAGGTTTTTTAGTTTGAACTAGCTTAGTAAAATTAATACAATATTTTGCAAAATTAAAACTATTTTTAGAATACAGGATTTTAATTGCTTATTCTATCAAAATTAAGACGACACAATGATGATAATGAAACTAAAGATAATTAAAAGTGCAAAATAATTTTATTTGAGTGTTAAGTTATTTATAAGGTTTTAAAGCGACAAAATACCTATATATTTAAAGCTTAATTTATTAACCATTTGGAAAATGGATGTTGTTTTCAGTCGAGAATAGATCTAGGCATGTCCGCATTTTATTTTTGTTATGATTGGCCCTTTGAGATTAATATTTAATCCATAGCGTACGTAATAAATGACTCTTATTATGTAAGCCACGTTTTGATCATGATAAAAATAATAAGTACTTCTAGGTTATCCCGTCGACCAAAAAATTATCGCCAAACTATAAAATTAAATGCCAATAATGGATGATCGTGAATGTCACATTCAATGACATTAAATAAGATTCACGTGTTTAAAATATCGTTAAGTGATTTTAATTTCGTTTTTTTATTTGAATTTTTATTAATATTCCACTAATTATTTGTTTTTTCGTTATTTAAAATAAAAAATATGTCAATATGTATAATTTGGCTATTAGTTTGGCAATTTGTATAATTTGGCGAAATTGGTCGACGGGATAATAGAGAAGATTTTTACTGATTTTTATTAACTTAATGAAAAACATTCAAGCATTTTGTGTTGAGCAATAAATCTCCGTTTTTTTTTTAAATTTTAATTTAATTTAATTTTTATTTTATTTATTTATTTATTTATTTATTTTTACAATTACAATTTTTTTTTTATCTGAGTAAGAAATTGAAATGGGTTTGTTAATAAAGAAGAAAGTGAAAAAAATTACAAAATATGTAAATGCAAATTATCAGACATGGAAAAACCGAATTCAAAGAAAGACGTCGCATGAAAAATAGTTTTTTAAACAAAAAGAGGTGTCTCATTATCGAACCCACCGATTACGAAATGTCTGGCGACCACGAAAATCGAAACAATCTAATGTTGAATTGATTGCGATTGATTATAAAAGACCATCTTTTTTTAATATAGAATTTATTTACAAGTCTTACATTTTCTTTGAAAAAAAAAATCATTTTTATAATGGTTGTAATTTGTTAAATTACGTTTTTTAAAGTTACCTTGTAAAAATTATCTTTTTTTTCACCATTTCATTTAATTTAATTTTTAATTTAATTTATTTATTTACTTATTTTTTGTCAAATGGAATGATTGAGAAAAATAGTTATTAAACAAAAAATATTATCCTAAAATAACCTTTTTATTTCATTTGGCACATTCAAAAACATTGTAATGAAATATATAATATATATCTCTATCGCATCTATCCCTGAAAACGATCCCTGAAAACATTCATGTTGTGAGGGGAAAAAAAAAAAAAGACAGGGAGACGGGGCAGAGAAAGGAAAAAGTATGTATAAGCTTATTTCTTAAGATTGTTGTAATATTAGTAGGTCAACATGGAAATTGTAAGTATTTAATTTTTAGCACACGCTAAAAGACAAGTACATTTCTGCTACATAGCGAAAGTTATTTTTCTTCCCAACGAATGTCGAGCATTGTGGCCGAGCGGTTTAGACCTATACTTCCAGGTAGGAAGTTCCCAAAGCAGTAGGCTGTGGGTTCTACTCCAGGTGAGGGACCTTCGGGTTACTTATGTTCGGGCATTAGTTATTTGATCTTTTTTTAAACTTTGTATTTATATTAATTTTTTTTTTTTGAGTTTTATGATATTATCATCTAATTTTTTTCTTGTACTTTTCAACAGCAATAGCGGTTTTGCTTCTATCACCACAATGGCCATTGTTAACAAAGTTTAAAAAATAAATAAATAACCTCTTTATTTATGTATAAAATATTCATGAATCAAGATAAATGTGGATATGGATTTAAAAATATGGAATTTTTTTTTGTAAAAATTACAAATTCCATTTTTTTACAGTAAAAAATTGTATTCTCTTTTAAACAGTTTTTTCTGTAAAAAATACAAAAAGCCACATTTCTTACAGCAAAGAACTGTTTTTTCTTTTAAGCAGTTATTTTTTGTCAAACAAAAAATATGAATTTTTTTTGTAAAAATTACAAATTCCAATTTTTTTACAGTAAAAAATTGTTTTCTCTTTTACACATTTTTTTTTCTGTAAAAAATTAAAAAATCCATATTTCTTACAGCAAAAAACTGTTTTTTCTTTTAAACAGTTATTTTTTGTCAAACAAAAAATATGGATTTTTTTTTGTAAAAATTACAAATTCCAATTTTTTTTACAGTAAAAAATTGTATTCTCTTTTAGACAGTTTTTTCTGTAAAAAATACAAAAAACCATATTTCTTACAGCAAAAAACTGTTTTTCCTTTTAAACAGTTATTTTTTGTCAAACAAAAAATATGGATTTTTTTTGTAAAAATTACAAATTCCAATTTTTTTTTTACAGTAAAAAATTGTTTTTCTTTTAAACAGTTTTTTTCTGTAAAAAATACAAAAATCCATATTTCTTACAGCAAAAAACTGTTTTTTCTTTTAAACAGTTATTTTTTGTCAAACAAAAAATATGGATTTTTTTTGTAAAAATTACAAATTCCAATTTTTTTTACAGTAAAAAATTGTTTTTCTTTTAAACAGTTTTTTTTCTGTAAAAAATACAAAAATCCATATTTCTTACAGCAAAAAACTGTTTTTTCTTTTAAACAGTTATTTTTTGTCAAACAAAAAATATGGATTTTTTTTGTAAAAATTACAAATTCCAATTTTTTTTACAGTAAAAAATTGTTTTTCTTTTAAACAGTTTTTTTCTGTAAAAAATACAAAAATCCATATTTCTTACAGCAAAAAACTGTTTTTTCTTTTAAACAGTTATTTTTTGTTAAACAAAAAATATGGATTTTTTTTGTAAAAATTACAAATTCCAATTTTTTTTACAGTAAAAAATTGTTTTTCTTTTAAACAGTTTTTTTCTGTAAAAAATACAAAAATCCATATTTCTTACAGCAAAAAACTGTTTTTTCTTTTAAACAGTTATTTTTTGTCAAACAAAAAATATGGATTTTTTTTGTAAAAATTACAAATTCCAATTTTTTTTACAGTAAAAAATTGTTTTTCTTTTAAACAGTTTTTTTCTGTAAAAAATATTTAAATTTCGTAATTTTTGCGGGAAAAAACTGTATTTTTTACAAAAAAGAACTGTTTTTCTTTAAAACAGTTTTTTACTGTAAAAAATACAGTTTTTTTCTGTGAAAATTACAATTTTTTTTTACAGTGTAATATTATGTAATGGAATACTTGTGTGTGGCCCTGGAAATTAATAATGAATATTCTTTGCACCACCGATTGTGCAGAACGTATATTTTATCATACACTTCTTAGATACATATAGATTGTATTATATTCGAAAGCGTGTAGCATCATTAACAAATTGGAAATTGCGCGTCAAACGTGGCAAATGAGCTGCGTTCGTACTACAATTAATTTTATAAATATTCTGAGCTTAATACATTAGCTGTTAAATTCTTATGCTAAAATGCATGAATATAAAATTTGATACGATTATATATCTCCAATTCAGTAACACGAAAATAATAGGACCTCTTCTTAAATAGGACGCAATCAAGATCGCAAACCTAGAATCATTACTTATCATGGGATACCGTGAAAATGCGTAACTGATTCGAAAACCACTGCTATTTTCATTTTTACTCTGTAACTCTTACAGATTTTTTTGTGTTACCCTGTATATGATTTACAGCATTTATATACACAAAGTAATATGCAAAAATATGGTTACACTTAAAAACTCATATCACAACTAAAAGTGCACTTCTAGCAAAAATCTGTAACGTAGAGTAGTTCTGGTGCAGTATAGTATCCGAAATCTTTTGTGAGTGCTTGTAAATACTGTTAGCGCTTTCTATTATTAAAGAAGTAACTTGCAATAAAACTGAGCAACGTATATCAACTTAATTATATACGAAATAATTTAACATGATTGAAATACGCAGAAAACAATGTTTTCCCATATATCATAATGTGACGGAATTCTTTTGTGTAGCTCTGTAAATGAATAATAAACGTTTTTTCACCATATTTTGCACCGAATGTATATTTTAATACGCTTCGGTAAATGTATATAATTTTTTTCCTGTTTGGAATGCTGTAACACCATTAAAATGAACTTGAAACATTTTTTTCTCATTGACGGTAATGTAACGTAATACTTTTGATTATCCCTGTAATCAAACTATACATCCGATTTTCATAAAATTTGAAAAACTCGACAAAATTATGGAACAATTTTATATTTTAAATTTCAAACGATTCGGTTGGATAGTTTTTGCTCTATTATATGCGGACAGACGGACAGACAGACGAATGAATGGACTGAACAACGACAATCGGTCTTACATACATACATAATTACGAACGGACCTAATTTTGTATCATTTTGTATGTATTAATCACTTAAAATTTTTTTTATCGTTTTCGTTTTCGGCCGAAAATAGGATGAGTACCAAAATTCGGTTTCAGTTTCTGTTTTGATCTTAAAAATCGTTGATTCAGTTGATCCTTAATTATGATTAACACTTTCATTCGTGTAAATGCAAGTACTTTTCTACATTTACACATCTGTATGAGTTAATCAAGCGATAACAAATTGCACATTTGATTTCACATGCTAGGTACACATAAAAAAAGGTAATTTTTTGTTCAAAATGTGTAAATTTTATGACAAGTATGCATTTGTAAAAAATTACTCACTTATGTGTGTACTTATAATTAAGTTTAAGTTAGACTAACACATAAATAAGTGTAAATCCAAGCATTTCTAGACATTTACACACTTGTTTGAGTTTTTCAACTGATAAAAAATTACACACTTACTTTCACATCCTAAATACACATATAAACAGGTAAATTTCAGAAAAAAATGTGTAAATTTTACGACAGGTGTGTAATTTTAGAAATTTACACATATATTCGGGTAAAATTAGCTAATTTACACATTTATTTTTTAGAGTGTATGCTCGGATCATAAAATTTGCGCGGTTCAGATTCAAAGAACAAAGACACGACGTTTTTTAAGGCATCCAAAGAGTAAAGTTTTTTTCTATTTAAAAGATTTTACAATGATCAGAACAAATGACAATCAGGTGGTGCAATATCAGAGGAATACGGTAGATGAGTTAGGATATCCCATTTCAGGCTGTTCTGTTTGCGCAACGTCTGTTTCGAAACGTGTGGTCTGGCGTCGTCATGACGAAAGAC
This sequence comes from Maratus speculifer, assembly GCA_964019185.1. Classification (NCBI taxonomy): domain Eukaryota; kingdom Metazoa; phylum Arthropoda; class Arachnida; order Araneae; family Salticidae; genus Maratus; species Maratus speculifer. The sequence continues at coordinate 323,923,053 of OZ025296.1, forward strand.
TACACCCTTGCTATTTGGCAAAATCGGACGTTTCTGTTTGATTTCTCGATTCAGACTGATTAATTGGCGACAGTATTTGACTGAATCAATCGTTTGGCCAGCGAGGAAAAACTCAAATTAAATTTTGCCCTTGCAATCCCACCAAACACAGAGCATCACTTTCGTCGGGTGCAAACTGGCCTTTGCAATCGCGTCATCATGCTCATATTGCAGAACATTGTTGTAAAGGATCCATATCATCTCATCGCCCGTCACTAATCGATTCAAAAACGGCTCGTTTTTGAGCCGCCCAAATAAAGAAACTTCAGCAGAAATTCGCTAGATTTTGTTCCTCTCGGTCAGTAAATGGGGCACCAATATATCGAGCTTCAAATCGAATCTTATATTTTTTAAACGCCGAAAAGTGGTTGATCGGTGACCGTTAAATGCTGTAGCAACTTCTTCTGTTGAAATTCGTGGAGTATTTTTATCTAAAGTACACACAATAATCGACATCCATGTGTGAAGGTCGACCAGATTGTGGTCCATTTTCAAGGTTTAATTCTCCACAGCGAAATATCGCAAAACATTTTTCCATAGTTCGTTTAGCTGGTGCTCGATCTTGATAAACCTCTTAACTATTTTTTACGGCTTCTGCAACGTTTATTCCCTTCCGAAATCGATAAAGCGTAACATGCAGTAAATGCACCTTTCCGACACTAATTTTGAAAATAAGATTTCTTGAAACAGTTTAAATCTACATAAATTATTTTGTTTGAAATGAAAGCTGTACACGTCACCTTTCCAACGATTTGTCGTACGTAGAAGGCAGTATTAATGACAACACTTTACGCCGCTTCTAACGACATCTATTGCACCTCCGCACGAATTTTGCACTCACGCAATAATTTGTAGAGTTCTTAATATAAAAAAATGTTATTTTCAGAAAATATAACAAACAACATTGTACACAATACCCTGTAATCAGAATTAAAAAATAATAAAAATTGTATGAAAAATGAGCAGATTTGCTAAATAATGTTACACTGTACGTGCATGAACGAAATCAAAATATAATTTGCATAATGTGTTAGCTAAATGTGTAGGAAAACGTTTGTGAAAGTCTCAAAAACATAGTTTGAAAATTCTGAAAAATATCATCGATAAAATAAGCTCAAAGTCCGTTGTTCCCGAAACGAAGCAAAAATATGAGGAGCTGTATCCAAACATAGTAGTTCGTGTTATATTGTGCATGTTATATTGATACTAATTAATTGATATATGGATACAGCCCCTCATCTTTTTGCTTCATTTTGGGAATAACGGATTTTGTGCTTATTCTATCGACGACAATTTTCAGAATTTTCAAGCTATGTTTTTGAGACTTTTACAAAAATTGTTCTATATATTTAACTAATGCATTATGAAAATTATATTTTGATTGTGTTCATGCATGCAAGTGATACATTATTTAGTAAACCAGCTCGTTTTTCGTACAATTTTTATTATTAACTCTCATTATAGGGCATCTAAATTTATTTTTGAGAAATTATTTTTTTATAGTTTTTAGTATCAATTTTGTAATTGTGGCAACAGAATCACTCCATTTTATGGTGGCAGCTACTAAGCACAAAATTTCGGTTCAAAGTAGCACAAAATTTTTAACAGTGTACTGCAAATTTCATGCTTTTAAACATCGTACATTTAAATTTCTTATACCGTCGTATAGAGAAAGAAAATGCACTTTTAAATGCAATTTGTTTCAAAGCTGTATCTCAATTAAATTTTGTGTTATAATATTTTTTGTAATTTTTATTACCTGTTTTGTAATTGTGGCAACAGAAACACTTCATTTTCTCTTAAAATTGAAAAGAAAAAATTAAAATTAAAATGCGTATACAATTTTGAAAATATCGTCTGTTATAAAATCCGGTGAATTTCGGTTTTATTTCATTTAATAATTTTGAGAATTGGGTTTTATAGTATTTTGTTAATTTTAGCTGAAAATAATATTTGTTTGAGAGCTAGACTGACCAACATATGATGCATTTTTTACTTTAACTAATTTTGAAGATTATGAATCAATGAAACCGTTCTTTCTTAAAGATTTTCTTTCGTCGAATTTCGACGGGTTTCACCTCTTTTTGTATAATGTCGTTTGTCATATTTTCGGAAAATACCATTATTTTATATTAAGAACTCTGCAAATTATAAGTTAAAAACTTGGCAAAATTTGGGACTGTTTTTATTAAAACCCTAATTTTTCTACGTGTATATATGCTATCGTCATCAGGGCCTGATTAATACAACGGCCTCCGGGGTCTTGGCCCTGGGCCCACGAATTTCAAGGGCCCATAAATTATGTGGCTTATTTTTTTTTTACCTTAATCAAGTATGCTTCAAATAATATTGTTTTATAAAATATGAAACGCAAAATTTAAATATTCTGAATGACTCAAAAAAATTTTTACAAGCTTTTAACCTAGGCACTTTTCTGTAAAAGTCCTTTTCATTTTGAGAGTACCTATAATTTTCAAAATTTGCCGTTTCCAGAAAATCAAGTTTGGGGAAAATGCCAAAAACTGCATACTGTGTTTATTGGATTCAATAGAAACGATGATTTTACAATGTCCGAATTACAGTTTAAAATGAATACTAGACTATTAGGGAAAACACAATATTTATGATTTTGGATAAGGCGAGTTTTGAAAAAGACGTCCTCATTTATTCTGCAACATAAACTGTGGAGCATAGATGTTTGTGAATTATACAAATGCTTATTTGAGAAAATGGACGGTAATTCATTTTCTTGATTATTGTTGTAAGTTAAATTTTTTTATAAACTTGAAACTTTCACGCTAACAACTTTATTAAGTCATCAAATAAACCTACATTTTTCTGAAAATGTCGCCAGGAATGGGGAGGTACGGGGGACCCAATGTTTTAACAGGTCCTGTGCCTAATTTAAGCTTGATCGGGCTCTGATCGTCATCATAATGAACAGAATTTATTGCAATAAACTAATTAATCACAATCTGCAGGTTGAACGTTTTACTACATTAATTATGACAGGTTATCCAAAAGATCGTTCTTTTTCAATTCCCTGGTGGTTTCCTTTGGGATTTCGGGAAAAAATCTTCGCGGAAATATATGACGTGTACTATTCTGTTTACACAACTAGAGATTCAGAACAACTCCATGTATATTTCTCGATATTTTACAAAATGTCTAAATTCGCAAGTGGCTGGTCATCTTTGACCATGTAGCATATGACTGAAATTTCTACCCTTTACATATTTTTAAGATTTATTTTTGTAATTATTATTGTCTTTTTCTGAACTGCAGGATGGGTTTGCTCCTCTCCATGTCTGTGCAAAAGAAGATACAGTAAACGTGGCTGCTGTGCTGATGAGAAATGGTGCAAAAGGTAATTTGCAAGCAAAAAATGGATACACCCCTCTCCATGTTGCTACTGCAAACGGCCGACTCAACATGGTGAAATTTTTACTTGGATTTGCAAGTGATGCTTCTTCTGTAAGTGACTACTTTTCACTGATCTTTTGAATACTTTCCAACAAAGTTGAAAAGTATTTATGCATTCGGTTTTCCTGCCTGTTTATCCACGCCTTTTTCATGCAAATGAAAAATAGCGATGATATTTTTAGTTATAATTTATTAATCAATTAATTTCAGCAGTGAATTTACGCTTGAAATTATTGAATATTTAGCAAGTGATTATCATATTTCCAACTGACCGTAGAACGAACAAAGTTGAAAAGTATTTATGCATTCGGTGTTCCTGCCTGTCTATTCACGATTTTTCATGCAAATGAAAAATGCTGATGATATTTTTAGTTATAATTTATTAATCAATTAATTTCAGCAATAAAATTACGCTTGAAATTATTGAATATTTAACAAGTGATTACATAGTAATTGAACAATTTTGATAAATATGAAGAAATGCCTAGGTAACAATCCTTCTTGTATTACTTTTGGTATATATATAAGTATTGGTGGTCTATTTTCAGGATGACGTACAGGCTGGAGAAGATCACACGTTGTGTGACCTTCTTGAAAAAGGAGCAGATCCCGATGAGCCTGATGAGAATGGATATACACCCCTGCACTATGCTGTTAAAGTGAACAACATGGAAGATGCCAAGCTTCTTCTCACATATGGAGCTAACCCCAATGTCCAAACAAAGGTATAGAAAAGTTTTATGTATGGGAAATGTTATGACACAAGGGGTGGGGGAACTTCAAAATTTATAGGTACGTGGGTGGAACCTGTCGAAATTCGACGAAAAAAAATCTTTAAAAAAGAACTATTTCATTTATTTATAATAAATCTACAAATTTAGTTACAGTAAAAAATACATCTAAAATTAGCAAAATTAATAAAATCGAAATTTACCAGATTTTATAATATACGCATTTTAATCTTTTTTTTTTTTTAATTTTGAAAGAAAATAGAGTGATTCTGTTGCCATAATTGCAAAATTAGTACTAAAAATTATCAAAATTTAATATATCAAAAATAAATTGAGATACAGCTTTAAAACATTGCATTTAAAAGTACATTTTATTTCTCTATACGACGGCCTAAAAATTTAAAATGTACGATGTCTAGAGGTGTATAATTTTTAGTCCCGAAAATTGCATGGAAAAATGTTGTGCATTTTAATTTCTATTTTTCTTTTTTTTTCAGTTTTAAGAATAAATGGAGTGATTCTGTTGCTACAATTACAAAATTGATACTAAAAACTATAAAAAAATAATTATCTCAAAAATAAATTGAGATACAGCTTTCAAATAAATTGCATTTAAAAGTACATTTTTTTTCTCTGTACGATGGTGTAAAAATTTAAAGTGTGCGATGTTTAGAAGTGTAAAATTTGAAATAATGATAGTTGCAAAATTAAAATTGCAGGGGAAAGTGTCGCCATTCGCAAAATGACGTATGCATGACGCACAGATACGTTTGGCCTTTATAATATAGATAGATAGATGTGTAAAAAATAGTCAATGTAACATCCTCTTTTTCCATGAAATGGGCGATTTTCTATTAAATTTGGCACAGGGGCCGTCCATAAATGATGGCACGCTTGAAGGGGGGGCAGAGGGAGGGTTTATGAAATTGTGGCAGTTTGTGGCAATGGGGTGAGAGGGGGGTAAAAAGAAATGTGACATGACGTATTTTGGTTAAAATAAAACCATTAAAAGCAGATTAAATAATAAAATAAGAAGTTAATTTAAAATTAAAATATTTTGTGTTCATAAAGGTAAAAAGCCAAATATGTTTAAAGAAAAGAATTGCAGTTAGATTGGCGCTTCGCGCTATGCAATTTCTTAAATTTAACTTCCACTTTTAGAACACTCTGATTTTTGTAAACAGAATGCAGCCGATATGTTGTTTTGATTAGAATGATTTGATTTCGGTAAAAGATGTGACTAATATAGTCAAAAATAGATATGAAAACAATGGCAGATCTAGGAAGGGGGCGATGGGGCGATCGCCTCCCCCCCTTGAGCCCAATAAAGGATCTGCAGAACGACATTAAATGCCCGTACGTAAAAAAGTTGTTGGTCCTAAGCTCGAGACCGGCGCGACCCGAGTCTGGTCCTGCCAATTTTAATTTATTACACTGGTACTGGATCAGGTCTTCACACTTTCAGAACTGGGTCGGGTCGGGTCTTTTTTTTCTGCAGAGCTGGATCGAGCTACACTCTTTTTTAAAGGTCGGAGTTGGTGTAGACTTCCTTCCTACTAGAGGTATACACGGGTCAAAATTTTGAAGTCCAGGCTCCGTTCGGTATAAAGGCTAAACGCTCCATCTGGGAATCACACAGCCTGTATGCTGTGGCGGTTCTAAGGGGCGTGGGGAGGGGGCGAAGCCCCCCCTGTGCTAATAAAGGGTTTACAAAGTGACATTATGCACGAGAATTTTCACGAGAAATAACTTGGGACGAAACTCGAGCCCGTCACGGTCTGGCACTGGGTCGCGCCAGTGTAAGTCCACGAGACTTGGACTAGGTAAAATTTTCTCTCATTTTGAATAGGGTCGTGTCCTGGTCTTGCTTTTTTTTGGAGATTCGGGTGGGGACAGGCTTCTTTTTCTTCCAGGCCGAGCCTGATCTCGATTTCATTTTTCCTAGAAGTTTGCATTGGACAAAATTTCTAAAAATCGTGGCTCGGCCCGGAATAAAAGCTAAATATTTGGTCTGTCTCTGATCTAGATAGTATGATAAACATTATTGGTCCGACCGCGACTTGTGCAGCTAAACGTTCGGTAAGTATCTGATCTGAATTTCTTCGAAGGATCACATTCACGGGATAAAAGCGGATTTCATTAAAAGATCGCGGAAAACGCAAATTCCGTCAAAGGATCGCGATCAAAACTGGGTCAACCAATCTCTCAAGAATAAAAACCGAATCTGTAACTGATTCAAATTCGAAATGTATGTGAATCTGCCCCGATGCGTTAACCGCAGGTAAAAAGTAAAAGTCAACCCGAGTAATAGCAAAATATGGTTGCTAACCGGACCCAGACCCGATTCGAAGCAAAAAGTCAGAAATTAATTTGACCCGCAGCAGACAGTAGAAGTTAACCAGATCCAAAGGCAACCCACAACAAAAAGTAAAAATTTACCCGACAAGCAGCAAAAATAGTAGCGAACCGGACATTAAATTTTGTGAAATGATCGCGGAGAAAACATGAGTTTTTTCAAAGGATCGTGAAACACACTCATTTCGTCCAAAAATTGCAAAAAAGAACGAAAATTTTAACAAAGGACTCACTTCAATCAATTCGGGTCAACCCGAACCTATCTCGCAAGAGTAAAAACCAAATCCTAAACTGCCCCAAATGCGCTAAGCACAGAGCTATAAAGTAAAAGTCAACCCGATCAACAACAAAATGTAGTAGACGACTGGACCCAAACCCGACCCCAAAAGCAAAAAAACAGAAATTAACTCGAATCGCAGCAAAGAGTAAAAGCCAACCGGACCCAAACACGACCCAAGTAGAAATTAAACCTACCAGGAGCAAAAAAAAATGGAAGCCAACTGGACCCAAACACGACCCACAGTAAAAAAGTCGACGAAATATGTCCCGCATTAAAAAAAAATAAAGTCCAACCTGTGTATCAGACTGGATTTTCCAAGTTTCTAAAATCGCCCCCCCTCCCCCTTGAGGACTCTCCAGATCCGCTCTTGTATGAAAATGAAGCATTATGTCTCCCAATGATTTAAATTTTGTAAATAATGTAATTAGGACTGTAAATACTTATTTTTAATATATTAAATGTTTTAGTTAAAGAAAATGTTCGAAGAAGACTTGCTCGCTGTTCAGTTTCGTTTTCACTGTGATATGCATTATTTCTTCTTGTGGATTTATTCGATAGACAACACATTTGAATTAGAATGTTTTTATAGAATGTGTATGATTCACATAGAGAAGTAAGGTTTATTTGACCTTGATAACTTCGAATGAAACTTTTTTTTATGATGATATTTTTTTTTTGTTAAATTCTATTTCAAAAACCAAAATACTACTGTTTTCAAAGGCTCTTTCACAATAATGTTTTATTGGTATTCTATATTATTTGTTGTTGTCGTTGTAAAACTTATTTCATGCAAAATACGAATCATTTTATTGTTCAGCTCACAAATGTCACTAAAACACATAGTTAAAGTTTAAAAATAAAATTTGAAATGTAATCTAAATCGTAGTGCTTTATTTCTGAAATGCAAGTGAGGAGAGGAGGGGGTAAAGTGAAGTGTGACATTTTGTGACATAGGTACAACAATTAAATATTTCTTTTTTACCGTTCACCTAAAATACTATTAATTCAATCTTCAAGCCACGAGTCTCGTTCATTTTCAAAACGGAATCATATATTTGTATTTATAAAAGAAAATATTCTCTGAGGAAGAACCTGATTAAAGGTTTGAAAGTACCAAGATGTTTTAATAAATTTAACTATTAACATTTGTAGTTGATTATTTTAATAGCCTTTTAAGTAAACCTGAACATTTTAAAGCTCATATATGATAAGGATTCTGCATCGTAATTCATTATTTCATTTAGTTAACGATAATCAACACATTATCTAAATTTTTCACCTTCATCGCATTTTTCTACCAAAGGAACAGGGAAAGAATAATGACTGTTACTCTCTTAACTACTCCAGAAACTGATAAAGGTTGAATCTGTTCCAAAATTTCTTGTTCTTCTACTGTTGAAGTGCGATAAATCCTCAGAGATGTAGATAAGTCAGAATCGATAAAAAATGTGCTGTGGCTCAATATTAAGTTTTCATATATCATATTTATTTTTTTACTGTCTAATTAGGGGTGCACAACCTTTTCAAGAGAAGGGCCACTTACAAATATGTCGGGGCAGTCGAGGGCCACATCAATAACATGGAGATAATTCGATTTCGAAGGTGATCTGTGGCTTATAATCGGATAAAAAATATGTTTTCAGAGGGAAGTCGGAAAATACCCCTTTAGGTTTCGCTTAACCAGACAAAATATCCTTTTTCAGTTGGTAAGGATACATCAGCAGTTTTTACGTTTGTGTATATAACAGACATAGCAAGGATTATTCTCAAGATGTATCAGTATTCCTTGACTTTATTAAGGAGAGTAAATTTTATCTTATTAAAAGTGCTAAAAAACAAAGGTAAGTGGCTGGTGCCGAAAAAAAATGTGATCTTTATGAATGAAGGAGAGGGAAGCGATCAATAAGATTTTTCCATGTCTCATCACTGAAATTCCTGATATTTCAATGTCCAATCAACAAAATTTTCATGCATGTCGACCAAATTAAGGATTTTTATGAAAGTGATCAACAAAATTCCCAATTTTTACGAAACTGATTGAAAAAATTCAATCTTTCTGTGCGTGATCAACAAAATTTGCGATTCTTATGAAACATATCAAGAAAAATCACAATTTTTACGAAACCGATCAACAAAATTTGCAAACTTTACAAGGTGGATCGACAAAAACATAATTTTTTACAAAGCCCATCGGCGAAATTCGCGATTTTTATGAAACCGATCGACAAAATTTGCGAATTTTACGAAGCTGATCGGCGAAATTTGCGATTTTTTTGATCGACGAAATTATCGATTTTTAAGAAGACGATCGGTGAAATTTGCGACTTTTCTGAGGCTGATTGACGAAATTATCAATTTTTACAAAAACGATCGGCGAAACTCACGATTTTTCTTCGCATGATCAATAAAATTCGCGATTTTTCTGCGGCTGATCGACGAAATTATCAATTTTCACGAAGCCGATCGGCGAAATTCGTGATTTTTACGAAGCCGATCGACAAAATTTGCGATTTTTACAAAGCTGATTGGCAAAATTTGTGATTTTGACAAAGCTGATTGGCAAAATTTGCGATTTTTACGAAGCCGATCGACGAAATTTGCGATTTTTACGAAGCCGATCGACAAAATTTGCGACTTTGCTGCGGTTGGTCGATGAAATTATCGATTTTTACGAAGCCGATAGGCGAAAATCGCAATTTTTACGAAGCCGATTGACGAAATCTGCGATTTTTACGAAGCTGATCGACAAAATTATCGTTTTCTACGAAGCCGATTGCCGAAATTCGCGATTTTTACAAACCTTATCGACAAAATTCGCGATTTTTATAAAGCCGATTGGCGAAATTCGCAATTTTTACGAACCTGATCGATGAAATTTGCGATTTTTGCAACGCCGATCAACAAAATTCCAGAATTTTACGCACCGGATAGATGAAATTCGCGATTTTATTTGAGCCTGATAGACAAAATTTGCAATTTTTCCGCGTGAGATCGACCAAATTCGCAAAATTCCTGTGTCCGACTGACAAAATTTGCCATTTTCGGAACCCGATCAATAAAACTCGCGATTTTTCCGTGTCTGACGACGAAATTCGCGTTTTTCCGCCTTTAACTGACGAAATTCGCGATTTTTCCGTGCCCGATCTACGAAATTTGCGATTCCTAAGTGACTGACGAATTTGTATTTTCTCGCGGTAAATTGACGAAATTTACGATTTTTATCTGCGAATTTTCCACAAAAATTGTAATTTTTTCTAGCTGTAAATTGACGAAGTTCGCGGGCCACACGTTAACCCATCGCGGGCCATTTTTGGCCCGCGGGCCACAGGTTGTGCATCCCTAGTCTAATAATGTCCTCTAATTGTTCATTTTATGTTAAAAGCAAGGCGAAAATTTCATTCCGTCATATATTTTATATTTATTTACAACGAATGGATTTTATTAAACCGATTGTCAGTCGAAAGCAGGATTTCAGAGTGGCAGTATTGTTTTAAAATTCCATATTGAAAATTCCGCTTGAAATGAAGAAGCAATGTAAAGAACTCCAATTAAATTATTTGCTGTCAAATGGAGAGAAGGAGTTCCATTAGATTTGGACTCATGTCTGAGTCTTAATGCATCTGAACAAACTGTATAAAAATAAGCATACCAGAAAAAAATATTGACTAAAAGCTATATCCTGTTGACGCGGATTATAAAAGCAACACAAAAAATGTAGAATTCTACCTCTCAAGTCAAAGTATTGTCACTATATACCAAAAGGCACATGAATACCGGATATGACAGCAATGTTTATTGTGGCCAATAAACTTTAGAGAAAGTGAGTCATTAAACAATGCGAAAATCAAAGCTGGCGGAAGGGGAAAAAAATAAGTTCTCAAAGTCGATTGGAGGAATTTATTACGTAATCCGGTTGGCGCGTTGTTTGTTTGGAATCATGGCATATGGAATGATATTTCAAAAAGTAAGATATTAAGAAACAAATGAAACATTAAAACAAATCGATATGGTTTTAGGGAAAGTGTTGTTTTTAACAAATTAGAGTTTTTTAGAATAAGAAAATAAAGAATGCATAGATTAAAGGTAGAGGATTAAAACACAATGTGTTAAGACATTGTTAAAAGATTGGGAAAAGTTACATATCAAAAGAATTTCGAAATAAGTAATTAAGGTAAATGACGAAATTTTTTTATTATTACACATACACATACATATACATACATATGAAATGAAGCAGATTCAAGTATTTTTAAACCATTTTTATGTGTAGTATTAGAAATATGGTAGGGGAGACCGGGGCACGTTGGCCCAGTTTTTTTTGTTATTTTTTTCAGTACCTAAATTTTGTTTACTTTCAGATGTAATATTTTTTTTACAATACCTAGTACATTTAACTAGTGAGGAAAACGCTTACTTTTAGTTAATATGAAATTTTAAGAACTTTATGAATCTAGTTATGATGTGATATCATGTGGGACAACCTACCCCGTGCACAGGTAGGTTGGCCCATTGAGTGGGGCACGTTGGCCTGCAATGCTCTTTTTATGTTTATTTAGAAGTTAAATAAAATTGATAATAGTGAATAGCAACTTTAATGCATGTATATAAAAAAAAGTATTTGCAAATTAAATTTACAAATCAGAAGGATCACTGCAGTGAATGCATTCAAAATATAATCCATTAACCTGTTTTCGAACACATTTCACACGAGCTCAACGTTTGCAACTCACGCACTCGATCCATTCTTTTCCAGGCATACTTTGATTAAACTCCTTCAGACAGCGTAGGCAGATATTGTCTTCGTCTTCTTCACCGTCACTTTCTTTAATAGATTTCTTCTTCCTTTTTTTGACGGTTCAGACCACTACATCCAGGCTGTGAGGGATCAAAAGGAAACAAAATCTTTTTCACAGATTGCTTTCCTTCGCGTTTTTTGGTCTGATTTCTTCTTTTAATATCATTTTTAATTTTGGCACTATTTCTTTCTTCTGATGCCTTTTGTTGTTATTCAAGAACTAATTTGACAGGGGTGTCTGTGAGGACTGCTGAAGTTCTCTTCATTCTATTCGAAGCATTTTTCTTTCTTGGCTCTGCCTTTTCGAATGGTCTAATGTCCTCAGATGTTGAAGTTGCCTTACATGGAGCAGGAGAAGATGCGGTAGGCACATCTATAGAAATAGGCCTACCCATAATTACCTGGGTTTCATTAGAAGCTCCACCAATTGCTTTGTCGTGCGTGTTTGAAGGCTCTGGTCTATCACTGACATACGAAGGCATGAAATCAGAGTGAGTAAAAACATTCCTATTGAAAGGTCATATTCCAATTATCCGAAAACCTGATGTTACATTAACTGGATTTATTGCATTATTAAGGGCAGTTTTCACAATTCCCCTAATATCGTAGATGGGCATAGGGCCTCTATTAGTTGTCACCCAACCATCACAGGCTGAATTAACATATTTTTTGAATGGACCATAAACTGTGCGGTCCAATGGCTGTAGCTTATGGTTACAATGGGCCGGGAAAGACCGGGCCAACGTGCCCCAACGCAGTTGGGCCAACTTGCCCCCTCGCCATGTTTGAAATGCTTTTGCTATTCTACACATATCTTAACATTATTAAATATTTATTGTTACATCAAAAGAATCGTTATAAATTGAACTTTCAAAATATTACTCACTTTTGTTCTTTTGAAATATCTCTTGCGAGTATTAACACTTTCTGCACACTAACGAAAATTTCCTTGGAGATCTACGAAAGTGAAAAATCAACGTTGTTCATACTTTACTTTTGTTAAGAGAACTGAAACTCGTGGAAGGGTAGGGGAACAAGTTTTCTAACATGTTTCTGGACTTGTGGCAACATTTGGTGACTAGTTTGAAAATTAAAGCAAATTGGCCAACCTATCCCTACGGCCAACGTGCCCCGGTCTCCCCTATACATGTTATTCAAAATAAATATTATTTCCATAATATTTTAAAATTTAAATTAGTGTTTCTTTATTGGTTTATTTTAAATGAAACAAAATTTGTTACAATAATCTCCCTTACCTCTTTCTTTAGGATGGATTTACACCTCTACATTTGGCAGCACAAGAAGGACATGCTGAAATGGCGAGTTTATTGATCGATAATGAAGCACGTGTGAATTCCGTTGATAATGTATGTTACTTTCGATTATTTCAAAGAATTTAATTTGCATTGATTTTGCGTGTATTTTATGTTTCTTCATATTATACAAGTTATACATAGAAAAGTATTGGTTGTCCAAAGATTTCCTATACGACCTACTTTGTTACCGAGCAGCATTCTTCACACACTGCATCTTCTGAGTTATGTGGATGCATCTAATTATTCTCTATCTTAGTATTCCCAAATGTTGGAAGAAAATACATTATTTTTAACGTACATTACTGGCCATTAAAATTGCTACACCATTAAGGCGACATGCTACAGACGTGAAATTTAAACGATAGATAGAAGATGCTGTGATATGCAAATTAGAGGTCTGCACGGGCCGGGCCTCGGGCCGATTTCCAATAATGGCATTCGGGCCGGGCCGGACTCGGGCCTTACTTCTGAAGACTCGGGCCGGGCCTAGTCACTCATCTTTTCGGGCCGGGCTGGGCTTGGGCCTTAATTTTTTTTCTGGAGTATCGGGCCGGCCCTAACTTTTTTTCCGTACGAAGCCGAGACTGATTCCATTCTTCCTAGTTTTCATGGACCAAAATAATCAGTTCCTATTGAATCTTCCTATATGAAAATGCTTTTCTCGACTTTTTATAAATCAGTAATATTTGGCTTTGTCCAAAAATATTTGCAAAAAAAGCATATACTTTTAAGCCGTCATTATTCTACAATTAAACATTAGAATGTAATCCTTTTAAAGAATCGTAAATTACTAGGCGTTTTAAAATAGAATTAAACACACACACACACACACACACCAAAAAAAAAAAAAAAAAAAAAAAAAAACATGATTATGACGGAATTATTTTTTAAACTGAAAACTGAAAGTTTCTTTTGAAATGTTCATCCATGCAAAATGAATAGAACAATACGAGAGAAAAAAATATATTAAACATTTACATCTGTTAAGAAGGGAATGCATTTTTTTTCGTTCCAAAGCGATTTCGTCTTTGGAAATTTTATCATAAACCGCTTTTTCAATTTTTTGTCTCCATTACAGGGAATATGGATTAATAATACTAGGGATAACTGAAACATTTACATACAACAAACAAAGATTCATTTAAAAGCATAAATATCGCAGCCTACGGCACTTCTGCATAAATGGAGATCACATGGATAACATGGAAAAGAAAATACTAATATAATTTTTTTTTTGGTCAGAACTCTTCCATAAGATTAAAGATCAATGTTCTGTAGAAATTCACTCGAGCCGGGCCGGGTTCGGGCCGAATTTGAAACTTTTTTCCGGACTGGGCCGAGCTCGGGCCGAAATTTTAACTTTCGGCCGGGCCGGGTCGGGCCAATATTTCTTTCGTTCGGGCCGGGCCCGGGCCGAAATTTTAACTTTCGGGCCGGGCCCGGGCCTGGAAATTTCGGCCCGTGCAGACCTCTAATGCAAATGATTAGAGTTTCAGCGCATTCTGACAAAGCAGGTGCCGGTAGCGACACCTACAGTGCGTTTAAATGAGGAAATTGTTCAGCCGGTTTCTCACACAGAAATTGCATTTGAGTGTTGTTGCCTGGTAAAAAATTTTGAGATGCCTCGTGTAAGAAGAAGAAATGCGTACACCATGTTTCTGATTTTGATAAAGGTCGAATTGTAGCCTACCGGGATTGCGGTTTATCTTATCGCAGTATTGCTGCTCGCGTTGGTCGAGATCCAATCACTGTTCGCATAATATGGAATCAATGGATTCAGGATGGTAATACGGAACGTCGCACGGAATCTCAACGGCCCCCTATTAGTAGCAGCCGAAAAAGGCATGTTATCCGTATGGCCGTAATGGATCGTGCAACCACGTCACGAATCCTGAGTCAAGAAAGGGGGTCATTTGCAAGACAAAAAGTGTCTGCACGGATAGTTCGATGACGTTTGCAGCAGCATATACTTTGAGCTCGGAGACCATGGCTGCGACTTCCCTTGACGCTGCGTCATAGACAGGAGCGCTTCTATGGTGTGATCAATGACGAACCTGGTTGCACGAATGGCAAGGCGTCATTTTTTCAGATGAATCCAGGTTCTGTTTACAACATCATGATGATCGCATCCATGTTTGGCGGCATCGTGGTGAACGCACGTTGGCAGCGTGCATTCGTCATTGTCGTACTGGCCCATCACCTGGCGTGATTGTATGTGGTGCCATTGGATACACGCCTCGGTCATCTCTTGTTCACATTGACGGCACTTTGAACAGTGCACGTTACATACCTGATACTTTACGACCGGTGGATCTACCCTTCATTCGAGACCTGCGAAATGCTACTTTTCAGCAGGGTAATGCACGGCTGCATGTTTCCAAAATTGTACAGACATTCCTTGATACGGAAAATGTTCGGCTGTTGCGCTGGCCAGCACATTTCCGAGATCTCTCACCAATAGAAAACGTCTGGTCAATGGTTACCGAGCGACGTATGGTTCGTAACCATACGCCAGTCACGACGGTTGATGAACTGTGGCATCGTGTTGTAGCTGCATGGGCATCTGTACCTGTACATGCCATCCAATCTTGACTCAATGCCCAGGCGTGTAAGTGCTATTATTACTGCCCGAGGTGGTTGTTCCGCGTACTGATTTCTCAGGATTTATGCACCCAAATTTCTTGAAAAATTAATCACTTATTATTTTTATCATAATATATTTGTCCAATAAATATCATCTTGTTATCTACATTTTTTTTTTGGTGTAGCAATTTTAATATCCAGTAGTGTATAATACAATAGACAGGGGGAAGGTATAATTAAAGTTCCATTTTGAAATGGTCGTGAAAAGAAATTTACTGCACTGAAAAAAATGGGTTCTCAAAGTACTCAATTTTAAATACTTCACATACTCAAAATAGCTCCGGTCCAAATGTACTCAAAACTGAGAAACACATGAACTCGTTTTTCATTCCATGGTTGTGCTCAAATGTGAAACATATCCTTCTGAACCTTGCATTGACATTTATTTTTCGTTCTAAATTATTCAAAAGAAACGTTTAACTGATTATTTCTTATGAAAATTGGCAAAATTATTAGCAAAACTCTCTAGTTGAATATTTTTATGACAAAAGCATTATTTGAAAGCTTTTTATAATACTGTGTATATTTTAACATTTTCATCGAAAAAAAATTTTCAGGTTACCATGAATGAAACAAACCAATACATGGTACAAAATTATTGTTTGTTTGAATTTGAAAACATATGATATTTCAAAATTGAGAAAGCAATGTGTTCATTTTTGATCCAAACATACACATTTCGATATGAGTACATCGATTTATTCATTTTTGAGTACAGTAGGACCCCGTTAATACGGATCTCCGGTTAATCCGGATCAATCTACTAATTTTTTTTTTTTTTTTTTTTTTTTTTTTGAGAAGAGATCGGCTAATTTTCCGTTATATTAATTTATTTTATACTCGTATTCTGAATAAAAAAGTCTTTTTTGAGGTCTATTCGGATGCATACTAAAAAGAATTAAAGTCGTGTAAGAATTTATACCCTACAAATTACGATTTCTCGAATAATAAACTTGAAACAAAAGGAAGAATAAACGAGAATGAAAAAGAAATTACATCTAAAAATTTTGAATATGTAAAAAAAAAAAAAAAAAAAAAAAAAAAAAAAAAAAAAAAAGGATGGTTGTTTAGATGTTGATATCAACATTTTTGTCAATTGGTTGTAAACAAAAAGTAATTAAGATTGCGCCCCACTTACAGATGATGAAATAATCGCTTTTTGCGCGACTGAAGAAAATGAAAATGAAGATGATACAGTCGAAAACACCATTATCAACTATGATCTACCAAAAGTTATTCGTCATAATGTAGCAACGACTCATTTAGAACAATTAATGGTTTATTTTGAACGTCAGGTGGAGACTATACCCAATGAACTACTTATGCTCAAGCGGATGCTTGACTTTGCGGTCCGCAACCGGTATACAAAACTGGCACAACAGAATATTACAAATTTTACAATTACAAAGTAAATATTTTCACTGTCTGTATGTATCCAGTATGTTTAATATAAAAGTGATTTTCTGTAAACATCCAGTCATTTACAATACGTCTTATTTAATTTTTTCTCATTCTCCGGTTAATCTGGATTTTCGATAATCCGGATTTGGTCTGGTCCCAATTAATCCGAATTATCGGGGTTTTACTGTACTTCATTTTTTTCAGTGTGGACCAAATGTTATCAAACTTGGTAATAGTTTAAAGAAGGTCATGGTTCATGGAAATTTATTTCCAGTGAAAAAAAAAAATAAATAAATAAATACTCACCATTAGGAGGGAAATGGTACCGCATGTAATATTATTAAACGAAATAGGACATGAAGACATCGGTTTAAAATGTGTTTCATTGTTTCTGAAACGTGCTATAAAGTGTGTTTAATGCGGCCTCCACCATAGCTATGTTTGATCGCAAATTTTGTGATTGCTAATTTGTGGTTTGGAGTTTTAAGAACACGAACGACTTTTATTACTCGTATGGTGCACTCGACTTTTGTCGTTTTTAACGCATTTAAATGTAATTTTATTTTAGATCAATGTTTTTTAAAGATAAAACTAATGTTAAACCAATGTAACAAAAGGGTTAAGTTAGATTCCGACCCATATGTTGTTAAATAATATTACATACAGCGCCATTTTTCCTTTGATGGTGAGTATTTGAACATTTTTTTTTTTTTTGGGGGGGGGGGGGATAAATTTCCAAGACCTCCTTTGAACTATATCTAAATATTACATTATTTGGTTTAGCAGTTTAGCTTTTATAATCATTTGAAAGTGAAACTTTAATTTTATAACCACCCTGTGCAACTTTAACATATAATAAATTAACATATAATAGTAAGTAAACAATAATTTTATTATTCGTCCCGAAATGTTTATATAGAAAATGATGACCTAAAAATAAAGAACATGATCCAGAGTTTTTCAATAATGATGATATTAAATTAATAATTTTTAAATTTTTAAAGTACAGTTGGAATATAAATATATTAAACATTTGATGAAATACAAAATACACTCTATGGCCAAAAGTGACCGGCCTCTTGCGCTTTTGAACGTTTTAATAAATAACTCCAGAAATACATGAGGAATTATTCTGAAACTCCAGGTCTGTAAACACAATGGAATAGGTCATATATTTCAGCGAAGATTTTTCCCGAAATCCCATAGAAGAACGTCAACTAATTAAATTAGAATGAAGATCTTTTGGATGACCCTGTCAAAATTAAAACTTTCAAACTTCAAATTATGATTAAGTGGCTTATTGTAATAAACTCTGTTCATTTTTGTGAGGATAGAATGTATACACGATGAGAATTTAAATTTTGTTTTCAAACAAATTTTGCCATATTTTTTGCTGATAATTTCCAGAGTTCTTAATATAAAAAATTATTCGTTTCAGAAATGTGACAAACAATATTGTCAAAATGTCCTATAATCAAAATAATAATAATAATTCTACGAAAAATTAGCAGGTTTACTAAATAATGTTACTCCGCATGGGTGAAAGCAATCAAAGTATAAGTTGCATAGCGTGTTAACTAAATGTATTGAGCAACGTTTGTGAAAGTCTCAAAAACATAGCTTAAAAATTATGAATGTATTCGTCGATAGAATAAGCTTAAAATCCGTTATTCCCAAAATGATGCAAAAAGATGAGGGGCTGTATCCATTTGTCCTTTGATTAATGTCAATATAGCATACACAATATAGCAAGTACTACTATATTTGGATACAGCCCCTCATTTTTTTGCTTCCTTTTGGGAACAACAAATTTTCAGCTTATTCTATTGATGATAATTTTCAGAATTTTCAAGCTATGTTTTTGAGACTTTCACAAACGGTGTTCTATACATTTAGCTAACACATAATGCAAATTATATTTTGATTGTGTTTACGCATATACAGTGAGTGATTATTTAGTAAATCTGCACATTTTTCATATAATTCTTAGTATTTTTTAAACTTTGACTACCCCTGGTTTTTAACCCTGGTTTTATTTTTTTAACCATTTTTGTATGATAATTTATTTATTTGTTATTTAAAAATCAACAGGCATTACAAAACTATATACTTTATGCACTGTTATGGGTAAGCGAAGGGATAGAGAACATTTTAGACACAATTTTATCCAATCTTTTCTGCAAAACAACGTTTAATTTTAAATGGTAAAAAATAGTGCTGGAGGGGAGAGATATATTGATGATAGTGAGAGTGACACTGATGATTTTGACAAGAATTTGGGAATTAGAAACGAACACAATAACAACTTTGAAACAGAAATACAGATGATGATATTTTCAATATACCTGAACAAAAAAAACTCGAAATAACCCATAGTGTTCGAAGAACATGTTATTCTTGTTCTGCAAAACTGAAAAGGAAGGCACAATATTTTTGCAGACTATATCAATGTTAACAGAAGTAATTTATTCCATTTTTCATTATTGGGTGAAAAAAGTCCGGTCCAGGATTCGAACCAGGGATGTATTGGCAGAAGCCGCCAATGCTCTACCAACTGAGCTATCCCGGAAACGAACACTGGAGGACTATTTCACTGGAGGACTATTTCAAGTCCTCCAGTGTTCATGTCCGGGATAGCTCAGTTGGTAGAGCATTGGCGGCTTCTGCCAATACATCCCTGGTTCGAATCCTGGCCCGGACTTTTTTCACCCAATAATGAAAAATGGAATAAATTACTTCTGTTATAATTAATTTACCGATTGAATAATCGTGTTTAAAATTAATCTTATGTCAATGTTCCTCTATTAATTTACAGGGACTCACAAAAGAAATCGGTTACAGTACTGCCTTAACGTCATAATCGCTGGAGAGTACATTTTAAAATTCGGTATGGGCTTTTAAAATTTAATTAGTAATTTTTTTATATTACTCTTTATTTATAAATTCTATACCTCATATACAGGGCTTCACAAAAGTATTCGCATATCATTCTCCTTATTAGAGATAATGGCTGAAGGGAAATTTTCAACTGAAATATATCTTAAATGAACTAAATTTTGGAATACGTGTTGTTAATGGATACAAATCTCTAAATCACATGCCGGGCTGCTAAAAAATTCGGATAATTTTCCTGTTGTAGATGGGAACAGCTGAAATTCGGTTTTGAAATGCGTTATACTTTTCCATATGGTAAACTGAGACGTAATATTTAAATTTTTTAAACGGTGCAGTTTTGTTGCATTATTCTGAATGTGTTGGAAATTGCTACATAATCTATGCTTGACGTATGATTTTTTTTTCTCTTACTGTAGAATGGTTTTGCTCCTCTCCATGTCTGTGCTAAAGAAGATACAGTAAACGTAGCTGCTGTGCTAATGAGAAATGGTGCAAATATTAATTTACAAGCGAAAAATGGATGCACGCCTCTTCATGTTGCTTGCCAATACGGGAAACTCAACATGGTGAAATTTATATTGGACTATTCATCTGATAATCCTGATACATCCTCTGTAAGTAATTATTTTTTATTTATATTAAAAAACAGGATATCTTATACAATATCATCTATCTATATATATGTATATATATAACTTCAAATTTATCAATTTAGCAAGAACCAGCAGGGGGTGAGGGGGGTGTGCTGGTTCTTGCTAAATTGATAAATTTGAAGTTATATTTTTAATTTATGTGTTTTAATGCAGCGTTTCGGCGCAAATCACATGAATTTCTATTGTTTATTGTTAATTGCTTTACATATTGGATATGTATATATATATATATATATATATATATATTAATCTAACGTATGTTGGATAAAAAATCACAATTATTTGTTAATTGTTCAATGGCAACGTCCAGATGAAACATATCTTATGGGCAACTGTGCAAAAGTCCTTTGATGAGATTTAGGCTGTGGTAAATTGGATTTAATTTTGTTTTGTTCCTTCGCTACAATTATGGAGCTTCAAAATATCTTCATTCCACGTAAGATAAGAAAAAAAACGTAAAAAAAAAAAAAAAAAAAATCGTAGCCACATAGCAAACGATTTTTAAAAAACTTGGTACTTGTGTCAATTTATTTTTAACCAGAGCTCCGCAAAATATATTGACAAAAAATAAATTATTTTAACAATTTTGGACACGTGAAAAACTTGTTATATAGAATAGCATGCATGTTCAAAGTTGCAAGTTTGATGGGGTTTTTTATCTTGATATTATTTAACGGAAATGAATTTTTTTATATAATATATTCATATATACCTCTGAAAAATTTATCTTTATTTATAGAATAATAATCTTGTTTAATAATAATCTTTGATTAATTCCAAATTGGCTGTAAATATTGAAAATACGTAATTTGGAGAAAATTAAAAGTGTCATAAAAATCAAAGGATTAAAAAACATTTGTAAAATTGATTATGATGTAGTATGTTATGCGAAAGTTGAATTTACCTAGTGTAAAAACAGTCATTCCTTTTCTTCATCTAAAAAAATTTAGAAACATTAAAAAAAATGCAAAATTATATTTTATTATCTAATGCATCCGTAAAAAATAAATAAAGGAAAGGTCCTACATTATCAATATTGTACAGTCATAAAGATCAATATATCCATGATATGCTTTAAAAAATTCAAGATTGCCTTTGGATTCCTTACATAACAAAAAGGGATTCAAATAGGCAATATTTGAATATAATATTTAATATTTATTACATTCCAGTGGTTTTTTTACTTCGAATTTGCCCGTGTTTATTAAAACATTGCAGCATTTCAAAATAATAATAATAATAATAATAATAATGTAGTGCTGCCGTCTACTGTTAATATCTGAATTTAGGATTAAAATATAATTTTCTGTTCAACTGAAATATGTATATTTCTGTTGCTCTAATTTAAAATGTTCTTGAGGCAAAAATAAACTGAATGCAAGAATCAAAGTTTCTAATTTTAAAATATACACTTTTATCTATAATATCAAATTATTTAAATTTTTCAAAGCTTTATTTCACGTTCAAACAAATGATAGAAATATTGAATTTTTACTTCAACATTTTTTACTGCTTATTTATTTTTTATCTTTAAGGTATAAAAAGGCAAGAACGAAAGTTTCGATAAAATGAATATATATCTTTAGCTATAACGACAAATAATTTTAAAACTGTAAAAGCTGTCCTTCATGTTCAAATGAATAATACAAATATTTCATTTTTCCCTCAAAATATTTTGTTATTTTTTTCATTACGGAATAAAAACACAGTTACTAAATTTCACTAATATGTTACTTATTGTTCATTCCTAATTTTAATTAATTTTTAATATAGTCTTTCCATTCCAAAGGCTAATAACGAAAATTAAAATTTTGAGCATGTACACAAATTCAGATTTTGTATCAACTTTTACTGTAAGTTTTAATAGTCAAATAAACAACCCTGAAATCTATTATTTTGCATTTATTCATAAATGAATATAATCTATTTATATGATGATTTTCAATAATATTTGCGAAATGTCAGCCACAGGCTCATTTTGTATGGAATGATCCCTATGGGAGAATATTACTCACCCTTCTTGTCCATTCAAATTTGAAAATTTCAAATATATATATATATATATTCAGTACGTAGATAGAAAGATTCTTTATCACTCTGTATTCCCATCTTTTTCGAGCCATAAGTTACAAACGAGTAACGAATACAGTAAACTCTCTGTAAGGCGGCTTCTGTTTAAGACGCAATCTGTCAAACTCAGAAAGATTTTCAAATTCTGCGAATCCATAGACATAGAGTAAACTTACCTAAGGCGGAATATTGTATACTGCGGAAAGTTTTCGTGGTGCGATCAATTCCGCCTTGGACAGAGTTCACTGTACTTTTTACTTTTCAGAATTTTTAAAATTTTAGCGCCAATTTCAAAATACTCATAATTATCTTTAAAATATTTTAAACTTACAGAGGATAAAGAACCTTTTTATCTGCATGCTGAAAAACAAATATTGTTGATATTTCCAATTTTGAATGAATGAATAGGATAAGTATTTTTATCATAGAATAACATAGGACAAAACTGCATATATATCAAGCGTTCCAAGACAATGCTGGAATCTGTCGTAAATTAACATAGCTGTGCTAGCTGGTGGCATGAGTGCTAATGAATGCACGGGTTTTTAGTATGACCACATATATGCGAATATGTCTATTATCTCCGCATCTCTTGCGCATATTTTCTGAATTTTTACTCAGTCATGACAGATTAATCAAGTTTACCAGATTTATTGCAAAAATATTTTTGTTACAGTTTGTTTTGATAAAATCATGTACATTAAAAAAAAAAATAGTCACTACATTTTAATTTCGGGAGAAAAAGTACTGATTAGTACTAATAAGTACCATATAATGCAGTGAAAAATATTGACTTTTAGCCTAAAATTAAGATAACAATGCAACTTTATTTAAATACACATATTTTTAATAAAAAAAATCTGTAACAAATAGTTTGCAATAAATCTGGTAGACTTCATTAATCTGCCTTGATTGAGAGAATAGTTTGAAATTTATGATTGAATTTTTAATATGAATTCTCAAAATAGCTTTGTCTGTTAAAAGAGAGAGAGAGAGAGAGAAAAAGAAAGAGTTTAATCTACGATTTTAGGAAAATTATTGTCTAGAATCGTGAAATTTTTAAATAAATGAACAGTATTTCTTTGTTTAGCAAAACAACATTTAATACAAGTATTTAAAATCAAAGTATTCCGAATATACGTATAATGAAATAGGTTTTTAATTAAAAGAATGAAATATTTGCAAGTTAAATAATAAAAGTCGATACGAGCAAGAAAACATTGGATTTTTATCGTCAGCAATCGGTAAATGAAAAAAAAAAAAAAAAAAAAAGAAAGAAAGAAAGAAAGAAAGAAAGAGCTAAAGTTGAATATTTCATTTAGCATTAAATTCTATACATATTCTAAACATTGATAAACATTATAGGAATACAGCGGTGTATACCATTTTGTATAACTTAGCTCATCAAGAATTTAGTAAAATATGACACTACGACAAAATTCTGCCTATATATATTAACTACTTACTAAATTTAGAGAGTCATCTTTCATTTCATTAAAACATACCATCGAGTCTCTATATAACGAAATCCACCGTTCCAGTAAAAAATTCGTTATATAGAGAAATTCGATGTATAGAGAATGATGTTAAAAATCGTATTTAGTGTGTGAAATTTGAACACATATTAGTTTTGAGGTGTTTAATTAAGAATTTGAAATGTTTAATTATAAATATAAACCTAAATATTTTGTATTCCTTAATTATCTAAACACTTTCAAAAAAGAGAACTGACATTTATTTGAAAGCGTAATAAAAATCACATAAAGAAAAGTTACATTATTTCAAGACGAAAAAATCTGTAATTTTTCGTTGTTTTGCTTTTAAAACTGTTACATTCTCGTAAAAATGTTCACATTTCAGCAAGGAATGAAAAATTGTATTTGGAACATTTTCTTCCATTTGAAGTCCTCTCCTTATTAGGTCAAACGAACTCAACATTTCACTCCGTGATGGCTTTATCTCTTGTGGTTCGATTTCCTGCTCATTGTCACTCTCACAATCATTGTTTATAACGCTGCTTAAAATATCCGCATCAGTAGGATACTGCGCAATACAGAGATTGTCATCCACTTCCAAAAAATCAGAGAGGGTAACATTTTCTTCAACAAACCCGCGTTCCTTAATTAATTTCCACTTCTCTTTTAAGTCCGCTAAAGTCAGGTCTTCATCATCTTCAGAATCCACATCATTCTCAAGTTTGGAAAAGCCGGCCTTTTTGAAGCAATTGTAAATTGTTTTTTCGGTTACATCAAACTTCCAAGCTTTACAAAGTTCCGCAATACACTTTCTAAGATTAATGATATCGTGGATGGAATCATTTTTTTCAGCAGCTGTTATTAATTCATTAAGAATTCTTTTCTTATAATGCACTTTTAGATTTTTTATTATTCCCAAGTCCATGGGCTGCAGTTTTGATGTGCAATTGGGTGGTAAAAAAATAACTTCAACATTTTGCAATTTTTCTCCGCAGTTTTTTGGGTGAGCTGGACAATTATCAATAAGCAAAGCAATTTTTCGGTGTTGTTTTCTCATTTGCTGGTCAAGTGTTTTTAACCATTTGTCAAAAATTTCAGTCGTCATCCACGCCTTATTATTGAAGTCACAGTCTACTTCTAAGGACTTCACGCCTTTAAAACACCGAGGCGATTTACTTTTCCCAATGACGAGCATTTTTAATTTTTCTTTCCCTGTCATGTTTGCGCACAACAGAATAGTAATCCTTTGTTTGCTTTGTTTGCCGCCAAAACATTTATCTTCTTTAAAGGCCAGAGTCTTGTTTCGGAGACACTTGTAGAAGAGACCTGTTTCGTCTGCATTGAAAATGTTCTCAGGAGCAAATTTTTTTAGAATTTCTTCGATCTTAAGACTCCAGTTCTCACATTCTGTCACCGGAACATCCGCACTTTCACCGCAGATCGTTTTCTGAGATAATCCATGTCTCTTCTTGAATTTGTCTAACCAACCAATGCTGGCTTGGAAGTCAGAATACCCAAGAGATGAAGCACATTCTAGAGCCTTTTCTAAAATCATTGGCCCCGAAAGTTGTAAATTCCGATCTCTTATCCCTTTAATCCACTTAAACATTGCTTCATCTAAGTCCTCGTATTGGCACATCCTCTTTTTTTTTTTTTTTTTTTTTTTTTTTTTTTTTTTTTTTTTTTTTCCCTTGTCGAACTAACAAGGAAGGTCTCCATTGGGGGCATACTCAGAATTTTTTGAAAAAAATACGAATTAAACTACTCATGTAGGTATTAAAGGATCAGTGAAAATTAGCGGCGGAATTACGTTATTAGATATGTAAAAAAAATAAAATAGTTTGGAATAATTGGCGTGAAAAGCTGAAAGCGACGCGGTATTTGGCGAGCAGTGAATTTCCTCGCCAAAAGCAGACGATTTTAACGAATCTGAAAACTGATTTTAATTGACTTCACTGTTAAAAATCTGCAGCATTTACTGCAACGTCACTCCACTACTTTTATAGAATATCTCTCTTCTGACCAATGAGAATGCTCCATAGCATTGTGAATTGACCGTGTCATACACTGTTAAAAATCTGCTGCATTTTGTTGCAACGCACTCCACCGCTTGTATATAATATCTCTATTCCAACCAATGAGAAAGGTCCATTTCACGGCCAAGTAACCGTTTTCTATATAAGCAAGGGAGTGCGTTGCAATAAAATGCAACAGATTTTTAACAGTGTATTTTTCAATTTGGAACAATTTTAATCAATTTAAATTGTGTTTTAAATGATAAAATATATTAATTTCATTTTGTTATAAGTACATATAAACGTACATGACAAAATTACACTTAAAGTAAAGTAAAAATGCAAAACTAAAATTACTTAAACTAAACTTATTTAAATAAATTGAACATAGAAAGTTTTTTCTTTAAAAAGTATTCGAAGAGTAGAAGCGTATTTTTCAAAATTTCGTTTTTTCGCCAACCGGAGATAAATCGCCAAATAAAGGAAATTTTTATTATTTTTTTGCGGACGTTATAAGGAGGTTCCGCCGAAATTTTTTTTATAAACATATATAACTATATGAGAAGAACATTCTGTAATTTTTTCAGATTTTTCTGAGTATGCCCGTATGGAGACCTTCCTTGTAAGGTATGAACCACGGAGTAAGAAGCAGGAGAGGAAAGTAGTGTTAAAATTTTGCCATGCGGATTTTTTTACGATAGGGGACGACACCGCTGCATGCAGGCTGGCAGGCTGTTGATCAATGCTTCCACAATGCTTTTCAATGGAAAATATGGTCATTTAAAAAAAAAAAAAAAAAAAAAAAAAAAAAAAAAAAAAAAAAAAAACGAAAAATCTGAATTTTTAGAAAGGTGTAGAAATGAAAACCTGGTTAATTGAAGTTTTCTTCACAACATACATATTTTTTCATAGGTATTTGGTGCTTCATTTTCGGTTTTAAGCCATTTAAAATACGAGATCATTCTGACAAAAACCTAAGGGCAGGCTATTTAAAAACATTGAATATCGCGGATTAAAATGACTGTTGTAAGTTGACTATCGCAAAGAAATAGACATGATTTTTAGAAATTAAGTACAGTAGACTCCCTCAAATCCACACAGCTTGGGACCAGAGGTTGTGCGGATTTTAGAATTTTGCAGATTTCTGGTCATTGTTTTGTTTTTATTTTTTAAAAAGCAATTTGTATGTAATTAATAATGAAATCAAAAGTGTAATGAATGCTTACAATATACTAAAATATTAAAATAAGTAATAAACTAAAATAATAAAAATTTAGATTATTTTTAAAATGATTAAAATACTAACAGCAAAGGTCAAGTTAATCATCAATAATGTACAATTAAATATTCATTATAAAGATGAAATGTGTTTTTCCTAAATTATTCAATGAAACTTGCCTCATAAAGGTACATTACTAATTCACATCAGTATCATTAAATAACGAAGCTTTATTTTAGGTTTAGCCAGAACTAAAAAAGCTTGATTAATATATAAGTATATTTGGTGAGATTGTGATTGCCAGTAATATCAGCAATATCTCGATTTTTTTCAGAAATAAATTATTCTTTCTTCATGAAAAAACATGAATACAATAACCTTAACAAAAATTACAAAAAAATATATGGAAATTATATAAAACTAAAAAAGTCAAATTTTGCATCTACATCTGAACTGAATTTTTCATTGTTTACATCCACAAATTATGTGTGGATTTTAGAGAGTTGTAGATTTTAGGAGTGCGGATTTGAGGGAGTCTACTGTATTAACCAAATATTTTGAAGTAAATTTTAATTTCGCGTATAGTTTTTATAACCTTAGAACATTTTAATAATCCATAACTTAGGATATTTATGCAATTAATGCATGTAGAATTAAAGCAAATTTTTATTTTAATTATTTGGAAGGAAAAAATTGCGTAAGTTATAGGATCTCCAGAATACACATTTAAAATAATTTAAACATTGTTTTTTTATTAATTTTTTTTCTTTTAACTTTGCTTCTATCTTTTATTTGTGACTGTGCAGTAAAAATAAATCTATTAATCAAAATTTTTCTTTGCTCATTCAGGAATTTTTGCTTTTAAATCCCCATCTTTTCAATCCGGACATTCAGGCCCATGTGAAAGGGCAGGGGGGGGGGGGGTCGCCCCGTCCGAGGTAGAGCACCTGGACCTTGTTTGTTACCGAAGGATGTAGGAACACTAGTCCGAGGAGACTGAGGGAGCACCAAATTTATTCTACTAGCACCAATTTTTTTTTTTTTTTCCCTTCTATCTTTACTAGAAGAAAGTATTGGATTCGTATAGATTTTCGAATTCTGGTTTTCGACGGATTGTACACGTTAATTATAAATAGAAGTTTTCATATACGTCCATTAAAAACATTTCAAAAATATGCATTAAAATATTTAATTGCTATAAAGGACGTTAAATACTAATAAAAACATTAAAAGATCTTAATAATTTTTACATGTTTCGATTGAATTTACTCAATCATCATCAGAAAAAGAAAATACAAATAAACACAAAGATGGAAAATGACAAAAAACTATTACAAATGCAATTAAAAATTTTAAAATTTTTTAATTTCATTTGTAATAGTTTGTCATTTTCCATCTTTGTGTTTATTTGTATTTTCTTTTTCTGATGATGATTGAGTCAATTCAATCGAAACATGTAAAAATTATTAAGATCTTTTAATGTTTTTATTAGTATTTAACGTCCTTTATAGCAATTAAATATTTTAATGCATATTTTTGAAATGGATTGTACACGTTTCAGGGGTCAGAGATTCCAAAAAAAACATGCTTTTATAAAATATCTGTCTGTGACAGGTATTTTGTGGGTGCTCTATCTCAAGAAAAAATTCACGGAATTTAATAAAAATTAATATTTAGGTAAGACCCTGATATAAATTATTGCTTATTAGTTTTTGGCGTAAATCGCTCAACAGGTGGCACTGCTATGCTTCATTTTTTTTTTTTTTTTTTTTTTTTTTTTTTTTTTTTTTTTTTTTTTACGCAACAGCTGAATCTCAAGAACTACGCACGGATTGTAATAAAAATTTATATTTAGGTAGTTATTATAGTTCTTGCAAGAACTAGCGCACGAATTCTAATAAAAATTTAGTTTTAGATAGTCTCTGATATAAATTGATGCTGATCAGTTTTTGGTGTAAATCGCTCAACAGGTGGTGTTGTTATGCTGCATTTTTTACGGTTTATGCAACAGCTGTATCTCAAGAACTACACACGGATTGTAATAATTTTTTTTATTTAGGTTCTCTCTTATTTAAACTGATGCTGATCAGCTTTTGGTGTAAATCGCTCAACAGGTGGCGCTGTTATGCGACATTGTTTTACGGTTTACGCAATATCTGTATCTCAAGAACTACGCACGGATTGTAATAAAAATTCATATTTAGGTAGTCCCTGATATAAATTGATGCTGATCAGTTTTTGGTGTAAATCGCTCAACAGGTGGCGTTGTTATGCTGTATTTTTTACGGTTTATGCAACAGCTGTATCTCAAGAAGTACGCACGGATTGTAATAAATTTTTTTATTTAGGTTGTCTCTTATTTAAACTGATGCTGATCAGCTTTTGGTGTAAATCGCTCAACAAATGGCGCTGTTATGCGACATTGTTTTACGGTTTACGCAATATCTGTATCTCAAGAACTACGCACGGATTGCAATACAAATTTTTATTTAGGTTGTCTCTTATTTAAACGGATGCTGATCAGTTTTTGGTGTAAATCGCTCAACAGGTGGCGCTGTTATGCTGCATTGTTTCACGGTTTACGCTATATCTGTATATCAAGTAATAAAAATTTATATTTAGGTAGTCCCTGATATAAATTGATAATGATTAGTTTTTGGTGTAAATTGCTTAATAGGTATCGCTGCTATATTGCATTTTTTATGATCCATAAACAGTAGATAAAGAAACAGTAAATATTACTTATAAATGCTATAAAAATGCATAAAAAACCTTTGACTAATTAATGTTTTGTAAAATGTACACGTTTTTTGCACATTAAATAACTTTGTATTTAGACACAAAACAAAGTCTGTGCTTTATTATCCCACATAACATTTAAAAAACATATAAATTAAGATCTATACGCAATAAAAATTCTCAATTTAAATACAATTACAAGTAAATAGCTTTATATTAAAGCCTAAAAAACATTACTCACTTGTGGAGCACGGAATAAACTTAATTTTTTTCCCTTCGTCTTTTTTTTATAGCCTGTTTTACATCCAGGAACACAGCACTTATATCCCATCTTAATTTATTTTATGAAATATCAATATGAAATAATTCGATTTTAATTCGAACATATGCATCTTAAGCATACAATCATATTGAAATACTGCTAAAAAACCAGCCTACATCGTATCGCAGCCCCCTCATTATTAACCAAAATTTCACTTTGTATTTTGGAAGAGTCGTGCGCATTAAATTTCCCCTCCTGTTTCTTACTCCGTGGTATGAATTCTGCTCGGTAATTGACTCTCAATTATTTATGAATGTTGACACAGTGTTGCCAGAGGGCTACTTTTTTTAAATTCAGATTTCTTGATTGACACCACTCTATTGAAGCAGTAAAATTCTCTTAATTTTCGCATTATTTATTGTCACTAAATAAGAAGGGTTTTACCATTTAAAAAAAAAAGTGGTGTCAATCAAAAATCTGAATTAAAAAAAGTAGCCCATCTGGCAACCAGGGGCGTGCCAGCAGTAATCGGCGCCTATGTGCAGAACTGCATTTGGCGCCCTACACCCCCCATCCAATCGCCTGTAAAAATAAAACTTTATCCCCCCCCCCCCCACCAAAAAAAAATCTATAAATATTTATAAATGTATAGTTGCCATTCTTTTGGAGTTTTTTGAACCAGAAAATTTATTTAATAAAATATGTTTTGTTTTTTTACAGTTCGTACTTTATTTCATTAAATAAATAAATTTGTTTCCAAAATGCTTAAATTACTTGAAAAATAAAGAAGGATGGCAGCTATGTAAATAAAATTCGTAACACAATAAAACCTGTGTAAATGAAAGCACTCTCTATCAGAATCCTGCATTACGGTAAAATTTCATTATCCCGGAGAAAATAATTTAATGCATAACAATAGATTGCATCTAAAAGAAAGATGTTTGTTTTTACTTTGCATGTATCGGCGATGACTAAGAAAATCTGCCGCACATAGATCTCAAAATTTGCATAAGGATCGATGATGGTAGATGCACCGTGCACCTGACTCTCAATTTTTTTTTGTTAATTACCCGAAATATTAATTAAAAACTCTTAATGATCATCCCAAAATGGCGATCTTTTATTCCTCAATGAGATCATGCTTGTGTGCTTCCCTAAGCAGTTCTTTCCACAGACCAAAAGGGTAACGTTTGATTTTTTTCTGCATTTTCAAATTGGGATATAGTGAGATCCCGGTAGAATTACAAATAAATAAATCATACTAAAGAAAAAATGAAAAACGACTTCAATGGTATTTTTAATTACTATTTCAAAAAACCTTTTAATTTGGCAGCGATTCGCATCAGTTTTCAAGTTTTCCATTTCTCTGAAATTTCAAACGTAAAAAAAAAAAAAAAAAAAAAAAAAAAAAAAAATGGAAATATTAACATTTATTGTTCAAAAAATTTTTTGAAGTCATTTCAAGGATTCGCCAAACATATTTTTAATCTCAGTGCAAATTATCTCAAGATATCATTTCCCAATTAAGAAGTATGTAATTTGAATATCATTTCGCTTTAATAAATAAAAACTAGTTGGATGTGCCAATCCCAAAACTTTCTTCTATCTCATACATACATTTTAATATAAAAAAAAATTGTTACTCATTTTAATGCTTTAATAATTTTAATTCAATACCTTACCAACTTTGATTT
This sequence comes from Maratus speculifer, assembly GCA_964019185.1. NCBI lineage: Eukaryota > Metazoa > Arthropoda > Arachnida > Araneae > Salticidae > Maratus > Maratus speculifer. The sequence continues at coordinate 323,955,058 of OZ025296.1, forward strand.
TCATCTTAAATTTTTGCTTCAATCAATTAATCGGAGTAAAAACGATTTCCATCTCTGCACGAGCCGATGGACAATAATATGATAAGCAGATTTTTTTTTTAATTCAGGGAGGACCTACTTGCCTTACCAAAAAATAATCATATACAAAATGTTTAGTTCAGTTCTAGAACTAACATCATACACTTTTATGTGGTGCAATATCGAAAATGGCATAAAATTCGGTATTGCAGCGTCCCCTTCCGGTGGATTTTTTTCAGATTTAGGGCGATCCAACTATCCATAGCCATACACTTACACAAAAAATTTCGTTCAATTCGATGCATAACTTCATGTATTTTTGGTCGGTACAATAATGAAAATGGCACAAAAATCGCGATTGCAGCGCCCCCTTCCGACGGACTTTTTTCAAAATCAAGGAGGACCAACTAGCCATAGTCATACAGATACAAAAAAAATTTGGTTCAATTCGATACATAACTTCATATACTTTTGGTCGGTACAATATTGAAAATGGCACATAAATCGCGATTGCAGCGCCCCCTTCCGGCGGATTTTTTTTCAAATTCAGGAAGGACTAACTAACCATAGTCATACACATACACAAAAAATTTGGTTCAATTCGATGCATAACTTCATATACTTTTGGCCGGTACAATATTGAAAATGGCACAAAAATGGCGATTGCAGCGCCCCCTTCAGGCGGATTTTTTATAAATTCAGGGAAGACTAACTAGCCATAGTCATACACATACACAAAAAATTTGGTTCAATTCGATGCATAACTTCATATATTTTTGGTCAGTACAATATTGAAAATGGCACAAAAATCGCGATTGCGGCGCCCCCTTCCGGCGGATTTTTTTCAAATTCAGGGAGGACCAACTAGCCATAGTCATACACATACACAAAAAATTTGGTTCAATTCGATGCATAACTTCATATATTTTTGGTCGGTACAATATTGAAAATGGCACAAAAATTGCGATTGCAGCACCCCCTTCCAGCGGATTTTTTTCAAATTCAGGGAGGACCAACTAGCCATAGTCATACATATACACAAAAAATTTGGTTCATTTCGATGCATAACTTCATATACTTTTGGTCGGTACAATATTGAAAATGGCACAAAAATCGCGATTGCAGCTCCCCCTTCCGGCGGAATATTTCAAAACTGAAGGAGGACCTGCTTGCCACAGCCAAAAACATTCACAAAAAATTTGGTTCAATTCTATGCATAACTTCATACACTTTTTCATGGTAGAATGGCTACATACAGACAGACACACAGGCAGATACACGGACAGACAGACATTTTGTAAAAACATGTTTTTTGGAATCTCTGACCCCTAAAACGTGTAAATCCGTCAAAAACCGGAAGTCGAAAAAAAATTTCGATTACAATACTTTCTTCTATTGAAGATAGAAGAAAGTAAAAATATGTATGAGGGATTGTATGCATTTCCATTATTTATTTTATCAAGATTTTTTTTGTCAAAATTGAAAGTTTTATACCTAAATGTCAGAAAATAAATACAAACTGACGGTTAGCTTGAAAAATCAGACCGGAACATGAATAGCACCGCCGGTATACTCTACTGGAGGCAGTGGAAAATCAACTCGAGCTTCGATTGGACGGATTTTCCTTTAAGGATACTAGTACAACGAACCCGGGGTTCCCAGGTCACAATTTAAAGTTGAAAAACTTTTTTAAATTTTAAAATTGGAAAGTCTAATAAATTTTTTTCTGCGTAATAGGCTTTTTAAACTGCCAACTAATTCCAAATAGCAATTTTATATGAAACATATTATTTATGTAATCATATACAGCTTTAAAAATTATCGGTACTTCCGTATTAGCTAAGGGGGCGCTATGGGCGGCGGTCACTCAATGAATTTCTGTTCCGAAAACTCAAATGAAGTTCTGTTCAAAAATCTAATTTAGTTTTGAGACCCTTTCATAGTTTTGCAGAGTTACTAAATTGTATCTAAAATAAGTGTTTCAACACTCCCTCATCCTATTTATACATATGAAGCTAACATGATGGGCTATTTTGCACCAATTATACACTCAAAACTTCACCATCATATACTTTTATAAGCATAAAATGAAGTTATTTTAACAGTTTAATAAGAAACAGAGTACCTACAATATGAATATGCACTAATTTATCTTTCTGCATCAGGGAAAGGGCCCCACCAGTGGCCGAGAGGTTCTGACCTCAAACTGGTAGACGGTAGGTGCTGGGTTCGAACCCAATCGCGACCGTCGGCCTAACCGTTCGGAGTTTTCCGTGGTTTTCTTCGAACCTTGCGTAAATACGGGTTAGGTTCCCTTAGAAAGACCCCCACGGAGGGCAACCCACCCCATTGGGCCTATATCCCATAGCGTAGATAATAGGCCGACAAAAATACACACAGACACGCATCAGGGAAAGAGAAAAGAAACTATGAGCCCCCCTACATTCTCTTGAGCCCTCCCTATTGTTCACTACGGCCCTGCATATTAGACGCAAGATAGCAGTTATTAGCCAAAGATTTCGCCAAAGAATAAAATTGAATCCTCAGTTTTTAAAAACAACTAAGAAAATATGACACCCAGATATTCTTTAAAATACATTTTTGTAAAGGTTAATTGATGTATGTTTGGTAAAGTAAGTTTACAACGAACTAAAAGTCACTAAATTCATAGATAAAAACGAAATAAAACCAACAACATTCACCGGGTTTTATAGCTGACGATATATTGACATAACAGGTTTTTAATTACTATTTTTTTTCAGTTGCTATGAACAAAATGACAACTAAAATATACAGTGATCTGTTATTTTCCATGGAGAAAAGAGATAGATGGAGGTGCAGTATGCGATTAAAACGGTTTGATGGGCGTTATTCTTCCGATATAAGTATCTCATTCGACCCAAACAAAACAATCACATGGAACAGTGACCGAATTTTTTAACATCATTTTTTCTCTAAATGAAAAAGATCTGAATATATTTTAGCATTATAAAATAGCATTTCATTGTATTATGAATTAAAATTGCATCGCTAAAAGTTTTTCTTTTTTGTGAAAGCACGCCGTTGTGCAGCGATGCAATGCAGCGAATTTTAGAGTTAAATTTTTGGCGTCACCTCCAGCCACTAAACTGCATCTCTATTTTTTTTTCTTTTTTACTCTATGGCTGTTTTTTCTCTTTTTCCCACATAAATGCGATACTCAAGTTGCCACCATTAGAGAAATTGAACCAAAAACTACAAAAAAATTAATATCTCAAAAACAATTTGAGATACAGTTTTCTAATAAACGGCATTTAAAAGTGCATTATTTTCTCTAAACGATGGTATAAAGATTGAAAACGTGCAATGTCTAGAAGTTTAAAAATTTACAATAGCGAAAATTGCAAAACCGAAATTTCATCGGAAAGTGTTGCCATTCAATCCATGACGTATGCGTTACGCACAGATACGTTTGGCCTTTATTATATAGATACTGACATAAAGAATAGTTTTAGCGAAAACCGCAAGCGAATAGACCAATTTTTCCATTTTTTATAATAATTTGAAATTTAAACCTCCCCCTTCCCCTTGAACACAGTTCAGTTTGCGCTACTTAACCATTCCCAACTATTCAAGGTGTTCTTAAATCAAAAAGGGCCACTTTGTGACACATACAATAATTTACTTTTGTTCGAAAATGCATGAAAATAGCAGGTTTTGTTATTCAGAAACTGCCTAATTGCACTCAATTTTCTGTTTTTTTTAAAACACAATAGATCTTTCATAACAAGCCTTCAAATTTGACGTTCTTGAGCACATTTCCCGACGAAAGCAGAAAAACCGGTCGAAAAGCAGAAGAAAAACGGGTGATCACGCGATCGAAACAGGTTAGAACTGGATAGGTAATTAATCTATCATAAAATGGAAAATTAAGTTCGGTTCGAAATCGCCTCCATAGTCAGGCAAGCTAATTTTATATCTTTCCGTTAAAAAATGAATTTGTAAATGTGTCAAATTGTTTTGCGCTAGTTGAGCGGATCAGTTGAGAACACCCTTAAACGCATATTATATATGCAAGACAGAAGAATAGGAATACCAAACATTCAGATATTCAATATTTTGAAAGTAAATAATTTTATAGTCATTTAATTATTTTAATTTTCATAAAAATAGTTAGCAAATTAATATATATATATATATTGCAGGCTATTTTGATGTAACGAACAAATTATAATTAAAAGGAAAAAAAATGATAAAAAAAAAATTTAAACAGAAAGAGAAAATTTTGGTTGGATTATTCAAAAATTATAAATATATCAAGATTCCCCACCCCTCACTAGAGATATCTTCCAATATCATATGCCAGATTCCCCCCTTCCCCCTAAAGTGATAACGTTACATATGCACAGCTAGTGCCGTAGCTAGAAGTGAATAATGGGAAGGGGGAGGGGGGCTCATATTTTCTGTCTTTCTCTCTGTGACACAGAAAGATAAATTAGTACGTGTCCACACTGTAGTTACTATGTTTCTCATTAAACTGTTGTAATAGTTTCATTTTAAGCTAAGAAAAGAATAGGATGATGAAAAATTCGAGTGTAAAACGAGTGAAATCTTAAACAACTTGTTAGCTTTATATGTGTAAATAGGATGAGTAATTGTTGAAACACTTATTTTAGTTACAATTTTGTATTATTGCAAAAGCTGCGAAAGGTCCTCAAAACTAAATTAGATTTTTAAACAGAATTTCATTTGAATTTTTGGAATAGAAATTAATTTAGTGACTTTGGACTCTTTTCCAGGGAGGCTCAAAATGTTTTAGGGGAAACTGAGCCGCCCATAGACCCCCTTAGATACGGCCCTGTGCATAGCCCCCAAGTTCTGGTTTTACATTGTTTCTCGATTCAGGATTCTTCGTCCCCCGCGGACGCCACGATTGCGCCCTTAGAAGGTTTTCTTGGCACCCATTCGAATGTATGTATCCTCTTACTAGCTATTTTTAAGATTAAAAATCCATTTTAAGGGATACATTTTTAAAAATAAAAAATATTTGAATAGCTTTCTTGTAACAGTTATCGATGACCTTAAATAAATTTTAATTATTTAATGCTATTAAAATGTTATTCAGTGATTAAGGTTTCTGTAGTTTCATCTACAAAACTTTTGAAGATAGATTGCCCTCTGAAAATCTAATTTTAAATGTATTCTGAATTAAATTATTGCTGCAAATTATTTTAAAATAGTTTCTGAATCATAGGGGACTTATAGCTATCAGCGTGAGATATATGCGCATCATATAAGACGTTAACTTTTACCAGTATTTCTGAATAGTAATTTTCTTCTTACTTATGATAAATTCTGAAGTAAAGTGACAATTGTTTCTTATAAATAATAATAATAAAACAAGTGAAATTTAGCTCCTATGGTAATAAAACTGTATATTATGCTTTTCCACCGCAGTGAGATAATAGTGTTGCATATTTTTTCAGCTATGTGAATTACGGCGCCTTTTATTATTTATAACTATACTAGCAGTTACCCGTGACTTCGTTCACATAATATTTAAAGAAGAAATAATTGATCAATCAAGCAAAAAATTTCGATGATGAAAAGCATGTGTAATTAACTTTTTATCGCGAATTTATAGTAAAAAAAACTTCTGATAATCCCTTAGTTGCTAATTTGTTTGCTGGTCAAAATTTTCCTTTCAGCGATTAATACTAATAGATAGAAATATTCTTGAATTCTTTTGTTCAGCCATGTAGTTGTCCAAGTGCCTTTAATATACGAAAGTATCTTTTTAAAATTTATTTCAAACAAAAATATTTCTTATTACAAATTAATTACATTTTCAGAAATGATCATCCGAAGACAACCTTGAAATCCAGTTCTTTGCGGGACCCTGTTTATCATTTTATATATATACTACAAACATTTCTTAGTTTACTAAATGCAGTTCAAAATAAAAATGCATATTTTATTTAAAAACCACCTTTAAGTAAATTACGCTCATATTCAGTAACCTTTCCGAGATCTTTTGTGTAACCCTGTATATCTAAATTTAACTATTTATACTATTACCATTTATACTCTCCATTTAATATGCATACATTTAGCGAAGCTTAAAAGCACATATCATAATTCAAAATGCATTTCATCCATGCAACAGTCATCATCCATGATATACAGTACTTCGGATAGAATATACACTGCTCAAAACAATTAAAGGATATTTGAAGTTTTATACAAAATAAAGATATAAACGAATTTTTTTTTTTTTGCCGAAAATAGAAGAAGAGAATCACAAATGCAAATTTTTTTGGTTTTCAAACAGTGGAGTATGCAAATTTTGAGTTCGACGACAAAAACGTCGCTTCAGCGGCAGCGAATGAAATTTGACTTTCAACTGGATAAAAGAGAATGAAGACAAGGATGATCGGCATTCAGTGATTGCTTTGTTTCAATATGTACGATACCTCAGCGAAGTCATTTGACAGATTCAGAAGCTTGGAGAATTGTTGGTAGGTTAGAAGGGGGCCAAACTAAAGCCGAAGTAACGCAAGTCATTGGAGTGTCACAAAGTGTCATTTCCAGGATCTGGAACCGTTTTTTGGAGAGTAGATGTGTAGGCCGAAGACCAGGGCAAGGTCGTAGACGGGCAACAACGCCCAATGAAGATCGGTATCTAGCGTTAACAACTCGGAGACACCGAAACATGAACGCTACTCTTCTCCAACAACACCTTCGCTCGGCTACAGGCACCACGATTTCCACTCAGACTGTCCGAAACCGACTCCATGCTGTAGGTCTGTATGCTCGCCGACCGATGGTATATGTTAGATTAACATTAAGGCATCGTCGCGACCGCAGGGAGTGGGCAACCGAGCATGTCAACTGGAGGAGAAATGAATGGAGCAATATTCTGTTTTCTGTCGAGTCCCGTTTTTCTGTGCATCCGGATAATAGGCGTATTTTCATCTGGAGGGACCGTGGCAGTAGGAATAATCCTGCGTTCGTGCACGAAAGTGTCAGATTTGGCGGTGGAGGAGTGTTGGTGTATGGTGGCATCTCCATTGACGGGCGCACTGACCTCTACATCATTCGAGATGGAGCTCTGACTGGTCGCCGATATAGGGATGAGATCCTCAGACCTATTGTAGTCCCTTACGCTGCAGCAATCGGAGATAACTTCATTTTAATGGACGATAACTGCAGGCCACATGGTGCAAACCTGGTGGAGGATTTCCTTTTCGAGGAAGGAATCGTCAAAATGGAATGGCCAGCGTGTTCTCCAGACATGAACCCAATCGAGCACGTTTGGGACGCTCTAGGAAGACGAGTTTCTGGCCGCCAACAACCCCCACAGACTCTACAAGAACTGGAAAGAGCTCTTCTGGAAGAGTGGGGCAGAATACCCTAACTCGTCATTAATAGCCTCATTGAGTCCATGCCTCAAAGGTGTTCAACGTTGCTGGCCGCCCGTGGAAATCATACACCCTACTGAAAATGATTTTCTTTGAAGAAAACACCTTTTCTTATTATTTTTTTTCTCATATGCACAAATTGTGTTTTTTCCTTTTGTACACAAATGCGCAATAAAATGCATTTTTTTCTGCCAAACATGTGTAATTTATTCTCATATAACCTACTATGTCTGTCGACCATGTATCAATCAGCTAAAAAGTTTCCCAGATACAAAATCCACCTAAAACTGCAATATCCTTTAATTGTTTTGAGCAGTGTATAATATTTGAAATCTTTTGTGTGTCCCTGTAAATGCTATGCACTTCGTATTATGCATGAAATAACTTACATTAAGCCTCAGCAACATATATCAATTTGATTATACATGAAATCGTTTACCATAATTAAAATATGTCGGAAACTGTTCCTCCCTTTATTCCTATGCAATGGAATTCTTCTGTCTGACCCTGTAAATGAATAGTAAGTGCCCTTTTCACTACATACTTTACACAATGCATATTTTAGTGCACTTTGTAAATGCATATAAATTTGAATATGTTCTACAGGCTGTAACATCGTTAAATTTAATTAAAACGATTTTTCCCCATAATGCCGCAATATAAGGAAATTTTTTGACTATCCCTGTAAATAAACTAATCATGGTAGAAACTTCATTTTCAATAGGTATTCGTGCTAGGTAAACGTTAATAATGTCCAAAAATTTCATGGAAATTGGAGTATATTTACGAAAGTTGGAAAGCGACCAGACAGACAGACAAACCGAAAGCATAATAACTTTTCAACTTTGTTCGAAAGTATCAAAAAATCGAGCCAAAAATATATTAATCAGTGATTTTATTTTTCACCTTTTCAGCACAAAAAATTTCTTCCATTGATAATTATGAGTTTTGAATAAAAATATTCATTTGTATGTAACTTATAACTTATTAATTAATATAAATAAAAAATATTTCTGATTCATTTTCAATATGACGTCATTATTTATCTCGCTCCATTAGCTACTGATAATCATACCCCTTATATTTTTAACGACTGCTATAAAGTACCTGTTTTATTTCAACTATGACGTCACATTTTCATGAGTGAACCATTTTATTAAAAATATAATTCTTTTTCATTCTTTTTACTTTTAATTTATATCACCATATTTTACACAAAAATTCCCATTAACTAAACAAATATCCTTGTTAAATGTATTATAAAAAATACACCTTTTATTTTTATTTCAAACATGACGTCATATTTATTTTCTTTTAAATTATTTTAGTATAGTTTTTCGCGTGGAAGTTTTCTATTAAAAATTCATTGCCGCTGAAAAATTATTATTCCAATTTTTTATTTTCTTGGCAACAGGAAAGGAAAATGGTTAAATTTTATCTGAAAAATGCCTATTGATTTTGTATGAAAAATAATTAAATTTTGAATTATTAAGGAAAATATTTGAATAAAATAAATAAAAATTACCCTATTATTTAATCCGGACTTCTAACTTTACGTCTGCAAAATTTCAAAGCAATCGGTTCAGTTGTTACGGCATGAAAGCGGAACAAACAAACAAACAAACAAACAAACTCACTTTCCGATTTATAATATTAGTAAGGATGAGGTGCGCCTCTGTTTATAAAGGTTGGACAGATCTTGTCTAAATGATTTATTAGAGGATTTATACTAATTAGAATAAAATAAAATTTTAAAGAAAGAAATTAATATTTATAAATAATTTGTATAAGGTAAATTTACAAAAGATAATCTAGATGCCAAGAAAATATAATACATTTTAGTATGAATAAATAAAGGATATATATTTTTTAATATTTGCTTCTCAACGGAAATGTTTTGGCGCCTTTACTGCTTCGGCGCCTGTGTGTGCCGCACACTAGTGATGGGCGATTTCGATTTTCTAAATCGATTTAATCGATACTACGGCCAACTCGATTTAATCGATACTTTAAAATTTTTAATCGATTTCTCTGAAGGTAATATAATTTTCATTTTCCTTCAAAAGTCGAAGATAAAATAGACGGATGTGCCAATTCCAAAATTTCAGTGTATTAGTTTCTAAGATAGGAGAATTAAAGAAACCTCAGACCCCCCCCCCCCCTTCTACAAAATAGCGTTTTTTGTTGAGTAATGTACACCAAAAATTGACCAGGATCAATTTTTATTAAGTACCAGCTGAATCTGAATTTTGATGAAAATCCATGAAAGCGCGAGATACAGCTATTGCGAAATCATAAAAAATGTAGCATATCAGAGCCACCTGTAGGGCAATTTACACCAAGAACTAAATAACACTAATCTATGTCAGAGATTTACTGAATCTGAATTTTGATGAAAATTCGTTCTTGAGATAGCGCTATTGTGTTAATCAGGAAAAATGCTGTATAGCAGCGCCATCTCTCAAGCGATTTCCACCAAAATGTAATTAGCATCAAATAATATCAAGGACTAATTGAATCTAATTTTTTTATGAAAGTCCGTGCATTAGTTCTTGAGATAAAGCTAAAATGGAAACAGGGGCGTGCGAAAAGAGAACTGCGTCCGGTTCAAATTTCCAATTTAGCCCCCCCCCCCCCTATTAACTTTTTCTTGTGATAGACTAGAAGTGATGTTAGTAGTAAAAATTTGGCGCCCCCTAAATTTCCGTGCTCGGAACGACCTCTTCCTCCCCCCCCCTTTTCACATGGCGCTGAGTGGAAATTGTGAAAAATTCAGTATAGCAGCGCCATCTGTGGAGCTATATACATCAAAATGCAAAAAACATCAATTCATGTCAAGGACTAACTGGATTTAAAATGTGATGAAAATCCGTTCATTCGTTATTCAGTTATAGCTGTTGCGCAAATCTAAAAAAATGCAGCACAGCAGCGCCACCTGTTAGGCTATATGCACCAAAAATTAATTAGATCCAGTTTATATCAAGGTCAAACTAAATCTAAATTTTTGTGGAATTCCGTAAATTTTTTCTTGAGATAGAACGGTCAGAAATGTTTGTCGTATACAGACTCACAGAGTGACAGACACACACACAGACAGATATTTCTTAAAAACCATGAAATCGTGTTAAAGACCTTCTAAAATATATAAATCCATCAAAAACGGGAAGTCAAAATTTTTTACGAATCTAATACTCTCTTCTTGTAAAGTTACAAAAGAAAGTAAAAATGTAAAATCGATTCTGCCCGTAAGATCGGTCTTTAGATTCGATTTCGATCTTTAGATTCGATGTCGATCTTTAGATTCGATTTCGATCTTTAGATTCGATGTCGATCTTTAGATTCGATTTCGATCTTTAGATTCAATGTCGATCTTTAGATTCGATGTCGATCTTTAGATTCGATTTCGATTTTTTTTTTTTTTTCTAGGCTAAATCAGTATTGAATGCAGGTATTTTTCTGCGACTCCGGAGGGCGAAATTTTAAAATGGAGGGCCAAAATCACAGTCAGGTGTGATCCAGCGACCTCATTGGTCGTGTGATATAGGTGAAAATCACGAACGTGTTTCTCCATTTGAAAAAGAGTGAGGGGTAAAGTAATTTTGAAGCAATTGTTACCGTCTGTTCTTATTTACGATAAACCAACGAAATTAACTCAATTAAGATATTTTGATGACATTATATAAAATGAGAGTGAAAAATTGATTATAAATGAAAACAAACAAGATTTACATCAAAATTTACGCTACGATTTTTTTTTTTTTCGAAAAAAGGAGTAATAGTACGAGATCCGGCTGCAGAATCAGTGTACCCATCGAGTGTTTGCTGAAAACCAAATTTTTACACATATTTATGATTAGGAGAATTTATATCTACCAGGTTGCCTATCAAAATATGGCCGCTAGTATTTTTAATTAAATTATTAATAATTCGTAATCCGTAAGAAATTTCACTGACTTGTTTTTTCAATAAAATGTCGTCTACTTTACGGCAACTTCTATAAAGAGTCTGAAAAATCACGGTTGCCTTTGCGCACCTGGCCGCACCTCTTCGCAGCCAGGTATACACAGGTATGATTTTGTTACATTTATACACCCACAACGTACATTCATAATTTATATATCAAATTAAAGCTAATTTTTTTCTGTTTATTATTATATACGGTTGCCTAATTAAATCTGGCCGCAAATAAGGGTTGCCGGCTGTTAAATATAGTAAATATTAAAAGTAGAGTGAAAGAGAGCTAGCGCGTAACACCACTAGTCAGACGAGGATAGCAATTGCCAGCTGTCGGACGGTTTAAAGCCATTGCGCATGCGTCAGATGCTATTGTTCTCAACCTCCGATTCAAACAATAGTAGGTACGCCTCAAAATAATAAATACTCCAAAAGAAACGTCTTTCTTTTCAAAATAAAAAATTAAAAAATGAATGACAAATTTAAAAATTACAAAAAAATGGATATTGATGATGAATAAAACCAAGGTTATTTATGTAAAAAAATTGTGTTGTGCTAGTACTGTATGAAAAAAGATTTGATTTTATTCAAGTATTACATCTAATTTACATATTCATCAATTTAAGCAAATTATAAATTTTTAAAATGTATTTTATATTTCCGTGACTCTTTTTTAAAAATCTGAATCATCGGAGCTCTCAGTCATACTATCATCGCAGCTATCACTTTCATCGCAAATATCGGTATCGTCGTTATTATCGGAAGGCTTGTTCGTGGAATCACACAGTACACTCTCAACTTGTGCTGGAGTTGAGTCTCCCAGGAACCATGTTGGTTTTAAAAATCCATCTAAAAACAGCCAGCCATTATTTTCAGCGCTGAACTTGATGCAATCCGGCTCAGTAGCATTTAACCACATCGAATTAACAAAGATTGTCCGCAATAATTTTTGCTTTAAAGATTTCCAGCACGGTGGAATGTGCGTTGAATCAAAACCTTTAATTCTTTTCATAAATTTTTCACTACTTTCTTTTGAAGCGTACATTTTGTTGAATAATAACAATCTTGCGGCATTTACACTTTGGCACTTTGGGAGTCCATACATAAGGCACGTAAAATGTTGAACTGCATCGATTTTGGTTTCGTTATAAATGTCATGAGGATTCTTCAAAGACGCAAAAACTTGTTGAATTTGTGGGTGCTTAATAAATACATTCAAAGGTCTAACTTTCCCTTTGCTAAAGAATGCAGCTGTATAGTCGCAACCCGTAAATGCGTGGAAAGCAGGCAAAGCAAGACATAAAGTTGCACCTAATTTTATTGATAACTCCGTACAATTGGTGTAAACTTCGTCCTTATTATTAATTTTTTTTGATGTACTGTTGGCCAACCAAATTTGCAAATTAGGAAATTTATGGATATTTTCTAATAAAATTATTAAAACATCAGTGTCTGCTGCTTTCACCTGAATTTTTAAATTTTCAGGTACTTTACTTATGTGAAAAATAATTCTTGTATCAGCTTCTTCATGTGAACATGATAATTCGGTTTCTTCAGTTTTCACTACGAGATTTCCAGCAGAACAATATGAAAAACATTTCTCTTCAACAGTAATGTAAATTTTTTTATTTCCTAATACTGCTGCAAAAGAATCATCAGCCCAATGATTAACTAAGAATTTTACCAGGGCTTCTTTGAAACGAAAGTTCTTTAAGCTCTTTAGAAAATCATTGGGTCTTGTTTGCAAAGGCCCATTAATTGTGTATGGAATATCAATTCCTTCTCGGTTTTCTCGTTCGCAATCTTTAATGGAAGGCGTTAAATATCTATCAAAGATAATATGAACTACTGGAGCATTTTTTGAACATAGTTTTATCAATATCGATTCTGCAATTTTTCCAAATGTTTGTGGTAAAGTAGAGCCAATTAAATATAAATAATAGAAACCATCAATGATTTCTATGTCGACTTGTCCCGGATTAGTTGGTGCAATCTTTGCCGTCAATTGCTTACTTAAAGTTGACTTGTCCGTCTTCATCATGTGGCCTGAACAGTGGAATAGTGCAGGAGGTACAGGTGCAAGAGGAAAAGATAGACAATGTCCAATGTCAACTTTTTGATTTATAGCAACTAGCATACCCAGCCCGCTTCGCCGGGCTTAATTTGAAGGTTTATTTAATAATTTATGTGTATGGTACGCTTCTCTAGACCTGCGCGTTTTTTTCTATCTCGCTTTTATACCTCTGGACCGAGTTGGCGCATTGCCAAGATTTGCTTCCTCTGGACCGAGTTGGCGCATTGCCAAGATTTGCTTTCCCCTGTGCCTCAATTAATTATCCTCGGAATTCCTTTTATTTATAGAGATTGCTAACAGACGTCCAAAAATATCTCGTTCCATTTTAATTAATGTTTTTTTGTCTCCGGTGGCACTCTTAATACTTTTTTTAGCACATTCTGAAGTGAAGTTATGTATTTTATTACCAGTTATTGGTCTCACGAATCTTGTTGAATCTTCAGAGCAATCCGAAAAAAACTTTAACTTTTGTTCTTGACCTAAGGACTTAACGTTTAGTAAAAAATAGGTAACATTTGAAGATGCCGCTTTACCAGTTGACAAATTGAACAAACTATCTTTGTCTACATTTTCAGAAAAAGGATTCATTGTTTTCTTAATCGTTTCAACAATGCTGTTCAGAATCTTTGAATCTTTCTCAATTCGATTCTTCTTTAACGTATAAGAAGTATCATCTGTTTGAGAAAATCCGATTTCTGCTTTTACAAATGACATAATTTTTGTTCTGACACTATGACTAAGAGCCCATCTTTCTCGTACAGCGATCGAGTTTGTGAAATGGCTAACACCAGTCAAGGTATTACCGGCATCAGCATTAATTGTCTGCTCTAAAGTCAAATCTACAGGTGATCTGCCCAAGCATGATTTTGTGCGTCTAATACAAATGCACCTTCACGAAATTCGTGAAGTAAAGTAGAATTTTCAACCTTCAGCTTGATTAAGTTATTTAAATACATAGCAGCCCATTTTGCATAATTCGGCTGATTGAATGCAAAAAAGTAACCACACATTTCGAAGATAGAATCCAAGTAGAGTTCAAAATTACTGCAACGAATACTTCTAGAAAATCGCAAAAATATGTTTATAAGCTCAGTATACTGCAAGTAATATTGAGCTGTCTTTCCATGACCGCCCTGAAGTGTTATTTCGCAAAATTGTTTGTAACCCTCCAGTATTATATGCAGTGAATTAGGTAAAATAATGCTCTCATTGATTCCATACGAAGTATTCATTACCATGTTTAAGTCTTCGTTCAAAGTTTCTCCACCATCCGTGTCAATTTCAGATAAATATTGTTCAAAATGAAGAATCTGCAAAGCACTAGAAGCTAAGGGATGTAGCCGCTTACATCGATTAAAATGTTTACTGTCCAAAAAGCTAGGAATAAATTAGGAATAATTTATTTAGGAAAAATTATTAATAATTTATTCCTAAAATCCCGGTTTATTCCCGGGTTCAAACCGGCTTTTTTCTAACCTTTGCAACGCTAATTCGAAGCGTAAAAGCATATTTTCAAAATTTCGTTTTTTCGCCAACCGGAGATAAATCGCCAAATAAACGAAAATTTTATTATTTTTTTTACGGACGTTATAAGGATGTTCCGCCGAAATTTTTTTTATAAACGTATATAACTATATGAGAAGAACATTCTGTATTTTTTTCAGATTTTTCTGAGTATGCCCGTATGGAGATCTTTCTTGTTAGAATAAAAGTCGCAACAGATCCGTTGAGAACACTAGCATCTGACGCATGCGCAATGGCTTTAAACCGTCCGACAGCTGGCAATTGCTATCCTCGTCTGACTAGTGGTGTTACGCGCTAGCTCTCTTTCACTCTACTTTTAATATTTACTATATTTAACAGCCGGCAACCCTTATTTGCGGCCAGATTTAATTAGGCAACCGTATATAATAATAAACAGAAAAAATTAGCTTTAATTTGATATATAAATTATGAATGTACGTTGTGGGTGCAAAAATGTAACAAAATCATACTTGTGTATACCTGGCTGCGAAGAGGTGCGGCCAGGTGCGCAAAGGCAACCGTGATTTTTCAGAGTCTTTATAGATGTTGCCGTAAAGTAGACGACATTTTATTGAAAAAACAAGTCAGTGAAATTTCTTACGGATTATGAATTATTAATAATTTAATTAAAAATACTAGCGGCCACATTTTGATAGGCAACCTGGTAGATATAAATTCTCCTAATCATAAATATGTGTAAAAATTTGGTTTTCAGCAAACACTCGATGGGTACACTGATTCTGCAGCCGGATCTTAGACTATAAGGCGACGCGACATTTTGCCTACCGTTAAGAGATTGTTCTCTGAAAAGGACGCGACTCAAATGACCAATGAGGTGTTTAGATTTCACCGGACTGTGATTTTGGCCCTCCATTTTAAAATTTTGCCTCCGGAGGAAGGCATCATGTTTTCAGCTCTGTAAGAGAGGGGGAATCGCAATTTGTGCATTAAAAAGCATAAAATCTCATAACTTGTGGGGGGGGGGGTAATCCCCTGCGGGCCACCTCATTAATTCAACACTAGGTTAAATCGTTATATTTTTATTTAGAAGCCCAGTTATTTGAAGTATTAGTTTATTATGTTTTATTTTTCACGCTCGTCTCTTCTAATCCCCCCCCTTCCGCGTCAGTTTTAACTTACAGGGTCGTTCAAAATATGCATACAGTTTTAAAAATGTCCAATTCTCAGTCTATTTTATTTTAGATCCACATTTTAAATCCTTGACAAAAGATAAATAAAGGGTCGCTTTCCGCCCGTTTGGGGTTTATCTGCGCCCCGCCGGGGGGCATATTTTTTTGTTTCTTCAAAAGGAACAAAAAAATTTTTTGAGGTGGGGGGAGGGGCTTGCACCCTTCCCCAATATACACCTTAAAATGTCGCTCATTTAATTTTCTACCATTTTTAACTTAAAAGTTTAAGCTACATGGCACCCCCAGAGCTGTGGACCCTCCCCCCCCTGTCGATCACTCACCTAATTTTGCTTATTTCTTTACTTCATTTCAGTCTTTAAAAGGCTATAACTTTGGTTCTATGGGGTCGCCCTTCCGCCCGTTTGGGGTTTATCTGCGCCCCACCGGGGGGCATATTTTTTTGTTTCTTCAAAAGGAACAAAAAATTTTTTGAGGGGGGGGGGCTTGCACCCTCCCCCAAGATACACCTTAAAATTTCGCTCATTTAATTTTCTACCATTTTTAACTTAAAAGTTTAAGCTACATGGCACCCCCAGAGCTTTGGACCCCTCCCCCCCTTGTCGATCACTCACCTAATTTTGCTTATTTCTTCACTTCATTCCAATCTTTAAAAGGCTATAACTTTGCTTCTATAGGGGTTACAGTGATGAGAAAAATTCTAGTACAGCTAATCATTTCTAGCCGTTCTTTTTGCTATTCCAGTTTCCCGGCTTTCTCTATAGAACCTTTTTTTTTTGGGGGGGGGGGGCAGAGGGTTTTTTTCTCATTTATTGATACAATATGTCTATTGAAAGCTTATGCTTCCTACATTACAAATCCAGCATAAAAAATTTTCTCTCATCATTTCAGGTCACGTTACGGATCCATAATTTTTCAAACTTCTTCAAAGGAAAAAAAAAAAACATTGATACATATCAACGAAACTGGGGTTCGAACCCGCAATCGTTTGATTGCACACGTAATCGCTAAGCTTAGTATGGTCTAATTTTGGTTGGTGTGTTTATCGCGTTTTAAAATGTAAGAAAGTAGTTATAGTGAGTTAACTACAATAGCTAGACATATGGTATCGAGCGTTTTTTTTTTTTTTTTTTTTTTTTTTTTTTTTTTTTAAATAGATATTAATATGTTTTTTAATATTATAGAACCTTTTTTTATACATTTAAAAGTATTTCCTGGCGATTCAAAATTATATATCCTAACGATTCAAAAAATACACACGTAATTGTTCAAGGTTTCACTTCTATCGCCCCCCCCCCCTCCTTCCTCACCAATCATAACTTACAGGTTCGTTCAAATTATGACTGCGATTTTAAAAAAGTCTAATCCTCGTTCTATTTTGTTATAAATCCATATTTTGAAACCTCACAAAAGATATATTTTGGCCGGGGTCGCCCTTCTGTCCGTCTGGGATTTACCTTGCCCCCCTGGGTGGGGGGCATATTTTTTGTTTCTTCCACACCATCTCATGTAACATATCGTTATAAAGCTTTTATCTCCTGGTTTTTTTTTCTGTTACTACCCCTCTCTCCACCTAGTTACATGCTCTTGGCACTAGTTTCAAAGAGTGCATGTTCCCCGCAAGCCACCCCATGAATTCAACACTAAGTTAAACACTATATTTTTGTTTAGAAGCTCAGTTATTTGGGTTATTAGTTAATTATGTTTTTTTTTCAAGTTCGTCCGTTCTAATCCCTCGCCCCCCCCCCCTTCCTCGCCAGTCTTTACTAAATGGGCCGTTCAAAGTATGCATGCAATTTTTAAAATGTCCAATTCTCGTTCTATTTTATTGTAAATCCTCATTTTGAAACTTCGACAAAAGATACATTTGGGCTATGGTCGCCTTTCCGTCAAGTGTGGGGTTTACCTGCCCCCTTGGGAATGGGGCATATTTTTTGTTCTTCCAAACTATCTCGTGTAACATTTGGTTGGTATTAGAAAAAAAAAGTTTTTTTTTTTGTCTATACTCCTTGTTCCCCATCCTAGTTACACGCTCTTGGCACTCTTTATACTCGGTTTAATGCCAAGTTACTCAGTGTTGTTATTAGTTGAGTTATGTCTCTCAAATTTGTCGAAGTTTTTGTGTAAGAGACAACCATAAGTGACAATCATTTTAAAATTTAAAACTCTTATTATCCGACACTAAAATCTGCAATAGCTTAATTCTATGCCCCCCTAAATGGGGATGGGGGGTGGGAGGTGGTAATTACGGTCCTGCTGATTGTCTAAGTTTTGGATTTAGTAATTTGGATCTTCTCTGTGTGAACCTGAATATCGAAATATCGATTCTAGTATCGATTCTAGAACTGAGAAATCGATTCTTTTTATGATCGATGTTGTTTTATACGATATCGATTTTAATCGATTCTCAAAATTTCCAGAATCGCCCATCACTACGCACACTTTGCACACTGGGTCGGAACGCCCCTGCTGGCAACATTGTGTTGACAAAGTACTTGCTGGATTCCTAAACTGTTTTGCAACGGTTTTTTTTCTTTTTCTTTTTTTTTTTTTTTCAATCCCTTATTGATTTCTTTCAAAATCTTCATTTTATCACTGAGAGTTATGCATTTCCTAGGAGGCATTTTCCCCAGAAACAGTAAAAAACGCACTCAAACAAATAAAATTTCGTGAATCTTTCACACTAATGAAAGCTAGAAACAATAAACATTTGCTCTAACTTTTAGGGTTGCAAGCTTTATTTTAAATAATGAAATCGTGTTCTAAGGATGGATTCAGACTGCAATACTCTTTCCTTCAACTGAATTCTTGAAAAAAGTGGGGAAGCCTTTTGTATCGGATCCATTTGCAGTTCCATCATAATTGAAAATAGGGGAGCGAATAAAAGGGTCGGGGGATAAGCAATCCACCCTACTTGACGGAAAGATTTTCCTTTTGCCGAACAACCGTCCCTTTCCTGCAAAACTCATTAAGATAATCAAATACACCACGTCGCCACATCAAACGAGCCAATACCGAACTTGAAGTAGTGGTCAAATGTGTTTGGGCCTTAAATCGCGACAGCGGTCTGTGGAGCTTTTTTTTTTTCCTGCCTGCTTTTTTGTGAAACGCATCTAGTCACATGGTATGCAGTTGGCTTCTCAGGGATTTTTCTGCCAGCGAATATCACTAATAATTCGACTTGTTGTCTTTGATTATAGGGGAATTTATTTTTCTAATTTAACCATCTGAAGGATCTTCGATCTCATTTACCTAAAACTTTAATCAGTGTTGAATGTGGTAAATATTGATATTTGTTTTCTCTGGGAGCGATTTGTGTTGCTCCCGGGGGGAGAGGTTTTTTACATTAAAAATACACTGCCTCAAATTTTCCGGGGGGATCTCATTTCTTACTTCGGGTCATTCCCCCCCCCCCCCTGAAATCAACACTGACTCAATTACCCTTCTGATCCTGTTCTTATATGTGTAACAATTCAATTGACATTGTTTCGAGAAGGATGTTGAAAGATATTTGGGAAGGGGGGGGGGATTCGTAGGACTTATAGTTCAAAAGGTGATTCAAGGTAAAGGAGTGATATAAAAAAACTCAGTACAGAACGATAAATTAAGAATAAATGATATAAAATTGATTCCATATAATTTCAAAGTCTTTTTAAAACTGAAAAACTGAAAAATATTTTATGAAAAAAATCGTTATATGGAGATACATACTTCGATATATGGAGACTATTTTTAATATAATTATGAGGAAAGGGGACCGTTCCTATTAAAAATTCGTTATATAGAGAAATTCGATGTATGGAGTTTCGATGTAGAGAGACTCGACTGTAATTAAAATTGAACATATTTAAATCAGCGATATTTGTATCGCATAGTTAATGATATTTCACCTTAGTATATTTTATGTTAATATTTAATCGTACTACACTTATTTATTCGATATTCATTTACAATATTTCAAAACCTAAAATTTATTCTACACAATATTTTAAAGTAACATTTTATCGAAACAAAAAAATTCTGTTGCATTTCACTCAAAAGAAACTGCAATCTACTTCATAATCCTCTTATTATGCACCCCTGCCGCTAGGAGACGTAGACCTTGACCCCGCCTTTAACCTCTTTTATAGGTCTTGGGACGCTTGACTTGAATACTGCTTTGACATAGAATTGCCCTTTGTTTTTTCCCATCAAATAATTCCCCTTAAGAGCCCACAATAGTCACAGAAAAAGTACACAAAAAGACCCGGATGATCATGTAAAGTCTATGGGAGCGTTCTTTTCTAATATCTCGCTCAAATTTTAATATTTTTGCATGATTTTTTTGCACAAGATAGCTGAGGACAATCCACAACCGGGCTAGTTTTTACTTTTTCAATTTTTGTGTCAGATGTTCTTTAAAAAATTACTTTAACTTTCGAAACCGGTTTAAACCGGTTCTGAAACTGAAACTATAGTAATATAAAAAATATATAACCAAAATCGAAAAATTAAAAACTAGCCCGGTTGTGGATTGTCCTCAGCTATCTATGGGAGCGTTCTTTTCTAATATCTCGCTCAAATTTTAATATTTTTGCATGATTTTTTTGCACAAGATAGCTGAGGGCAATCCACAACCGGGCTAGTTTTTACTTTTTCGATTTTGGTTATATATTTTTTATATTACGATAGTTTCAGTTTCAGAACCGGTTTAAACCGGTTTCGAAAGTTAAAGTAATTGTTTAAAGAAAATCTGAAACAAAAATTGAAAAAGTAAAAACTAGCCCGGTTGTGGATTGCCCTCAGCTATCTTGTGCAAAAAAATCATGCAAAAATATTAAAATTTGAGCGAGATATTAGAAAAGAACGCTCCCATAGACTTTACATGGTCATCCGGGTCTTTTTGAGTAATTTTTCTGTGACTATTGCGGGCTCTTAAATGCAAGTTTCGCTGTTCATTGTTTTCCCTCATTACAACAGAAAATATTTCAATTTAATGTTAATTTCATGACTTTGACTGTTTTGATTTTATAGTGTTATAAATGGATTTTTAAACTACTTATTCGAGTTTTTTCCAATTTTTGTAGGCATCTAGCCAGAAGGTACAAAGAAGAAGAGGTTCGAGTTGCATAATTTCTTGAAGATGGCATCGGCACAAAAGTTTACGAAAAAAAAGTATTTAAAAGAAGACCATGCAATACGAAACATTAATAACAGTGAAAATGCTGAAATGCTAACAATCATTCACTTCCTCTGAATGTATAATTAAAATATAATTTAAAAATTTTGTAATTAAACAATTATTTATTGAGTCGTGGTGATGTTTTATCACTGTTTTATAAAAAAATACTATTTTTTAATTATTTTTAACTTTTTTTTTAAAGTTGAAACTTGAAAATCATAAAATTTACAAAGAAAGATATATATATTTTTTTCTAAAACAGTAACTTTTTTAATCGAAATTGGAATTTTAAAGTAGAGGTCTGCACAGGGCCGGTGGAATGGTTCCTAATTTTCTAACGGACCGGCAGAATGACAATAATTTTTTCAACCGGCCGGGTCGACAAACAGAATAAACTGACCGGGCCGGCAATAAAAGTGAACGGGCCATACGGGTCGGGCGGGCCGATAAAAAAATTTAGCGGACCTGCTGGCCCGTTATAAAGTTTCAGCAGAAACGATAAAATATGAGCTATTTTCAAAGAATATATGGCTTTAACAAGAATAAGTATAAATGTGCGTCACGAGCCGATACTAGTTTGACAATATCAATACGGAAATTAACTTGTACAGTGTAGAAATCGGCATCAGATAGTTACATTGTGTGTAACCCGGGATTTTTATATTTTTTTATTCATTTTTTTAACAGAATCATGCCGGGCGAGATCAGGCATGCATTAATTTTTACATATAGACAAGCCGGGCCGGAACTAGACTTAATGGTTCTCATGATGTGTAGGGTAGACAACATGATTTGTAAAATTATTAATAGCGACAAAGAACATGTGTTAATGTAATCTTTGGATATATACTTCTTGATGATTCTTAAATTCACTTCTCAACAACGCGAAAGTTTGACAGAATGCGACAGCCAACTGTTCCCAGACTGCATATTTGCGACTGTTCAATCGTAAAAATCGGCTTTAAATGCTCAATTTCTTAACAATTCTTTGTTTTTATAAAAAAATAGAAAATTCTTCAAAACCTAATAAATCGTGTATATTTTATATTTTTACGATTTTTAATGGAATTTTTTGTGTTTACGAATGAAAAAGACTTCCTCAAAGTGTTAGAAAAGTAGCGATTTCGGATATAGGAAACAGCTTTCAATATAAAAATTGCTTACTAAGTGATGTAATCCCCTACCCCCCCCCCCCCAAAAAAAGTGTTATGACACCCCTCTAAATAAAGGGCTGGATCCGCCCTTGCTCTAGCCTTATTTTATTCAGTTCTTGTCGAATCAAGCTTTTAATTTTTAAACACGCGCCGTTGCCAGGACAGCATAGTTTGCTAAGTCCCAAGCTAGAGCCACCCCATCAGTAGCTGAGAGGTTCTGACCTCCAGACTGGTAGACGGTTGGTGCTGGGTTCGAACCCAGTCACGACCGTCGGCCTAATCGTTCGGAGTTTTCCATGGTTTTCTTCGAATCTTGGATTTCCTTGCGTAAATACGGGTTAGATTATCTTAGAAAGACCCCCACGGAGGGAACCCCGTCTCCCTTTGGCTTATATCCGTCGTACCGACCGTCATAAACAAAACCAAACCCAAGCTGGAGCTATTTCTAAAAAAATTCGTCCACTTTATTTACGTATCATAACTAAGATTAAGGAAAAAGAACTTATTTATTTAACATTCTGAAGGAATTTTTTTTTTTTTAATATGTCTCTGATAATTTAAAAAGGAAAAAAAATCAAGTATAATATCCAATAAATTTAATATAAAATTACTAAAAATCTCTAACCATTTTTTATTACAGCAATGCGAAAAAGATGAACAATTTGATCCCATAAAGTCTATTCTTCTTCTAATTATAAAACTTTGAAGTTTTTTCTTTAGTTTTTAATATTACCATGCGTTAAATCTGTTTATATTTTCAATTTAAAGAGGAATTGCTATAATATGGAAAATCCGAAACACATCATTAGTGTAGAGTAGAATTTCCCTTTAACAAAGTCTCCATTTAACGTAGTTTTATACGTAACGAAATTTTATACTGAGCCTTGACTTTGAACACCATCATCATGTAAATTAATGTCCATAATTACGATTACGAAAGATATATTCTATATAACGAAGTTTATTCGCACTTTCGTGCGTGTTTAACATTCAAATGCTGAGGTTGACATTGCGATGGATGTATGAATTTATTTCAACGGATTGTATGAAAATGAATATATTTAATTATTTCACCATTTTCTTTCCAAAGAAAAAAAACAAGTGGGTAAGTGTGATCGGAGATCGCCCAGAGGGTTTCATTTAATGTCTCCTTCAAAACACATTTTTTTCCATTAAATTAAGAAATGAAAAACGGTTTTCGGCGCTAATTTGAGATTTCTTCGCCAATCGCGCCAACCGGAACAGAATATTAACATAATCTTCCCCTAGATGTTGCCTTGATCGCATAGATTTGTTGATTTCTCTATCAGAATCTGCAGATTTAGTGAAAGTACGCAAGTAAATAAAATTATGAATAATAATAAAATATTGCAAAGCTTAGCATAAATTTAAGGGAGACCAAATTGGCCACCAGAGACGGCTCTTAATTTAAATGAATAATAATTTAATAAATATAAAAAATATTTCATTCCGCGTGTCAAAATAGATGATAAATATGTTTAAATATGATGAAATAAGAACAAATAAGTACATTTTTACGTGATCTATTTAATCCATTAATTTATGTTACATACACAATAATTTTATTTAAACTTGCGTGCAACAATTAGAAGAAATGAAATTTCAATTTTGAAATTTACGCTACTGCAAAATTTTTAAGCTTCAAAATATCACATATTTTAAATTTTTACACCATCGTATTGGGGAAAAAAATGTTCTTTTAAATGCAATTTGTTTAAAATCTGTACTTCAATTTATTTCTGGAATATTAATTTTTTTATAGTTTGTAATACCAATTTTGTTATTGTGGCAACAAAAGTACTCCATCTCTTTTAAAAGTAAAGGATAAAAAATGAAATAATTTTTATATCTATTTAAACTCGCATGGAAACAATTAGAAGAGAAAAAACAACAACAAAATGAACTAAAGATTTAAAAAATAACTAGATGGAACCAGTCAAAACTTGACGGTACAATATAAAAGCAACAAAGAGAAAAAAATATTTTTTTCAGCTATAAAAGAATTTTTTAAAGATTAATTTTTATTAAAAACTTCAAAAAATGAAAAAAAAAACCCTGCATTTTATATCCAGGCAAATTACATTCACAAATACACTCATAGAATTTCTCTCATCTGACGCTTTTCCATTTACAGACAAAACACCAATATCACATGATA
The DNA here is from genome assembly GCA_964019185.1 of Maratus speculifer. Lineage (NCBI taxonomy): Eukaryota > Metazoa > Arthropoda > Arachnida > Araneae > Salticidae > Maratus > Maratus speculifer. The sequence goes on from OZ025296.1 coordinate 323,979,670, forward strand.
CCGGGCGCAGAATCGGTGCACTGGTGCGACGCTCGTCACAGACTCTTGAGAATGTCTGCAGACTATTTTTCACCAGTTAAAGATTTTAAAAAATGCTAGAAATCATTTACCATGATCCATTGTAATATTATCCGGATAACATACGATTGACGAAGCTCCAATTCACGTTAAATTATAAAAGAAGGAAAGAGCAGTAGATTGGCGACAAAATATTTTGTCGCCAATCTACTGCTCTTTCACGTTTATATCTCAAACAGAATATCACAATAGATTTTGATAATACAAAAATCATATTCCCAACATCCAATTATTACTTATCCATTACAAGAGAATCAATAGAAATCTTATGCAAAAGCAATAAAGTATGCAATGATACTCTATCTTATAATATACCCAATTTATGGTTTAGCATCCTAAAAATAAAATCCTAACAAATTGTGAAAATGACGTATTAAAAAATCATGGGTACAACAATCAAATAATTTTACCGTTCGCGTAAAAATATTGCTAACTCAATTTTCAAATCACGAGTCTCGTTCGTTTTTCAAAACAAAATCTCATATTTGTATTTATTAATGAAAATATTCTCTGAGGAAGAACCTGTTTGGAAAAGGTTCGAAAGTACTAAGATTTTTAAATAAAATAAAATTTTTAACATCTATAATTGTTTATTTAATCGCCTTTTAAGTAAGCATTATTCATTTTATGTTAAAAGCAAGGCGAAATTTTATTCCGTCATATATTTTATATGTATTTATAAGCATAACATTTTGATTTAGAGAAAAAATGCACGGTTGATGTCAAATAATTCTGGGATTTTTATACGTTTATATTATTATAGTATAAAAATGTGAATTTTAAATATATTTACGTAGATTGATAGTAGGAAAAATACGGATGTTCTATTTTTATTCGATAAGATTTTTTTTGAATATCTTTTTTTTTCATTTTATTTTTTAATTAAAATATCCTTTAAATGTGTTCACTTAAAGTATATTTTAAATGGGAATATTTATTATATAAATAACTTAGTAAATTCAACTTTATTCAACTTATCCAACTTTGAATAACAAATTGTGAGAATTTTTGAATGAATAAAGAAAGTAATTGTTATTTATTTTTAAATTCGAAAACATTTTTGTCTTTTTAAACTAACTTAGACATTTTAATCTATAGAATATTTTTGTTTTTCATTTTAAAAATAATTTCGAATTTATTACTAACAGATCCAATACGCATGCGTGCCAGATATAAACGGAATCTCTTCCTCATTTTTCGACGTTCGGAATGAATTCACAGATCAAATAGGTTTTCTGGGAGAACAGAAGTTATTTGTGAAAAAATAACGGTAAATTAGTGTATATTGACGAATTTTTCTGACAGTGATGGGTCAAAAGAGAGATATTCTATAAAAGCGCGGGGAGTGACGATGCAGCAAAAGGGTCAAATTTTTTACAGTGTATGGCTCGAGGGGAGTTGCTCAGAAAGCAAGAAACTACACTGTTAAAAATTTACAACTTTTGTTACACAGCAACTCTATCGTTTTTATAGAATATCATTATTTTGACCAATGAGTATGCTCCATACACTGTTAAAAAATCTGTACAATTTGTTGCAGCGTTACTCCATTTTTTTTATAGAGTATCTCTATTCTGACCAATGAGAATTCTCCATAACACAGTGAGATAACTGTTTTCTATAAAAGCGGTGGAGTGATGTTGCAATAAATTATACAGTTTTTTAACAGTGTATTATCGTCAAGTACTCATTTTCTGGAAAAGCAGTGGCAATGAAACAAAAGATCAGATTTTCAATAGTGTCGACCAAAAATGCTTAAAAATTGTTGCAGTTTGGACAACGCATCTGTCTAAGCACAGTTTGAAAATTATACACCGGCCCCCTTATACAGAAGCTCACATTAATAAAAATTTGAAATTTTAGCTGCATCGTTACTCCGCAGCTTTTTTAGAAAGCGATTACTTCACTGTATTATGGAGCATTCTCATTGATCAAAATAGAGATATTCTGTAAAATTGGTGGAATGACGATGCAGCAAAATTTTCAATTTTTTTAACAGTGCTCTACACTGTTAAAAATCTGCTGCATTTTGCTGCAACGCACTCCCCTGCTTGTATAGAAACCGGTTACTTGGCCGTGAAATGGAGCTTTCTCATTGGTTGGAATAGAGATATTATATACAAGCGGTGGAGTGCGTTGCAGCAAAATGCAGCAGATTTTTTAACAGTGTACCTACCAGAGATTTAAGTTTTGGACTCGTAACATACCAATCAGCGGCCAGAATATTTGCGGAATTTTATGCCTTTCCGAAAATCTTGCAAAATACTTTCTCCTGATTGCCAAATCTCTTTTCCGAAATAATAAAAAAAATCTATCTGTATCCTTGCCGATAAATCATGAGTGTGTTCGGGAGACACCTGCACGCTCACAAAATTCTGCTTGGAGTAGGTTTTATCAAAGAAAGGAATTTAACAATTATTCAATTATTGCATATTTTTATGTTTAAAGATAGAAAACCAACGATTAGATATGCACAAATAAAGTATGAGAAGGTAGATAATAGCTATTTCGAATCTACTATCGAGATTCTTCATCAGTGCAAAACTCAGCGAGCTAAAAAAATAGCAAAACTGAGCAAAGAGACAGAGAGACGCAGGCTTATATACACGCTATGGGAACAATCCAGCTTAAAGATAAGCCTGCGTCTCTCTGTCTCTTTGCTCAGTTTTGCTATTTTTTAGCTCGCTGAGTTTTGCACTGATAAAGAATCTCGATAGTAGATTCGAAATAGCTATTTGCTACCTTCTCATACTTTATTTTTGCATATCTAATCGTTGGTTTTCTATCTTTAAACATTTGTGCACAAAGGCTTTATTTGCTATTTAAATTATTTTTATGGTTCAAAATTGGTAAATTCAAATACTATATCTCTTTACTCTTCCAAAACATGAATTCTCGTAACGGAAATACATACCTGTGTCACTCGAATAAAATCCAAAATATTCCAAAAAAGCATCACGTGACCTATTTCAGGGCCTATGACAGGTTTCACGGGCCCCTGGGCAGGCAAAAATTAATGGGCCCCTACAAGAAAAAGTACAAAAATCGTTATTCGAATCAGAGTATAATCGAATCGATGATATATATATATATATATATTTAACTTAAGAACATAATGTTTATTGTCTTTTATTTGAATCAAAATTGCTCCCCCTAATCGAATCCGGTTCAGATTTACAAACAGGTTTAATTTAAAAGTTAATTGTTAAACTTTGATTGAATTTTGTCATAAAATGATTTACTTCAAGGTATTCTGAAATTTCACATTTTATCAACTTGACAACCCTAATGTTTTTGACACGTTTGTTCATTACTTACTCATCATACGTAATATAAGGTAAGTCTTCCAATCGTTTTGAAAATCGAAAAAAAAAAAATGACGGATTTACATGTTTCAGTTACTGGAGATTCCGAAAAGCATATTTTTAGAAATAAAAAATTACCGTCCGTCCGTCTGTCTGTCATGTGTGTCTGTAAACGCTCCATCTCCCGAGCAAATTGAGATAGAGATTTGAAATTTTGTACGTTACTTAGTATGTAAGAATGGGACGAAGCCTATTTAATTTCAGTAACCTCGAATACACGGAACTATTTTTTTGGATTCTCGAAAAATTCGTTTTGATGAAAGGTACATAAAAATTGCAATAATTGCATAAAACAAAAACAAGAATAAACAACTGCATAAAAAAATGAGGAGTTTTGAGTCTTGGGTTCCAATTTGTCTTCGCTTTTAATATGGTCCTAAAAAAGACAATTTAAAAAGTATTAGAGCCTACCAAATTTCTGTCATCTGGCCACTTTTAAAATTAATGGAAGCTACAGAAAGAAAAGGCATATTTGTTTTGGTTGAAGGAAGCAATAGTATTAAGGAAATTTTGAATCTTATTGAAACCCTCCAAAGAGATTAAAAAACACATTTTTTAAGCATTTCAGTAAGAAAATGGTACCTAAAAGTCGTTGAATTCCATTTTTTTTCACCTTTAGTAAGAGCCCTAAAAGAGACTTAAAAAAAATTAGATCCTGCAAAATTTTGTTTCATTTGGGCACTAATAATAATAATAATAATAATAATAATAATAAATAAATAAATACAAATAAAATGGTGGCTACAGAAAAGAAGTGTATTATCTGTTTTGGTTGAAGAAAGTAAATAGTATTAAGGAAGTTCTGAACGTTATTGGGGATTCACAGCGAGATTTATAAGCACATTTTAAACATGTAAATAAAAAAAAAAAAAAAAAAATAGCTTAAAAGTTTTGAATCTTGAGTTCCAACTTTTCCACACTTTTATAAGAACCCCGAAAAGAGAATTTACAAAGTATTTATAGTCCTAGAACCAAAAGCACAAAAACCCAAGGTATCAAGAGCAAGAAAAAAAAATCTTTATTTTATGGAAGAGTAAAAGTATAGGAGCTTAATGATCCATATCTGCCAGAAGTGAAGTGGTGCATAATCCAAAAATTAAAACCACTAGTGGTTGACTCGTAGGTTTAGCATTGTGTTTGGCCTACAAAGGTATGAAAACATGGAGGACTGGGAGCAAGAAAACGCAAAGATAAACCTACGAGTCAATCAATAGTGGTATTAATTTTTGTCTTATGCACCACTTCGCTTCCGACAGACATGGATCATTAGATTCTTCTATTTATATTCTTCGATAAAATACAGATTTTTTCTTGTGCTTGATATCCCAGGTTTTGTGCTGTCGGCTTTTGGACTTTAGAGTCGGCAAAATTTCTTTCATCTGGGAACATTAAAGAAAATCGTGGCGCATCATTGTTTTGGTCGGGAAATAATAAGATTAAAGAACTTTTTAACTTTATTTTGATCTTTTTATGAGATTAAAAAGCACTTTTTAAAAATATTTGAACAATAAAAGGGGCTCTAAAAATTCTTAATCTCCAGTTCCAGTTTTCTTTGCTTTTATAGGGGGCCCTAAAAAAGACAATTTAATATGTATTTATAGCCAGTAAATCTTCTTTCTTCTGAGTACCTTTAATAGAATGGTGACTATAGAAATAGAACACATTTGATTGAAAGAAGTAATGGTATTAAGGAAGTTTTGAAGCTTATTGGGGCCCTCAATGAGATTAAAAGGCAATTTTTTTAAACATTCGAATAAAAAATGGGGTTTAAAATTTTTTCTCTTGAGCTCTAAATTTTCCTCTTTTTTATAAGAAGCCCTAGAAAACATAATTTAAAAAGAATTTAGAGCCTGCAAAATTTCTTTCATCTGGGCACCTTTAAAAAGAATGCTTCATATAGAAAGAAAGCACATATTTGTTTTGTTAAAAGAAGTAATAGTATTAACGAAGTGTTGAACTTATTGGGCCCCCCAACAAGAATAAAAAGCACTTTTTAAAAAACGTTTGAATAATAAAAATGAGGACTAAAAGGTTTGAATCTTGAGTTTCAACTTTTCATCACCTTTAGACATTTAGGGGATCCCCAAAAAGACAATTTAAAAAGTATTTAGAGCCTGCAAAATTTCACCAGGGTACCTTTAAAAAGAATTCTGACTATTATAAAGAATGAAAATAACGTTGAAGGAAGTAAGGAATACGTCGAAGGAAGTAATAGTATTAAGGATGTTATGAAACTTGTTATGGCTCTAACGAGATTAAAAAGCTTATTTTTTAAACATTTGAATGAAAAAAAAAATGGGTTTAAAAATTCTGATTCCAACTTTTCTGCAATTTTATAGAAATGCCTAAAAAAACAATTTAAAAATACTTTGAAGCCTGCAGAATTTCTTACATCTAGACACCTTTAAAAAGAGTGATTGCTGTAGGAATAATGCATATATCCAGTGTTAAATCCTGGGGATGGCCCGGGGGAGGGGGTCATTCACCCCGTAGTAAAGAGATGTCCCTCTTCGAAAGATTTGAGATTTGTATTTTCAATGGCCAAAAAGTGCAATCCCCCAACCCCTCCTACCCCGGGGTCAGAGAAATCCCTTCCACAGAAAAGTGTCTGAATTTAACACCGCACATATCTGTTTTGCTTTTTAAAAAATATATAGTATTAAGGAAGTTTTGAATCTTTGGTTTAACCTTTTTTCCCATGGATAAGGCGTCTCAAAAAGAATAAAACATTATTTTAAAATAATATTTTATTCTTTAAAAATAAATATTTTTAAAATAGAATTTAGAGCCTGCAAAACACTTATTTATGCTTTCAATAGAAAATTTATAAACATTCTAATCATACTTTATTCATTACAAAACTAGCAGGCAAACATTAAATATTTCACCTCTTTAAAAAATATGTGTGCGGATATTTTTTTTAGTTAAAAAAATGTATATCTTTTACATTTTGCTTTTATAATATTTTCCATTTTTATTTTAACACCGTAAAATATCCACGTATACATTATATTTGCATCCTTATCTCCATAAAAACTTACTTTTAAAATTTTCAAAAAAAAAAAAAATATTTTAACCGTATACGGATATTTTCGATATTATACCCGTATACGGATATTATACAATTCTTTTTTTTTTTAGTTCATTTGCTTAATATATACACATAAATAACTTTGTACTGATATTTAGGATATTAAAAGAGTTCAAATATAAAACTTTCTCCGCAAAACATCTCATTTTCTCGTATTTAAATAAATATTTTATTATTATAATATAAATACATGTGCTTCTGTATTATTAATATAAAATTTATCTTTAATAAAAATGTCTCATTTATTAATAAACAACAACCAACAATAATACAAAATAAATAAATAAATAAACCGACTTTTTGACCGCGAAGGATTCGAATCCACAACGTCTGATTGTAAACGCAAAACTCTAACCATTCGGCCATCGAATTCATTTTTTCTTTTCAACAAATTATCTTTATAATTAGCACCGTAATTAATCAAATCCGTGATCTGTTCACCACCTGTTATTAAGCGCACAGTTGCAGTACCTGCACTGTAATACAATGTACCCTTTTGCTGCATCGTCACTGCACCACTTTTATAATAAACGATTACTTCACCCTATTATGGAGCATTCTCTTGGTCAAAAGAGAGATAGTCTATAAAAGCGGGGGACTGACGATGCAGCAAAGAGTCAAATTTTTACAGTGTGTAGCACAGTAGCGAGTAGTGAACGGATATTCCGCCTTTAATAAGAACCTACTCCATGACCCCCTGGCTCCTAAGTTCGCGCGCGCAGCCCGCGTAATCCCCGAACACAGCCCGTTAGAAATCTTTGGGTTACATATTTTATTCTTTACATTCCGAACCGTAATAACAGTGATCTGGATTTTTCACTCTTGTCTTTGAATTTATTGAAAGTCAAAATCAACTGGGGGTAAACAGATGTCTAAAATGTGTGGATAATTATTAAAAGTAGGCCTTTTGTATCTATTTATTTGTAATAGATTACAATATTTGTAATAGATTTTCAGTAAAACTTTTGTAAATGTGTATTCATTATGCGTATTATGTAAACATTTCAGCTTTTTCGCGATATCTTATGCATGGCCTTCCCCCCCCCCTTTGTATTTAATCATTAATCTTGTGAGACATTTCACAAAGGGATTTTTCGTTGTATAAAAATATTTTATAGTCTGATAATGCATATTTTTAACTAAGATTATTTTTTAAGATGAGTTAAAAAGAATATTTTTAATCCGGAGCAAACAGTATTTGTTCTTGTGAACCGCCTTATTACTGGTTATTTATAGATTCGTTTTGAGGAGACTAGGTAACCATTTTCTAAGAAAGAAAGAAAATGTTAATTTTGAAAATTTGCTTTAAGAGGCCGCACTACTGATTGAAAAAGACCCAGATAATAATGTAAAGTTTATGGGCGCGTTCTTTTCAAATATCTCGCTCAAATTTTAATATTTTTACATGATTTTTGCTTTGGGTAGGTGAGGACGATCCACAACATGCCTAGTTTTTACTTTTTGATTTTGGCTATATTCTTTTTATATTAGGAAAGTTTGTTTCAAACCGGTTCAAACCGGTTCTGAAAGTTAAAGTTAGTTTTTTTTTAAATCTGACACCTAAATCGAAAAAGTAAAAACTAGGCCGGTTGTGGATCGTCCTCAGCTATCCTATACAAATAAAAAATCGTGTCAAAATATTGAAATTTGAGCGAGATATTTGAAAAGAACGCCCCCATAGACTTTAAATTATCATCCGGGTCTTTTTTTATAGTCAGTGTGTCGTCAATATGATATCTGTAATACGCTCTGTCGAAATTTCTAAAATATCAGATACTCTTAAAATAATGCCCATTTATTTCTCTTTTTAAGAATTCAGCGTTGAATTCGAAAATTTTCAAGGTAGAATGATCAAAATCTTGAAACTTCGACACATATTTTTCAATTAACTCAATTTTTTAAATGACAATTCTTACGGCTAATTTCATAAAATTAAGGATCAGATTTTCAATAATATTGAAAAGTTTTTTTTAAATAAAGTTTTTCATTCTACTTTTGCACAGAAATTTTTTACAGTAATTAACTTTTTTAAAACCTTGTCTCTTTACAGTAGTAGAGCTCGCTTGTAAAAGAAAAAGCATGAAAAAATAGTGGCTGTGAGTTGTAGGGTTATTGCGGTTTAAACTTTCTTTTTAAATAAAAGAAATAATCATGTTTTATCATGCGAATTTAATTTTATCTTGACTTAAAACATTTTCTTTTATAAAAATATTTAACAACTCAAAGTTATTGTAAAATGTGAACAAGTTGGAAATCGCGCGTGAAGCGCAGGAAATAAGCGCAAGTACGTTCATACGATAACGAAGTTTTAAAAATATCAATATCATATATCAATCTCATAAAATTGTAAATAGTTAATTAAGATTGTTATGAGCACCAAACAATGTTCTTCCTATACCATTATGTAATGGAATACTTTTGTATGGCCTTGTAAATCAATAACAAATGTTCTTCGCACCACATAATATGCAAAATATATATTATAATATGTACTTTATAGATGCATATCAAGTTTATTATGTTCGATCGAGTGTAACATCATTAAAATGCATTTGAAATATTTTCCCCCATTGACCGTAAAGTAACGATATACTTTTGATTGTCCATTAATTGATCTGTGCATTGGATTTTCATAAAATTTGAAATGATGCAACAAAATTATATGTTTTAAATTTTAAACGATTCGGTTGGGTAGTTTTTGCGTTATATGCGTACGGACAGATGGACCGACTGAACGACAACTAGGGTAGATGTGCCAGTAATGGACCACCTCGTAGTTTTTAGTTTATAAAAAAATAAATGATAGTTATTATAATTTTTTTCTTAGCTCCCCCTTGCATGCTCTATGATCTGGATTATTTTTTTACACTTTTCATCAAAGCAATTAGAAAGCAAAAAATAAAGTTTCAGTTTTACTGAAAATCTTAATGTATATGCTAAGAGCTGACTTTACTTATTTAATTTATATCTTCTTTATTTTCTTCTAAAAATTGAATGTTTTTGTTTAAATAGTAATATAAAACTCTGAAGTTCATATATACCAATGGTCATTTACAAAAATTTATTTATTTTTAAGATTTTTGGAGGGGTGGATTGCTTATGTCATGATTTTCCAGTAATGGACCACCCAAGTGACCAATACTGAAAGTGTAATTTCAGTAGTGATAAAATAATTCGATTTAACTGAAAAGCTAAATAATCAAATTTAATACTTAAATTTTACCTACTAGAATTTAATAAAGGCAATTTCTTCATAAATATGTTGTTTTTAAGAAGACATCCAAAATTGGTACAAAAAACAAGCAGAACATTTGACAAAATCTAGATGTGTCGTTACAAAAGAAGTTGTTTTAAGTTGGTTCAGAAATGTAGAATCATATTTGGAAGAAGATATTACTAAAATATCTTCTTCCAAATTCTAAAGCATACAGAAAGAATTTCCAATGCAGTTAAAACTAGTTTTTTTTTTTTGTGCTCTTAAAACAGGAAAAATTTTGGGACCAAAATCAGATAGAGATGTTTATTATGTAGTACAAAATAACGAAAAAGAACAAATCACTGTTATGGGATGTTTTTCTGCAAATAGTGAGATTGTTCCATTTATGATAATATATCCATATAAGCATCTTTTAAGGAAAATTGTGGAATCGATCTGTGCCAAATTGATAGGCTATATGATTATCTGAAAATGGTTGGATAGTGCAAGAACATTTATCATTTTAATTGCATTCTAAAATTCCGTATTGAATAGTTTGGACTATCGGAAAGTGATGATAAAATTGAAGATTTGTTATTTATATTTCATATTTGCACTGCACATCATTTAGATAATGATATGAATGAAGGTTGAAGACTTTTTTTTTTTTTATTTTTTTTTTTTATAACCTTATTTTATCTAAACTTGATTTCAGTTAAACATCGTCTTTATCTTTATAAATCTTTTAAATTTAAATATTTTGTTTTATCTTTACAATATAAATCCTTTAATGTAATAAACTTTTAATAATATCATTAATATTTTTTTTTATATCCACATTATAAATCCTTGATTATAATAAATTCATAACTTAAATTTAAATGTTTTGTTTTATGTTTTTTCATTATAAATCCTTCAATGTAATGAATTTCTAACTTAAGTTTTAATATTTTGTTTTATTAGTAAGCTGTCATTGAGTTCTGGAGCAAAATACAATTGAAAAAACAATTATCTGTTATTTTTTGCAGGGTGGCCCATTACTGGAACGTAGGGTGACCGTTACTGGAACATAGGCGGTCCATTACTGGGCTTTTGGGTGTTTAGATTCTAGTTGATTTGTTGTTGGTTTGGTCTAGTTGTTGGTTTGTTGATAGATTTGTTGTTCTGTTATTTAAAATTAAATTTTTATTTCTATTGGGAAATGTAACTATGGGATTAGTTAAATATTGTTGAAAGATTAATATAATATGAAAAAAATTGGAATATAATAATTATAACTATTAATAAAAAATTATTTTTCAAAGAAATTCCTTAAGGGAGTCCATTACTGGCACTTCTACGCTATTATAGGTGCTACGTATTTACATAATTACGAACGCACCTAAAAACAGGAGTACAGTATCTCCCTAATAATGCTTTATATTGTTAGATGAGAAAAAAATCTCTCGAAATGAATCATTTTGGGTCAATCCATTTCAAGTGGTCCAGAAAATATTTTTTTGGTCGCTCGACCATTTTTAAAAAATCTGAAATTTTTTGTACAACAACCCTAACATGACGGAAGTTCAAAATGACCATTCTTTTAATTCTACTATTTTTTGTTTGTGCATGGCGGCCATCTTTGTTTCATCGTGTGCAGCGATTTTCTCAGATACTAGGATACACAAAATTGTAAATATCTCGTCTTCTATTTTCCCAATTGAAATGGGGTTTGCAGCATTTTTTTTAGAATAAAATAGGCAAAATATGCAGTGTAAGATAAATTTTGAAAAATAAATTTTTATAGGTGAAATTTTAGCACAAAATGTACGATTTTTTCCAAAATCTATCCGTTTGCAAGAGGAAAATTTTCATGCAAGAGCAACTATCAACCTTACACAATTTTTTCTACAAATAGGTCAAAAGTACGTGTACTCATACACCAAGTCCCAGATCTGGGAGTTAATTTCTCTTTGCGAAAAAAATTCCGAAATTCGTCAAAAATTTCAAAAATCGCACTTTTTAGGCTTTTATATCTCTGGTGGGGCACGAGATAAAAATCTGAAATTTTGGTCTTTGATAGTATTGTGTAGTAGCGTTATGTACAAAAACTTTCAAGAAGGAGATTTGACTACAAGCTGAGATATGACATGGAAAATATGTGAAAACAATACTGTCAAACTATTGTAAACCTACTATGTAATTGTTCAACAAGACTGTCAACCTTGCACAATTTTTTCTACAAAGAGGTCAGAAGTGTGTGTACTCATACACCAAGTCCCATATCTGGGAAATGATTTCTCTTTCCGAAAAAAATTCCGAAATTCGTCGAAAATTTCAAAAATCGCACTTTTTAGGCTTTGATATCTCTGGTGGAGAACGAGATAAAAATCTGAAATTCTGGCCTTTGATAGTATTATGTAGTAGTGTTATGTACAAAAAATTTCAAAAAGGAGATTTGACTACAAGCTGAGATACGGTGATTAAAAAATGTTAAGAAATGCTATTACGAGTACATTAGGAGAAATGAGATTAGTCTCTTTTATTACAATATTTACACAGAAAATATCGTTTGTTGAAAACAGTTAAATAATAAGCATTTAATTTACAAAATACTATATATGCTCAACAAAGAGCTTAACAATATTTACGAGAGATGTTATGAGTTCGACCAGTTACTGTTGTCAGTCCATCAGGCTGTTCTTTTTAAAAATTTTATTTGAAGCCCAAGTCTTGTCATCCCTTGTTAACTTGAATGAAATTCTCAACGTTTAATAAGTGAAGCCATGTCAACTCGATCAGTTTCAATTCATTGTCTGTAATTTACTTTTCTTGAAATGTGTTCCGAGTAAAATTGTTGCAATAGCATTTCTAGTAGATTTGTTCATCTGGACAAATAGTGTATTGGTTTAGCATACATTCTGAATTGTTTAAATCACACAGAAGCATTTGAAAAAGATATTTGTAACTAACATTTAACTTTGTACCATAAATAATTAATTTAAAATTTTGGAGATATGAACAATTAATTACATAGTATGTTACAATAGTTTGGCAGTATTGTTGTCACATATTGTCCATGTCATATCTCAGCTTGTAGTCAAATCTCCTTCTTGAAATTTTTTGTACCTAACACTACTACACAATACTATTAATGGCCAGAATTTCAGATTTTTATCTCGTGCTCCACCAGAGATATCAAAGCCTAAAAAGTGTGATTTTTGAAATTTTTGACGAATTTCGGAATTTTTTTCGCAAAGAGAAATCATTTCCCAGATCTGGGACTTGGTGTATGAGTACACACACTTCTGACCTATTTGTAGAAAAAATTGTGCAAGGTTGACAGTCTTGTTGAACAATTACATAGTAGGTTTACAATAGTTTGGCAGTATTGTTGTTACATATCTTCCATGTCATATCTCAGCTTGTAGTCAAATCTCCTTCTTGAAATATTTTGTACATAATGCTATTACACGATACTATCACAGGCCAAAATTTCAGATTTTTATCTCGTGCCCCACCAGAGATATCAAAGCCTAAAAAGTGCGATTTTTGAAATTTTTGACGAATTTCGGAATTTTTTTCGCAAAGAGAAATTAACTCCCAGATCTGGGACTTGGTGTATGAGTACACGCACTTTTGACTTATTTGTAGAAAAAATTGTGTAAGGTTGACAGTTTCTCTTGCATGAAAATTTTCCTCTTGCAAACGGATAGATTTTGGAAAAAATCTTAAATTTTGTGCTAAAATTTCACCTGTAAAAATTTATTTTTCAAAATTTTTCTTACACTGTATATTTAGCCTATTTTTTTCTGAACAAAATGCTGCAATCCCCATTTCAATTGGGAAAATGGAAGACGAGATTTTTTCAATTTTGTGTATCCTAGTATCTGAGAAAATCGCTGCACACGATGAAACAAAGATGGCCGCCATGCACAAACAAAAAATAGTAGAATTAAAATAACGGTCATTTTGAACTTCCATCATGTTAGGGTTGTTGTACAAAAAATTTCAGATTTTTTAAAAATAGTCGAGCGACCAGTGCTGGACAACTTGAAATGGATTGACCCTTTTAAAATAAATGCATTGCAGGGTACATTTTGTTTTTTCAATTTATTCATATTAAGATCTTAAAGTTTACATTTTTGTGTCATTAGTATGTGAATACATTTTTTTCTTTATAATTGTATAAGCATACAAGAATCTCCTTAAAAATAACTAAAGTCAGATTTCTAAAAGAAATTAAAATTTAAAAAAATGGAATCTCTTCGTCTTCACATTCAATATTTTTCTTCTTTGGATTTCGCAATTATACATCTGTACTTTTAAACTCTTTCCAACATAGATGAAAAAATGTTTATAAATTCGGTTTGTCTGCCTAGCCGTGCTCTAACTTTTATAAATATGCTCGGATTTTCTTGTTAAATTTTATATGTTCGGTACTGAAAAGGAAATGTGTAGCATTTATAGTTCGTTTACAGGAATTCCATTGTATTATGGCCTACAGAGAATATAGTTTGCGAGGAGAGAGATAATGTATTTTAATATATTAATAATATTATTTGTTAGAGAATGTATTTTAATATATTATTTCAAACATATTGAAATTGAGATGTACAGGGTGTATCTAAACTCTTGGGCAAAACTTTAAGGGGTGATAATACGCATCAAAACAAACAATATTAAATAGGAAAACAAAGGTCCTAAACGTTTTCCGAAGGTGATAGCCGCCGCAAAAGTTTAGGGTTCAAAATTTCAAATCGTAAAAAACGGAAAAATTGATAGATTAATTTGTGGTTTACACTAAAACTATTCTTTATGTCAGTATTTTCTTGAAAATAAATTATAAAGATAAATTTCAAAAAATGCCGATAGAGGGAGCTTTAGATTTTGGAGTAACAAACAACTATTTTTTACTATTTTTTGCATCTTATAAAATCTTTTTAGAAGCTTAGGCATAAACTTAAATTTTGAACTCAAAATCTGAATCGTTGGGAGTGGTTAAGTACCGAAAACTGAACTGTGTTTAAGGGGGGAGAGCTTAAATTTCAAATGATTATAAAAAACGGAAAAATTGGTCGTTTCGTATGTGGTTTTCGGTAGAACTATTCTTTGTCAGTATATTCTTGAAAATAAATTTTAATGATAAATTTTAAAAAATTCCGTTAGAGAGCGCCTTAAGCTTTAGAATAACCAACAACTATCTTTTAATAGTTATTTTTTTTTTATCTAATTAAATGCTTGCAAAAGCTTAGATTTAATTTTTGAGCTAAAATTCTGATCCGTTAGGAGTGGTTAAGAAGCGCAAACTGAATTGTGTTTAGAGGTGAGGGAGAAGGTTCAAATTTCAAATGGTTATAAAAAAAATGGAAAAATTTGTCAAATCGTTTGCGGTTTTAGCAAAAACTACTCTTTAAACAGTATTTTCCTGAAAATAAATTTTAAATATAAATTTCAAAAAATGCCGATAGAGGTCGCCTTAGACATTGGAGTAACGTACAACTCTTTTTAACCGTTATTTTTTTAGCTGATTAAATGCTTTCAAATGCTTAGACTTAAATTTTGAGCTCAAAATCTGAAATTTGGAAGTTAAGTAGCGCAAACTGAACTGTGTTCAAGGGGAGGAGTGTTGAACTCCTGAACACAGTTCAGTTTGCGCTTCTTAAGCTCGCGCTTTGCCCCTCCCAGCGATTCAGAAATTGAGCTCAAAATTTAGGTCTGCTTTTGCAAGCATTTAAATACAAAAAAATCATGCGTTAAGCATAGATTATGAAGCACTTTCCAATACTTCATGACATCTTTAACAAAACTTCGTTATTTATGTAAATAAGGATATAAAGCGAAATGTGTATTCCAGTACTATTGAACAACCCTGCATTTGATCTAAACTACTGGACAAAACTTTAAGGGGTGATAGTATACATCAAGACAAATATTAAATGGGAAACTATAGGTCCCAAACGTCTTCCGAAAAAGATAAGCGCCTTCAAAGTTTAGGGTCCAAAATTTGAATTAATTATAAAAAACGGAAAAATTGGTCTATTCGTTTGCGGTTTTCACGAATATTCTTTATATCAGTATTGTCTTGAAAATAAATTATAAAGATAAATTTTTAAAAATGCCGATAGAGGGCGCTTTAGACTTTGGAGTAACGAAAAACTATTTTTTACCGTTATTTTTTGCATCTCATAAAATTTTTTTAGAAGTTTAGACATAAACTTAAATTTTGAGCTCAAAATCTGTGGCTAAGTAGCGCAAACTGAACTGTGTTCAATGGGAGTGGATAGGTTCAAATTTCAAATGATTATAAAAAACAGAATAATTGGTCAATTGATTTGCTGTTTTCACTAAAACTATTCTTTATGTCAGTATTGTCTTTAAAATAAATTATGAACATAAATTTCAAAAAATGTCGATAGAGGGCGTTTTAGACTTTGGAGTAACGTACAGCTATTTTTTAGTTATTTTTTGCATCTCGTTAAATTTTTTTGAAGCTTAGACATAAACTTAAATTTTGTGTTGCAAATCTGAATCGTTGAGAGTGGTTAAGTAGCGCTAACTGAACTGTGTTCAATGGGGGTGGGAAGGTTCAAATTTCAAATGATTATAAAAAACGGTAAAATTGGTCGATTCGTTTACGGTTTTCTCTAAAACCATTCTTTATGTCAGTATTTCCTTGAAAATAAATTTTAAAGATAAATTTCAAAAAATTCCGCTAGAGGTCGCCGTAAACTTTGGAGTAACCAACAGCAATTTTTACCTGTTATTTTTGCATCTAATTAAATGCTTGCAAAAGCTTAGACTTAAATTTTGAGCTGAAATTCTGAATCGTTGGGAGGGCTTAAGAAGCGCAAACTGAACTGTGTTCAGGAGTTGAAATGTTACCCTGCCGACCCTACGAACACAGTTCAATTTTTCGCTGCTTAATTCTCACAACGATTGAGATTTTGAGCTGAAAATTTAAGTCTAAGCTTTTAAAGCATTTATTTAGATAAAAAAAAAATAACGGTTAAAAATAGTTGTTGGTTACTCTAAAGTTTAAGGCGCCCTCTAACGAAATTTTTTGAAATGAATCTTTAAAGTGTATTTTCAAGGAAATACTGACATAAAGAATGGTTTTAGGGAAAACAGCAAACGAATCGACCAATTTTTCCATTTTTTATAATCATTTGAAATTTGAACCTTCCCACCTCCATTGAACACAGTTGAGTTTGCGCTACATAACCACTCTCAACGATTCAGATTTTCAGCTCAAAATGTAAGTTTATGTCTAAGCTTCTAAAAAAATGTAATGCAATGCAAAAAATAACGGTTAAAAAAGTTTTACGTTACTCCAACATCTAAAGTGCCCTCTATCGACATTTTTAAAAATTTATCTGTATAATTTATTTTTAAGACAATACTGCCATAAAGAATAATTTTAGTGAAGAACGCAAATCAATTGACCAATTTTTCCGTTTTTTATAATCATTTGAAATTTGAACCTACCCACTCCCATTGAACGCAGTTCAGTTTGCGCTACTTAACCACAAATTTTGAGCTCAAAATTTATGTCTAAACTTCTAAAAAAAATTTTATGAGATGCAAAAAATAACGGTAAAAAATAGTTGTTCGTTATTCCAAAGTCTAAAGCGCCCTCTATCGGCATTTTTTGAAATTTATCTTTATAATTTATTTTCAAGACAACACTGACATAAAGAATAGTTTTCGTGAAAACCGCAAACGAATCGACCAATTTTTCTGTTTTTTATAATTATTTCAAATTTTGGACCCTAAACTTTGATGGCGCCTATATCTTTCAGAAGACGTTTGGGACCCTTAGTTTCCCATTTAATATTATTTGTCTTGATGTGTACTATCACCCCTTAAAGTTTTGCCCAGTAGTTTAGATACACCCTGTATAATGGAAAATTTAGTTTAGCAAAAAATGCCTAGTTGCTTGAAATTTCTCTTTCAGCAATTTATACTAATAGATGGAAACATACTTGAATACTTTATTCAGCCTTGTAGTTTGCCTGGTACCTTTATTACACATCAGTGTTAAGCTAGAATTTATTTTAAACTAAAACACTCTTAAAGCAACTGAAATCACTTGCTCATAAATTATAATTTAGAGGCTCCATGTACCCAATTCTTTGCGTGGCCCTGTATATCATTTTATCTATATTCTGCAAACATATCTTAGTAAATTTAATGCAGTTCAGTGTAAAAATGCATAATTTATTTTACGAATCACCTTTTAGTACTTTATGCTCATATTCAATAACGTTGGCGATCTGTTTTGGGTAGACCCTGTATATAAACTACAGCATTTATATACACCATATATTATGCATAAATTTAGTGAAACTTATACGCGCATATCATAATTAAAATTCATTTCATCCATCCATCAGCTATCATCGGATACATACACAGTATTTCGGAAAGAATGTACTATTTGAAATCTTTTGTGTGTGCATGTAAATGCTATGTACTTTATTTTAGGGAAGGCAGTATCGTATAATTTATACTAAGCCTCATTGACATACATCAATTTTATTATACAATGAAACAGTTTAATAAATTTAAAATGTCACACACAATTCCCCCTTTTAACGTTACCTAATGGAATTCTTTTGTGTGGCCCTGTAAATGAATAATAGCTACATTTTCACCTTATGTTTTATAGAATGCCTATTTTAATGCACCTCGTAAAAGCATATACATTTTAATATATTTGATAGGGTATAACATCTTTAAAACTCCTTTGAAACTATTTTTCCCCATATGCCGTAATGTAATGGGAAAATTTTGATTCTCTCTGTAGATAAACTAATCTCGGTAGAAACTTCATTTTCAACAGGGCTCGTGCTAGGGTAAACGTCAATAACGTCCTAAAATTTCATGGCAATCTGAGAATATTTACGTGAGTGAGAGCGCGGACAGACGGCCAGACAAACCGAATGCATAAACACTTTTCAACTTTGTTGGAAAGTGCTTAAAAAAAAAAAAAAAAAAAAAAAAAAGGGTTAAAAATAGTTGTCGGTTACTCAAAAGTTTAAGGCGCCCTCTTACGGATTTTTTAAAATTAATCTTTGAAATTTATTTTTAAGGAAATGCTGACATAAAGAATAGTGTTAGCGAAAACAGCAAACGAATCGACCAAATTTTCCGTTTTTTATAATCATTTGCAATTTGAGCCTCCTCCCCCTCTGGAACACAGTTCAGTTTTCAGAACTTAACCACTGCCAACAATATAGATTTTGAGCTCAAAATTTAAGTTTGTCTAAATTTCTAAAAAAAAAAAAAAAAAAAAAAAGTTAAAAATATTGGAAAAAAAATAGTTGATCGTTACTCCAAAGTCTAAAGCACCCTCTATCGGTATTTTTTGAAATTTATCTTTATAATTTATTTTCAAGAAAATACTGTCATAAAGAATAGTTTTAATGAAAACCGCAGATTAATCGACCAATTTTTCCGTTTTTTATGATTTTATGAAACTTTGGGCCCTAAACTTTAATAGCTGCTATCTCCTTCTGAGAACGTTTGGGACTCTTGGTTACTTATTTAATATTATTTGTCTTGATGTGTACTATCGCCTCTTAAAGTTTTGCTCAAGAGTTTAGATACATCCTGTATATGGTAGTTGCTCTAATTCGGCCACATTCAGAAAAAAGTTGAAATAGAAACTTGATAGTTATTGACCTCGATTGCAGCGTATCGAATTATAATAACTGTATTCTTTAGAAAATTTAATTCTTTCTGCTAATTATAACTTTCTGTGAAATATTTTAGATTGCAAGTTATAACTTGTGAAGCAATTCTTTCAATTTGTACCAGTTTTGGCCACTCCTGCACTAGTTTTGGCCATCAAATATACCAGTTTTAGCCATTCCAATATCATGTTTAACAAACATTTCAATTGATATAAGTAAAAGTAAAGCATTTTTATGCAACATATTTAATCACGCATACATTTTGTTAACTGTATTAAGATATTTATGCAATTTTTTTTTATGAATTGATAAATACATTAAATAAAATATGCTTAGGTTGATTTTAACTGAAAATTTCAATAAAAAACAATATTTGATTCATAAAAGGGACAACAATGCCTATAAGACATAAAAAGCGTACTTTAAACAGCTTTCACATTTAATAAGTTTTATAACTATTCATGAATTGTGGAATGTTTAAAATACTTGAATCTTCACCAAAGAATTATCTTTGTTGAAATCATTTTCTGATTTTGTTTTAATTTATGTTAGCTTCTGGTGTCTTATTTATGTATTCTGCCTCTCTGCAAGTTATTTTGGAATGCCATTTCATAAAAGGGAATCGTAACATTTCATGCATGATCTGCCATCTTGAAATGAAGTTTGTATCTTGCCGACTTTAGCGATTTTCTGAATAGAAACTTAAATTTGTGCCCTTTTTTTATTTTTTATAGGAAGTAGTATTCTGACAATCTCTAAAAGTCCTCTTTTCCTATTGATTTCTATCTTCAATTCCTAATACCTAGTCGCCCATCCGCCTAATCATTCAGAAGGTTTTTTTTTAATCTAATTTAATACTTTTATTACTTCTTGCAAATGCGTAAAATTGTAATTCTGTTTTTTCTTTTAATTTTGTTTTTAAATGCCCAGAAAATGATTCTTTCAACATTATTTATAAAAAAAAACTTAAATTCAAATATGAATGGTAATTCCTGAGTATTAATAATTCTAAAATGTATTGAAAATTCTTTAAATCTATAGAATTATATTACCTTAAATATTGCAGTGAAACTGGAGCTTAGTTTTAATGAAGTCGACTCTCAAAACATTGGTACTACTTGGTTATCCCGTCGACCAGTTTCGCCAGATTATATAACTCCACAAAATACAGTTGAACCCCGTTATAGCGAACCCGGTTTATAACGAACTCCCGGATAAAACGAACGAAAATTTTGGTCCCGCCGTTTTCCTATTGTTTTTAATGTTATTTTACCTTTTATAGCGAACCGCCGGAATCTAAAGTATTGGTTATAACGAACTTTTTATCTAATCAAACATGACTTTTTTTTTTCTATTTTGACTTTTCCGCTGATGTGAAAAATGGTTTTCGACTCTAATTTTATAAGAAATGCATGGCGGCTAGTAAAGCATGGTGCAAATCAACGATAATTAACGACTTTTTATTAAAGAGTAGTAAGACCTGCATTCTTTCTTTTATGGTAGCCATTCTGCAGGTGTGATCACGCCCACTTGTCAGCTATTTTCCATTACTCCTGTCACAGCATTTCAGTAATGCATTTAAGCTAACTTATTTAACAAATGTATTTAAGAATAATCAGATATATGACAGCATTGAAAAGAACGTCTTCTTTGAAGCAAGCAAAAGCTTTTTTTTTTCCTTAAATTATACTCTCTGGTGTTCACAAGATTCTGAAAAAAAAAAAAAGAAATTTTAAATGATAAAAAAGTAGACAAACAAAAATAAAACGATTTTTAACGCGTCAATAATTAGTGTTAGTCATCCTAAGCCTGGATAAAGATTTTATTCATTCAGGATCATTTCTTAAATTCTTTGCTCATTTATCCGAACTAGGGTTGGTGTCGAATGTTTAGATAATCGGCGCTTTACTGTAATTGCTATTTGTCTTACTTTTTAGTTAATTTATTTAGTATTGTGTCTTTATGTATTTAATGTAGTTAATTTTAGTCAATTTAATTCATTAATGATCATATCTAATAGAATTTACGGGTTTTTTTCTTAATACATCATTATTGAACATATAGGTATCAGGTAATTATAGACATATTTTGTGAACTCTAACATTTTTTAACGGTTCGGATATAGCGAACGAACACTTCGGTCCCTTGAAGTTCGTTATAACGGGGTTCAACTGTAATAGCCATATTGTACATATTAACTATAGACATAATTTTTATTTTAGATAACGAAAAATCAAATAGGATATTAATACAAATAAAAAATCGAAATAAAAGGCACTTAATGACGTTTAAAACAAATCTATCGTATTTAATGTCACTGAATGTGACATTAACAATCATCCATTATTGTCATTTAATCTTGTAGTTTGGCGATGGATTTTTGGTCGACGGGATAACCAAGTAGTACCAAAACATTTAAAGGGATAATTTGTAGTTTAGTTGAATTTTTAACTTAAATACAAATAAAACCATAGTTTATAAAATTATTCAGTTTATTTTACATACTCAAATTGTTTGAATATTTAAAAAATGGATTTTCTTTTCTTTGACAAAAGTTTTGAACAGGGTCACCAGGGGCAATTCCTGGTCAACTTTCTGGGGGTGATTTATGGTCCCAATACTTTTGAGTGTTTGAAAATGTCCGTGCCAAAATGAAAAAAAAATCGGATATATTCTAAATTATCTTCTATAGAAATGATCATTTAATTGTACAATTACTATCAGGGTTGGCATGATTTAAATCAACCGATTTAAATCAAGATTTAAATCTAGATTTAAATCAACTGATTTTTTTAAAAAAATCATTTGATTTAAATCATTTTTTTTTCATTTTTGAAATTAGTCAGCCGAGAAATAAGAAATAGGTGTATAAATAATAAGTAACAGGTGTTTTTCTTATATTTTCAGGATTGCTATCAGAAAGAATCTGGCAGGTACAGGTTAGGTCCAGGTGTCCCCTCCTGATCCTTTAATTATTCTTTTTTAATAAACTTTAGACGATGAGGTGAAACACAGAAACACTTTATAAATCATATTTTATTTGTCAATTTTGGCAACTAAATTATTTGAATCTTTTTTGTTTCACAAGTTAATAAGTAAACAAATTCATTAATGTTCACCAAAAAATCGGATACTACGTGCAAGGAACAAGTTTTGAAACTTGCAATATTACACTGTCAAAATTCAATCAAAGCTTACGAATTTTTTAAATTTTTTAGTAACTAGTCGTTGGGGGCCACCGTAATACTTACCCATCATGGATATGTATATGAAAATAAAACATGTGAAACTATTTATACAATGCATTGCAATTCATAAACAAAATTTAAAGGTTGTTAATATACATAGTAATGCTATATTAAAGAACTGCTGATGTACCAATTTCGACAAATTATATAAAACGCCAAACTACTCAAGTAGTACCGAACTGCGTAAAAGAAACATCCTTATAACTCCAAAAATAATAATTCTATTAACTAACAATTAACTGCGTCGGATTAAGCGTCTCATTTCCAGTTAAAATATACTTCTGAATTGAAATTTGAATGAAATACAGGGTCATGAAAAATCGAAGAATGTGGAAAACAAGATTACAAATATCTCGGCAACTAATAAGCCGATCGACTTCGTTCTATATGCAAAACGTGTGTTATTTTATTGCCTTTTACGTCCATTCCTTAGAACAAAAAAATTCGAAAATTTTTATGTACCTTTCATCAGAACGAATTTTTCGAGAGTCCGAAAAAAATAGTTCCGAATAATCGAGGTTGCTGATATTAAATAGGGTTCGTCCCATTTTTACATACTAACTACATACAAAATTCCAAGTCTCTATCTCAATTTGTTCGGGAGATAGTGTTTACAGACAGACAGACGGACGGCAAAATTTTTTTTCTAAAAATGTTTTTCGGAATCTCCACTATCTAAAACGTGTAAATCCGTCGAAAATATTTTTCGATTTTCAAAACGATTGCAAGACTTACCCTATACTACGTATGATGGGTAAGTAAAAAGTTAGAAAATGTATTAGATAAAGATAGCAGAGTTGCCAAGTCTCCTGATTTTCAGATGTTTCTCCATACTCCCTATTTTTGACACATTTCACCTAATTTTTCACACTTTTTAAATATTCTGTTATTTACCAATCAAATGTGCTGTGATTCAGTGAGAAAAGCTCTAGTACAGGTGTAATTGTGCTTTAGTATGTTTTAGGGATGGGACGAATAGTGATTTGGCCGAATAGCCGAATACCGAATATTCGGCCAAATATTAGGCCGAATACCGAATATTCGGCGGCCGAATATCAACTTTTTTTTCCAATAAAGAAAATGAATTTCGATTATATATAATTTAAAAAATAGGAACTCATTAATAATTATTACTCTTAAATGTGCTTTTAAATGTATTTTAAATTTGAAACACTTATTTTAACACAAAAAAATTATGAAATTGCATTACATTCTTTTATCTTAATGTACATCAAATTGATTTTTGATAAGTCAGGATGGTAAGATATTTCCATTAAAATATGAAGAATGTACTTCATTTTTACTATCAAATGAGGGACTTTTACCCTTTCTTGCATCCAAAATTAATAATATTCTTAATCTCTCTCTCTCTCTCAGAACTCACAAGGAGATATTTTCTGAAATAACCTTTAATGAAGTAAATTTGATCATCTATAGTCTGTATCCTTAATGATAAGCAAATTTGTAAGAATGAGACTGTTCTGAAATCAGTTGCCAAGCTTTAAATTACAAATTACATTAAAGTAAAAGATTATGCTTAAAGTAGAATGCATAGTAACAAAATCTTTGACATTTGAATTGGCACATACAATATTCAGCTTCAATATTCCACTTATTCAACAAACATTAAAAGGATAAACAGAAATTGATAACAA
Organism: Maratus speculifer; assembly: GCA_964019185.1. Lineage (NCBI taxonomy): Eukaryota > Metazoa > Arthropoda > Arachnida > Araneae > Salticidae > Maratus > Maratus speculifer. Next base: position 324,003,980 of record OZ025296.1, read on the forward strand.
CATGAATGAAGGAATATGTAAATTAAACATACATACATAATAATGTTGCATATTTAAGTCAGTAATTATACAAATAAATTTTTAAAAGTGAAAACTATAGAATAAAAATATTATTTTGTTCAGTATTTAGAATTTATGTTTAAATACTTATAAAACCATCTTCATAAAGTAATTTGTTTCATCTAATGTGTATCTACTTTGCCACCAGTTCTGTTTTCAGATGTACCATTGTATTTGGAATTGTGATATTTGATATCTAATTTTAAAAATGAATCTTCGTTAATACACTTAGTGAATGAATTTTTTCATTTCATACTTTACAGAAAATAAGTTATGAATTTCTTACAAGTCTTTTTTAAACGTGCATGGAATTTGCAGACATTAATAAATATTCAAATGTTTTAGAATAAGGCAGTGTTTTTCTTTTTTTTTTTTTCTATAAGTGTTTTTATATCTTGAATTGTAATAGATCATTCTTTAATGAAGACTTCCCGTACAATTAAATCTCCAACTTGGCAGCATTTTATAAAATATCACTAACTTTTATAGGAAATACAGAAAGGCTGTGTATTTTTTAGCAATTGAATAACTGTATATTTTGTAAGAATGAATGAGAATGACTTCATAAATGAAGTAGTCAATTTGGATTACAGAAAAAAAAATTGCAAGAAATGAAATTATTTAAATCCTAAATTTATTTGGAAAGATATCTTTCGCTATTCGGCGAGATTTTACCAATATTCGGCCAGATATTTCTAAATATTCGGCTACAGGTATTCGGCCGAAGTATTCGGTCAACAAGCCTTCAATATTCGGCCAACCGAATATTCGGCAAAAGGGCCGAATAGGCCGAATACCGAATAGTGGCCGAATATTCGTCCCATCCCTAGTATGTTTGCCCAGTAGTGTTTTATGCGATGAATTACACCGAGATTCATTATAAACTATGAATCTTTAAGGTTTGTTATTGTTACTATGGTCATGTATTGAATTAATAATAATTTGTCTCGATTAAGACTTATGATCTTTACTATAGCTTTATATAAGTTATGAGTAACAAAACATCCCTCTTTTTATAATATTTAGTCAAATTAAAAATATGTTAAAACATCCTAAACATCATATTTTTAAAGTGTTCTACTTGTAAGGAATACGTACTTTCCTTATTTGAGTAGGAGTGACAGATTTCTTTTTAATCTTTAGTAATAACCAAGCAATATTGAAACTTAAACTTTTACTAAAGATGTTTACATCAACAAATTAACAAGTTTTCATTGAGAAAAAATATCTCCTGATTTCTGAAATAAAATCTCCTGATTTTTAACTTTCAGAACTCGTCAAGTCTGAGATAGAATTATAAAATTTAAAGCAAAATATGAACAAGCTATTAATGGCTGTCATTTTGCTCGAGTTTTATTATTTCCCTCTGTTTTAAATTGAAATGAGATTTCACTTAGTGTAGAGGAAAATAATGAAGATTTGGCATTCATTAAAGAAAATTGTCCAAATCTTCTCACCACTGTAGCACATTTTCAAGCAAAAAATGGCCCATTCCAAAAATGACCGTCATTGCTTGAGAAAACAGATTATGATTGGTGGAAGTCCTTTTATATAATGGGAGGTAAAGAGATAATCGGTGAAATTGAAATCGAGTTTATTTACCGAATAACAACAGCCGTGGCTACATCTGCTGGAGCAGAAAGACAATTTTCTTCTTTTGGACTAGTTCATTCAAACCTTCGTAATAAATTAGGAGTAGACAAAGCTTCTAAATTAGTGTTATTGTTCAAACAGTTAAATCCCTGATTTATTTCTGTTTGCTTAAAAACTATTGAATTAATTGTGATTTTTGTCCCTTAATAAATAGCTTGCATTAAATGAATATATAATTTGTTTTTTAAATTTTACCATTTTTTATTCATTTACAACCTATTTAAGTTTATTTCTTATTTAGTGTGCACAATTCAATTACATAATAACAGAATGGCTTTAGATTAAAGCCTAGATGTTTAATTTTTAGTACCAATCAGTAACTAGAATATAGTATTTACTGAACTATATAATTATTTCTTATATTATTTTTATAAATTATAAATATTTATTCTTTTTTTAGTTATTTTTATAAAAAAAACTGCTCCATGTACTGTAAAAACACAATAATTAAAAACAGAATTCTAAAAAAATCAAATAAATCCGATTTAAATAAAAAAAATCTGATTTAAATCAAATAAATCAGATTTTTTTTTTTTAATCATTATTTTTTTCCCAACCCCTGATTACTACTAATTTAGTTTGGTTGATTAAAAAAAAAGTTTTTGTAAAATATGTTTAGTTATGGAACATTTTTACATGAGTCACTCTCACCTATTATATATTGTTCTTTACTAAATCCTATTTTAAATGATCAAATAAAATAATCTTTAACAGCCTTAATTATTTCTGGCACATTACAAACATAATAGCGCAGTGTAGTTTACATCATTTTCAGTAATTCTAAAAGAAAATTCAGATAAGGTTAATATTTCTTTTTTTTTTTTTTTTTAAAGTCAAATTTCCAGATACATTTCATTTGGAGAGAAAGATTGGCGTAGCAAACGAAGTGTGGCTAGTAGTTAAGGATTTGGTGCTTAAAACGTCATTTTATTTAATTTATGTTGTACAGCGTTCTAATTTTTATGCACTGAAAAAAAGGACGAACGTAAAATTTTCCGTTTTTTCGGGGGGGGGGGGAGGGAGGGGGAGGTTTTGAAATTTACGGACATTTTACCGTTAAAACAGTAAATTGTATTGGCGCTACGATTACCAGTACAATTTCCGTAAAATCATATTTATTTTTTTTTAGTGTATGGATATTGTGGATTTTTCATTTTAACTACAAATAGCTGTAGTTTGTGAATTCTACGAAAATGAACTGAATTCAAAATTAAAATTATGTCGATAATTTTAGAGAAATCTTTATTCTGGCTTTATAGGCAAAAGTCTAATGCATAGGATATAGAACGTTCAATGAGGGAATATAAAGTATAGCATATTTGAAAATACTATAATCTACACTGGCAAATAAAAAAGGACATTTAAGAGACTGCAATAGTTAAACGCGAAGACTCTCTCACGTTAATGTTAACCCTATACGGAAAATTTCTTGCTTTCATTTTTTTTTTTTTTTTTTTTTGGGGGGGGGGGGGGAGTGCTGTCATAAGATACCCGATGTAGATAATTCTGTGTTTTTTCTTCAATTATATTGATTACTGAACATGCTATATGAAAGGAATTTTTACTTTATAAGCTGCCTGTCTGCGTTTTAGTTATACCACCATGGTATCTACCTATCAATCATTTAATATATGAGTGATTCTACGATAAGAGGTTCAAAAACAGAGAATTCGGCCAAAAAGAAAAGTTTGAGTTTGATCATTAACCTTTAAATTATGATTTTTGTCCCGTTTATTTACCTTTTCATATAAGGGCAAGTCACTTTATACATATTTTATAACTTTTACTGGTCAGTGACTCGCTCTCCTGGCAGTTATCTTGCCAGGGGAAATACGGCAGGGGAGAGACATTTTCATGTAAATTCAATTTTTTTAACTGACTGAATTAGTTTTTGGGTTAATTGTGTATTTCACTTTAATTTTTACCGTATTGTTTAATTAGGGCAGTAAATGCAATTGAATTAAATGAATATTATAAGTTTTATGACTTACCAGGGGAGATACACGATCACTGTGCGAAACCACTACACCGCACGGTTGCGTCGTAATAACTAAAAATGGTGACGCTTAAATGGGTTGCGCGTTTAGTATTGTCAACTTCAAGCCGATAGATGTCCTTAAGCACTACTTCCAATATAGCCATCCTTGAATTTATATTTGTTTGAGCGGAACGAAATTTGACAGGGGAGAGACACAAAAAAAAAGCGGGACAAAAGTTAATTTTAAAAATTATTTGAAATTAACAAAATTATTTTATTTTTTATTTTATAATACGTAAGTATAATTACTTAAATTCCAATTAAACATACTTTAGCCAAGCATCTGACGGAAAAAATATATGTATTGTTTGAAAGTTAAATTGAAACCGGCAAGGGAACATGCCAGGGGAGGGGACTTTTTTAGACTTTGTAAGAAATTTCAGAAAAATGTCTTTTAATTAGGCATTCAATCGTGATGTTATTTAATAAAGTATATTAAGATGATGCGATTCATTGCAAAAAATAGCAACATATAGAATAAAAAATCTGTTTTAAACGGATTGCCTTACAAATTACCTCTTATCGTAGAATCACCCATATACTATGTGATCCTATTTTTATTCAATCATATTTTGTTTACCTGTCTAGATAGCAGACCAGATGATATTTCCAATAAGGTTATCTAAACAAAATATATCCGCCGGTTCTTGGCCCATCTAGCTGAATCTGTTCATTGGCAATTTAAGTGAAAGGTTCTGTCGTTCTGTGTATTTATCCCGGATTAGACATTTTCCCACTATTTTAGAAAAATTCAAATCGTAGGTAAATGACGTTGTACGTTTTGTAGATTTTCACGTTTAGTCGCTTCTTTAGTTTTTCATTTGTGGGACCTGTTTTAAAAAGGAAAGTATCCTCATACAATTCTTAATAGGATAAAAAAAATATTGCGAAATGTTAAAGAAAAAGACATACTAGTTATAAAATTTTAAAGCTCAATTTTTTGCTTTTTCATATGCAGTTGAAGAACTCTTTGATCTATGCAAGTTTATTATGGGTCATTCCATGATGTTTTGTAACGTCAGTCACGAAGATTATAACTGCGAAATTGTTGTCCACCGTTATTTTCAAAAAGTTTTTTCATCGGGGATACTTCATTAATTGAATAAAGCCAAGAAAGATTTTTTGAAAATAACGATGGACAACAATTTCGCAGTTATAATCTTCGTGACTGACGTTACAAAACATCATGGAATGACCCATATGCATAATTGTATTGATATAATTCTAGAATGTAATTTATATGTTAACCTTAAATTTATAAGATTTTTATTTTATAATAGCTTCAGAGTACCAGAATTGTATTAAAGTTTCGTTTGGGGAAGTCTGCAAACAGTACTGAAGCCTAAAACTTAAATCTAGCAAAATGAATGCCTTTGATAGAGATAACGGACGCTTAGGTAAAAGGCAAAACAATATTGATGCCAGTGTATTGCATTCTAATGAAAACTGGAATGTAGTGAGCGACGAGAATAATCCCCCTGACACCAGCGTAAGGGATATAGACAGCAACGGAGATCAAATGCATGATGCGAAAAAATATAGCACCTCTGACACCAGTGTAGACGATACAGATGAAGATGGTGACAAGACGGACGACGATAACAGCGAAAGTAATTCTGATAACAGCATATGGATTACAGATGACGATGAAGGAATGAATGATAATAGCTATAATACCTATGACACCAGTATAAGAAGTACCGATAAAGATTGTGGCGGATTGCTTGACGATAAAAATGAAAGCAGCTCTGACACCAGTATAAGTAGTACAGATAGTGACAGGTTACATGGCGATAAAAATGAAAGCAGCTCTGACACCAGTATCAGAAGTACGGATAAAGATAGTGATGAATTACATGACGATAAAAATGAAAGCAGCTCCGATACAAGTATAGTGGATCCAGATGAAGATGATGGAAAGAATCGTGAAAAAAGCTATAGTACATCTGATACCAGTATAAGGGATACAGATGAAGACAGCGACGAGTTTTATTACAACGAAAATGAAAGTTACTCTGATACAAGTATAAGGAATACAGATGAAGACGATGGTATAAATAATGAAAAAAACTATAGTATATCTGAAACCAGTATAAGGGATACAGATGAAGATAGCGACAACAGCAGCTCTGATAATGGTATTAAGGACTTTGATGATGATAGTGAGGAAGTCAATGATGAGAAAAGTAACATAAAGAATAAAGATGAAGACAGTGGCGAAGGGAGTTCTGAGAAAAGTTATAGCAGCACCGATACCAGTATCAGAGAATCGGATGAAGGTAGTGATAGTGCGAGCAGTGAAATAAACGACAGTTGTGAAGAATTTGATAAGAATTATGAAACTGATGATAGTATATATAGCGGCAGTAGTAATAGCAGAAACAGCTCGTTTTCTGATAAAGATTCTTCGGACGACCAGAATAACAAGAGAGGAAACGAAGAAAATAGCCAGCATTTAAAGAAAAGGAAAACATATTCGAAAAATCTAGAAAGAAGTTGCATTACATGTGGCCAAAGGATTAAAGCAAAAAAAGAAACCCATTCCGAAGAGGAAAATGACATTAATAATACTAGTTTCGAAGAAAACTATAATGAAGATGGAGACTGCGTTAAAGTAAGTTTTTTCTTGTTTTTAAATTTATTTTGAAATTTTAACCTATTATATTTGAAAATAATATTAGTAATAGTGGGAAGCACATCCAAAAATATAAAAGTTTGCAATTTTTTATCTTTGTGTTCTCATTTGAGAATTTTGATTCAGAAGAAAAGATATGCTGAAAGTCCAGTACGTTACTTGAGAAATCGGGGGGGGGGGGAAATCTAGCCTAATAATTTGATTCTTTTCACCAGTCTGTCCTATCCATTGATGATAGCACAACAAAATCCGGAAAATGAAAGATTTTTGATCAGATGTACTTGTAGTCTGTTGCAGTAGCGCATTTAGACTTATCATTTCGGAGGGGGCTGAGATAAAGTAAAAGTTTATCAGAAGAAATAACAAAAACGTTAATATTTTAGCTTTGAACAGGTTTTTATCATAGAAGGTAATGCACACATTACAGGATTGAGATGGAATTGCAATAAACTGGATTTTCTTTTTAAACAGACTCTCGTCTTAACTAGTATAATTTTTACGATGTGTAAAGAAAGCCTGCGTATACAGTAAAACCTCTAAATAACGGACACCTCGGGAAAGCAGAAATTGTCCGCTATTCGGAGGTGTCCGCTATTGGGAAAACCTCAGAGATTTAAAAATCGCTAAGAAATGCTTAATGTTCCATTAATTAACGTTTATATTCTTAAAACCTATATTATATGATTTATCAGAAATTAAAATAATTTTTTAAGCAATAAAGCTGAAATGAAAATGTGCATACCTTTATCTACTCTTTATTACATTCTTAGGAAAAAATCAGTTACAAAAGTTTATTTTTGCTTGCAATTACATATAATTTGTTTTTCAATGCGACGTTATTGCATTCTATATAATTCCGGGTGGGGGGATGGATTGCACTTTTTGTCTATTAAAAGCATAAAATCTTCCGGTGGGACACTGCAAGCAAATGTCCCTCCCGGACAACCCTGAATTCACACTAAATGTAGGGATGGGGGAAGAGATTTTCCCTAGCCCACCCTCTGCATTTATCTGTGATCACAAAATTTGTGACACATTGGTCTGATGAAATTAAAGACCTTTTTACTCCTTTTTTTTAAATTCTGGATAAAAAATTATTTTTCATGCTTTATCGCCGAAAATAGTGTCCGCTAATCGGAGTGTCCGTTATTCAGACGGTAAAAATACAAAAATTTAGGTTTTGGGAGTGGGGATTGGAGAACTGTCCGTTAAATAGAGGTGTCCGCTATTCGGAAGTGTCCGTTATGGAGGTTTTACTGTATTAGAAACTCGGCTGAAATTGTTATTTTGCGGTCTCTGAGAAAAAACACCTTTTTGTTGAAAACTTGTCTGAAACGGAATATTTTTCTAGTTCCTTTTTAAATTCCATTTTTGCGGACTTCATTATATTTTAATAAACTTTCGTAATTAAATTTTGTTTTCTAGAAATTTCGGAAGGGCTTGCAAGCCCTATCAGCGAATCCCTCGAATACGCCACTGTTCTGCTGTCTAGACCGCATTTATGGAGAATATGACTACGAAATTCGTTAAACGGGGATTTTTGACAGAATTCATTTACAATGCAATTTTAATTCTCAACAAAAAAAGGAACGCATACATACAGGGTGATTCAAAAGTCAGGACGAACTTTAAAAATGAATCAAGTTACAAAGATACAGTTTGCACCGAACGGATGGAGAAGAAACCAGATTTTGTGTAACAACGAAAAAAAAAAAATACTTTGTTGGCGACCAACAAATGGCGTCATAGTGTTTTATCGCAACCAAAAAATGATTTACTAGGTGCGCAACAAAGTTCCTGGGTTTTTTTTTATCCATGAAAAATGGAAAATTTCAAGAGAAATACAAAAAATGGTTCAGTGAAAGTATCGTCCTTCACTAGCTACACATATTCGCTATCTCTCTGATAATACATGAATATCATTACGATAAAACGATACGTTTTTGAACCGAAACCATTTATCCAAACAATTTTCGTCCTCTTCTAAACTAGTCAAGTGTATTCCAACCAAGCCATACACCATCGACCAGAACAAGTGATCATCGAAAGGGTCTATCAAATATAGCGGGTGTGGTAGTAGATCCTATTTCAGCATATTGGTGGTGTCCTGGGCGATGAAATCGTGATAACATGGAAAGTTGTCCTGCTTCAATATCACTCGTTTGTCTCGTGTCCCATTCTGACCGTTATTCCAGAAATGCACGGGTCAAATTAATTAGTTGTCGGTAGCGATGCCCACTGTCAGTTTCGTTCTGTTTCAGCAGCTCATAGTGCACGATTCCTTTCTGGTCCCACCGAACGCCGGGCATTTCTTCATTTTGGAGAGATTTGGCCGTGCCGTTAGATATCGATGCTTCGTTAGACGAAAGCCACAATTTTCTGAATTTGGGATTCTCGAAATATATACATTTTTTATCGCCAATAATTCGATGCAGGAAATTCTTTCTTCTGTGCTGCAAAATTAAAATTTCGATATTAGTTCGTCGATTTGTCCCTCGTCATTTGTCTTCTGTCCCTTGGTTAACTCATGTGGCATCTATTTTCCTATTTTTGAAATTTTGACCACGACATGTAAGCATTTGGTAATACTTTGAGTCAAGTTAAGTAAGTTATCTTCCCCAAGATAACTTACTTTTTTTTTTATCTTCCCCCAATAACGCTTGCAGATGCAGATAGACATCCTCAATTGTTTTGTTTTTTCGGAGAAATTGGCATTTCTAAAACATTTAAATAAATCTTCACAGGTAGTTTCCGATGGTGTATGTTCGCCGAAAACCTCCTTAACAAGCGACATCCTTCAGTTGCAATTTTTTTCAGATTAAATCAGAAAAGCAAAACTTCCCGCAAACGCTGTTTATTTGGCACAAAATGCTTTATTTGGCACACATCTTTGTTGTTAGAAAAAATATTTTTAAGTTGCGATTTATAATAGCATTACGACAGTTTATTATTAACAGATGTCCAAGTTATTAAAAAACATAACATCAGATATATATCGTCTACATTAGCGTTATCAATGTGTGAAACCCAGAAACTTAGTTGCGCACCTAGTACAAATGAAAAAAATGCTGACAACTTACAAATCAGCTTAGATACAGTTAACTAGTACTACAGTAAAAGTTCAAAGTGCTGTCTATCAATCATAAGTGCACCTGTGAGACTAGGCCCCACACCATTCACATCATTTAATAGCATTTCTTGCGTTATGGCAGACACATTTTGGCGGATGTCATCTTTCAGTGCTGCTAGTGATGCCGTTGGCCGTGAACAGAACTATATTTTTTCGTTGCCACACAAAATCTTTCTTTTCCATCCGTTTGGGGCAAACGGTATCTTTTTATCTTGATTCGTTTTCGAATTATTCATTTTTAAAGTTCATCCTGACTTTTGGATCGCCAGGTATATTAAAATGTCTAATTTATGCTACCATTGACTCAAATTGAAGCGTGAAGTGAGATCTGCCTCCCTGAAATTATCACTTGAGGGAATTTTCATTTTAAAATTATTTTAATTCCTTTTTCTCTTAGTAGGGTAACATCCCCAGTAATTGGCAGGCACCAGTGATTGGCACATCATACAAAAATGTCCTAAAATAAGATTTACAGGGGTTGGACAAAAATATGGAAACACCTCAAAAATAACACGTTTCCTTGCCTAGTATTGTGTACAGTACCCGTTGTTATTCAAAACAGCTTGCAGTCTTCTCGGAATGGATAAATACAGTTACTGTATGTTTGCCAAGGGAATATTGTGCCATTATTCCTGCAAAACGGTGGCAAGTTCAGATAACGATGTTGGCGGTGGATAGCGAGAACGCACTTTCCGCTCCAATGTAGACCACAAAGGTTAGATAATATCAAGTCTGATGATTTTGGTGGCCTGGGGAGATGCGAAAATTCATCCTCGTGCTCAGAAAACCAGTCCTGGACAATGTGAGCTGTGTGAACGGGGACGTTGTCGTCTTGTAAGATAACATCATCATTGGGGAACAAAGCTTGTACCAATGGATGGACTTGATCGGCCAAAATGTTCACATAAGTCTGAGCAGTAATACGCCCTTACAGAGTTATCATGGGACCAGAAGATAACCACGATATGGCTGCCCAAACCATCACCGAACCCCTACCATGTTTCACGCTTGGCAACAAGCAGTCTGTATTATAGGCTTGAGATGGCGTTTTCCAGACGTAAACTCGGCCAGGAGTGGGGAACAATGTGAAAGAAGACTCATCAGACCATATTACGCTCTTCCACTGCTTTATAGTCCAGGTTTTATGACTTAAACACCACTTTTTCCTGTTACAGGCATTAGCATTACTGATGGATGGCTTCTCAATTGCAACACGGCCAGCAATTCCCTATTTATGAAGCTCCCTTCTAATTGTTTTGGTACTCACAAGATTTGGTAACACGATATTCATTTCAGCAGTAACTTTTGCAGCTGTGGACTGCTTATTTTTCGCGATAATCCTCCTTAATGATCGTCAGCCACGATCACTCAGCACACACTTTCGTCCGCGCTGTGATTTAGCAAATGATGTTTTTTCCGCATTTCAAATATGCGGAATAAATCTTCGACACAGTACCTCTTGAAACACTAAAAACCTCGGCTACCTTGCTTACAGAAGCACCCATCATACGCGCACCAACAATTTGGCCACGTTCGAAGTCTGCTAACTCTGACATAATGCAATGAGAATCTCACATAACAGTGCTCCAACAACAACTGAACGGTGCAGCGCTTTTACGAAGCTGTATAGGTGGCGTCAGTAGGCGAAAACTCCAGTGCCATCAACATAGTTCATTATAATCAATCTTTCTTTTCAAACATGCATTTCAAAAGGTGTTTCCATATTTTTGTCCAACCCCTGTATATCCAGTCTTTTAAAAATGCAAGACCATATACCAGTTATATCCTCATTTACTTTACAGATTACAACTTTGATTTATGCTACTAAATGACAATAGTGCCTAGGAAAGAGAAACAATTATGGCTTGTATCAAATTAGCCATTTTTGTTGCAAATGCTTCTTCTCTGGCTTAAGAAAGGCATACATTTCAATTTAATAGTATCTGATTTATAGTAAATTTAAAATTTTAATTGACAACAGTTTTGTTTAGTTGAAAAGGGTTACTTTAATTGTGTAAAAGTCTAAGTGCCAATTACTGGTGATTACAGCAACTTTTTATAAATATATTTTTATAAAAATACTTTTTCAAATATTTTCGCTTTTAGTGGGCAAAATAGATGCACAGATATGCACTCTTTGATTTAAAAATATTTTCAAGTAAATCTTTTATTTCTTGGTAATGAAAATAGAAGTAAGTTTAAAGACAAATCCTTAATGTGCCAATTACTGGGGATGTTACCCTAGTTCTTTTGAGTTATTTGAATAGAATAAATTCCATTGATTTTTGAAAATTTATTAGAGAAAACAAAAACTTGGTTAAATTTGAAATTCCCCTCCATAATGTTAAGTCTATGGACATTGATCCATTTTGATGCATTTTTATATTCAAACCATCTCCTCATGAAATTAATATTTTTAGCTTATTTTTTTTCAATGTTCTCTTCTCAAAGGAAGTTTTTTTTTTCAGTTTTCCAAATTGTTCTAAAATCTACGTTTAATTTTATATGAAGTGTTAAAATTTTACTCCCAGTTTATCAGTTTTTATATCATAAAATATTAAAGGTTTTAGAAATCTTTTGAAAACTTAAATACAAGTTGGAAATTGCACGTGAAGCGTAGCAAATGAGGTGCGCTCGTACGATAATGAAGTTTTAAAAATATCACTCTTATATCAATCTCATAAAATTGTAGATAGTAAATTACAATTAAAATGGCACCAAACAATGTTCTCCCTATACTCATTATGTAATGGAATACTTTTGTGTGGCCTTGTAAATCAATAACAAGCGTTCTTTGCACCACTGATTATGAAAAAATATATATATAATATGTACTTTATGATGCATATCAATATTATGTTCGAATGAGTGCAATACCATTAAAATGCATTTTAAACTTTTTTTTCCATTGACTGTAATGTAACGGAGTACTTTTGATTGTCCCTGTATTTGATCTATGCATCTTATTTTCAAAAAAATTAAAATGACTTGACAAAATTATGTAATAAGTATGTATTTTAAATTTCAAATGATTAAAATGCATTTGAGACTTTTTTTTCCCCCATTGACCGTAATGTAACGGAGTACTTTTGATCATCCCTGTAATTGATCTATCCATCCGATTCTCACAAAATTTGAAATGACACGACAAAATTATGTAATAATTATATATTTTAAATTTCAAAAGATTCGGTTGGCTAGTTTCTGCGTTGTTATATGCAGGCGGACTGAACGACAACTATAGGTGCTACGTATTTGCACCTAAAAACGAACCTACGAACGCTCCTAAAAACTTCCTTTTCAGAAGAGAACATTGAAAAAAATAAGTTTAAAAATATCAATTTCACGAGGAGATGGTTTGAATATAAAAACGAATGCAACAGATTTAACATTACAGAGGGGGAATTCAGAAGATATAGTAACCAGCAGCCTTAAGCACGTCCATGTTCCTACCCGCAAAAATATCCCACGATTGCGTATGTGTCCAATGTTGAATCAAGATTGTTTCTCTGAAAGATATTTCAAAGGTTCTTCGGGAGGAGAAGACTCCATAAATTTCCATTTACAATATTTCAAACCTAAAATTTATTCTACGCAATATTTTAAAGGCGAAATTATTTTTCCAAGCACCTTCGTCGTTCCAAGCCGAAGCTCGCACTCTGATTGGTTGTTGCTCTCGGCACTGTTTTCACGTAACTTGACGATAACCATATTTGGCGAAAAATACTTCGCTCGTAAGTGAACGCGTAAACCTAAAATCTAACCTACTCATTCTTATCCTCGTGGTCTTGTGCTCTTGTGTATTATTATCTTGTGTTATTTTATAAAATGACTAATGTTTTGCTTATTAATAAACGGGAAAAGTTACTTTGTACTCGGTTCGGAAGGAAATCAAACTCCTCGATGGAAGCATCTATCGCTACGCCAAGTTACATGAAAACAGTGCCGAGAGCAACAACCAATAAGATTGCGAGCTTGGGCTTAGAACGATGGAGGTGCTTGGGAAAAAAATCACGCATTTTAAAGTAAAATTTTATAGAAACAAAAAAAACTCTGTTGCCATCATACAAAAGAAACTGCAATCTACTTTATAATCCTCTTGTTTTTTACCCCTGCCTTTAGGAGGCGTAGACCTTGACCCCGCCTTTAATCTTGCGGACGTTTCTTCCGTAGGTCTGTGGACGCTGGACTTGAATACTGCTTTGTCCCCGACCCGGTCGCGAAATTCCAAAATGGACGGTCAAAATCACAGTCCGGTAAAATCCGAACACCTCATTGGTCATTGAGTCGCGTCCTTTTCATAGAACAATCTCTTAGCGGTAGGGAAAACTTAGTCATCTTGCTCCTTTTTCCGAGAAAAATCGTAGCGCAATTTTGAAGTAAATTTTACCTGTTTTCATTTACAATCTAAATATTTCACTCTCATTTTATAAAATATCATCCAAATATCTTAAAAATAGCAAATAAAGTCTTTGCGCAAAAACGTTTAAAGGTAGAAAACTAACTTTTAAATGCACAAATAATGAATAAAAAGGTAGCAAACAGCTGTTTCGAATCTACCATCGAGATTCTTCATCAATGCAAAACTCACTGACGGTTTGGTTATGGGTAATCCTCTTAGTCCTATTGTATGCGATTCGTACATGCACTATTTTGAAATAAAATTGTTTGAAGTCTTAAAATTTCAGTTTTATGTTCGTTAAGTAGATGATGTCTATGCTTTAGTTGAAGTGAATTCAGATATTGACCATATTCCCTCTGTCATTTCTATTGATTATGGCATTCAATTTACTTTTAAAGTTGAATCCAACAATTGCCTTTCTTTCCTGGATGTCATTGTTATTCGCAATGAAGATAATTTTCAGACTGTCTCTTTCGCAAACCTTTTGCGGTCAGTCTTTCACCTTACAGATATTCTTCTCATCCTCCTAACCAGAAAGTTGCGGCTTTTAAAACTTTTGTTTTCCGGGCTTCCAATATTTGTTCAACGCCTCAGTTACTCAGTGATGAACTTAATTACCTAAAACCTATTGCTGTAGATCGTGGTTAATCCCCTAATATTATATTGATTCAATTCATAAAAAACTTACAAAATCCACCCAATGTGAAAGAAATTTTTTTAACTCTAACTCCAATACTTTGGTTGTTTTACCATTTTCCCCCAAAATCAGTCAGCAAGTTGCTAAAATTTTTAAAAGGTTCTACTTCAATGTTATTTTTTCTCTTGTTAATAGAATTGCTTAAGCACCCCATTGATCGCTTAGATAACTGGTAGGGATGCACCGGATACTGATTTTATCGGATACCGGATATCCGATATCCGATTTGTCTACCGGATTCGGATTTTATCGGATACCGGATATCCGATATCCGATTTATCTACCGGATTAGGATATCCGGTACTAAATGTTTTTAGTTATGGTGAATGTTTGTTTATTTCTTTATCCAATACCATCTCAAATAATAAATTGCAAACATGTTTCACACACAATTGTAAAATTTTAAATGTATTGAAATATATTTTACAGAAACTATATATCTTTGACTATCGGCTTGAAATTCAGGTTTTCCCAGGAGGAGAGAGTTTCCCTCATAACATTTGTAAATGCAGGGGGAGTTAAACTATATAAGAGGGGAAAAATATATTTTTTTAAACCCTATTAGTTTTTACTTGCCATTTAAATATTTACAATTTATACCGACGGGACATATTTCCATTGAGATAATTTAAATCAACAACTCAAGATAATTATCCAAATTGTTTATTTTAATTAAAACAAAGGAAAAGAATCAAGCTTTATACATATCATATCAGTTTTTCAATTTTTACTCAGTGTTATGGACAATTAGTACCTGAGTTGCTAAATGAATTTTTTAATTTAGATTTTGTATGGTTTAGAATCTTTTATAGGTTACACTTTTGACAAACAGAACAGAGCAACTTTTCTAATGCATTAAATTATGGGAAATACTTGTTTTTGATTTTTTCTTCTTATTTTTTTTTTCTTAATTTTGTAAAATCTGGTGTGCATTCATTTTTAATTTGCTTGCGAGAATAATGCATGGAGGTGATTGTATCGTCAATATACTTCTGTGATTGTACATCACTTAGTGGAAGTATCGTCAATACCATAATCCCTGGCATTTTAGCTAATTGAATTATGTTCAACCAGGGTTCGGTGATATATATCAATGGATATATATCATGATATATATCCGATATTTATTTTCAAAATATCAAGCTTTTTGATATTTTCGATATTTTCATATTTGATATTTATTTTCAAAATATCATGATTCTTGATATTTTCATATATTTAATTTTTATTTTCAAAATATTTTTAGTCAACAAAAGTCTAAATGAGCTCTTCAATTGTTATTAAAAATTAACCCATCTGTAAATAACTAAAATATTAAAAACATGCTTACAAAATATCCCCCACCTCCAAAAACTATTTTTAGATTGCACCTGCTAGAATTGGAAAAAGGGGTGATGATTGGCTAATCTGAATTGCTCAATAGTCAATCAGGCAGTGTAATGTGTAGGCATAGAATAGACATGTTTTAAGAACAAAATTTTGCATATGTTGCAAGTCTTTGCTGTGCTGTCATTATTTTGTTCTTGTTGATATTATATTTAAATGATATAAAGCTTAAAAATTTTATTAAAGTTTTTATTGCAATCACTATGCCAAGAATAAAAGATCCTATATGGAATCATTTCACATGTAAAATTAAAGAAGGAAATAGTGGCAAATGGGCCATATGCAAGATGTGTGATAAAGAAATGCAAGGAATTCCAAAAAGGATGGAGAAGCATTATGAATTGTGTTCTTCTGCTCAGATTGATAATACAGGTAATTACACATTTTTCTGTTTTATATTTTAATATTTTCTTTAAAATATGGTTATTCAATCTTTAAGGCTGCCAACAGTTACACATTTTAGAGTTAACTTTACATCTCTACATTAAAAATACGGATAAGATTTTATTACACATTACTCTCATTACCAATTTTAGATTATATTTTTGAATTCTTATATCACAATTTAAATGCTCTAAAAGTTGACTTTTTTTTTTTTTTTTTTTTAATACATAAGATTTCTATTAAGTTTTATTATGACATGACTTAAAATGGTTTAGTATCATGAAATATTAAAAAAATATATACAGTAGACTCCCTCAAATCCGCACAGCTTGGGACCAGAGGTTTTGCGGATTTTAGAATTTTGCGGATTTCTGGTCATTGCTTTGTTTACATTTTTACTTTCTTCTATCTTCAATAGAAGAAAGTATTGTAATCGAAAATTTTTTCGACTTCCGGTTTTCGACTGATTTACACGTTTTAGGGGTCAGAGATTCCAAAAAACATGTTTTTACAAAATGTCTGTCTGTGTGTGTGTGTGTGTGTGTGTGTGTGTGTGTGTGTATGTATATGTCTGTGTGTATGTCGCCATTCTACCATCAAAAAGTGTATGAAGTTATAGATAGAATTGAACCAAATTTTTTGTAAATGTTTTTGGCTGTGGCAAGCAGGTCCTCCTTCACTTTTGAAATATTTCGCCGGAAGGGGGCGCTGCAATCACGATTTTTGTGCCATTTTCAATATTGTACCGAGCAAAAGTATATGAAGTTATGCATCGAATTGAACGAGATTTCTTGTGTATGACTATGGCTAGTTGGTCTCCCCTGAATTTGAAAATAATCCGGAAAGAAGGAGGCGCTGCAATCGCGAATTTTGTGCCATTTTCAATATTGTACCGATCAAAAGTATATGAAGTTATGCACCGAATTTAACCAACTTTTTTGTGTAAGTGTATGACTATGGCTAGTTGGTCCTCCCTGAATTTGAAAAAAATCCGTCGGAAGGGGGCGCTACAATCGCGTTTTTTGTGCCATTTTCAATATTGTACCGACCAAAAGTACATGAAGTTATGCATCGAATTGAACGAAATTTTTTGTGTAAGTGTATGTTTAGGGCTAGTTGGATCGCCCTGAATCTGAAAAAAATCCGCCGGAAGGAGGCGCTGCAATAGCGAATTTTATGCCATTTTCAATATTGCATCACATAAAAGTGTATGAAGTTAGTTCTAGAACTGAAGTAAATTTTTTGTATATAATTATTTCTTGGTAAGGCAAGTAGGTCCTCCCTGAATTTGAAAAAAAAAATCTGCCTATCATTCTATTGTCCATCGGCTCGTGCAGACGTAAATTCGTTTTTACTCCGATTAATTGATTGAAGCAGAAATTTAAGATGAAAATCAAAGTTGGTATGGTATTGAATTAAAATTATTAAAGCATTAAAATGAGTAATTATTTTTTTTAATATTAAAATGTACGTATGAGATAGAAGAAAGTTTTGGGATTGGCACATCCAACTAGTTTAAAAAGTAATTTGAATGTAATTAATAATGAAATCAAAAGTATAATGAATGCTTACTATATGCTAAAATACTAAAATAAGTAATAAACTAAAATAATAAAAATTTAGATAGTTTTTGAAATGATAAAAGTACTAAAAGCAAAGGTCAAATTAATGAGGAGTAATGTACAATTAAATATTCATTATAAAGATGAAACGTGTTTTTCCTAAATTATTCAATAAAAAATTGCCTCATAAATGTACATTACTTATTTACATTAAGATCATAAAATAATGAAGTTTTATTTCAGGTTTAGCCAGACTTAGCAACTAAAAAAGCTTGATTAATACATAAATATATTTGGTAATATTGTGATTAGAAATGATATCAGCAATATATTTATTTTTTCAGAAATAAATTATTCTTTCTTTATGAAAAAACATGAATTCAATAACCTTAAAAAAAATTACAAATTAAAAAATATATAGAATTGATAAAAATCTAAAAAAGTCAAATTTTGCACCTACATCTGAATTGAATGTTTCATTGTTTACATCCGTAAAATATGTGCGGATTTTAGAGAGTTGCAGATTTTAGGAGTGTGGATTTAAGGGAGTCTACTGTATATCTAATTGATATTTTGACCAAACTTTTATCTTGTAATGTGATAATGTTGAATAAAAAATGCACACAATTCTTCAATTCAATTTTAAACTTCAAATGCTTTTTCATAAACAAGATAATATTAAAATAACTAAATATATTTTTATTTGTAAAATTTCTTTTTGTGCTTAGTAAAATTTTAATATTTATTCTATTTTTAAAAAGACTTTGCTGCGTTAAAAAGTTTTAATATTAACAAGAGATTTATTAATTTGTTTAGAATGTTTTCATATGTTTTTAGTAATTACACTTACATATGCTACTTTGAAATTATAGATTAGAACTTATTGGCAGTCCTGAATTTTATATTTCTTAAATATTAAATATTTCATTCCACAGTTCATTCTGATGCATTTTTTTTTCTTATTACAGATGATGATGATCCTAAAAGAAGTGTTGATTTAGACAATTGTATCTTATCAGAACAACCATGCAAGAAACAGAAAAAAGCTTCTGCAGCAACAAGATACAAAACAACAACAGTTTCATTGTCTAAAGATTCTGATGTGGTTTGCACTTCAACAGTATATGCTCAAGCTATTGATGAACAAATTGCGCGTTACTTTTTTGCTACAAATACACCATTTAATCATGTTATTCATCCTGAATTTATAAAACTTTGTAGTTTGCTTCGACCTGGCTATACGCCTCCTTCGGAAAGAAGATTAGCAGGAGAACTTTTGGATGATTTACACAAAAAAGTAGTTGAAGAATCAAAGGAAATTCTCTCTGGAAAAACTGTAACTATGAGTCTTGATGGCTGGAGTAATATCCACAACGAGTCACTTATTTGCACCTCAGTGATCACAACATCTGGTGATACTTTCCTAACTTCGACTATAGATTCATCAGAACATTCACATACTGCAGAATATTTATGTGATGTGGCAAAACAATCTATCTTGGATTGTAAAGAAAAATTTGCTGTAGATGTTCGCAGTTTTGTTACAGATAATACTGGAAATGTTAAAAAAGAGAGAAGAGCTTGCTAAGTCTGAAGATTTTGATATTATTTACTATGGTTGTTCTGCTCACATATTAAATCTTCTTGCCAAAGACATAGAATTTCCAAATATAAGTAAAAATGTCATCAAGATAATTAAATATTTTAAATATACTCATTTGCCAACTGCTTGGTATAAGAAAAATGGTGGAAAACTGCTAGTAATACCTCAAGCTGTAAGGTGGAACACAATGTTCGATACACTGAAGTCTTTTTTTAGATAACAGAGGAAAACTGGTGCAAGTCTGTCAGGATAACAAACTTGAAATTGATAAAGAAATTTTCAATTTAGTGAATGATGTCAACTTAATGGTTAATTGCACAGATTACATTAATATTTTAACACCTATTGCAGATGCATTAGATGAAATGCAAAAAGATGACACTAAGATTGCACAATGTGTAGAAATTTGGTGCAAATTAAAGGAACAATTGGAAACATCTGGAAAGGATATCAAGAAAAAATTATTAGCAAGAAAAGAAATGGCATTGTCACCAGCACATTTAGCTGCTAATATGTTGGACCACAGATACTGTGGGAAAAAATTAACTGAAGATCAAAAGCATAGTGCTTTTAATTTCTTGCGTTCAGTAGACAAAGAACTTTTGCCCCTGGCAATGACATTTTTAGCAAAGAAATCTCCTTTTCCAAGTTTTATGTTTGAAACTGAATATATAAAGGTTGAACCAATAATTTGGTGGGACAATATTAAATTGGAGCAGCCCATAAAAGAAAAAATGTCCAACTTAACTAATCAGTTGTTTACAGCTTCTCCTTCAACAGCTGGATTAGAATCTTTTCCAGTTTCGGTTTAGTTCAGTCTAAACTCCGGAATAGGTTAGGGAATGAAAAAGCTGACAAGCTTACATTCATGTTTAAATTCTTCAATAGAAAAAAATAATTTATTTTTTATTTATTATTATTATTATTATTATTATTATTATTTTGTATCTTGAAACTTGTTCTTTAAAAATAAATTTTTTTAAAACTTGAAACTGAATTCTGTATTTTGTGTTTTGATGAGTGAAAAGGTAATTTGTTGAACATCAGAAAAAATTGTTTGTCTTCATTTATTTAATCATCAAATTTACAAAGGAAAAAAAAAGATTTAGAATATTGGTTTATGTTTTCATGTTAACTGTAATATGATTAAAATTTTAATTTATATTAAATCAAAAAATATTTGTAATCAAGAAGCTGAAAATTTTGAAAATATCGGATATATATCGAAAATATCAGATATATATCAAAATATCGGATATTTTCGATATTTTCGAAAATATCATATTTACGAACCCTGTGTTCAACAATGCATTGGAATTTTAAACCAATAAGGAATTCCGAAAATGACATAATCAGTAGATTTCTTCTATTACATGAGAAATGGTTTATTTAAAAAAGTCATGTCCTAATTTCTGTGAGCTACACACATCAAATATTTAAATGGTTTCCTTGAAGTTCATCATTTTTTTTATCATTTTAAAAACGGTTGTTGTTATCGCTCGAGAATGGACCTTGTGGTGTTTGCATTTTACTTTGTTTATGATTCGTCCAGGGATATTAATGTTTAATCCATGACATACGTAATATATGACTCTTATTACATAAATCATGTTTTGATCATAAAAATGATGCTTTTAATGATTTTCAATAACTCATTGGGGAACATTTAAACATCTTGCTTTGGGCAATGGATGTCCATATTTTATTTATTTTACGTACTTTAAATTTAGAAGAATTTTTATTTGAATAGGAAATCAAAATTTCATTGTTAATAAAGAAGAGAGTAGAAAAGTTACAAAATGTGCAGGTGCAAATTTATAAGATATGGAAAAAAACAAATACAAACAGAAACATTGTATGAAAGATCGTCTTTTAAACATAAAAAGAGGTATGATTATTGAGCCCACTGATGATGAAATGTGTGATGATTTTGAAAAATGAAACATCTAATGTTGAACCATTGATTGTAAAAAAAAAAAATGTTTTCTTTTTTTCCAATGAGCAACACAAGATTTAATCTCATTTTGTTTAGTTCTAATTCCAGAAGCTCATTCTAGTGACCATTACTGTCCTTTTAGTTATTTCTTGCTTCGACACAGGAAAAAAATCGCAAAATATGTAAATCGGTCGTAGAAAAAATATCGTTTATTTTGTCCACCATGGCAAAGGTAAATTTTTAAAAATTGTTGACCTGTCTGAAAAAATTTGAACTTAGAGGGAACTTGAACAGTGGAAAATATAGCGGAATTCGTCAATCAATCGCAGCAAAATATCATGAAATTTGTTAATCTGTCACAAGGAAATATGAAATTCATCAGCCAATAACAAAGACAAAACACAATTTTTTCAGCTGAACACAGGAAAATAATTGTTAATTTCATCAGAATGTCACAAAAACAAAATGGGAAATTTGCCAATCAGTCGCAGAGTAAATAGCTAAATTTGTCAATCTGTTGAGAGAAATAAATTGTGAAATTTGCCAGTTGGTCTCCAGAAAAAAAAAAAAAAAAAACTGCAAAATTTTGTGTGACGAGCAAACAAGAAAAATTTGTGAGAAAAATTAGTCAGACGCAGAAAAACAATTTTGTATAATTGTCGTAAGAGCAAACTGCGAGATTTGTCAATCGATAGTGGAAAATATCAGGAAAATAGCCAGTCAGTCCTGAGACTTGATCGCCACTTCACAAAGAAAAAAATTCGAAAAGTAATTTTTTTTTAGAAACAGGAATGTCTTGCCCACAAGATATTTTAGGGCATGAATCCTGCCTGCTATTCCGTCCGGAAATTCAGACATTTAAATACTCTGCCTATTTGTCAATGAACTGCTGATAATTGCTAATAATTTGTACAATGAAATGCTGATAATTTTTAGAACAAATTTTACATGTTTATTAATATGTCTATAATTGTAAAGTATTTTCATAAAAAAATACATAGCACTTTTAGGTAGATTTCGTATGAAATACTACCTATTGCATTCGCACCAGTTTATATATATATACATATATCTATCTATATATCTCACTTTTTCATGGACACGATAACTTCTATAATTCTTCACCAATCTCCACCAAACTGGTACATAAAATCAAAGGGGATAAAATCTCGGCTAAGTTCGTTAATGGGCAAAATCGGACCAATGGGGTCAAAATAGGGGGCGTTTTTGTGAAAACAAAAAAAACCCCATAACTTCTTAATGAAAATAGATATCGAATCAGTTTAAAGTTTATATTGCTTCTAAATAATGGGCCAAACGTTTATGTATGACAGATTTTTGATAAAGTTAAAAATGGGCTCAAGAGGCGAAAAAAATAGGGTTTTTGGGAGAAAAAAAATCACAACTTTGTCAATTTTTAAGATATTAAATCCATCTAAATTTTTTATAAATATTCTCAAAATCACCTAAAACGTTTGTATTTGCAAGTTTTTGATAGGACTAACTCTTACCGGTAAAAAAAATCTATACATATAATAAAACAGTAGGACCCGGTGTGTCTGTACATTGAAGATAATTGACAAAAATGGAGTCAGGGCGATAAAAGAAAACCAATGAAACACAAAAAAAATTTTTTTGAATTTTTTGTCTGTCTGTCTGTCTGTCTGTTTGTTCGAGGTTATCTTCGTAACTACTGAATGGATTTTTATGCGGTTTTCACTAATGAAGAATGCACACTCCCGGGCAGTGTATAGGCTTTGTTTCATCAAAATCGGACAACAGACAAAAAAGTAACAAAAAGAAACAAAAGAAACTATTAGGTGCGCTGCTCACGTTTTTTAGTACATAACGTTTTTTAGTACATATAAAATCCAATAGATGTCACTGTGCGATTTTAAAACGCGCTATCGTTATGTTTTCGCCAGTCTACTTAAGTATGAGAAAGTTTCAAGCTGGCTGTCGTTCCATGTGGTTTAGTCGGTAGAACGTCAGTGCGCCATACTGATGGCCCGGGTTCGATTCCCAGCATGGAATTTTTTTTCACTATGTTGGCATTAACGCCTATAAGCAATTAAAAGAATTTGAAATATTGTATTCAAGGCGAATTTTCTCTCTGGGAAAATTTCCTTGCATTAATATGTCAGTGTAATTTTTTTTTCGATTTAATTTTTTTTTTCGAAACTTTGTTTTTCTTAAAAAATTACAGTAAATATTTGATATTTCCCAACGTTTTATGAATGATCGACTTGCTTTTTTTTTTTTTATGTATGTCTGAACCTTATCTAACTACTTCTTCAAGATTTCTTTAGATAAACCGACCAGCGTAGCGGGCGAAGGCCGCTAGTAAAAAATAAAAATAAAAAGGGGTTTGGAAAAAGAAAAAAATCCATAACTTTGTCAATTCTTAAACTATCAAATCAAATTAAATTTATTTTACACCTTCTCAATAATATCTACAACTTTTGTATTGACAAGTTTTTCATAGGATCAATTCGTATAACAAAAATAAACAAAAATTGGAGTTAGAGAAAAAAACCTCTAATCCAAACTGCTTACATTCTGAATCGTTTTTTGAATTCATTTATTTTAAACGCATCCAAATGGCAGATCCTCTTATTTAGGATCTGTATAATGTGAAACATTGGCCAGAGTTTTGATAAAGACAGAATATATTTAAAAAAAGGCTGCCAAAAAGGGTATTTTGAACAATATTTCCCGAAGTAACCGTGATAGGAAATTTGAGGAAGTAGTCAAATAACAAAATGCGTTTTTTCTGACTCATTTTTAAATCCATTTTTACTCTCAAACGCATCCAGTTTACAAGTCCTCTTATTTAGGAACTGTATAATATGACGCATTGGTAAATTTTTTGATAAACACAGAATATATTTCAAAAAAGGCTGGCAAAAAGGGTATTTTGAACAGAATTTCGAGAAGTTATCCTGATTGAAAATTTGAGGAAGCATTGAAATAACAAATTGCGTTTTTTCTGACTCATTTTTAAATTCAGTTTTGCTCTCAAACGCATCCAATTGACAGGTTCTCTTATAGGAGCTGTGTAATGTTCCGCATTGTTCAGTTTTTTGATAAAGGCTGAATATATTTTTAAAAATGCTGTCAAAGGGGGCACTCGCGCAAAATTTCCCGAAACTATCATGATTAAGAATTGAGCTTGTATTCAAAATTGGTTATTTTATACCTCATTTTTAAATTCAATTTTGCTCTCAAACACATTCATTTGACAGTCTTTTGTTATTTAGGAACTATATAATGTGCCGTATTATTCGATTTTTTTTTTTTTTTTTTTTTTTTTTTAATGAAGTCAGAATTATTTCAAAATATGTTGTCAAAATGGGCATTTGATCCGAATTCAGCTTAAGATGATTCTGATAAAACCAGTCCTTATAGAAAAATGAAATTAAAAATTTTTCAAAAGAGGACAAATAAAGTTGTTAAACTGGGTTTATCTGTAATCAAATTTATTTTTTGTTGTTGAAATGAGCACTCTTCGAAATCTACCTCCGCCTATAGGCCAAGCCGACAGGGATTTTTTATAATGCAAACATAAAATGTCTTACTAATATACCAATGGTTGAAGAGTTATCTCCAAACATAGGTTTAATTTTTTTCATGTTTTAATTATTTAATACTGTTTACCTTAAGCTACATTTAAGTTTATTTTAAGTTAAATCAGTTTAAAATTTATAAGCAGCAAAAAAAAAAAAAACTTTTAAATATTTATAATGAAGTCACGAAAATAGCTAGTTGGATGCACCAATCCCAAAACTCTCTATTTCGTAGATCTCAATGTTTCAAAAAATATTACAAAATATTAATACTACTTCAATATTATACCAACTTTTAATCTAGAATTTTTGCTGCAGTCAATTAATTAGATTGAGTGAGTTAATCTCGATCATGATATTTATTAAACTGTGTTTTTGTTATTCTGTTATACATCAGTTGTTTGCGAATAGCCAGTTTTAACAAGATTCGAAGTTTCTATTGCTGCACGAACCGTTAATTCACTGTATAAAATGATTATGAAAAAAAAATTACAATAAAAAGAATATTGCCCTCTTAAACTGATAGCATTGAGCTCACAGGCTACGCATACTAATTGTATATTACAGCCTCATATTTTCAAGGGTTAATGCTGTTCGAAAAACAAATTAAGGGGGGGGGGGATAGCTGTCCTCCCATTTCCCCTTTTTATACTTAATCATTGGGTTCCCTAAACTAATCAGAGATATGCTTTATCACATAAAAAAAAAAACCTATATCCAAATTCATAGCAAATTGAATAATTCTTCATAAAAACCTATTTACATAATTTAAGAGGAGTTATCCCCCTTTATACTTAACCATTAAACTTCCAAAACTATTCTGAGATTCGCCTCATCAGAATGAATGTACATCTAAAATTTAAAGCAAATCGGATAATTCTGCATAAAAACTCATTTACCAAATTTAAGAGGGGTTGGGGGAATCGTCTGTATTCCTTTTATGCTTAACAAGAACTTCTCACCAAATTAGGGAAGCATATTATCCCTATGAACCTGTATTAAAAAATTAAAGCAAATCTGTTAATTTTGCAAGAAAAATCATTTACCTAAATTAAGACGTAGTCCCACCAATCCTCCATTTATACATATCCAATGAACTCTGAAAAAAAAATCAAGGAAGTGCCTTATCACAATGAATCTATATCGAAATTTTGAAGCAAATCTATAAATTCTGCATGAAAAACCCATTAAACAAGATTAAGGCGGGGGGAGTCAGGGTTTGAAAAAACCCGGGTTTTTTTGAAAAAGCCCAACCCACTGGGCCCAGTAGTCTAAAACCCGGGTTTTTTCGGGCTTTTTTGAAAATTTTTAGAGAACTCTCCAAATTTCTAATTTTCATGTGCCATAGTACCTAAGTTTTTCATTTATCAGTGGAACAAAAGTATAATTTTGCATTAAGTATAGATTAACAATAAAAAAACACATAAAAAGAAAAAATATATATAGATGTAAAAAGATTATTTTGTATCTCATGGAACTAGATTACTGGAAGAATAATGTATTAAACCAAGTGCAACTGAATTTCTTTATATAAATCTTAAGTTAGACTAATTTATGCAATTCCTTTCATTTACATCAATAGAAATTAATTTAAAGCAGCAACATTTATGTAAATATTTTTATTTTTGTGAAGAAAAAAATAGAATTCACATTATATATATATATATATATATATATATATATATATATATATATATATATATATATGTGACGATTTCAGGAGAACTCGAATTATTTCCACTGGTTAGACAGAAACACGCAGTCATGGCAAGCGAGGGAAAAAACAAAAATAATAAATAAATGTAGAAGATCCAATAATTAGTCATGGGCTGCTGTAAATTCATTTATTAAATTCGTGATAATGAGGAAGGAAAAGCTCCTTGTTGCAAAAATTCCATCATTATTTCAGCGAGCTGTCCTCATCGAAGAAGCAACCCAAGAAATCTTCAGAATCTTCTTTTCATCTCGAGACTTCCCCCTTTTAAACTGAAAAGAAAGTTCTGGAACATTCGGTAACCTCAAACCATCATTCTTTTATGTAAACAGAATTCTTGTCCAGTTACGAGGCTATTTTAAACAGACGATAAATTTATTTAAAAAAAAATATTATTTAACCAATTTATAATTGACTCCGAATTTTAAATATCTTAGGCAGACGATTTTTATACATGATTAATTTTAAGAGAAAAAGAAAAGAAATGAATTTATTAATATGCAAATTATCGTTGACGGCGGAAAAATAAATAAATAGATAAAATAAAATAATGATATTTTTTAAAGGTATGGGTTTGGAATAAATTTAATAAGACTTTCTTAAAAAGGGTTGATAAAAACATAGAAGAAATCAGTTTTATTTGGAATATTAAGAAATAAAGTTTTAATTAAGAATATTTTTAATTTAGAGCCATCTTTTTAAATTTACGCATACTGGATTAATGTTTTTTAAGGCAAATTAAGAATTTATATCGTCTGCATAAGGATTAACAGATTAGATTTAGAAACAAGATTTTAATTTAATAATTTGAAAGAAGTACGAAATATTATTATAAGAAAATTAAGATAGTATAAAGGTTAGTTTTGGCGAAAAAATTTTAAATTTGTAATATATATATATATCTATATATATATAATATATATTAGGGATGCACCGAATAGTGATTTTGGCCGAATACCGAATATTCGGCCTACAAGCAAACCGAATACTGAATATTCGGCTAGCCGAATAGTAACTGCTAGGCCGAATACCGAATATTCGGCCAGCCGAATAGTAACTATTCGGCCGAATACCGAATATTCGGCTTGTTGAATAATTTTACATTTCAAAGTTTAAAGTCATTAAAATGTTAAATTTTAAAACAGTTTTACATGATATTTAAAACGGAAATTTTCATTTTGATAATTAAGAGCTTTTTTCAAGTAAACTTTATGCTGAAGAAAATCTGCTTTGAGTTATTTAAGAAGAGAATAGTTATAAAACATTTTTAATTAATAAAATTTTAAATTCCATGGATTCTTCTGTGAATTAAAACAAATGAATAAAATTTTCTTAAATTCTAAAACAAACATTTTAAAATCAAAGAGAAATTGTGAAAAAATTGGAAGAAAAACTGTACAGGATCATATATTATTTGTGTGTCAGGAAGAGACTAAAGTAAAAATAAATAAATAATACAATCTATTCAAATTTTATATGGTGCCAACTCAGCAAGAATAACTGTTCTACTCCCTTTCATTAAGCGAGGAAGTTTTTAAATACATCCAAGATTGGTGTCTGGAGTGAGTGATCCTTTTCAGCGATTGTAAATGTTGTTCTTAAAATCTTAGAGAGAAACATTATTTACTGGGCAATGTTCAGGAACTTGCATTTGTACGTAATTAATTCCTGTGAAAATCCTCGTGATTGGTTAATTTTCTTAAATAATACTTAAGAAACAACAAATAAATAATGTAAAAACATTCTTTTATTTAAATGTATGATTTTGTTTCTAATTATTCTGAACATCTTTATAAGTTGACAGTTAAATGTATAAGTGTTAAGAGATTTTTAAAAATATATTTTAAAAGTTTTTTTAAGTATTCGGTTGGCCGAATATTTCGATATTCGGCCAAACCGAATATTCGGCAGACCGAATAGTTTACTATTCGGCCAAGCCGAATATTCGGTATACCGAATAGTTGGATATTCGGCAACATGGCCGAAGACCGAATAGATACCGAATATTCGGTGCATCCCTAATATATATATATATATTACAATTTAAGCAACATTGTATTGCAATAGCATTAAATTGCATTATCTAAAAGTCAATGTCAGTCATATTTATAAAGTTAGATCATAAATGGCAATACAGTTTTACTAGTTTAGTTTTGTATGCCATCTGTAAGCAGTCATTTAAAGTATCTGGATACATTTTAGATTATATTTTATCAGGGCTTTTTGGATATTATCAGGGTTATTTAAGTTAATATGGTTCCGAATGTTTGAAAACAAGGTACTTACTACTAAATACAATTTAAAATAATTGATTACAAAAAATTTATAAATCAATGACAATAATAAATTTTATAATTTTCTTTTTACAAAAATTAATTATTAGTAATAATTTTAACAATGAAATTATTGTTAAAGTACTATACCAAAATTTTTTGGCTCTTTTTTTTCGTTATCTGTGACCATTTTTGTGTTGAAAATTACTGTATAAACTTACATTGAAGCAGGATAATATATGTTGTGATTAATCTTAAAAGCTATAACAATACAAGCAATCATGATGGGGATCACATTTCAAGCATCATCTTTAGGTATACATTAAGATTTAAAGCACTTGGAAGCATTTTAAAATATATAGGCATGAAAATCTTCTTTATTTACAAACTAATTTATTTTATGATCATTTTATCAATAGTACTTAGAAATTCTTTTAAATATGGTTGGTTTGAAATATATTTAAATTGGCATTTATCTTTCCATTCTCATATCTTAGATTAAAAAATGAAACAGTTGTGAAACACGAGAAAATCTGAAACCCACAAATGGGTTTTTTGGTGGGTTTTTTCAAGTGGGCTCGCCCGAAAAAACCCGCCCGGGTTTTTTCGGGCTGGGCCCACTTTGGCGAACCCTGGGGGGAGTCACCTCCCATTTCCCCCCTCTTAGACTTATCCAATGAACTCACAAAACTGATCATGGAGGTGTCCTCATCAGAATGATCCTATGTCTAAAATTTGAATGAAATATGAGAATTTTGCATGAAAAACCCATTTATCTTAAATTAACTGCGGATGGGGGGGTTAGCCCACGTCCCCCCTCTTTATACTTATCCAATGAACTCCCAAAACTAATCGTGGCGGTGCCCTCATCAGAATGATCCTATGTCTAAAATTTGAATGAAATCTGATAAATCTGTATGAAAAACCCATTTATCGAAATTAAGATTGGAGAATTAGCTCCCAGTTCCTTCTCTTTATACTTATCCAATGAACTCCTAAAACTAATCATGGTGGTGCCCTCATCAGAAAAATCCCATGTCTAAAATTTGAATGAAATCTGATAAGTCTGCATAAAAGACCCATTTATTTATAAAAGACCCATTATCGAAATAAGGGGTGGAGAATTAGCCCCCTGTTTCATCTCTTTAAACTTATCAAATGAGTACCTAATACTAATCACAGAGGCGCCTCATCAGAATGGATGATCCTGTGCTTAAATTTTGAATGAAAATTGATAATTCTGGATGTAAAACCCATTGATATAAATTAAGGGGAAGAGTATTAGCCCCCGTTCCCCCAATTATACTTGTCGAAGAAATTCCCAAAAATAATCAGGGAGACACCTTATCAGAATATACCTATATTTAAAATTTCAAGTCAATCGGATATTTTTATCATGAGTTACTGCATATTACGCATTTATATACATACAGAACGGGCGAGCACATAAGCTTCCACGATCTTTTGAGGAAATCTGCCGTTTTGTGAAATTTTGTGACGAAATTAGCCATTTTTTTGCGCATCTTGCCGAAAATTAGTCGTTATTTCGCGATTTTTAATGAAACTGGCCGATTTTTTTAGTGATTTTTGACGAAATTACACGTACCACGAGACGCGTATGAGACTATTTTTTGCATAATTTACGCGCTATAGCGCGTTCGGGTCATCACTGGAGGGCTGCGTTTTTTCAAATGTGATCAAGAAGGGCGCTATTTTTTTAATGAATGACAAGAGGGGCGCTAGTTTTTGAATGAATGACAAGAAGGGCACTAGTTTTTGAATGAGGGGCAAGAAGGGCACTATTTTTTAAACTAAAGGGCAGGAGGGGCGGAGCGCCCCCCTGAAAACCTCTGGGGGAAACTCTGGCATAAATAATGCATGTAAAGTTAGCAAACAACCATTTTGAATCTATCATTCGCTCCCGTAATTTGGCCTGCGATTCTCTGTCGCTTTGCTCAACTTAGCTTTTTCTAGCATGCTGAGTTTTGTCCTGATGAAGAATCTTAATAGTAGATTCAAAACGGCTGTTTGCTACCTTTTCATGCATTATTGTGCATTTCTAATGTTGGTTTTCTATCTTTATACATTTTTGCAAAAAGGCTTTATTTGCTATTTTGACTTCAAATTTTGTTTTACAATTTGAAAGTAAAGATACAATTTTCTAAAAGATATAAACGTAAATTCTTGAATTTATTACAGCGTTTAAATATAAATCGTAGGAAAGCTGGCAATTCTGTAAACTTTTGAGAATTACCTTTTACTCATTGTTGGGAACTTATTATAACATTTCATCTTTTGCATTGCAAGCAAAAGTTTTTAGGTATTGTTTGGGATCAAACAATTACTGTTATTCATCTATATTTGCTTTGCTGCATTCTACCGGATATCCGATAGAGAAGTCGGATATCTGGTGATTGTGATTCCGTTGCATCCCTAATAACTGGGGTATTTACCAAATTTCTTGCCAATGTGGTCTTTGATATTGATCAGACTAAATGTGCTCTCAGATTTCGTTTAAGGGAGCATAAAAGGCATGTCAAATGAAGAACTTAAACGCTCTTTTATTGCTCAATATTGTTGATATTTTCAACATAAGTTCAACTTTTCTTCAGCCACCATTATCCATAAGTGTCCTTCTATTCTTGATCTTAATTTTTGGGAAGCTTACCACATTAAAAATTCTCACTCCTTAGTCAATGACTTATCAAATATTCCTTATTTTCCAAGCATTTGGAAATCTTTAAGGCCTTTTCTTACTTGCTTTTTAGTTTTTGTTTTGTTCGTTCTCCAGTAGATGTCGCTACTTGTCCACCTAATTGCTCAGGTTGCTTTCTTCTCTTTGGTTGCTTTTCTTTAGGCAGGATCGTTCCTATAACGGGTATATAAGCCTGCGTTTCTCTGTCTCTTTGCTCAGTTTTGCTTTTTCTAGCTCGCTGAGTTTTGCACTGGTGAAGAATCTCGATAGCAGATTCAAAACAGCTGTTTGCTACCTTTTCATACATTATTTCTGCATTTATAATCGTCGGTTTTCTATCTTTAATCAAAATATCTTGATTGAGTTAATTTCGATGGTTTATCCTAAACAAGAACAGACTGTAACAATCGCTTCAAAATTACTTTACCCCTCACTCTTTTTCAAATTGAAAAACGAGTTGAGAGATTTTCACCCTTAGCAAACGACCAATGAGGTAGCAGGATTTCACTTGACTGTGATTTTGGCCTTTCATTTTAGAATTTCGCGACCCGGCCCTGAATTCAGCATTGCATGCATTCTTATCTCTTCGCTAAAATTGTCCTTTTCAATTCACATCGCACAATTATTTTTCCTTACCTTTTTCTTCTTTTCATATTTAGTATTTCTAGAAATATTTATAAAAAATTCTATAATCGTTTTGACATTTTTTTTCGACAGCTTCTGTTTTCGATATTTTCTTTTAAAACGAGTTAAAGAAAAAATAGTCAACATTTTAGTGTTCTTTAAGACCAAATTTTAAGTATGTAATAGAAGTAATTTCATTCCTCTTTTTTGTGATCGCTTAATTTAAAATATTTGGCCGTCATTCGAGTGAATTTCTGTCGATATTGTTTTGCATATCAAAATGGATAAATAGATGAAATTGGGAACTATTAGAAGACATCAAACAGTACTAGAAATTAGAATAATAACATTACTGACATAAACAAAAATTCTTGAATGGAAGTAGTGGTATATTTATGAGAAGAGGGATATTCACAAGTGGAAAGACTAAAGTTTTGTAGAAAAAGATAAGTGACCGCTAATTTCGTAAAGCAGGTTTTAAGTAATTAGCCTATGATATTATCAGTGTAACGTCTTCATGACGATATGGCTTTATTTTGCTTATTTCTCTTCAACAAATATTAATTAATAAAATGAGAGAAAAAAGATATATAACTTAAGGTCTCTTATTTAGAGACATTGGTTATTTCTAACAATTCTCTATGCAAGCTATTTCTAAATTGTTATACGGTGAACTTTAACAGTTTGAGGCCCATAGGTTTTTGTAAAAACACTGTCGAAACAACCCAAGCAGCGCGATTGCGCTTCTTGTTATTTTATGCCGAAAAGACCGAATCAGCTCGATAGCCTCCTTTCATTTTATCTCGATAAATCTCGAGTGGCACGATGACGTTTCTTCTATTTTATGTCGACAAGTACCAATCGTCGCACCATCAGTGGTCCAAACGCTCCAAATGTGCTAGGTTTTCTCGACATAAAAACTAAACAGCGAGATCGCGCTGCTGTAGCAAACCAATATTGGTCCAACGTTGCGCCAATATTTCATTAATTGGAAATATTGCCAATAAAAAGTCAATATTGCTCCAATATTGGGATGTTTATATTTTGATTTTATTTAGCCAATATTTGCAGCCAGTATTATGCCAATATTCGGGTTTCATTGGAAATATTGTCAATAAAACGCCAATATTGTACAAATATTGGCATAAAATTGGAAATATTTTCAATGAAATCCCAATATTTAAAAAATATTGGCGTTTTATTGGCAATATTTCCAATGAAACCCCAATATTGGTATAATATTGGTTGCAAATATTGGCTAAATAAGGGCAAAATGTAAACACCCCAATATTGGAGCAATATTTCATGCCAATATTGCGCCAATGTACCAATATTTCTCCAAGATGTAGCCAATATTGATCCAATATTGTTTGGCTGCTGGGTTGGGACTCACAGGGCTAAAATTTGAAAATCTTTTGCGATTCGCTTAATACGGCGATAGGAGCTTTTTCGTAATTTATATCATGCGATAAAGTACACGAAAACAGCATATACGTATCACAAACAATAAATAAAAAAATGAATAAAATATATCTACACTAAAACAGTTAAATGCATTCCAAATGTGAATATTATAAAGATGCGACATATTTTTTTGTGGCTCCGGGAAACAGGTCCACGATAAAATTCAGAAAAATGTGCCTTTTTTATTAACCATTAAAGGGATCCGGAACACCTTTTTTTTATATTATTGAGTTAAAATTTTTAATGTTTTTGTTATGGTTAACCTTGTTTCTAAACAAAAGCGCGTAATAAAACTTCTCGTATCCTTTTTTTTTAAATTTCAAATTTTTTTTTAAAAAGGGGGGTATTTTAAAATCTGTTTCGACAAATCATGTTAACTCTTATAAAACTTTGACAAAATTTCATCAATTTTATTAGTCTTACTAAAATCTTACATTTTCAATTTGTAATTCCAACAAAATGTTGCTGTTTTTGCAAAATTTAAATTGACGTGCAGTAGCCATAATTCTCCCACGCAATTTTGTTTGA
Source organism: Maratus speculifer (assembly GCA_964019185.1). Classification (NCBI taxonomy): domain Eukaryota; kingdom Metazoa; phylum Arthropoda; class Arachnida; order Araneae; family Salticidae; genus Maratus; species Maratus speculifer. The sequence goes on from OZ025296.1 coordinate 324,038,330, forward strand.
CCTAATAGCTATAAAGGATTAACATAATTTTTGGAAAATAAGAACTTTTCAAATTGAGACGCATTAATGACGTTATTACGTTATGCTTTTAAAATGATTTCTTTTCAATTTTCCGTCTACAATTTTCAATTTTTTTGTTTATTCAAACAAAATTTCCATTGACCCATATTTAAAAGAAAAGATTTGTTGAACCAAACAAATTTTTGTTGATTCAACATAACTTTTTTCTGTGTGTAATTCCAGTTAAAATAGATATGGTTTAAACGTCATTTTAAACAAAAAAAATGCATAATTTTTTTAAAAGAAAATTTGACGTTTTTGTATCTTGGACTCGAATAATAAGTATAAAACTTCAATAACCTGGAAGTGAGTTTTAATGCTATGAGAAGAATGAGCTCCCCACGAGAACTCTTGAAATCAACACAGCTTCCACAAACATCAATATCACCCCCCCCCCCCTCTTTCTCTGAACAACATAAGCCCAGTACAGAGAAAAGTCTAAATTCAACACTGATTTTTAATGAACAAATACTCATTTTAAAACAGTATTATAATTTTTTTAAATCGTCCTTTAAAGGTCAAAAGGCAGCTTTGAGATTGTCATTGTTGAAGCATACTACTACACTAGGTGCATGCTAATACATTAGTCACTTTCTGGGGGGTATACGATAAAGTAGTGTATGATCACGAAATAATTTATTTTTCATGCTAGGTAACTTAAAGATTTAATATTGTTTGTTATATTTTTAGAATGGTTTGTTATATATTTAGAACTGTTTTCTAAGACTATTAAATCGTTCCCGAGTCCTCTAAATTGAGAGCCGTTTCTCTATTCAGTGAATTCAAAGATTGAAGCTATGAGTATGCATTAAATAATATAGTAAGGCATCTTGAAAGATTTATTTTTGAAGTTTAAGCACAAATACGGAGAAAATCATATGCTAGACTCATGCGGTTCTTACTTTTCATTGCCACAATGTCATAATATTTTTCGCCTTATTTAATGAAATAAGGCGAATATTACAATGCAGAAATAGTTAAATAGAAAATATTCTGCCTGTAAATATAATGATGCATAAAGTAACAGTGTTTAGAATTATTTAATCGGAATCTATACAGACTGTTTTAGATCTTACAGTATGTCCCACCGAAATAAAGACACCGTGATTTTGTACCGTAATTGGACACGAAAAAAATCCACGCGAACAAAACAGATATATTTAGAAAGTCCATGTAGAAACGCATATTTACAAGGAGTAACTCACTCCTTCCCCCTCTTGGTTAGGAAAAAATGAATGTATAAAAAAAAAAGGGGGGAGTGTCCGAAATGAAGCCACTACTGTTAATAGCCAATATATCCGCGATGCTTACATATGACTTGATATACGATGTGGCATATCATGTACCGATCCCCGTCAGACATTAGCATCAGTAATATTCCTGGGTTCAATCATGGAGGTCTTCAGGTCTATCCAAGTCTTTAGCTGTCTGACATTGGCATTTAAAGCTCTTTTGAGGATACCCCCCACATATTTTCTTGGGGATTAAAATGGAGGTACAGGGCAAGTCCTTCCATTGCATATCCTCAATTATCCAAAAACCATTCATAGGAGAATTTCGCAAAGGTTATGGGGGGCGTTATCCTGCTGGGAAAACCAATTTAGGAAACCAAGTCTCTCTGCAATTGGCAATAAATGGGTTTCTAGCAATTCTTGGTAATCTGTAGCCTTCATGCAATCTGATGAGAAAACACGACAGCCGAAGCCTCCCAACGCTATTAATAAGCCTTCACTGTTCTATCTTTTGGAGAAAATTTCCTCTCCTTTCCTTAGGTCGTGCCAATGAAAAACAAGGCTGTTTGAGCCGTCCAAACTATTTTTTTTTCTCTTTTGAGAACGTAACAAGATACCGTTGGCCGTCCCTGGTTTGTTTATATTTGACACCATCGCCTCTGCTTTGCTTGTGGATAGTTTTCAACACAGGCTGATAGGCAGAAGCTTATTAATGGTGTTTGGAGGGTTTGACTATGGTGGTAAATTCAACCTGGCTTTTTATTCAGAGAGCATGCTGGTTGCCAATTACCAAGAAATGCTAGAAACCCATTTAATGTCATTTGCAGAGAGAATTAGTGGCCTAAGTTGTATTTTTCAGCAAAACACCACTCCCATAATCTTTACAAAGTCCTCCTAGGAATGGGTTTTGGATAACTAGGTGCATATGTCATGGAGTGGCCTGCCCTGTACGCTCATCTCAACCCTTATCAATGTGCCGGGTATCATCAGTAGACCTGTATATGCCAATGGCAGACAGTTTAAGTCTATGGCAGAACTGGAGGCCGTCATCTTTGAAGCCTGGATGCAACTGTCTTCCACATATTGGTAAATAGTATACCACATCATACATTCCATGACACATATAAACATACTGGATATATTGGCTATTAACAGTAATGGCTTTTTTTCGGCGGGACACTCCGTTTCCCCCCTCCCCTTTTTCATACATTCATTTTTTTTCCTGCCCCGATGGGGCAAGGAGTCGGTTATTCCTTGTAAATATGCATTTGTACATAAACTTTTTTATTATATTGGTTTGCTCTCAATGGTTTGTTTCCTATTCAATTACGATACAAAATCATGGTGACTTTATTTGTGTAGGACACACTGTGTTATTTTGCAGAGAAGGGAGGAGGGAAAGGTGGGCAAAAATATCTAAGGAAATCAAGGCCTCCGCTGCTATTAATTTTGTACAGTTTTATATTGAAAAATATTGAACTTTCAAAGTTTGAATACCTTTTTCATCGTAAAATAGGAATAAAAAAAAAATACAAAAGTTTAGTTTAAAATATTTTAAGATTGATAGTTAGGAAATGCTCAGTGTAAAAAAAAATAAGTCCCTAAACCATTTCAACCCAGGATATAAATCGACTCTGCGCCTCTGTAACTTGTAAAATACTCAGCATTAGTCTTGGTGGTTTTATAAAATTCCATGTAAAGAGTCTGCTTTAATTTAGAAAACTTGTGAAAATGTTGTCAGAGTAAATAATTAATATATTTATACTGGGTAATAAATGTCGACCATAATGTATGAGTACAAAAGTGGCAATTAAAAAAAATGCAAAAGAATCGCTTCTTGTGTTATCTATAAACTGGTCCGAGGAAAAAAAAACTTTAATTTGCATGTTCTCATGAACATGCATGCACTATTTCCGACAAGTCCAATGAATGCACTTAGAACTGTTTTAATATGGGGCTTTAAAATTGTTCTATTGTACTGGCATTGTTCTATTTTTTCCCTTTTTTTTTCAGAAATACATTATGGAGTTTGAAAGAAAATGGAGTAATCATTCTGTTAGTCAAAAGTTTAGTGAAAGCAGAGAATCAAGCGACTTCTCCAGTATTTCTGACGAGAGCAGTGAAGATGGTGATGAAGACAGAAATTACTCAGCTGATGGAGAGGAAGATGTCAGCAGTTCTGACAACAATAATAGTACTGAAAGTGAGGAAGACAACGACTTGGAAGATTATGAAACTGATGCCAGTGAAGAAGACAGTGAAAATGATTTCGTGGAAGACGATTTACTTGATAGCACGATTTCAAGTGAAAATGATCTAGACAAACAACAGAAGAGCGTGAAAACTGCAAAAATTAAGAGACACAAAGTAGATGTCATACATTTTATTATAATCGCTCAAAAAATGAAGACTGTATGTTTGACAGGTTTCGAAAATGATCAAACAAAATGACAGCTTCATGCATGAGTGTAACAGAATGTTGATTCGTCAGAAAAAGTAGTTGATTATCTTCTGCTTGACACTGAGACTGAATTCAAGCAATTAAATGATGCTAATGACGCTTGAAAAGTTTTTGACAGGCGGCGAATGCGCCAATTAAACTACTGATATGCCTGACAAAACTACTTGTTACTATGGGGGCGGAGACGTCTTCTAATATTATCTGGTATTTTATGCGATATTTAATTCAAGGCACATTTTAACGTGTTTTAAAAATTGCAGTGTAATATCGTTTTATGAAGATTCTTGTGTGAAGTTAAAAAAAAAAAAAGTTTTTAAGTTTACGTGTGACATTTAAATAAAAGTTTTAATGCAAATAAGCTGCTCCAGCGTAATTCATTTATTACCACTAATACTTTTTAGCATTTTCCGAAAAAGTTGAAAAATGCTTATGATTCGGTTTGTCTGTCCGTCTGTCCATGCTCTAATTTACGTAAAAAGACTTGGATTTTTATGCAGTTTATAAAGATTATTTAAGGTCACCGAAGCACGTTTGGTATTGCATATGCAATGTGTTAGATTAATGGTTTATTTACAAGGACACTCGAAAGATTTCGATTATATGATGGTCGATGGGGGAGGAAATAGTTCGGAGAGTATTTTAATGGCATTACGTTATTTCAAATGTATTAAAATTGATATAAATCAACAAATTTCAATATGATCTCGTTAAAACAGAGCATTCATAGCATTTTTCATTAATTCATAAGGACACTTTTTTAGTAATTTATAAAGTTTCACTTTCAAAACCGGTATCGAATGTGAAAGTGCCTTTTAAAAAATATTTGCAACCAAAATCGAGAAAGCAAAAAAGGAGCGATGTCAGCATGCACCTAGCTATCTAATGAAATAAAATTTAAAAATGTGAAAATGCAAACCAGCTACTAGAAAATAACCTCCCCTTAGGAATAGCATTAACTCGCGAGAGTTTCGTCCGTAAGGGACAGGACCCTTAAGTCTGCTGGTCACTCACTATTTTCCTTAAGTAATGTAAAGCCTATGAGCGTTTGATGCATTCTTATATTTAAAACAAGTTGGGAATTGCACATGAAGCATAGCAAATGATGTGCGTTCGTAAGATAACGAAGTTTTAAAAAATCACTCTCATAAATCTATCTCATAAAATGTTCTGCCGTTATCTAATGGAATACTTTTGTGCGGCCGTGTAAATCAATAAAAAATGTTCTTTGTACCACAGATTATGCAAAATGTATATTATAATATGTACTTTATAGATGTATTTCAATATTATGTTCGAATGAGTGCAAAACCATTAAAATGCATTTGAAACATTTATTCCCATTGACCGTAATCTAACGAAATACTTTTGATTGTCCCTGTAATTGAACTATGCATCCGATTTTGATAAAATCTGAAATTACTCGACAAAATTAGTAATAATTATGTATTTCAAATTTCAAACGATTAAAATGCATTTGAAACTTTTTCCCCCATTGACCGTAATGTAACGGAATACTCTTGATTCTTCCTGTAATTGATCTATACATCCGATTATCATAAAATTTGAAATGACTCGACAAAATTATGTAATAATTATATTTTAAATTTCAAACGATTCGGTTGGATAGTTTTTGCGGCGTTATATGCGGACGGACGGACTGAACAACTATAGGTGCTACGTATTTACATAATTACAAACGTACATAACTCCTCGGGAAAATCAATATTTTTAATTTCTTCTCTGTGTTCTCTTCTTTAAAGTTCTTTTTTTCTTAGTTTTCAAAATATTTCTAAAATCTAGGCTTAATTTTATATGCATTGCTAAAATTTTACTCCCACTTTGTCATTTTTTTAAGCATAAAATGTTATGTCAAGCAAGGATTCTAGAAATATTTTAAGAACTAAGAAAGAGAGAGACATCTATAAAGAAGAGAACATTGAAATAAAAAAACTAAAGATATTTATTCAACGAGGAGATATTTTGAATAGAAAAATGCATCAAACGCCCATAGCCTTGACACTATAGAGGGGATTTCGGATCGTGAGTGACCAGCAACCTTAAGGTCGACCCCATGAAATGTAAACTTTGGTTTGTGAATTTCGTCAAATGTCTAATGAAAGTATAGGGTGCACGGGTAAACCGAAAACTTTTGACAGTAGTAGTAGCCTTGCGGAGGTGGTTAGAAAAGTAGCAGTGCGATTTTTCCCATGCACTTCCAGCTATTTAATAATCATGGAATTTGGACTTCATTACAGTTTAACCTTCCCACTGCCGCGACCGCACATATCTGTTCACTAGGCTGCAGGTTTCACTGCAGCTGAAACTTTATTTAAATTAACATAATTCTACAAATATAATCTAGTTTTAAGAAATTAAGTTATGATTGATAGTTTCAAGGCTTATAAGCAAATACGTAAAAAAAAAAAAAGAATATATATACCATGATAGAAAATCCCTCTTTTATTAACATTTAAAATAAATTGCTGAGAAAAAAAAAAAAAAAAAAAAGCTTTACAATTTTGCCCTTTTGCTCGGCGGTCACGGGGTTAAGAGCTTACCCTAGTCACTCAAAAAGACCCGGATGATAATATAAAGTCTATGGGGGTGTTATTTTCAAACATCTCGCTCAAATTTTAATATTTTTACAATTACGATTTTTTTAAACATTAGCTTTCGGGACCAGTTCTGAATTTCAAACTGTCATAATATATCTATAAACAAAATCGAAAAAGTAAAAACTAGCTCGGCTGTAGATCATTCACAGCTGTCTTATGCCAAAAAAAGTAACAATACTAAAATTTGAACTCTATATTTTAAAATAGCGCCCCCATAGACTTAACATTATCATCCTGGTCTTTTTGAATGACTCGAGTGGCCTTTTTAATACACCATAATTGCGCTCCAGTATGGCATGCCATCAAGGTATGGCTTGCGAATTTTGAGGAGATGGGTTCAGTTCTAAAAAAGAAATCAACAATAGCTCAACGAAACCCAGAAAACACTGGAGCTGTGGATGTTAATCAGTAGAATCCCACAACGCTCTGAAAAGGAACACTGGGAAGAGAAGCGTTTAATTAAAACACCCAACAACCGTCCATCGTACATTGCACGGTAATTTCACTTTTCATCCATACAAAATTAAAATTGCGCAGGAATTGAAAACTAAAACAAGAGATTACTGGTCATCATATTATGAAATCAAAATTTTTTGTCTTGGGTTTCTTAATAACGTGTAATCTACTTTTTTCCTTTCATTATAAAGAAGAAAAATTCATTTTAGTTTTGTGAGAGTTATTTCAAAGTTTCCAGTTTCCCTGTGCTACCCTGTATATTTAATACCACTGTTTCTACAGTCAGTAGAAACTAAATCGCGTTTCTATTGCAAACTACTATATTAAACTCAAAAGGTTTATTAAGTTTCTTTGTTTTAATTATCAAAAAATAAACTGAAAAGCGACATAGAAATTTAAAGATCTTAGTAATATAATGGGGATAAAAAAGTTATTAAAAATGTAGTATTTATGTGTTAATTTTTTTTTTTATTAATTCCTGGAATTTTTTATCAGATTTACGTTCTTTTCTAAACGACTGATTTAAATCTCCAGACTTACGCAAAAAAAAAAAAAAGTGATTTAATATCGTTTAAAGAAAACAGATTCATTGAAATTACCAACATCTTTATTAAACTACATGCATGTTTATACAAACTCATTTTATTAAAACTTTTTTAATTTACATTTAGTTTTAATATCGTACACAAATTTATTAGTAAATATTGAAATTAACGATAGATGAAACAAAGCTGTGTTTTATAGAAGTTATAAGCGATTCAAACGACTGCCACTGGCGACATTTAAAAACTAATTTCTCAACCACTATTACCAAACAAAATCTATATACAGTCGGCTCTCGTTAATTCGAACTCGTTGGGACCACAAAAAATGTTCGAATTATGGAAAATATGAAATGAAAGCATGCTTAATATCGTACTATTACAACGGAATTAATATTATAGTTTTTTTTTTTTTTTTCGTCTGTTTTCATTAGAATATGACTTGATATTAAATTAAAATATATAAATACATAAACTAAAAGATTAGAAACAATGGAGGAAAAGTTTAAAGCGTCGCTGATGGACAAACGGGGCACTATAAAAATGAGTATCAAATGCATTGGATTATATGTTTACTCGTTCGGAACAATTTTCACAAAAATCAAAGGAAGTTATTCAAATAATTCGAAATCTGTGAGAGAGAAAAGAAAAATGAAGAAGTGGAATTCGCGTTAGTTCGAATTAATAAATATTTTTAACGTTATTCTGCCATTGAAAATTTCGGGACTTCATGTTTAGTTCGAATTAAGCGAAGATTCGAATTAACGAGAGTCGACTGTACCTCGGAAATTGGAAGAAATCTACCGCCTTGATTTTAATTTTGATGTTATTTGTGGACAAAACTTTAAAAAAAATGGTATTTCCCACACTCTAAAAAATAAATGTGTAAATCAGCTAATTTTACCCATATATATGTGTGAATTTATAAAATTACACACCTGTCGTAAAATTTACACACATTTTTCTGAAATTTACCTGTTTTTATGTGTATTTAGCATACTAAAATAAGTGTGTAATTTGTTATCACTTGAAAAACACAGATAAGTGTGTAAATGTAGAAAAATGGTTAGATATACACAAATTGATGAGTTATTCTATTTTAAACATACTTATGTGTACACAAACGTGTGTGTAAATTTCTAAAATTACACACTTTGAACAAAAATTTAGCTGTTTTTATGTGTATATGACTTACGAAGTCAAGTATGCAATTTGTTACCGCTTTATAAACTCAGACAGATGTGTAAATTATATAAAATATTTGGAGTTACACAAATTTGTGTGTTATATATAATTAAAAATGTAAAAATTATCTTAGTTGCATTTATTGTCATTACTAGAGCTAGACCGAAAATTCGTTTTCGTTTTCGGCCAAAAATCCGAGTTTCAACGAAAATTCGTTTTCGGTAAAAATGCTGCTGAAAATTCGGCTAGACCGAAACTGTCTGAATTCTAGAAATCTTCATTCTTACTTTGGAAATATTCATCATGACTTCTTGATTTGAACTGTTTCCGCTTAAATGATATGCTTTTTTAGATGCGTTCGTAATTATATAAATAGGTAGCACACGTAGTCGCCGTTCAGTCCGTTTTCCATCTGTCTATCTGTCCGTCTATCCATACGCATATAATAGAGTAAAATCTACCCAACAGAATGCTTTGAAATTTGAAGTATATAATTATTGCAAAATTTTGTCGAGTCATTTCAAACTTTGTGAAAATCGGATGCATAGTACTATGTTACAATATGCGGTGCAAAATACGTTTATTATTCATTTACAGAGCCACACAAAAGAATTCCATTACATAATGTATAGGGTGAAACTTTATCTTCGACATATTTTAACCATGTTAATTTTTTTCACATATAATGGAATTGATATACGTTGCCGAGGTTTACTGTGAGTTGCATCCTGTATAATAGAAAGTGCACAGTAATCATAGGGGCACACAAAAGATGTCGGATATTATACTGCAACCGAAATACTGAATATTGGAGATAATTTCTAGAAGTGCATTTTTAGTAGTGATATGAGCTTTTAAATTTGACAAAGTGTTTGCTGATTGTGTTGTGTGTATAAATGCTGTAGATCATATACAGGGTAACACAACTGAAATTGTACAAGTTACAGAATATGAAAATAATAACTTAGATATGGTTTTTAAATAAGTTATGTATTTTTACGCTTAACTGCATTTACTAAACCAATATATGTTTATAGAATGTAGAAAAATGATATACTGGGCCACGCAAGGTATTAGATACATGGCTGTCTATGGAAGATAATCTCTGGTGATTTCACTAGATTTAAGCGTGTTTAAATTTTAGCTGAATAGTGGCATTATACTTATGTAAAGATTGTAAACAAAGGACTCGGCTGCACAAAAGAATTAAAATATGCTACAGTCTATTGGGTGTAAATTTCTGAAATTCAAATTTCAATCTAGTAGGCGTTTTAACATTCTAAAACATAGTTGAAAATGTTTAAGAATTTTATTTGTCTGACCGTACTCTAACTTGCGTAATATAGTTGGATTGCTCTGTAATTGATACATAATTTTTCATATTTTGTAGTCATGCATTTTTGCATAAGACAATTTTTACATAACTTAACAGCTATTGCATAAATTTGTTTATAGTACAAACGCTCCTCATTTACCACGTTTGACGTCCAATTTCCAACTTGTTATTTATTACTATGAACTTCCACTGTTTATAATTCTCGGTCATGTATGATTCAAAATCTTTGATCAAATTATAAAACAAACATGCACGCGCATATGGTGTTTTTCAGCTGCTCACTGAAAATTGTGCACAGCTAACAGTAGCAGAAAATATTTGGTTTGAAACCGCAGAAGTGTTTTGAAAGATCTTTCAGAAAGATTCATCATTCTATGTCGTTAATGAAATAACTACATTTTAATTTATATGAAAATTACAAAGTTTTAGACAAAGGCACAGAATGCCAGCCAACTTCTGCACCGAAGATAGATTTTTCAAACAAGGGCGTTATTTCGAAACAATCACAGGGAGGCGAAGGCATGGCAAAGTTTTTTTGGGAGGAAGAGGCAAATATTTATTTAAGTATGCATCTCATCTATATTTAAATTTTTGCTAAAATAGTAATAATTATATATTGATAAATGATTATTTTTTTATTACGACTTATTTAGAGTTAGTTTCGTAAAAAAACCCTTTTAAGTAGTGCTTTCAAGTAGTAGTATTTTAGTTTATTTTAATGAGAATCATTAAATAACTGAAAAGTTATGTATATTTAAAAAATAAATACCCTTTATTGTATCCCGTCTCCATTGTTATAGACCGGGAAGGGGCAGCACAGACAACCACCACATCGCGTTCACGGATGAAAATTCAGAATTAGTTAAAAATCAATTCACAAATTAAAACGGGACCGATCTACTAACTCACATCCTGGTGGGAACCGAACGAAAACCCGATTTTATCGGTTGACTCGTAGGTTTATCATTGTGTTTTTTCGTACCCAAAAGTATAAAAACATGGGGAACTGAGAGCAGGAGACACAATAGTAAACGTACGAGTCAAATTCTGAAATCGGGTTTTTAGACGTTTTCCAAGACTTGGCAGACCGATTACATTTTAATATGCGAATCGAGTTTTTAGTAATTCTGGTATTTCAGCCGTGAACTAGATGGGATGATTATCTGTGCTAATGCCTCACGGTCAATTAATTACTTAGTTAACTATTCTAAATGTTTATAATTACTGGTTGTCAAAAAATATAAAAGTTTCCTTCATATCATTTTTTCGTTTGAAGCTTCTACACACTCATAAGTTTTTATGCATGTTTATATTTTTGATAAAAATGTGCCTCAATACACCTTTAATTAATTAATAATTGTGTACATTAATTTATGCATTAATAATTTAAAAAAAATTAATCTTTTTTTTTTCGTTTTCAACCGAAAATAGAAAGCTTACCGAAACTTGGTTTGTGTTACGTTTTCGGTCTTAAAAACTTATTTCGGTCGATCCAAAGTCATTACCCATATAAAAACCATAGTGACAGTGATGTTTTTGTCATATTTTTGCAAATCACGATGGTTACGTCCCATCTGTAACCAAAATGTCTGCACTCATAAAATCCCATTGTAAGTAAAATATGAATTGTTTGAAAACATTTAAAAATTACAAAAAGTACGTTACTCAATGTGAAAAATACGTTTATGACAAATTTGAAAATTTTTTCGACGTTACAGCGAGTCACATCACATATGTGATCAAACGACCATCAGTATGCTGTTAAGTCACAACGTGTATTTTGAAAGTACTATTTGAAAAGGCCCCACCAGTGGCCGAGAGGTTTGGACCTCTCAACTGGTAGACGGCAGGTGCTGGGTTCGAACCCAATCGCGGCCGTCGGCCTAACCGTTCGGAGTTTTCGTGGTTTTCTTCGAGCCCTGCGTAAATACGGGTTAGGTTCCCTTAGAAAGACCCCCACGAAGGGCACTTCCCCCTGGACCTATATCCCATGCGTAGATAATCGGCCGACAAAAATACCCCAAACACCAAACTATTTGAAAAGAGGACACTTTTTTTTTTTTTTTTTTTTTTTTTTTTTTTTTTTTTTTTTTTTATCGGAATTGTGTTAATGCATTTGTGAGATTTGAATATGAATGTATTTTGTTTCAATCATTGCAAATGAACCTATATTCATTAATTTATTTTCTAACACAGAAAAATGCTATATAAATGCATCAATTTAAATCCATATGCATTTATAAATTATGCTGCAAACATAATCTTGCATATAATCCACGAAATAATTTATTATTATTATTATGGAATTTTTTCAAATGCTTTCTATATCCCATGAAAAAATAATAAATTTGGTTAAACTTACAGAAATCTATATAATAAAGAAAAACACATTCGTGAATAACAGTAATATGACTTTTGCGGTGGCAACACTTGATAAATAAATTTCACTTTTACTGTGATTTTCTTAACTTCTATCAGTTGCACAATTAAAATTTTTTCATTATCAAATAGAAAAACAAATTTTTCTTCAAATGTAATTTTTTCTATCGTGCCTCAATTTTTTGTTTTTTATGGTTTCAAAAATAATCTGAAACCATGTTTCTTTTTCTTTTTTTTAAACTATTCTATGCAGTCCAATTACACAAGATTAAAATGTTTCCATTAAAAAAAAATCAGCATTTATTTCCGGCTAAATATTCTGCAACGAAACTGAAAACTTGCATATAAATAAACTTGTATAAAAAAGTATATAAATAAAACGTAGCTGTAATAGACATGTAATCAAACCTCGCGCTTAAGCTATTAAAATTATTATGCAAAAAAATGAAATTGCTTATACATAGCAAAATATTTTGTGATTTTGTTTATTGTTAACCCTCGGTATCTGGTTAATACGAAAGTATTTCTATTAAATTTCAAAACTTTGAATTTATAACTTATTTTTTTTCGAATGAAAATGCTTTTTGGTGTCGTATATGAATAATAAAATAAGTAAAAAAAAATTGATGTAAAAAATCTATTAGTTTTGAACTTTAAAAAATGTTTTTCTTCTGTTTTTTTATAATCCGGTAAGTTTGTACTGATTTATTAAATTTATCTTAAAATCGAAACAGCAGAAAATAATATCCAATTGAGAAAAGCAAAGATTTTGGGGGCGTTTTGTAATGAAAAGCTGCTTTAATACTATAAAAAATAGTTGTATGTACATAGAGTTGTATATATTAGTATACAGTATAGTTGTATATATTTTTTTCTGTTAATGTTAAAAGATTTTAAGTTGTTCTTTAAAAATTTGTTTGCCACTTTTTACAAACATTTTAAATAGATTTAACATTTTCTGAATGTAAAATAAATGTACACAATTTATTCTACAACGATAACATAATTTTTCAAATTTTAATTTATTGTTTTCCAGAAATGTCTTAAAATAGTTAGATCACAAGCAGTTTATTCAATAGGAAATTAATATAAAAAATAACAGATAAAGAATTTTTTTTTTCTTCTCTTATAACGCTGTTTTGTTTTTAAAAACACATTTTGCATCTGCTAGGAAAAAAAGTCGTCTGCTGCTGGCTAACCGTAGAATAAAAGTAAACAGAGTACATGTAGTACGCTTTCGAACGGATGCAAGAAAGTTTTCTCGACAACATAGATCTGCATTGACACGGATTTTGTAATTTAAACAATGAATTGCTGATCAGTTCTTCCAAGATCATACTTTATACAAAATATTTAAGTCCGAGATAAATACACTGGCTTTGTCATGGTGTATATGCTTCCAGCCTTAGCTATTGTGCTTATGTATTGGATTTATTACTTTTCCAACAAAGTCGAACAATAAAGAATGTCAGTGAAGAGCAGGTATGAAAGAAATTATTCTTGCTATTTGTTTTTCTTTAAATTATAAAGATTTTAATTAACTTCTTATAAACATGTTTTAAAATTTGAATATTTCATTAACTTCATTTAGTTTAATAAATTTGTTGCTTATTTTATTGAAATACATAATTTACCTAGTGACAATATTAATCAGAAGATTAGAAAACTGTGATTTCAATAGCATTTTAATTAGATTTGTTTCCTTTTTAAAAACAACTGGTTAAGATCATGGTTTCATAAATTATAAAAGTATATGAAAAAACATCACAATCAATGGTTATGTAATCAGTAAACATTTAACGATATTTAAATTATTGAATAAAAAAGCCTTTTTAGAGAATGTTTTCAAACATAATTTTTAAAATTTTGTAATAATGTAATAATTGTTTTTCATTACTTACTTTTCATTCTGGATAATATATATATATATATACATATAAATATATAAATACATATGAAACTATGTTTACATATATAAGCATATATTTATATGTTTGCATGCATATATAGATACAATATGTGTATAGATGTATAAATGCATGTGTATTGCATATATAATATTGGCGTCCGATTAACCGAAATGTACCCTATTTTATATCTTGATTTATATTATACAGATAAATTTCAAAATATATATACCATAAGCGCTATTAGAAAACGGTATGATTAAAATGGATTTCTTTTTTTTTATAATTATCATCTAATCCTATAATTAAAATATTGGTGATAATCATAATGGACTAATATGTTGTTCTATTTTTATACCTATGATCTGAGTTCTTTTACGTATTTTTTTACTTTAAAAATTAGTTAACCGTTTGCTATTGTATTAATTATTCTTTTCTTATTGAGTCACATACAAAAACATTATCTGATTTTTAATAAACTTATATAAATAAAATTTTCACCACATTGTTTTAAGAACTCAATTGTAGATTGTAATCCTTTATACTATTTATGATAGTATTAGATTTATAATGGCTCTGGCAAAAAAAAACATCCAGGAAACCAGATACATACTTGGAAAACGAATTAAAATTTTCACATTAAAGGCAAAATAGAGTAGATGCGGTGCTGTGTGATATAAACACTTAACGATCGTTGTTTATTTTATCATACATTAAGAGTTATTGGATTAAATGTATAATTTCACAAATAAAAATGTATTTTTTTCAATGTGTTATTAAAACTATTTTTTAATAATAATGTTTTCAATATTTCTTTACTGCTTGTAAACTCTTATATAAAAAGAATTAATCCTTTATATCACCTCGTTGTATATCTGTAACATTCCAAAAAGTGAAAGTTACTCATCCAATGAGAATCAATGTTACCTTTACTGTCAGCTTAAAAAAGATGATTATATTTATTGTTGCTATCTTCAAACAGAGCAGTTGTCAGCCTAATTGTTCTTAGAATTGTCAACATGAGATACTGAGATAAATTTTCACTTCAAAGTTTTATTTCTTATTTCATTAGTTTTTCATCGTAATTTTAAAATGAACTTTGCAGATTTTTTAATATGATGGAAAATAGCTGAAAAAGAGATTTTTTACTATTTTGCATTTGAAAATTGATAATGTTGATGTGAAGTATATAAATTACTGCTTATTTTAAATATGAAAAAATATCAGTATTCTTATTTATTTATTTATTTTAGACATTTCTAAAATGATTCCTTTTAACATCCCAATAAATATTTGCAATTTCAACATTGAGTAGCACTTGAAATAATTAATGTTTCAGCTTGTTTATCACAATAATTGACATAAAACTGCACGTTTTCATATTTTTACATGCTGTAGTTTTCTTAACACTATTTCTACCAATATCAAATCCCACCTTTTAACAAATTTCGATTCATTGTTTTTCTTTCTTTTTTTGTGATTTTTAGATTGAAATAGTTAAAAATATTTTACATAAATTGAAGGCTTTTTTAAGCGTATTACATTCAAAAACTACTGTTAGCAAAAACAACAAAAATTAAAAAATTAAAAAAGTATCATTTGATAGCTGTAGAAATATTGTTAATATAAGAGTAGATCGAAAAAGTCAAAAGATTACTTCACATACACAAAAGAAAATAGGAGCATTAGCTATTCTTTTTTTTAAATTTTTTATTTCATTTTTCAAATAGCATTAAAACTTATTCTACATTTTAGAATCGAAGTAGTTTGAATTTGTTTAGGTATTTATGTGCAGCGATCTCTTGAAAATGGGTTGCCAAATTATAGAGCACATAAGACTTTATAATAATATATATTACAATTATACGTTTCATAACATTTATGCTCATTTGCAGTCATCATATGTGAAGCATACCTACATGACTTGTGTTTAAGATGTATACGATGACAAAGATACATAAATATATCGAACATAAGACGTAAATATTACTTATATAAGGATGTTTGTGAGGCATGACAAGTGTTTGGAATGTATACATGAGAACGTGAGTTTTAAATTTTAAAAAACCGATTTTTGCTATCAATCTTTTCTATTAATGAGCCTACATCGAAAAAAAACATTATAATCTGCATAAAAAATAGTTTTATCGTGTATTTCTATCAATGTAAAACCACGCTTTATAATGAAAAATATTGGACACAGTTAGGTTTTTTCGCGATTTTCTATTTTTTTTTTTTTTTTTTTTTTTTTTTTTTCTTTTTAGATAAGGCGAACTTTGAAATTTACGTCCTCATATATACTATACGGTCAAAGCTTTGACCGTGTGGTAGAGTCAGTCACCTAGGTGACTTCGCCGGTTTTACCTCTGCCGGAAGTCTGCGATTTTTAACATTTTGTTAAATATGTAGAAAAATACACGAGGAATTATCCTGAAACTCTTAGTGTGTAAATATAACAGTATAAGCCACGTATTTCCGTGAAGATTTTCATCAAACTCCATAGGAGGCTGTCAACAAATTGAAAAAGAAAGAACATCCTTTGGATTACCCTGTCGTTCAAAATATAGATTATAATTAAGTGGCTTATTGTAATAAACTGTCTTCATTTTTATGTGGCTAGCATGTATATTCGTAGAGAAATTGCGATTTTTATAAAAAGAGTCCCAAATTTTGACAAATTTTTTACTTATAATTTTCAGATTTCTGAATATAAAATAATGCACTTTTACGAAACTATGAGAAGAAACATTGTACACAATACCTTGTAATCAGAATTAAAAAAAAAATAATAAATGTATGAAAAATAAATAGGTTTACTAAAAATTTTTTCACTGCGCATCAGTGAACACTATCAAAATTTATATTGTGTTAGCTATACGTATAGAGCAACTTTTGTGGAAGTCTCAAAAATATACCTTGAAAATTCTGAATGTGATCGTAGATAGAATAAGCTTAAAATCCTTTATTTTCAAAATAAAGTAAAAAGATGAGGGGCTCTATCCATATATCCATTGATTAGTGCCAATATAGAATACACAATGTGGCACGCACTACTATATTTGGATACAACCCCCCATTTGTTTGCTTCATTTTAAGAACAATAGATTTTGAGCTTCGACGATCACTTTCAGAATTTTCAAGCTATGCTTTTGAGATTTTCAAAAAATTTGTTCTATACATTTATCTAACAAAATATGGAAGTGAAATTTTGATAGCGTTCACGCATGCGCAGTGAAAAATTATTTAGTAAACCTATTCATTATTTCATACAATCTTTATTATTTTTTAATTCTGATTACAAGGTATTATGTAAAATGTTATTTGTCATATTTTCTGGAAGGATTTTTTTATATATATATTAAGGACTCTGCAAATTATAAGCAAAAAAACTTGCAAAATTTGGATTTTTTTCTTTATAAAAAAGGAATTTCTCTACGAATATACATGCTATCCACACAAAAAGGAGCACAGTTAATTACAATAAACCACTTAATCATAATCTACACTTTGAACACTTTTGCTACATTAGTTTTGACAGGGTTATCCAAAAGATATACGTTCTTTTTCAATTTGTTGATGGGTCCAAATTGAAAAAATGTTCATGGGGGGAAAGGGAAAAAATGTTCATGATAATATATGGTCTGTACTATTATGTTTACACACACCTGCAGTTGCAGGGAAATTTTTCATGTTTTTCTTCTAGATATTTAACAAAATATCTAAAATAGCAAGTGGCCGGTCACCGTTCGCCATATAGAGTATATTTTTATATTATGCATATATATATTTCAAGATGATTTTGGTGACATCATAACTGCAACTTTGGTGTAAATCCCATTTTCTCTGTCCATCTTACCTGTATCAACTGCGTCTACTGTATTATAATCGCATGTATTATTTATAGTGAATAATACCATGCAATTAAAATGCATAAAATGTAAGTACTTAATATCGGTTTTCCTTTTTATATTTAATATTTTTTATAGTTGTTGTGTAATTAAATAATCACTAGTGACTTAGCGTTCAAAATGCGTATTAAAATACTAAATTAATTTCATTCAGTCACTAGTAATCAATAATCTTTCAATTCTATCTTCAATAATCCTTATAATTTAAAGATTACAAAACATACTATGTATAATGCAAGAATATATATATTTTATGTAAATTTTATTTTGATTATGTTTTGAACATTTAAGCAGAAATATTTCATTAGTAATTTTAACAAATATTGCTGTTAAATGTCATGTAATTTGATAAAAGAATAATTCTTTATTAATTTTAATACAATTATGTTAATTATTAAATAAATCACTTGTAATTTTTCCAACAGAATTAAAAGTATTTTGGCTTAGGTTTGGACCGGGATTTTTTATGAGAGCTGCCAATGCTCTACTAATTGAGCTATCGTGGATGAATCTGGCGGACATAATTCAGCCAAAGAACTAGAATTATACTAAATAAAGCTAACTAATGCCAGACTGGCAGCTTACGCTAAAAGTCCCTGGTTTGAATCCTGCCCTGGACGCTTTTTCACCCATCTGGTCGAATTATATTAAAGGAAAATTCTGCTTGAACGTTATTGTTAAAAATACTAGCTGTGGAGCCTTACATGTGTGATGATAACTTTGGAAGTTAAAGTGAGCAAAAGCTTTCAAAGAGAGTGCAAAAATATAATTAGCCCAAACGAAAAAAGTTTGTAATAATTTATTTTAAAAAGAAACAAAAAATATGGGGTTTTTTTTCACTCTGTACATCGCAACAAATGAAAAAAAAATCACCATTTTATCAGTTATAAATACAGTTAAAATTATGCCATTTTCAGAATATGGAGAAAAAATCTATATGAATTTCCAAAAAGCTTAAATTCTAAATAAATTGAAAATAACACAAGCTGTTACACTTGTAAGATGGTGTGAAAGAACTCTAACTTTTAACTTAATTTAAAAAAACAGTCTCCATATTGTCTATACTCAAATATACATTTCTGTTCATAAATTATGAATGTATGATTTTCGGACTTCAAACCAACTCTAACAGAAAGATAACATTATAATTTAAGACTACCCTGTTTTTTGTAAATTAGGCATATTGTGATTTGTGGTCTTGTTTGTAAATCAGTTAAAAAAAAATAAACGCCAAGTATTACATGAGTTTGTTCTTTATGCAGTTTTGTTTCGTAACCATAAAAACATTATTTTTTTCACAATTTACATGTCAAAGCATAAAATAAAGCTATGTACACAAAAATCTGTGTATTTTAAAAATTACACAAAAGTGTGTGTTTTGCATGTTTCGCATACATATGTGTAAGAACATAATATTAACACATAAATCTGCGTATTCTGCATATAACACAAAAATGTGTGTATGTTGTATATTACACAAGATTATGTGTATGTTCTTATTACACAAAATATGTGTAAAAGTAGAATATTACACAAATATATGTGTAAAAATATTGCACAGAAATGTGTGTATTTCAGTGCAACTTACACTTTAAAGTGTGTATTTCAAGAGTTATCAGATAACTTTTACACATTTGGACTTATCATCAAATTACACATAAAAATGTGTATTTTCAAATTTACACATTTGGCGTATTTTACACACCAAATTACACATATAGACATGTCGTTTTTGTATCATCGATTTACACATTTCTGTGTGTAAATTTACACATTTATTTTTTACAGTGCAGTGGCAGTCTTGTACGCATAACTGTTACAATAAAAGACAAATAGAATGGCAATTTGTTTTATTTGAATATTCTGTTATGAAATTGTTCAGTAATCTACGAGCTCCTCCCAGTGGGATAAATCAATACCCCGCACGTCTCGGCATCTAATGAATGGGTTTCTGTAAAACAAAATAGGATTCGTTTAGAAATCTTTAGCAGATATATGTAAAAGATTTGAAATAGTATTTAGTATATAACAGTTAAAAATTTGACCTATTTGCTGCAGCTTCACTAAACCTCTTTTATAGGCAACTATTACTTTACCGTGTTGTGGAGCATTCTCATTGGTCATAAAAGAGATTTTCTATAAAAGCTGTGGAGTGACGCTGCAGCAAATAGGTCGAATTTTTAACAGTGAAGTTAAAAATTTGGGTAAAAATGGTACCAAAACTGTTGTCATCATTAATGTTTAAATTTTGTGTCATCTTTCGGTACTTTGACTGAGCTACGAATAAGTAAAATGTTGAAGAGAGAGCTGGCAAAATGTTGAACAATAAACATGTCAAATATTAAGGCATATGCACTGTTAAAAATTTGACCCATTTGGTGCAGCTCATTCCGCAGCTTTTATAGAATCTCTTTTATGACCAATGAGAATGCTTCATAACATAGTAAATTGACAGTTTTCTAAAAAAACTGTGGAGTGACGCTGCAACAAATGGGTCAGATTTTTAACAGTGTGGCCAAGGTACAATCTTAGGGAACATGGCACAGACGTGCTGATCAAACTTAGGAGCTAATATCTATACCTTCAAGCTTTTAAAACACCCTTGGCGAAAGGCAGAGAATGCAAAATGATTTGGCAATAAGAACGCTGTTTTGCCATGCGCAATTTTTTTCCTAAGTTAGCTGTTCTGTTTAATTACTATAGCTTAATTCCTTTATTTAAGCATTTAGTAATAACTTCATTGGGTATTGGAATATTTTCGATTTTTTTAAATGATGTTTCTAATTTTGAAAGAGCGATATTAATTCTACAGTGATACACATATATTTTTCCAGGAAATCTGACACACTGGCGTCTACAAAAATTACGAGTTAAACTGCGAAACTTTAAAAACTCAGCGGTCTCTGAGACCGCTAACAGTAGTTATGATTTAAACAACATACATCTGCTTATTTGCTCGGCATGAAAGCCTGCTTATAAGTCATCGTCAATATACAGGGACGAGATAGTACAAGGAAATTTTACAACACGAGAGTAATATAATCGAGAGCTCTACACATAAAGTGTGTGCAATGGAGCAGCAGGAATCGAACTCACAACCTGATATGCTTGCAAGCAATTAGTGGCGTGGTGCCTTAAGCATTCGGCCACGGAGGCCCAAATGTCTGTTATTGATAAGGACATACATGCACTGTAAAAAAAGTGACCCTTTTGTTACATCGTCACTCCACCGCTTTTATAGAAAATGATTACTTCAGCCTGTTTTGGAGCATTCTCATGGGTCTAAAGAGAGATATTCTATAAAAGCGAGTAAGTGACGATGCAACAAATGGGTCAATTTTTTTACAACGTGTAATACTTTTATATAAACTACTAAACGATAACTGGAGAAAAAGAAAAAAAAACTCATTCGTTAGCAAGTTCTTGCATCTATTCAGTTCTCCGCATCCAGCTATCTGAAAGTTCGCAAAGATTCCAAAGTTCAAACGATATCGAAGTTTGTCATACGAAATGAATATTTCCAACTGAGCAAAAAATTGCCCAGGCCGGGAATCGAACCCAGATACTTGACTTACAGGGCCAATGCTTTACCGTTAAGCTAACTGGGCGATAGCCGGCGAGAATGTCTCGCTCAGATAACTTTGTTGGTTGTAACATCTGGTCTGTCATTTAGACAGTTCGAGTGAATGAACCGCAGGTAAAGGAACTCCATATAACATTGGGTACGTAGATATACTATTATTTTAACACAAACTGATTGGTAAATTTATCATACGAATTCCCGGACAAAATGTTCCCAGCTTGCTATCGCCCGGTTAGCTTAAACGGTAAAGCATTGGCCTTGTAAGCCAAGTATCTGGGTTCGATTCCCGGCCTGGGCAATTTTTCGCTCAGTTGGAAATATTCAGTTCGTATGATAAATTTACCAATCAGTTTGATTGTGTTAAAATAATTGTATATCGAAGTTTGTGTCAAAAAACTGTCAAACCAATGGAATAGTCTCTCTACTCGAAGTTTGAGTGGCCGCAAGAAATTGTGGAGATGTGAGACACCAATGTGTCATTCTATGAATTGACAAAATAAAAACTCAGTCTTGTTGCTTGTCCCAAGCCTCTTTTAAATTTACCCCCAAAAATGTTAAAGTATTGGTTGGTAAAATTTTGGAGCATTTGAGGCGTTCAGAAGTCAAATCCAACTAACTCCATTTTTGAGGGTTTTATTCATCTGACGAAACCCCTAATCGTCTCTGTCCCCTGTCTGTCTGTCCGTCACAAAGTTCATATACAAAAACTGCATAGTTCAGAGACTTCAAATTCTGTGTAAATACAGTTGAATTCTCCATGTCATATGACAAATCATAATATTTCGAAAAAGTCTATTATTTTAATTAAATTAATTTTGTCATTGTCATCCGTTCATTTTTGAGATTTAAATTTTAGAAGAGAACGTTAACTTCAATGTTTTTCATGTACACATAATGGCTTGGAGTTTTGGTTTGGTTTATTTTATATCGGCCGATTATATACACGTATATATATATATAGGCCCTAAAGGGGTGGGATGCCCCTCCGTGGGGGTCTTTCTAAGGGAACCTAACCCGTATTTACGCAACGAAATCAAAGTCTCGAAGAAAACCACTCGAAAACTCCAAACGGTTAGGCAGACGGCCGTGATTGGGTTCGAACCCAGCACCTGCCGTCTACCAGTTGAGAGGTCAGAACCAGATGGCTTGGAGGTAAAGCAGCTCGTTGGTAAACAGGAGGTTCTTAGTTAGAACTCCGACGCTGGAACTTGAAATTTTCATGCTAATATGGATTTAATTAAAATTAATTTCTCATTTTTTGCCAATTTAAGGATTTATTATGCTGTATTTATAATCACTGACATTCATAAATATTTTTGGAACGCATTTTTTTTTTCTATTTTAAAAAGTATTGTAATTTCCTAATGATTCAGCATTTTAAATTTTGTTTAAACAATTTTTTTCATTTTTAGAAATTTAAAATTTTATTTATATCGCCGCTAATTTTTTTTAACTTTGTATTTTCAAATAATTTAGAATTTTGGATTTAATTAAATATTTGATTTGAACATTTTTGATTAAAATAAATAACTTTCCTTTATAAGTATTTTAAAATAAAATTTGTTGGTGCTACTATCTATGTACAAACTTATTAATTATAAATTAACAATTTGGATTTATTAATTAAAGGATAAGTTGTTTTGACTAAAATATTAAATGAAACCCTCTGTGCAATCAGCGATCATACTTACTGACTTGTTAGAAATTCAGATAATGGCATCTTTAGGTTGAAAATTTTCTATATATCAATACAGTACTTTTGAATTGCTCTTGATTATAGCACAATGAGTACAATAAAAATATGCTGATAAAAACAGTAGTTTTTTTTATAGATACTTTAAACGTTTAAAATGAGCATTTTCATTTGATGGAGTTAATCGGATTGATTTCTGAAAACCTCATATGTCGGCTTTAAGTACAGATTCTAGAAGATAATGTTGAAACCGACAAGTCCAATAATACTTTAAAAATGTTAAAAAGTTGAATCCCATAAATATGGAACGATGATGAAGGACAAATATCGATCGCAACGACATCTTCCAGTTCTTCACTGTTCAAAACGCTTTCTCAGTTGAATTCTTATACAAAGTTCACGTATGAATTACAAAATGGCGCTGTGACCGATATTTGTTCTTCAGCATCTTTCGACATTTATGGGATACAAATTTTTAGCTCTTTTTGGTTGGCAGATTTCTACACTATGCCTTCTAGTCATTACACTGTAAGGTTAGTTATGGTAAATACACTGTTAAAAATTTTAAACTTTTACTGCATCGTCACTTTACCACTCTATAAAAAGCGATTACTTCACTGTATTCTGGAGCATTCTCATTGGTCAAAATAGATATATTTTATAAAAACTGTGGAGTGAGGATACAGCAAAAGTTTCAAATTTTTAACAGTGTACGTGCTTACAGATAACGTGCATGCGACGTCACGCACCCGAAAAAGGATGTACTTCTCAACTTGTGGTTGGCAAAAATAATAATTCTTGGAGAGTTAGTAATTTATAACGTATTATTCCCCGCGTATAATACAATAAAATGAAATTTATTATATCGACTTGAAAATTACATTTAGTTTAGAATTTTCTGATGCAATTTAATTCGAATTTTTGCCAACCGCAAGTTGAGCTGTCGCAAAAAAGCCAGTTTGTATACAAACATGCACATTATCTATTAGGCCGGGACATCTGCTTAAAAATGAAATTCATTACACTACGAGCATTTTCCCCAGAAATGCATGAAAGCTAAAATTGCTAATGAAACTTTGGTTAACTAGGGGGCTCTGCCTCCTACGAGCTACATTCATACACCCCCGTCCCGCAAATAAATAAATAAAAATAAAATACTTTCGAATATTTGGCTCGAAAAAGTGAAAGCGTCGAGCAAATTGTCGAGCAGACTTTTCCTCGCGAAAGCAAACGATTTTAATGCATCTAACAATTGCTTATTAATGGATTTTTAGAATGTGTGTTGATGGTATTTAATAAATTTCAACTAAAAATGAGAAAATGTAATATATATATATATATATATATATACATGTGTATGTTTTATCATACATATATACAGTGTCTCACATAAGTGATGGGACACTTGTGCTTTACAAAAGGAAACTAATCAAATAAATTAAAAAAAACATGTGCACATTTTTTGGTGGGTGTGTTTCATACTTAAATTTAGTAAAGATTATTACATAACATACATTTTGTCAAAATATTAAAATATTAATTTAATAAAAATACAAATGTTTAGAACGGAGCAAAAAATAGCTCACATTATAACAGCTCACAGCTTGCATATATAATGGGACACCATTATATATGCAACAAAAATCGTCTGAAATAAGCAATAAAAATATTTTTTGGGGTTTTATTTTTACTTAAAAGCAATTGGCAATAATTTATAAAATCGTCTGCAGTATTTCTCTCCAGTTTGTTTTGGAATTTTTGTGTTTTTTAGCTCTGTGTAGCCATGAATGCTAAACGAAAAGAAACTCCGCCTGAAATTCGAAAATTAGTTATTAATTTGCATATTGAACGTGGAAAATCTATTAGAAAAACTGCTGAAACAGTTAACTTGAGTCGTTCAACAGTTTTCAATATCATTAAACGATATAAAAAGAATCATATGATTCAGGATAAAAGAAGACCTGGTCGACCATCAAACCTATCCAATGAAATAAAGCGAATTATCGTTCGAAATATAAAAAAAAATCCAAGAAATAGTTCTTCAAAAGTTGCTGCTGATTTACAAGCATTATATGGAATAATTGTTAATCCTGAGACTATTAGAAGGGTAACTCGATCTGCTGGATATCACGGTAGAGTAGCCAGGAAAAAAATCTTCGTAAGTGAAAAGAATAGAAAACTCAGACTAGATTTCGCAAAATCCAACATAAATAAGAATTCTGATTACTGGAATAAAGTTATATTTTCTGTTGAGAGTAAATTTAATATATTTGGTTTTGACGGTAGAATCTTGGTGTGGAGAAAACCCAGGGAAGGATTTCGCAAACAGAACTTGGTACCAACAGTAAAACATGGTGGAGGAGGAGTTATGGTATGGGGGTGTATGTCGTCCGCTGGAGTTGGTAATCTTGTTTTTATTGACAGTATAATGGATCAGTACAAGTATATTGATATTTTAAAACAAAATTTGAAATCTTCAGCACGAAAATTGAACCTTCATAACGATTTTAAATTCTACCCGCACAATGACCCCAAGCACACTTCTCTGAACGTTAGACTCTGGCTGCTATATAACTGTCCTGAAATAATAAAAACACCACCACAATCTCCAGACTTAAATCCCATAGAGAATATTTGGCAAGAATTGGAATCAAGAATTCGCAAACACACCATTTCTTCAAAACAACAACTAAAATCGGTGCTTCAAGAAGAATGGGGTAAAATCACTCCAGAAATCACAAAAAAATTAGTCGAATCCATCCCAAAAAGTTTAAATCATGTTTTAAAAGTAAAAGGAAATCCAACAAAATATTAAAACCTTTTAAAAAGTAAAATTTTTGGATAAATATTTGATGGAAAAGTAAGTGTCCCATCACTTATGTGAGCCATTTTTTGCTCTGTTCTAAACAATTGTATTTTTACTAAATTAATATTTTAATATTTTGACAAAATGTATGTTATGTAATAATTGTTACTAACTTTACATATGAAACACACCCAAAAAATTTTTGCACATGTTTCTTTATTTATTTTATTGCAGTTTCTTTTTATAAAGCACAAGTGTCCCATCACTTTTGTGAGACACTTATGTATTGCTTGTTGCTGCAGGTATTTCATTTATCATTGAAAAAATATTTTCCTACATATAAAAAAATGATATTGAATAAAAAATATCATTCATTCAAGCATATTCAAAAACAATTTGGAAATTGCACGTAAAGCGTAGCAAATGCGGTGCGTTCGTACTATAAGTTTTAAAATATTCAGATCTTGCTGATATAGTAGAGCGTACTTTGGATACAGTATAGTGGTCGAAATCTTTGTGTTCCTCTAAATATGCAGGGAGTAATTTTTCTTATACTTCACTAACGCATATCTTATTCAAAAAATGTGAAGTAGGTTAATATAATTAAAACATGCCCCAAACAATGTTTCCCCGTATAATATTATTTAGTGGAATACATTTGTGTGGCCCTGTAATTTAATAATAAATATTCTCTGCATCGCAGATTGTACAGAATGTAGATTTTAGTACATACATCATAGATTCATAACAATTATGTTATGTTCAAATGAGTATAACACCATTAAAATGCATTTGAAACATTTTTTCTCATTGATCGTAATATAACGGAATACTTTTGATTGTCCCTGTAATTGATCTATGCATCCGATTTTCATAACATTTGAAATGACTCGACAAAATTATATAATAATGGAACGTTTTAAATTTCAAACGATTAAAATGCATTTGAAACTTTTTTCCCATTGATTGTGATGTAACGGAATACTTTTGATTGTCCCTGTAACTGATCTATGCATCCGATTTTCATAACATTTGAAATGACTCGACAAAATTCTGTAATAAATATACGCTTTAAATTTCAAACGATTAAAATGCATTTGAAACTTTTTTCCCCATTGACGTAATGTAATGGAATCCTTTTGATTGTCCCTGTAATCGATCTATCCATCCGATTTTCATAAAATTTTAAATGACTCGACAAAATTATGTAATAATTATATATTTTAAATTTGAAACGATTCGGTTGGATAGTTTTTGTGTTGTTATATGCGGACGGACAGACAGACGGACGGACTGAGCGACAACAATAGGTGCTACGTATTTACATAATTACGAACGCACCTAATAAAAGCCAGATTAAAGAGTCGCTTCCATAGTAACAAAATTGAATCCATAATATTGAATTGGACTTAATTTTTAGCTTGAAAAACTCTTAATAAATTTAAATTTTGTTTTAAATCGTATTTTTAATCGTTAAATTTCAATATAAATGCGTGTAAATATATGTATAATAAAATTAAGTTTAAAACAAACTAAAAATGGCAAAATTAAAGTAATTTAAATTAAATTTATTTAAATACTCTCAACATGAAACATTTTTTCCCCTCAAAGTGTATTTGACATTAAAAAAAATTATTTTTTGAAATTATATTCCGTCGCCAATTGATGAAAAATTGCAAAATAAAGGAATACTTATTATTTGTTTACGAACGCTCTATTGAGGTCTATTATGTGTACGACAAGTACAGGGTGTTTTTTATACTGACGCTATTTAGAGCTCTCTGTAGCAAATTTTAATAACCGGATCTGCTTTAAAATTGAGAAGGGGGCTGATGAAACCAAGGAAAAAAAGATTCCAAGAAAAAAAAATAGTTTCAATCACCAGTAAGGGCTATTCTATGTAACATGTTATACTCGGCCGTCGAAAACGTTGTATAAAGGTGCGGCGCAAAAGAACGGTGATCACATTGAATGTGGTCAAATTCCTCATCAGAAATTGAATATAATGAATAAAACATGGCATATTATCCAAATTATTAGTTTTGTCTGTTTCTGGTGTTTTCTTTCCATGTACAGCGCCAAATTTCCCACTATTGGCGGTGATTGGAACTATTTTCTGTTTATTTATTTATATATTTTTTTGTTGGAAACTTTTTTCCCATGATTTTATTAGTACATTTATAAAATATTGTGTCATTCCAGTTATTAGAACGAGCTATATGGGGCTTTGAATAGCGTCAGTTTAAAAAAAAAAAAAAAAAAAAAAAAAAAAAAACACCCTCTACATATCCTCATGAAAAGAAACTTTTCTTTTAGGATTTTTGAGGGTATGTCCGTATGGAGATTTTCCTTGTCAGGATTGCTTTGATTGTATAGTCAATCGAAGAGTTCACCACTGCTTTCCTATTTCTTTTCTGACACCCATTGAATTAAATAATAAAACTAATGAGCTTAAATTCAACTTACTTTGGACAGTTTAAAAGCATCGCATTTCTGGGCAATTTTTTAACTTCTGTGTTCAAACAAAGAATCTGTGAAAGAGTCACTTTTCGGAGCTCCCGGAGTTGTTCTGGAATAGGATAGAACAAGTAAGAAAAATCATGCCTTAAGCATAGAGTATGAAACACTTTTCAACACTTCCTGAAATCTTTAACAAAACTTCATTGTCTAGGGAAATGATGTGTTACTGTTCATAGCCAAATATGTATTCCAATACTTTTGTACAGCCCTGTATTTGATTTGTCGGTTAATATATATTCTATATAATGGAGAAATTTAGTTTAGCAAAAAAAGCCTAGCTGGTTGAAACTTTTCTTTTAGCAATTTATACTAATAGATGGGAAACTTATTTCAACACTTTTATTCAACCTTGTAGTTTACCTAGTACCTTTATTACACGAAAGTATTTTGCTAAAATTTAATTCAAACAAAAACACTCTTTAAACTGCTTAAATCACATTTCCAGAAATTATCATCCATAGACGAACACATATCCAGTTCTTTGCGTGACCCTGTATATCATTTTATCTATATTATACAACCATTGCAAAGTAAACAAAAAGCATTTCAACGTAAAAATGCAAAACTTATTTAAAAACCACCTTTACGCAAATAACGGTCATATTCAGCAACCTTTCTGAGCTCTTTTGTGTAACTCTGTATATCTATATTGCGAAACTATTAGCATTATGCACACATATATAATGTGCATACATTTAGTGAAACTTAAAAGCGCATATCGTGATTAAAAATGCATTTCATCCATCGAACAATCATCATTCATAAATACAGTATTTCCGATATTAAATACTATTTGAAATCTTTTGTGTGTCTGTAAATGCTAATGCACTTCGTATTGTGCGTGAAATAAGTCAAATTAAGTCTCAGCGACATATATCAATTTGATTGCATATGAAATCGTTTACCATAATTAAAATGTGTCGCGATCTATTTCCTCCTTTATTATTATGTATTAGAATTCTTTTGTATGGCACTGTAAATGAATATTAACTATTCTTCTAACTGCATATTTTACAAAATGCATATTTTAGTGCACTTCGTACCTTCGTAGAGGCAAATAAATTTGAATATGTTTTACCAGGTGTAATATATTTAAAATTCATTTGAATCGATTTTCCCCCATAGGTCCTGATGTAACGGAAAACTTTTGATTGTCCCTGTAAATAAACCCTGTAAATCATGGTAGAAACTTCATTTTCAATGGGTTCGTGCTAAGGTAAACGTCAATAACGTTCAAAAGTTTCATAACAATCCGAATATAATTAAGAGAGTTAAAGCGTGGACAGACGGCCATCCGGCCAGACAAACCGAATGCATAAACAGTTTTCAACTTTGTCAGAAAGTGCTAAAAACATTTTTTTTAAATTTACCTAAAACTAGAAAACCTAACTCTATGCATCAAAATGCTAATTGTTGCTATTTTGTAATTTTGAACTGTTGAATCAATCTTTTGTTTTATATAATTAAGAATGTTTTATTTGTAGATTTTATACAATGCGTCAGAGTTACCAAGACTAGCGTGAGAGTATCGACATACAGGTTGTGTTTAGACCATATACTTTTAATGTAACTGCATACTGCATGCAGAAATGGTAAACTTTTCTTGAAGCAGATATCATTCTTCCCACTATCATGTGATGAGGGGAGAATATCCCGCCAAACCGGTTTTTCTCAAAAAAGACAGTCATTGGAATTGCTGCTTATACCAAGATTGGTATGTCGTTCGCGTGCATTCGAAGCTTGATAGGAGAAACATAAATTTGCCAACGAAGTGGTCACCGTCAAAAAACATTTTGGCGATGAAATAAAAAAAAATAGCTTTCAGTATCTGAGAAAAGAACAATGGGATTTATTCTCTACGTAATTTGTTCTCTAATGCTTAGGCAGGCAGGCAGGCGAGTTTGTCCAAACTAGAGAAAACCTATGCATTTTTTATTTCAGAATTTGGCGATAATAGCTTGAGTGGCCTCAATACGAGAAAGGCATGTTAGCAAACATTAGTTTGGTAATAATGGAAGGCTCGCCAAGATGTTTGCC
Organism: Maratus speculifer; assembly: GCA_964019185.1. Classification (NCBI taxonomy): domain Eukaryota; kingdom Metazoa; phylum Arthropoda; class Arachnida; order Araneae; family Salticidae; genus Maratus; species Maratus speculifer. The sequence continues at coordinate 324,069,050 of OZ025296.1, forward strand.
GTTTCGCTTACTCCAGAATCGCATTAACGAGTAAATGTGACAGCAAATATGTCGCCACTCTCATGTCGATGCACGTTAATCAAGCTTGATAAAAGACATTTTAATACCTAAATTAACATCGAATTTCAATACTTTATTTCATTACTTAATTACTTCACAAATCTTCATACTGATACTTGCATAAGTAATAACTTGCATAATAAGTATGTGTACATACATACATGTGGGATCTATTGACAAAGATGCCTAGCAACAAAGATTGAACTCTGCACTGCATAATAAGTACATTCTATAATGAGGCTCTGTAAGATTGAATCAAACCCGCGAACAAGGAAAATTTTGATAAACCAAGTGATTTTTTTTTTTTTTTTTAGGCAAACAGGAGTCGGCTGCAGATAGACGGTCTAAAAAAATTCGCCCGAACATCTTGGAGTGAAAAACCAGGTCAGACGGACATGCGGTAATCGGAATATATCCGGCAAGCTACTTTGGACTCTAACAAACTTTGATAGGCAGACGGCCTGTTTTGTATATTACACATTACACTAAATTGTAACACAATTGTGCTACAGTTTATATATATGTGTATATATAACCAAGAAAGTTTAAACATTAAAATAGTCAAGATTTTCGTTAAAAAATCGCCTGGATCATCTTTGTTCCCTAGACACCGCTCCAAAGTCGTTTATAATTCTTCCTACATACATATGCAATTATGGGGCATAACACATTGTATAGAAACCTGTAATACATTCAATAAATGCAACACTAAATCAAATATATCACTGTTACATCAAAAAATGCATAAAATCATGTGATAGAATGACACGAGAGAAGACTTTATTTTGCATGCTATATTATCAAGAATATGGCTTTAAGGCTACTTTAAAACATTACTGATTGTACTACATGCATTCTTTTTAGGTGCGTTCGTAATTATGTAAATACGTAGCACCTATTGTTGTCGCTCAGTCCGTCCGTCTGTCTGTCCGTCTGTCCGCATATAACAACGCAAAAACTACCCAACCGAATCGTTTGAAATTTAAAATACATAATTATAACATAATTTTGTCGAGTCATTTCAAATGTTATGAAAATCGGATGGATAGATCAATTACAGAGACATTCAAAAGGATTCCGTTACATTAGGTCGATAGGGAAAAAAGTTTTAAATGCATTTTAATCGTTTGAAATTTAAAACATATAATTGTTGCGTAATTTTGTCGAGTCATTTCAAATGTTATGAAAATCGGATGTATAGATCAATTACAGGGACAATCAAAAGGATTTCGTTACATTACGGTTAATGGGGAAAAAGTTTCGAATGCATTTTAATGATGTTACACTCATTCGAACATAATAGAATTGGCATGAATCTATGAAATATATATTAAAATATGCATTCTGTACAATCTGTGATGCAAAGAATTTTTATTATTAAATTACAGGGCCACACAAAAGTATTCCACTACATAATGCTATGCGGGGAAACATTGTTTGGGGCGTGTTTTAATTATATTCAACTATTTCACATTTTATGAATAAGATATACGTTGCTGAGGTGTAATAAAAATTACTTTCTGCATATTTACAGAAACGTAGAGATTTCGACTAGTATACTCTATCCGGAGTACGCTCTACTATATCAGCAAGATCTGAATATTTTTAAAACTTCGTTATCGTACGAACGCACCTCATTTGCTACGTTCACGTGCAATTTCCGACTTGTTTTTAATGCAAAATAAACAACAATTAACTTTTTTTCCAAGTAATTCTTCAAGAATACTATTTATGCACAACTACAAGCATTTTACTTTACAATCATGTTGTTTGTTTGAACTGCTGCCAATTGCGAATAAAGTGAATGTTTTGAATTTAAAACTTTAATTTGAATACTTGGAATAATATTTCGATATATTTTTAAACTTAATTTATGAAAAAAAAATGTTCAAAGTTCATACATGTATGGAATTGCCCACATCTATAATACTATTGTTAGACTAATCTTTTATGGGTCCATTAACCTTTTATGCACTGACGGTACTTTTAAGTACCATTGTAGAAAACCTATTGTCATATTTATTTACTCTATTAATGAAAGTTTTTTTCTTTCCATACAGTAAGCTCTGCTCGATCAAATTTACATAGCGTAGAGATATATTGAAAGCTAAATATTTTCAAAAAATGGTAATATTCTTAATCATTTTCATGGGCATTTCATGGGTATTTTTCTTATTAACCCTTTAAAGTTCACTACAACTTTATTTTTAAAAATTACTGAAATAACTTCAAAAATGGTTTTTAGACATGTAGCTGATAATAAATATGCATTCAAAAAAATTTTTTTAATTTTTAAATTTCAAGAAATCTGTAGTTTCCTACGGAAACCAATGAACAGTAAAGGTCTATTTATCCTTCCTAAATATACCAATTCAAAAAACTATTTAAAATAAAAACAGCAAATTTAGAAATATAATACAAATAAACTGAAATGCTAATATAAACAAGAATTTAATTTATTATTATTATTATTATTATTATTATTTTACAGAAGTTTTGGAAAATTGCAAAATTTTTACACTAATTATATTAAGAGTTTAGATTTGTAACATAGAATTATGTATACATATAAAAGTATTTGCATTTATAAAAAAAGAAATATATATTTTATATAAGTAATTACTTATACTTTTGCCAAGAAATGAACATACAAAAGAAATAAACAAATCACAAAAAATCAAAAAGTTGCCATAATAATAAATTTGATGATTATAAGAAAAGCAATATGGAAATATCTTAATTAATAAGAAATAAAAAAAATATTTTAATATATATACTATATATATATATATATATATATATATATATATATATATATACATAGTAAAAATTCACGACATATTTTATCTACATACACAAAACAATAACAGTAAAGCAAAAGTTATATGTACACATAAATCCACAAAATATAAGTAAATTTAAGGATACAAATTATAGTTTTGAGGATTGGTTCTCCGGTTATTAAGGTTGTATCTAATATTATTTCCATACCCTATGAAATTTTTGAAAGCATGTAAAGTAATTGTCAAAGAAAACTACATGACTTTTTCCTAACAATTTCTGACTTAGATTTTTAATTACTCTCTCACCAAGATTTCTTTTTAAATCGTCGGTTTTTCCCATGCAAATTTGAAATTCGCATGCATAGCCACTTTGATCACACCTCATGCACACATTATAACCTCATTTGATGGGGGTTTGGGGCATATTCAGAGATGATCAGCCCTTGAACTTTATCATGCTTTCATCAATTGACTGCTTTTGTACAAGTTTTAGAGCATTTAGAAAAGTTTCTGATAAACAGTAAATCAATGGTCTTTTTATATAGCTTGTAAAAAAAAATTCTGTTTTCTGGGGTCGTAGGCTTTTATCATTCAAACGCAAATTTCTTAAAATCCAAATAAATTTTCTAACTGATATCAGTTGAGAAATAAAATCATCATGCAAAATCTCATTTATGGACCAAAAATCTCTGTAGCTGGGTAATGTTTTAATTCCCATTATTATATTTTTCGCAAAAAAATTATCATTTCCTCTGGAGTCACTGGAATAAAAGCACCAACTTTTTGGGTTCCATACAAATTAGTTTGATAAAATATAGTTCCTATGAAACTTATGGAGAATAGAGTGAAAAAGATGGAAATAAGTGTTGGAACTGCCAGAGATGTTAGGTCTTCTGATAGCCTACTTTCTGCGATAAATTCCATGTTTCGTTTCTTTTCTTGACCTTTATTTTTGAACTTCTGGAAGGCCCTGGAAATTTCTTTCATCAATATTTGCATCATCATCAAGATCAGATTTTTACTTGAATCTGAGTGTTTACTGATATAATCTTCTGCATTACTCTCGAATAATGCATTTGATTCATCACCGGAAGGTAAATTTTTGAATAATAATTTGAATAATAAGCATCTACAATATTTAATCTTTTTTTTCGACATTTTATGTTTGAAAAATAAAATTGTATTCAAAAACATTTAAAAATAGAAGATCATAAAAATTGCTATAAAGTTTTAATATAAAAAGAGAAATCCCCGACTTCAAAGATAAGAGAATCAAAAATAAAATATTTTATGCATTTCTATTTCTTCCATTATTCCCTAAAAAGAATAAACAGAAGTAACAAGTAATTCAGGGTTGCTATAGTCATCCAACTAAAAAAATATATTATCGTGCTTTTATTCTCAGTTACATAAACAAAGCGAAACATATTTTCACCTGCCACTCCTCGAGCGTCGAAATCTGACACTTACTGGAGTTTGGTTTCCTGGAGAAACCAATCATTTCCTATAACATTTTGACACATCTATTTTTATTTATCTCAATAATTGAGTGTTTTAATTTATAACTAGATAGAAGTAGAGTACATCCACAAGCCATAATTAAATTTTGATAATAATTTCTTTTTAAAAGAATGAATGGAATTTATGAAACATAAAGTGACATACATATTTTGTTTCGTTTGAAGTTGAAAGTCTTATAATTTATTTTGGTGCTCGAATATAACTAAAAGAGAATGTTTTAAAGTTTCAATTAATCGCAATTCAGTCGAAAAAATACGTAAAATAAGTTTGAGAATAAAGTCTGAATGTGTGGTTTCCGTAGAAAACCAATGAACGTTAAAGGGTTAAGAAAAAAATTACATGAAACATTTTCAACAGCGAAAGCTTTTTTATTTACAGAAAAGATCACAATACATTTAAACAGATTGCTTTCATAAAAAGTGTGATATTTTCATAAGAGTATTTCTAGTTAATTAATCTGATTATTTTTGTAGCCAAGTCTCCCTATAACGGAACTCCATACATCGAATTTCACTATATAACGAAATTTTAGTAGGAACGGTCCCCTTTTCGCATGATTACATTAAAAACAGTCTCTATATAGCGAAATATCTATCTCCATATAACGAATTTTTTCATTAATTGGTCTTAATTTATTCAGTTTTAAAAAGCTTCGAAATCATATGGAATCAATTTTCCATCAATTATTTTTAATTTATCGTCAGTGCTGAGGGTTTTTTTTTATCACTTCTCTTCTTGATCTTTAAATCCAACGAATTCATCCCACCTCCCACACACCTTTCCACATCCTTCTCAAAACAACTTTAAAATGAAAGCAACAAAAAATTACAGATTTCTTCGTCTGAAATTAATGCAAATCTTCCTTATTTGATTTTCATTAAGCTTTCAAATAAATGTCTGTTCTCTTTTTTGAAACGGCTTAAATAATTAAGAAATAAAATGTTAGGTTAATATTTACTTTTAAACATTTCAGATTCTAAATTCAAAAGATCCAATGTAATATTTGTTCAAATTTCACACATTAAATACGATTTTTAACATCATTCTCTATACATTGACTTTCTCTATATAACGAATTTTTTTACTGGAACGGTGGATTTCGTTATATAGAGACTCAACTGTAGTTTACAAAAAAAAGTTATAACTTCCCATATATTTAATTATTTTTAATGAAAAAAACATTTCTACATTTCACATTATTATTATCATTTAAAGTTTCCAGTATATCCTCATATATTAAAGAAGGTAATTGTTGAGTTGAAGCAGTTTCTTGATAAATACTAATTCGGTAGATAAAGGGTTATGGTGTGTTACCCAACAGGGATTGTGGGAGTGTAGCTGCATTGAAACTAGTAATCCTGTCAAAGTATCATCTGTTGTTCACCTGTTGATATGCAATTTATTTATTTACTAGTGTTGATGCCCGTCCTTGGACGGTGAGTAAAAATTGTGTTTTTCATATCAATTTGAAAAATATCGACAATAAATAATTTACAACATGGAAGGGTGTGGATGAGAAAAGTTCGACTAGTTCATTTTCTATTAAACACAATGTTAGCATTCACAATACTTTGGGGTGAACCAGGCTTTGCGGCTAATATAACAGAATTAAAATTTCTTACCGAAATTTTTATTTTAATAAATATGCAATAAAACTGCGTAATTAAAAAAGTCTGCTGCAACTATTGAAATAATATCAATAATTAAAAATTATTATTAATTTCATATAGCACTTTGAAATTGTATTTTTTCTCGTTTACTCCCACCCCCCTACCCAAGAGAGAAAAAAAAAGGTCGTCATTTTTTCCTTTTTTGTTGGCAAGTTTCTGCTTTTGCTGTCAAGCTTTGGATGAACGCAGACGATATACTGGTCTCTCGGACGAAGCGTCAATTCCAATGACAGTTTTTGGAAGGAAAAACGGGTTTGGCACGCTGTGCGTTACACTGGGTTTTATTATATAGAGATTTATTTATTTTTTTTTTTAAGTCTCGTTTAAAAAATGTTTAACTTGTGTAAAATTATCTACATTTTACGGAAGGAAACTGTCAGGTATAGTTTAGAGTGGAATTTTGTGGTAAATTGACAATAACTGACAAAATTCTTGACGCTAGAAAGGATTTGATGTTTTAAAGCGTGTAGGAATGGAAAAATCGGAGATAGCTTCTTGTTTTAAACAAGGCAGCATTTTCATACATATTTCGTACATTCATACAGCAATAGTAACAGAAGAGTATTCATTACATATGTTTCCCCGAATGCCAATGTTGGACCAAAAGGTTGTGAATTAAAAAAATAATTAAAAAATAAAAATAAATAAAACATTGTTTTCAGAATGTAGATAAAGATATTTTCAAATCTATATTATAAAGGCCAAACGTATCTGTGCGCAACGCATAAGTCATTTTGTGAATGGCAACACTTTCAAATTTTAAATAAAACTTCGGTTTTGCATTTTTTGCAAATATTTTAACTTTTAAACATCGTACATTTAAAACTTTTATACCGTCGTATAGGGAAAAATATGTACTTTTAAATGCAATTTATTTGAAAAATGTATCGTTATTTGTTTTTGAAATATTTTTTTTTGTAGTTTTTAATATCGTTTTGTTAATCGTGGCAACAGGAGTACTCCATTTCTATTAAAAGTAAAGGAAAAAAATTCATGGAGGAATGAGATAGGTGGAGGTGAAGTAAGCCTCAAAAAAGGTTTGAAATATGAAACATTTATCGCTCAAATTTTAATGTTCCAAACAAAAAGACATGGAAGGGATTTTGTATTATAAGACTAATTGTAAGAAATAAATGATTTACAACTAAAGCATATTTTAAGAAGAAAATAGCAAATTTTTAAATTGGTTTTTGTTCTATTATTATTTATTAAAATAAATGTTCGCTTATAAAATAAAAGAAATTGGAAAATTAGCAATAATTAAATGTCAAATTGAAATTAAATAAGATATTGAAAACATTTGATATTAACTAAAAATTTTATTACTAAAAGTTTCATAATTTAATATTATTAATTTAATTGTATTACTAGAAGTTTCCTAATTTAATATAATTTTAAATACTTTATAATGTAGATGAAAAATGTGTATGATTTAATAATTGCATGTAAATAAATATTTAAAATATAATGATGAAAACATTCTTTTAAAATCATGTATGAAAACTTAAGTAATAAATATTAATCTAAAATATAGATTTCTGACTGCAAACGATTTTAAGATACTAACAAAAGAATGTTATATTTTCAAGCAAAACGTTAAAAGAACTTTCTATATTGATATTTAAACACATGTGATAAAATAATTGATAAATTCCTACCGGTGAAGCGATAATTAAAAAAAAAAAATACGGGTTTAAACCTGTTTCAATTGATAGGCGTATCAAAGCACGTGGTTTTGTTGGTACTTAATTGTACTTAATGTAGGGTTACTTTATTAGCATTACCCCCAGACATAATACTTTCACTCTACCTATCTCATTCCTCCATGAAAAAAATTATTACTGTGTCTTTATGTTGCCATTTTCTCATTAAAAGGAAAAAACGAAATTTAAATACTCACTGAGCCAAGTTTTCAATCAAAATTATCAAATTAAAGTTTCAATTTTTTAAAATAGTTGAATAAAGATACAGATATGAAATGTGCGTATGTAAATTTTGATGTGATGAAAAGGATGTCGGGTTTAGATTTCACGGGAGAAGAATTCTATAACTGAATCAATATTGAATTTTTCATTTTTTAATACTAGCATAAGAGCCTTAATTGATAACTTTATCATAATAACATATATTTATTATTTTTTACTGCTTACATGAACGACTAAAGTTTAATTTTAACGATTTTTACAACTGAGTTTTATAGAAATAGTATTTTGATAACTTTTGTTTTAAAAATAGACTTACCAATATAAAATGCATTTTTTCAAATGAGTAATTTTGTAGGTTTATTATAAGTCAATGAAACAGTTCCTTCTTAAACATTTTCTTTCGTCAAAATTTGACGGGTTCTACCTTGTTTAACTAAAAGAGAAAAATGTTGTGCTATCAATTTCAAGCAGGTTGTAGCCTAATGTAGGAAATAATGGGTTCTTTCCTAAACATTAAATATTATAATTTTTCAAACAAATTATACCTTTTTGTAATAAAAGTTAAAACACCTTTTTATCTCCACAAATATTTGTATATTTTGTATTTTAGGCGGTATTTTTTAATATATGCTCAAATAAATAGATAGGGCAGAGTGGAGTTGTGTGTGAGACACTTTTTACAAAAGTAAGAAAATCAATTTTGTTTGACACAAAAACAAAAAATTTAATTAGAGTGTAAGGTGAAACGTTTTTTAATCCCCCTGAATAATATATAAACATAATAATGCAAAAGCTATTTTACATTTAAAGAAATTGTAAGTTTCAAAATGTGTCCCATACCTCCCCACTAACAGGGAGATATGGGACAGCAATGAAACAAAAGCTATAAGGCACAGACAGTCTAGTATCAGCTAGATACACAATCAAACAAAGATTGTTGGTTGATAATGTGTGTGCCACAATATAAGATACCAGTATTTTCATGACTGGAATGAAAATTCAGGATTGTCAGTCATAAATGACATTAAAAAACCACCAATTCAATTTATTTACATTTTGAAATAAATGAATATATTATCATTATTATAATTAATATGATATCCTCTAAAAATTTTTGCATGCTAGCAATTTACATTCATCTTATTAAAAAAAAGGGGGGGGACTGGGCATGTCCCATTCCTTCCCACTTCCTTGTTTTGTGTTAAAATTCTTGTATAAACAAAAATTTTGCTTTTAGGCTTAGTTTAAATTATGGATAATATACAACATAATGTTTCATAAATAGGGAAACTATTACATCTATGCATAAGCAGGTCATTAATACAGTCCTGGACAAAATTATAAACTCAGAATTTTTTTTATTTGTTTGCATCATAGTATAAATAAGATTAGCTTTACGTTAATAACATAATTATGAATATTCATATTAAGGCAACTAAAATTAATGCAACTTATAAATAAAATGGAGTAAGTAATTTAAATAAGAAAATAGACAACTTAAAAAAAATAACATTATGTGAAACCTGGGCAAAATTATAAACTCAAAGTTATGATTTTCTATATTCTGGCACATTTGATATAAATAAATGCATTTTGTGATAAAAAACTAATAAATGGAGTCATTATGAATCATTACATTTCAATACATCAATACATGTTTTCATTTTTTTCATAAAGTAACATTATGTGACACCTGGACAAAATTATAAACTCAAAATTATGAATTTCTACAATCTAGTATTTTTGATATAAATAAATGCATTTTATGGTAATAAAATAATAAATGGAGCTATTAGGGATGAATATATTTCAATACATCAATGCATTTTTATAATTTTTAGCTAAACAATTTTGTTAAATATGGTTTATTAATATGGTTTTTGTATATAAAATGGAGTGGTCAACTTCCAAAGATACAGAAAGAAATCAAAGATCTATGTTATGAACAGCATTTAGTACTGGAGCTTCTTCTAGCCGAATTGTAAATACTTTAAAGTTAAATGTAAGCTCTCGAATTGTTAGACGAATTCTTCAATGAGCGCCGAATATGAAATGGAAGAAAATGAAAGCTGAGCCAAAACTTGAGCCCCATCACATGAAACCCAAATTTCATTTTGCACAACAGCACGTGTCATGGATAATATAATGGAGCACAATCATTTGGTTAGACGAAAAGAAAATTAATTTAGAGGCCCAGGTGGCATAAGATACTATTGGAACGATATTAAGCCTGAAGAACGGCATATCTTCAGTCGAAACTTTGGTGAACAATCAGTGATGGTGTGGGCTGGTTTTTCTCAGAATGGTAAAATTGCTCTAGATTTTCTTAATTGAAAACAAAAAGAAGAACACTACCAGTTAATGCTGGACGATAATCTTTTGTCATATGGACCGTTGATCGCTGGAGAAAACTGGATATTTCTGCAAGATAATGCAGCAATACACTCTACAAAAAGCACAAAAAAGTGGCTGCCGAGCTGGTATGTAAATATCTTGAATTGATCAGCCCGCAGCCTTGATCTAAACCCCATTAAAAATTGCTGGAGTGCAATCGTTCGAACAGTCTATCGCGATTGACGCCAATATCAAAACACAAATAATTTAAACATTGCTATACTTTCAGCCTGGAACCAGTTGTCTATGGAGCAATTGGAAAAAAAAAATTTAATCTATGCCCAGTCGCATATTCAAAGTCATTCACAAAAATGGCGGTTCAACACACTTTTGAATGTATCCATTATTACTTTGCACCAGGATTCAAAAGTACGTTCACTTCTTAAACTCTATAATTTTATGTTTTCAATTTACATATGTACTATATTTATATTTTACTCATATTTTTTGAAAAAAAAAATTATAAAAATGCATTGATGTATTGAAATATATTCATCCCTAATAACTCCATTTATTAATTTATTATCACAAAATGTGTTTCTTTATATCAAAAATACCAGAGTGTAGAAATTCATAGCTTTGAGTTTATAATTATGTCCAGGTTTCATTTAATGTTATTCTACGAGAAAAATTAAAATATTCATTGATGTATTGAAATGGATGGATGCGTAATGACTCCATTTATTAGTTTCTTATCACAAAATGCATTTATTTATATGAAATATGCCTGAATATAGAAATTTATTACTTAGAGTTTATAATTTTGTCCAGGTTTCACATAATGTTATTTTTTTTAAGTTATGTATTTCTTTATTTAAATTACTTACTCCATTTTATTTATGAGTTACATTAAATTTAGACATCTTATTATAAGTATTCATCATTATTTTATTAATGTAAAACTAAGCTTATTTATATTATGATGTAAACAAATAAAAAATTTTGTGAGTTTATAATTTTGGCCAGGAGTGTATACAGGAAGCAGGAAAGGTATATGAGGCAAATTTATTTTTGAATCTTGAAATAATTTTTTTCTATGTACAATTTCAAGCTTATAATACAGATCATTTTTTTTTAAACAGAAGATTGGGATAAACCATTGCTTCATCTTGTGTGTGTCTCATTCTTCCCACTGTCCCACTCCACTCTACTCTACTCTCCTTTATATATATTCTTAGTTTATTTCTTTGCGGAATGATTTGCCAAAATGTTTAGTTAGAACGTTTAGTTAGTGATTTTGTTATAATTCGCACAGAAAATTGCAGTTTATCACAAGGAATATATTTCTTATTCAAGTATATTTTTTCAGCACCGCATATTTAAAATGAAGAACAAAGGAGAAATGAAGATGATGATGGCAAACAAAGAATCTCTTTGTATTTTTTTATTACAGATAATTTGACTATTCCTTTACCATTGTCGAATCTTGCGCTTAACACGTTCGTTGCCGCTTACGTGAAGATGTGATGATGGCTAATGCCGCACTGTAGAAGTGGGTTTTCCCCAAAAGCCGATTTACTTTTTATAACAAAGAATCAGTGAAAGATCTTCCCGCGCCAGGCTATTGGACATCACCTCACATCACGCACTGGCGCGTGAGTGACCCCTTAAGGTTGGCAACGTATTACGCGCTGGCGCGTGATCGGTAGCGACTGTGTTAAGACATTTCTGAGTTCGTTACTTGTTCAATTCTGGGAAATGATACGAAAAATGATTTATTTACTTACGAAATGTAAAAGATCCTGCTTCATTCATGTGTTCGAAATAGAATCGGTCTCCGTATTTCAAACTATTAAACTGCAATCCGATGATGCATGCTGCAGTGGGTCCAACAACAGCTCCTGGAATTTTTATTTCGTTTAAAATTCCCGACCATAGATCGATGTCCTGGACGAATCTGGTAATAAGATTTAAAAAAATAATAATAATACACATTTAAACCTCTCTTATTGTAGGAGAGAGGGGGGCACCTTTGAACACTCTAAATATTTTCCTTCAAAGAAATTATTTTTAAAAGATGTCTATAATATACGTTACTACTGCTTCACGGCAATGAGTAAACAAAGCTACACCATTTTGTATGCACAATATTGTCTAAGCAAGGTATGTACTTTTCTCCCTCTTGAATCTAAACTTAAGAAAATGAAGTTGTAAGACTTTTGTTGACAATTTTGAATCCCTAAAATTTTGATTTGTTGTTTAACACTTAAATAAAGATGTAATTTTTAGTTTATAAGCTTTGTTTTATTTAAATTCTTCATCCGAATTGCGTAAACAGTTGTAATGTTGTACTCCATGTGATGGTGCACCATTGAACATCTAAAACTATGGAAAAAAAAGAGTTGTTAATTTATCTAAATATTATTATTTTTGGATTTTTTTCCTGTATGAAAAGAGATTAATTAAGAATACCAAAAAACATGTACTTATACTGTTAACAATCCCTCCTTACTGCACTCATGTATTACCATCTCTGGATGTATCAGCAATGGGAAGTTTCAAAACTAAATTGATGCTGGCATTCATTTATTTGATAATTGCAAATACCGGATACATAATAATGATTCATGATTTACCAGGTTTGTCTAAAAAAGCCTATAGTCCTTCACTTACTCTTTCCCAAATATTATTTTTGGTTTTCATACTAGATAAAACGAAATTTAAATCAGATTTTTTTTTATAAAAAGGATGAATGAAAAATTTTAATTTTCCAAAAGCATCAGATATCATAATGGTGTATTTCAAGGATATTGTAAAAAAGTTTTCACAACCAAACATAACTGGAGGGGACACTCTGTGTTGTTTCAACAATGATTTTTGACATCGATTTTGATGGATTTAAGTTTGGTTAAAAAATAGAAAATTTATTAGTTTCAATAAAATATACAGTGAAACAACCAAATAAGGTACACCTATGGGACCGGAACTTTTGTCCCTTAAAAAGAGGTGTCCCTTATTCTGAGTTTTTATATGATTTTTAATTAATCTTCTGAAGGATATAAAAATAACAAAGCATTAAAGATGATGCCCCTTAATTGACCCGAAGCCCGAAGTGTATAAATTATGTTAATCAGACAAAAGGAAGAAAAAAGAATTAATTAAAAATTATAATTACTAAATTATTAAATGATTTGTAGAATTATTAATTTGTATTTTTCATGCAAATTGTATACGTGCAGTAAAAAGTATAAAAACATTTGAAAGAATTTTACTTTAAGTAACAATCAAAAGGATTGTTTTACAAATTTCAATTTTCCAGTGTAAACCTTTTAAATGTTCGTTTACCATACTTATAAATTTTAGTTCTTCATTAATAAATCAATAAAAAAAAGAAGAAAAGCCAAAGAAACAAAAACCAAAAGAAAAAAAGTATTCAACTGTTTTGCGTATTTTAAGGCAACAAATCTCTCAACTGCTCTTATTAGCAAGCGGAAAACGTTTTGGTGCATTTATAAATTAATTTTTTAATTGAAATGTATAAGATTGGAATGTTTGATTATGGAAGCAATTTGCAATTGAACTGTATTTTCAATTTTTTTTTTTTTTTTTTGAAAAATAAATTACCTGGTGAATAATAAGTGATTTTGATCACGTGACAAAGACGTTAACCTTTCTTGAGTAGTTATTTTTCTTTCGCTTGGAAATTCGGTTCAACTCCCACATTGATATTTTCTGAAAGATCTATTGCATTTGCAAAAAAATAGAAGAAATTGATCGATTACATATTTTTTTAACAACATTTGCTAGTTTCTGGCATTTTCGGATAAAAATTAATTAAAACATAGCCTTTTTTTACAGCTTAAAAGCATATGTAAAGTTCCTTATTTTAGAATTTTCTTTTATTTTCCACTTTCAGAAACATCCTCACAATTTTCATCATTACTTTCATTGTGGATAAAAGCACTAATGTTGAATCAGAATTATGGGTAAATAAATGGTCGTTAATAGTGTCATATGCCTCTGCATCAACATAACTGTCTGTCTTTGATAAGTTCACAAAAATCTGTATTTTCATTTTCATCACAAACTACTTCAGTATCTGAAATGCAAAAACCAGTCTCTTTAATCTTTTTTTAAAGTGTCCCTTAAATCGAGTGTCCCTTATTCAGAGGTAAATACATTACACGTCCTATATCAAGGGACTGGGACCGGAAGTTTTGTCCCTTAAATAGAGGTGTCCTTTATTCGGAGTGTCCCTTATTTGGAGGTTTCACTTTAGTTATTTAATTTTATTCTTATTACTTTATATATATCTGAAACATATGCAGCTTTTTATGAAAACTCTCACTATATTCATATTATATTCATTTGTTCAAAGGTGCCCCTTACTTGTTCAAAGGTACCCCTATATGGGTCAGGTTTGGACAGAAAATTTTCAGCTTTTTAAATCCTCACGATTTTTTTAATTGCAAAATTAGACAACACTTGATTTGCATATTAAAACGAATTTGTCTGTCAATTGTCCTTTAATAGGGGGCACTACTATCTAGATAATTCCATAATCGTGTTCACAACCAATAAATATAAGGGGGCATGCTTGCTATATAATTGGCAGTGTTGTTTAAATCACTGCTATAACTCTTATACACTTGCAATCACATTTTTCACATTAATAGCTTATTTTGTTACAAACATCCTTGACTGTTGAACAATTAGGGGTTGTACAAATATAATGTTATCAACTTTTTGGAAATTTTGAACACCCTCCCCCTTTCCTATCCGATATCATACGTTATCATCCCTCGAACCTCCCCCCCCCCCCCCGGTAAAGATACCGTTATCAAAATCAAAATGTAATTTTTTTTTTAATTTCAGAATTTATTTCTTTTGCTTGGAGAACTACTTTTCGCATACTTTGTTGATTCAAATGAAGAGAAGTCAATAAAATATCACTTTAAATTAAATAACATTCAAAAGAAATAGTTAAAATTTAAAAGTATTTTATAGTAGCTTTTTGCTGCATAATACATTCAACAGTAATAAAGGCTTGTTGCACTTGCCCCGAACGGAGGAAGGTTTCAGGGGCAAGCTGAAATTCTTATCAACAAAACAAATGGACAACTTTCTTTCTTTTTCATTTATTAGTAAATACAAGCTTCATTTCATATGTATTTCACCTAAGATTTCTCGAACAGTAATTACATACACGTATGAAGAAGAATAAGTTTGGTGGCATTCCATGTTATAGAATTAAATACTTTTATAATAATTTAGTGATTCTAATAGTAACTTTGTATTTTCATAAAATAGATAATCGAATAAAAAAGCGATAACATACTATTATAAACCGAAAAGCAGGTTACCAATAAAACAAAAAGGAAAATTTTGATTGGATCAAAAATGATATCGATATCAAAAGACAAACCGCCCCTCCCACTAAGAGATATCTTACGATATCATGTGCTAGACCCCATAAAATGATAACGTTATGTATGCACAGCCTCTTACTGTGTGTATAACTGAACTAATATTTAAATTCATAGAATAGAATTATATATAAGAATTCTTTATTTTTGCTGCCTTATATATTGTCTTTTGAACAACTGTTTCAGATAAATCATACCTGTAATTGTTCCTAAGGACCCTTGCCTGTTGGTATCGCATCAGCCGGCTGCTTATCAGATCGGAGAATCTCCTTATATTAATCCTACCCTGAAAACAATAATGGACTGCATCCACGTAAGTCGGAAGACCATGATCTCTGCCCCGCTGAATGTCGATAGATGCCAAATCCAGTCCGGTAGCGTTCCCTCGAAGTCTACAGAAGATATCAGTATTCTTCAGTAAGAGGTTTCACTAAGATACAATGATCGGTACTAATTGGTTATCCCGTCGACCAAAAAACTATCGATAAACTATACGAGTAAATGCCAATAATGGATAATCGTGAAGGTCACATTCAATGACATTAAATGTGATATACGTGTTTAAAACGCCATTAAGTGATTTTTATTTCGAGTTTCCATTTGTATTTTTATTTATAATCTACTAATTATTTGTTTTTTCGTTATTTAAAATAAAAATTACGCCAGTATGTATAATTTGGCTGTTGGTTTGGCGATTTGTATAATTTGGCGAAATGGGTCGACGGGAAAATGAAGTAGTACCCAATAATCATATGAAATTATAAACAGGCTACAATGAAACTATGAACAGGCCGGAAGGCGGTAATACAGACGATCACCTTATTGAGTTCATGGCTGAAATTTCAGAAATAATTAAAACTCGATTCGCATATTAAACCGCTATCCAGTCTGCCAAATGATATTTTGGAATAAATCTGAAAAGCCTATTCCATTGGTTGATTCGTAGGTTTACCATTGTGTTTCCTGCTTTTCGTCCTCCATGCTTTCATACATTTAGGTGCATAAGAAGCGTAATTTTTTTTTTCAAGCCCAAGCTCACACTCGGATTGGTTGTTGCTCTCAGCACTGTTTTCATGTAACTTGGCGATAATCATACTTGGCGTAGCGATAGATGCTTCCGTCCGTCGAGTTTGATTTCCTGCCGAAACGAGTACAAAGAAACTTTTCTCTTGCAGCATTTGGATTGGATGGAACATGTCTTACTGAAAGCTGTACTCTTTAAAAGTTTTTACACACAAGAGCACAAGACCACGAGGACAAGAATGAAGGAAGAATAAGAATGAGTAGGTTAGATTTAAGGTTTACTCGTTCACTTACGAGCGAAATATTTTTCGCCAAGTATGGTTATCTCCAAGTTACGTGAAAACAGTGCCGAGAGCAACAACCAATCAGAGTGCGAGCTTGGGCTTGGAACGACGAAGGTGCTTGGAAAAAAAAATCGCGCTTAGAAACACAATGGTAAGCTTACAAGCCAACCGCTAAAATCAGTTTTTTCCATCTAGATATGACTTATCATACCGATTGCGTTTTAATTTGCAAATTGAGTTTTAACTAATTTTGGAAATTCAACCGTGAACTCGATAAGGTGATTGTACACTATATGGCCAAAGGCGACCGGCCACTTGCGATTTTAGACATTTTATTAAATATCTAGAAAATTATACGAGGAATTATCTTGAAATGCCAGGTTTGTAAACAAAATAGTACCAGGTCAATAGTACCAGTATATATCAGATTTTTTTTTGGAAGTGCATCACATAGTGACCAGAGGACACATGCAAACTACAAAAGGTGCATCTCGTGTATTTGATATACCAAAATCAATGGTCTTAAAGTTACTGCGCTCTGTAGTCTTCCGGTACTTAACCGGCTTCTTAACGGTAGCAGCGCGCTCAGATGTAGGAAGTGAAAGACCTTCAACAACATATAGACTTTGTTAATGAATTTCTTATCCAATATGATGGAGATAACGATCGACCTTTTCGCATATTATAAAAGGACGAGGCACATTTCACCTTAACTGGTAACGTCAATGGCCTCCGCGATCCCCCGACCTCACTCCTATGGATTTCAGGTTCTGGGGATATCTAAAATCTAGAGTGTACATGTGCAATCCACAAACTTTGCCGGATTTGAAAGATTCTATCAAACGTGAGATTGTAAGCATCCCTCATGCGATGTAATGTTCGGCTGTATTGTCCACATTCGTCACCATGCAATGTGTAATTGCCTGTGATGACACCCATGTGGAAAAAGTGTAATCAAAATAAAAGTTTTCTCCGATCTGTGTTATAATCAGAGATTAGTGTACTGACTCTGTGTCATAATGCAAATTTACTCCCCAAAAAATACCCCCCTAAAAATGCTCCCCAATCGTGTTTTTTTATGCGGAAGGGGATTCGCAGTACAGTTTTTTGTGCGTGCATAACGTGTCCGTTTCTTGCTATACACGTACGGTTCCAACGCTCTTTAGGGTTTTCGCATGCGCTGAGCATTTTGCGATAAAAAAAAATGAGTGTTGCCATTGGAAATTTTCGAGTTTCTGTAACTATAACCGTAACCGTGAGCGCCATTTTGTTGCCGTTCAGAGAATCTCGAGCTCATACCTCTGAATAGCTATATCTGAAATTTCACCTCGGCCGGTTGAATGGACTGGCCGCTAGGGCTCCATATACCGGCAAAGTTTTTTTATGATCACCCTGTATATGTTCATAAATTAAATCATAAATATGTAAATTTATCTCTTGTAAAAAATATTCTCTCTAAAATCTATGTTTGGTGGATATTAAATTATATATATTAAATTTAACCGTTTTTAGGTGCGTTCGTAATTATGTAAATACGTAGCACCTATTGTTGTCGCTCAGTCCGTCCGTCTGTCTGTCCGTCTGTCTGTCTGTCCGTCCGTCTGTCCGCATATAACAACGCAAAAACTACCCAACCGAATAGTTTGAAATTTAAAATACATAATTATAACATAATTTTGTCGAGTCATTTCAAATTTTATGAGAATCGGATGGATAGATCAATTACAGGGACATTCAAAAGGATTCCGTTACATTATGGTCAATAGGGAAAAAAGTTCTTAATGCATTTTAATCGTTTGAAATTTAAAACATATAATTATTGCGTAATTTTGTCGAGTAATTTCAAATGTTATGAAAATCGGATGCATAGATAAATTACAGGGACAATCAAAAGGATTCCGTTACATTACGGTCAATGGGGAAAAAGTTTCAAATGCATTTTGATGATGATACACTCATTCGAACATAATAGAATTGGCATGAAACTATGAAATATATACTAAAATATGCATTCTGTACAATCTGTGATGCAAAGAATTTTTATTATTAAATTACAGGGCCATACAAAAGTATTCCACTATATAATGCTATACGGGGAAACATGGTTTGGTACGTGTTTTAATTATATTCAACTATTTCACATTTTATGAATAAGATATACATTGCTGAGGTGTAATAAAAATTAGTTTCTGCATATTTACAGAAACGTAAAGATTTCGACTACTATACTGTATCCGGAGTACGCTCTACTATATCAGCAAGATCTGAATATTTTTAAAACTTCGTTATCGTACGAACGCACCCCATTTGCTACGTTCACGTGCAATTTCCAACTTGTTTTTTTTTTTTTATGCCGGTACCTAATATCCGATGTGTGCTTATTGGATAACGTTTTGTCATTAGAGAATTTTAAAGAACTATTTAATTCTTTTTAGCGCTTTTTTTGAAGTCGGTTGATACTTTTTTCAAAGAAACTTATTTTATTAACAATGTGACTTTATCAGGTGTATTGAACGGGCTATAAAAATCAAAATTCTCCACCATGTACTCTAGCAAGGGTTCGCGCGCATCAGGAGATTCAGAGGATTTTAGTTGTTTAGAAAATTCGTAAAATACTGATCGCTATATCCCAAGGTACTTAAAAAGAAAAATTAAATAAAACTAATACTACTTTACGAAAATTCTGGTAAGCGAAACCCCGTTGAACTCCCCGAAGAACCCGCTGGCGCTTTTACTTTATATTGTGCCGTGCTTCTCTCAAGAGCGTTAATAAATGGGAGAAAGTGGAAAGGAGAATATTAGGTCTAAATTTATTGAAAATGTGTTAACCTCTTCAGTCTTTGGGGCCCCATTCGACTACCTCTGTTCTTTTACTTAAAAAACTAAAATGTCTAATTTTTTTTTTTTTTTTCGTTTAATGCAAATGAATAAATGCCTGCATCTAAGCTGAATCCCTCATGAAATAAATGTCATTTTCATCTGACAAGGAAGGTCTCCATACAGGCATACTCCGAAAAATCTGAAAAAATTACAGAATGTTCTCCTCATGAGGATATATACGTTTATAAAAAAATTCGGCGGAACCTCCCCTCCCTGTCTGTAAAAAAATAATGAAAATTTCGTTATCTGGCGATTTATCATCGGTTGGCGATGAAAAGCAATTTCATTTTTTTTTTTTTTTTTTTTTTTTTTTTATGTTAAATGTTTTTTAAAGGAAAAAAGTTTCATGTTCAACGTGTTTAGATAAATTAAATATCTTTGTTTTTGTCAGTTTTAGCTTGTTTTAAGCATAATTTCGTTATATTGATATTTATATGTATTTAATTCAAATTTAACCATCAAAATTTGAGATTTAAAACGAAATTCAAATTTAAATTAATTAAAATTGTTTCAAGTTCAAAGTCCAGTTGAGCATTGTCATTTCGATTTTGTTGCTATGGAAACATAGCTTTTATTTTTGAATACGCTTAAATGTATAAAAATAATTTTACTGAATAAGAATTTTTTATATATGAAAATATTTTTTCCAGAGGTAAATTAAATAACTACAGCAACAAATAATATATACATATGCAATTTAAATATATATATACGTATAAAATATATTAAACTCTCTCATTGTTTATGTTTAAAATCATCAAACACCATTTACGCGGATTTTAAAAATTCAAAAGTTTTTCAGTTGCATTAAAATTGTTTGCTTTTGTTGGGGAAAAGTGCTACTCGCCAAATCGTGTGACACTTTTGTCTTTTCACGCCAAATATTCGAAAGTATTTTATTTTTTTAAATGTTTTCTTCTGTAATTCCGCCGCTAATTTTCACTTATCCTTTATTACATACATGAATAGTTTAATTAGTTTTTTTTTTTAAAAAAAATCTGAGTATGCTCAGTATGGAGACCTTCCTTGTGAGATTGCAAAAAGCCTAAAAATATCCGAACGACAGCGTGACCAAGAAAGGAATAAATTTTCGTATTTAACTTAAATCTTTTTCATTAATTTGTTTCAGGTTTTGTAGATTATTTACTTGCACAAAACTCTTAAATTTGTGATTGCTTTAATTTAGGTCAACGGTTATTAAAATAGTTTTTAAGGGTGATTGTAATTTTAGATGTAAGGGGGTTTGTAAATTACTAAGCGTCTAAAGGATCAATTTCAAAAAAGTTATTTTTTTCTGTCATTATAATGTCATTTTGTTTGAAAAAAAAAATACAATAAATAAGTAAATACTTGTATTATTATTATTTTAGCTTTGTAACTGAGGAGGTTAAAATTGCGCAGTTGAATTGTGAACACAGATTATATCATAGTTACGGAATTCTGATTTTGAATAAGTAAATCTCAGCTGTAATTACCTGTATAAATAATTGGTAACATCTTGAACAAGATGGGCGTCGAAACTTTGTGCCGGGCTATTCGATGCCCCTTCTACGAGGGGTCCAATTAATCCCCGATACAAATCAAATGGCTGGAAGAACTCATCTCTTAGCAATCGAGGCTGGTAAGTGTCATTCAGCGGCCAGTTTGTCACTATCGAATTGATCATGGAGTGTCCAAAGCGGAAAGCTGCCGTTGTAAATTCCACCAAAGTGGTCGGATCTATTCTGGGGTAATATCTTGTCCGTCTACCAGCCCTCAGGTTATAATATGACATTCTCTTGTTGCCGAGTGTTATTGGAAGATACTCTTTGTAAGTTATAGCTTGCATCTGAGCTCCTAAGATGCGTCTGAAAAAGAAAAATGTTGTGTTTTAAGGGGGCTCAGGGGTTGAAAACTTTTCAAAAAAAAATTTTATGATCTAATTTGATTATTTATTTAATTCTTAACTCAATGCAAAAAACCGCATAAAAATATTTGCATTTTTAACGGAATTATAAGCATTTATGTACCAACACTTTCATAGCCGCATCCATATAATTTCAACTTTAAGTCGTTTTTTCTCAAAACTTGATTTTTGATGACTAACACCAAGATTTAAAAAAAACTATTTGATGGAATAGCTTAATTTTTTTTTTTGCATACTTATAACATCATTATATAGATTATGAATTAATATATTTTAGATAGTTTAATATTTTGAGTATTTTTAATGGAAAAAAGTTGCATTTTTTAGGAGGTTTTTTAATTTTCAACTTTGACTGATTTTTAATACTGTTTTTATTAAATGATAGTTATATCCTTAATTCATAATCTAGATTATAATGTTATATGCATGCAAAAAAAAAAAAAAAAAAAAATATATATATATATATATATATATATATATATATATATATATATATATATATATATATATATGCCATTCCATCAAATAGTTTTTCTTAAATCTTGGTGTTAGTCGTCAAAAATCAAGTTTTGAGAAAACACGACTTAAAGTTGAAATTATATGGATGCGGCTATGTAAGTATTGATACATAAATGCTTATAACGCCGTTAAAAATGCTAATATTTTTATGCGGTTTTTTGCATTGAGTTAAGAATTAATTGAATAATCAAACTAGATCATAAAAAAATCGATTTTTTGAAAAGTTTTCAACCCCTGAGCCCCCTTAAAAAAATGGTATTATTTTGGATTTTATTTTTAACTAGCATAGTTAACTGACATTGTCCGTGTTGAACATGGAGACCTTCCAGATAAAATAAAGTGAAATGAAGTAATATGGTAATACTAACAATGAAGCTTTATGCATTCCTGTTAATAAAATATTAATCAATTATGACGTTACTATGTTGCAACCATAGTAAAATCCCGCAGCTTTAAATATCAGAATACGCGATTTCTTTGGTGTGTGTAATAGAATAATATCTCTCTCTATACATCTATTGATTTATCTATTTAACTAAAACCAAACTCTGTGGCATTATAACCTCACTAAAAAAAATTCTGTAGAAAATCTATAGGTATTTGGCCCAAAAATCTGTGGGAAATCCGTCGGTATTTGGCCCATTAAACAGATATTTGAAAGAATATCTTTAAAATTTCTGCAGATATTTTTAAGATAAAGCTAAATCTGCAAACTTCCTTCAAATTTCTGAAGTAAGGGACGATTTCTTCAGATAATCTTAAGATTACTTTTAGTGGAGAACCCTGCTAAATCATACTATGTATGAATACTATGTGATCATACGCATAAAAAGAAGACAATGCTATATCTCATCATGTACTTGATATCATGAAACATTATGATAATTATGAGATTGATGCATTTTCGCATTATACTGACATTTTCATATCGCTGATTGGCTTGGTTTAAAATGATCTAGTAGACAGTGAAATCAATTTTGTAATTGGCCGAGGCAATAAACATTGAAAAATTAATATTAATGAAAGATGTGAAGCAATAGATGCTCCTAAAAGCAAAGGTTTTTTCTTTACATTCATATATACAGGGTGTCCGAGAAAGATCCGTACAACTTCAAAAATTTATTGAAAAAGAAACAGTAGGGTAACAGCGAAACTAATTAGGACATTAGATAGAATAACTCAAAAAGTTTTTTTCTGCAGTATATTTCTGACCATAGATGGCGCTACATGTCATGCAAAGGAATATTAAAGCATTTTAGTTATTTCAATGGCGGATCGCGTGAAGAAAGCTCAATGTGTTGCTTGGTTTATCGAAACAAAATCCGATATGCAAACACAACGGAATTATCGAACGACGTATGGGGAATCGCCACCATCTCGGTCAAGCATTCGTGAGTGGTATCACAAATTTATGACAACGGGTAGAACTCCTGACCTAACACCACTGGATTTTTTCTTTTGGGGTTATGTTAAAGATACTGTATACCAAACGCAAGTAAACAGTCTCGAAGAATTAAAGCAAAGCATCCAAACAGCTGTAGCTACTGTTGATGTTAGCATGCTGAAACGGTCGTGGATGGAATTGGAATATCGTCTTGATATTGTTCGTGCTACGAAAGGGTCTCATGTAGAAATTTCCTAACGTAATAACTTAAGTTATAGGAAAAAAAAACTTTTTGAGTTATTCTATCTAATGTACTAATTAGTTGCGCTGTAACCCTATTGTTTCTTTTTCAATAATTTTTTGAAGTTGTACGGATCTTTCTCGGACACCCTGTATATAAATGCTGTTTTTAATAATTCAGTTCATCATCTTCAATTATTTGTGTTATTTCATTTAAATATTTTCGTTGTGTATAACTCTTTAACAAAATGCTACTATATCTGATGGCTTTCATATTTTTGTGCTTTATTTGCATCGCATCATTTAAAACACTTGAAAACTCAATTTACGCCTAATTTTATTATAGATTTGTATTTCTTGATCCCTAAAACATATATGACATACTGGTCAATAACATGCCACAAATATTAAAGAAGTCAGTAAATGGCAGACATCTTGAATGCCATCTTAAAAATCCCCTCAAAAATATGTAAGAAAAAAAAATGGCACCTAAGATACTTGGAATCTACATGTCAAAAGCTGCAGAATAAAAAAAAAATATATATCAAACTTAGCACGTCAATCCAGCTGGAGCCACATTTTACGACATTTCAAACCCTATTGAAAGGGTTTGAAACTTGGGTTCTATTAACTTGGGTTCTATTTTAGATACAGGTGAAATTTACCCAGATTTTGATAGATAAAAGATTCAATTTTAATATTACGAGGTGAAACCCGTCGAAATTCGTCGAAAGAAAATCTTTAAAAAAGAACGGTTTCCTTTATTTATAATAAATCTACAGAATTAGTTACATTAAAAATTATATTTTATATTAGTCAGTCTAACTCTCAAGCAAATATTATTTTAAGCTAAAATTAACAAAATACTATAAAACTCAATTATCCATATTATTAAACGAAATAAAACCAAAATTCACCCGATTTTATAACAGGCGCATTTTAATTTCTATTTTTTCTCCAATTTTAAGAGAAAATTGTAGCAATTATGTTGCCACAGTTACAAAATTGATACTAAAAATTTTTAAAAAAAGTAATAAATCAAAAATGAATTGAGATACAGCTTTGAAACAAATTGCATTTAAAAGTACATTTTTTTCTCTAAACGATGGCGTAAAAATTTAAAATTACGATGTTCAGAAGTGTAAAATTTGCAGTACCGAAAACCGTAAAACCGAAATCGCATGGGAAAGTGTTGCCATTCGCAAAATGACGTATGCGTTATGCACAGATACGTTTGGCCTTTATAATATAGATTTTAAAAATAAAAAATCGATATTTTGATCGAAAATTACGTTTTAAGGATGTCAGGACACATTTTTAAAGTAATTTTTATTTATCGAGCTACAATTTTGACTTTTTTTGTGATGGTTATTCCTAACATTTGTAAACAAAGTTGTGTGATAAAACTTATAATTTTTTTTAATTTTAAATTTTAAAATTACTTAAAATGTGGGGCAATATTAAATCGTTATAATTCAAAATATTATTTGTAGAATTTCAATACTTTTTTCATTTAAATAAACAAAACTATCTGAATATTAATTTTAACTAAGCATTTTTAAAAATATTAATTTTTAAATAAATTAAAAATATTCGAAATAAAAATGTGAAAAAATTATGTAACTTTTATTTTTAAAAAATCATTTTTCAAAACTAAACATTTTTTTCCAATTTTTCTGAATCTAAATTAAAGTAAAACAATAAAAAATGACACGTTCTATGTTTGAAGCATTTATCGTTAACGATTCTTGAGTTATAATAATTTAAATAAGAGAAATGGTGAAAAAAAACCCATCATGAAAGAAAAAAAAACTTATTTTCATCTGACATCGTTTCCATGACATCCATTGCTTGAAAGCTAGATTCTAAAAACAAACAAAATGAAAAAAATAAATTTTTCCTGTTCAAATTAATTTAGAAACGTCATTTAAACGACGTTTTAAACATAAAAAGCAGAGAAACTTTTAATGCAATAAAATGTTTTTAGAAAATTTAAAGATTATTGTCTCCCGGACCTTCTTAGAGATGTTCGGATACCATAGACTTCTCATATAACTGGACTCAGAAATAGCAACCTTTACTTGAAGCAATGACCCACCACCTCACTATCCACGTGATGTGAAGAATGCTCGTCAATCAGATTTCTCCCGCCGATCCCGCTAGGCTCCCAGACCTATTTCGACTGCGTTACGTTTCTTTTATTATGAGAATAAAAACAAAAAATTGCAAAAAAAAAAAAAAAAAAAAAAAAAAAAAAAAACACGCTTTTGGCGGGGAAATTTTGGAGGGGAATGCTTCAAGAATCAACGATGAGAACAAAGGGCAAGGATGTAGTGGAGGGTATACGGCGGTATACTCCGTATAGCTACTGAATTTTTTAAAGGAATACCGTATACCCTCTATTTATCAATAAAGTTATAGTATACACACTCTAGGGTATATCCTCTGCCTTTAGGGTATATCCTCTGTTTAGAGCGTATATCCTCTGTTGTTTTTATGACTACACCTCTGACAAAGGGATTCGTTATCTAGTCCATTCCTCATCTAAGTCGGATACTTTAAACAGAAAGAAATAGTTGCGGCTACAAACCTGGATTCTTGAAAAAGCCTTTCATCATCCCAGTGTGGGTTTAGATGTCTCAAGACAGTTGCTATCCTGTTGTGCTCCCGAAGGAATATCGTATGCAGTGATGTCAGACCTGTGTGCTGATTGGCTCGATCATCTCCTGCAAAAATTTAACAGAAAATGAGCCTGAAACTAACTTTGTCTTAATTCTTCATTTTGGTTCAGATACCTTTTTTTACCTAGCGTCTGTAAACATTAAAACTAAATGCAATATAGTTTTGTAGAACGATTTATTATTAAAATCAACTTTTTTAACACTTTCCAACAAATTTGAAAAGTGTTTATGACTTCTATTTGTCTGTCCATCTATCCGGCTGTCCGTCTGTCCGCGCTCTAACTCTCCTAAATATGCCAAGATTGACCTGAAATTTATGAATGCTATTGACATTTACTCTAGTATGAAAAATATTTCAAATGAACTTTGTAGCATGTTTAGATTATTTACAGGGAGCATTCAAAAATATTCCGTTACATTACGGCCAATGTGAAAAATGAATTTTAAATGAATTTTAAAGATGTTACACCCTTCAACTTTATAAACAGGTTAATTTTTCATAATCTGGTTCATCTGCTTATAGAATTTTCTCTCTTTTTAAGCATATAAAAAGATATAGTATAATTAACTGAAACCTTTCCTAAAAATTATATACTTAACAGTAAATAATTTCAATTATTCAGCAACTTTACTTAACAGTGCATTCTATCAAAATCGTCCAGCAGACTGTTTTAAAACAGCTAATCTTTCATAATCGGGTTCATCGGATTATACAGTGTATCCGATCTCAACGGTGGTCAATTTCCAAACTTCTAAACCGTTAGACATAGACATATAGTTCCAATTGAAAAAAATGTTTTAAAAAAGATAATGAAGTATTTTTTTTAGCGATTATAGTCAAAAGAAAATTTTATAAAAAAAATTAAGAAAATTAAATTTTTATACAGTTCCCCGGTCCTATAAGTGATATTTAATAATTGTTTACCAAATTCTAAACAAGTAAGACAAAAAAAGTCCCATTCTTCTGCGATTGAAATGACCGAGTAATAGCTGTTTGAAGTTGAAGCATCTTTTTTGCTCAAAAATAGGGGTCGGTCACAAATTTACTGGAAATAAAAATAAACTTCAAATGTAAAATTTAACATTAAACATTGAGAGTAAAATAATTTTTACAATGTTATTTTTAAATTTATGTTGATGTTTACATATTAAAGCAAAATATACAACTTGTACTAAAATATGATTAAAAAAATAACAACAATTTTTTTAAATTAAATTATGAAAAGCAACAGTCACAATTCGTTACAAAATGATGCATATTTAAAATTCTATTAGATTACTTAACCTAACAGAATTTGGTGTAGCTCTATAAAATACATAAATTGTGCGCACCTAAAATCATGTAAATATTACATTGTCATTGGGTATAAAAAAGTATGCGAATTGAACCTCGATATGATAATTGGAAGTGAGTTAAAATACAAATTTTGAGCTAGGAAAATATATATACGAACGTTATAAGTAAAATAAAAGTTTATCAAAATAACATCATGAAAAGAAACAGCTTCATTTCCTTACAAAATGTAACATGTAAAAATACAATTGAGGATGTGAATTTCAAAACTCACCTTATTGGTTTTGTTTTCTCTATCAGTCTATTGCACTAATGTAACACTACAATCTTCAAATTTATAATGAAAAACAATGGGCACATTTAAAGGTTTTTTTGCGATTTCCCAAATATTAATTCTTTCGACAAAGAGATTTTTGAAACTCGCGTTTCAATTTTTTTAAAGCAATCTAAGAAGTTAATTAATAAAAAACAACACTACCGTAAAACAGAGCACAGAATCTTGCGTACAGTTGAATTCGGCATGACAGCTTCCACGGGAACGGAAGGTTGTCCAGACCGAAGTCGATCGCATGTACAACCAGTTTCTTCAAATTTATGAATCAAGTCCCGAACAGCTTTGACAGTGCACGGGCCTCGCCGTAATCCATGGTTGCGGCGGTAAACACGCAATGTGTCTGCGGCATTTTGTCCATTCAAGTAATAAATCTTTACGATTTCCCCATCGTTCTTTCCCTGAAAGCGGCATCTAGTTTGGAATGGCAGAAGGCAACATACGCGGCTCGCATTTCGCAGTGCCTTTTCTTTTACCTAGCGTAACGACGTCCATCATGACTGCGTCTTACGTAAACTCGAAATTTGCGTTTCTTTGTTTCTTCTTCTCGTTTTGTGGAAAACAAATCAGGCTGGGATATCAGCCGAAGAAATGGTGTGACGTGTGACGTAAATGAAACGAGCATTAATGTTCTGCCGCACGGGAAAGTCCTTTTTACTTTTCCCTTACTTAGTTCCGGTGATTTTCATGCTACATCTGCCATTCCAACGTTATTTAGGGTTTTTCACAATGGAGATCGCATTCCAATACAAAAAACTGGGTGTTGCCATTTGATTTTTTCGAAATTTTCTCACTGTAACCATAACTGTTTGAGTGACACTGATGTTTTCCATATCATCATTGAGCGCATACATAAAAATACCTTTTGCCAAAATTTCAGTCAGTTTCTGTGAATGGTATAAGTTAGGGACCCAAATGTCGGGATAGTTTTTTTATAATCACCCTGTACTTTAAGCACTTAGTGTGCGTTCCCTTAAAGCTTACTCCAAATTGTCCGTTTTTATTTAAAGAAAAGTGGTTTAAGTCATGAAATTTAAAGTTTCATAACTCGGTCAATTTTAATGATAGAATAATGGGACCTTTTTTATATTGCTTGTTAGAATGATGGAAAATTGATACTAAATATCACTTATAAGACCGGGGGATCGCATAAAAATGTAACTGTCGTAATTTTTTAATATTTTTTTTGTTCTAAATCGCTTTAAAAACAATTATTTACCCTTTTAAAAGCATTTTTGCAATTGGAATTGTAAATCTATGACTAACGGTTTAGAAATTAGCCATTGTCCACAGAGTGGACACACGGCAGAACTTTCCTCAATAATCACATAACTGGGTAACCATGGAGGAATGAGATAGGTGGAGCGGAAGTATTATGTCTGGGGTGATACTAAAAAAGTGACCCTACATTAAGTAAAATTAAGTACCAAGAAAACCACGTGCTTTGATACGCCTATCAATTGAAACATTTTGAAACCCGCATTTTTTTCTCTCTCGTCTTTTTAAAAAATAACTAATTTATCGCTTCACCGGTAAGAATTTATCAATTATTTTATCATATGTGTTTTAAATATCAAAATAGAAAATTCCTTTAACGTTTTGCTTGAAAATATAACATTCTTTTTTTAGTATCTTAAAATCGTCTGCAGTCAGAAATCTATATTTAAGATTAATATTTATTACTTAAGTTTTCATACAGGAGTTTTAAAAGAATGTTTTCATCATTATATTTTAAATATTTATTTACATGCAATTATTAAGTCATAAACATTTTTCATGCATGTTATAAAGTATTTAAAATTATATTAAATTAGGAAACTTCTAGTAATACAATTTTTAGTTCGTATCAAATGTTTTCAATATCTTACTTAATTTCAATTTGACATTTAATTATTGCTAATTTTCTAATTTCTTTTATTTTAAAAGCGAACGTTTATTTTAATAAATAATAATAGAACAAAGATCATTTTGAAAATTTGCTATTTTCTTTGTAAAATATGGATTTAGTTGTAAATCATTTCTTTCAATTCTTCTTATAATACAAAATCCCTTCCATGTATTTTTGTTTGAAACATTAAAATTTGAGCGATAAATGGTTTCATATTGGAAACCTTTTTTGAGGCTTACTTCACCTCCACCTATCTCATTCCTCCATGCTGGGTAACGTAGAACGATATGTTGTGTGCTAAAATCGTTCCAAAAACATATATAGCTGAAAGTGCAAGTTAAAGTAAAATCCAATCAGTAGAGCTTTTCAAAAAGGATTATCTCTCATAATAGGACTCACCAGATTATGGAGCTTTCCACCCATAAATTGCGTTCATATAACAAAAAAAGTCGAAAATTGCACGTCTGACGTAGCAAATGTGGTGCGTTCGTACTATAGCGAAGTTTTCAGAGTACTTCGAATACAATACACTATCCAAGATCTTTTGTATGTACCTATAAATACTAAATTTTTTCTATTATAGAGGAATTGCAGCAAACCTCAGCAACGTATATGAATTTTTATAAAACGTAAAATAATTTGATAAAATTAAATCGCATCCCAAACAATGTCCCGCCCTATATAATTATGTAATAAAATACTTTTGCGTGACCTATGTATATGCATTAAAAAAATATTAAATACACCACAGATTGTACAGAATGTATATTTTAATACATATTTCATAAATGTATATGATTTGTAATATGTTCAAAAGAGTGTAACAGCATTCAAATGCACTTGAAACTATTTTTTTACCATTGAGCGTCATGTAACGAAATAATTTTGATTGAACTATACATCCGATTTTCATAAAATTTGAAATGACTCGACAAAATTATGTAACAATTATATATTTTAAATTTCAAACGATTCGGTTTGGTAGTTTTTGCATTGTTATATGCGGACAGATGGACAGATTGAACGACGACTATAAGTGCTAAGTATTTACATAATTACGAACGTACCCAAAAAAAGGAGCTATGAAATTTTCTTCCATGTGAGCTTCTCCCACCCTATCCCAAATTCCTTTGCATAAGAAATTTTTAATGCTGTTTTCTGTTCAATATTCATAGTCCGTTAATTTAGCTGAAATAAAATGATAAAAAAAACCAAAGCAGTTAAAAATAAAAAAAGTTGGAAATTGCACGTAAACGTAGCAAATGAGGTGCGTTCGTACGATAACGAAGTTTTAAAAATATTCAGATCTTGCTGATATAGTAGAGGGTACTTCGGATACAGTATAGTAGTCGAAATCTTTGTGTTTCTGTAAATATGCAGAAAGTAATTTTTATTACACCTCAGAAACGTATATCTTATTTATAAAATGTGAAATAGTTGAATATAATTAAAACACGCCCCAAACAATTTTTCCCCGTTTAGCATTATGTAGTAGAATACTTTTGTGTGGCCCTGTAATTTAATAATAAAAATTCTTTGCATCACAGATTGTACAGAATGCATATTTTAGTATATATTTCATAGTATCATGCTAATTCTATTATGTTCGAATGAGTGTAACATCATTAAAATGCATTTGAAACTTTTTTCCCATTGACCGTAATGTAATGGCATACCTTTGATTGTCCCTGTAAATGATCTATGCATCCGACTTTCATAACATTTGAAATGACTCGATAAAATTACGTAATAATTATATGTTTTAAATTTCAAACGATTAAAATGCATTTGAAATTTTTTCCCCATTGACCGTAATGTAACGGAATCCTTTTGATTGTCCCTGTAATTGATCTATGCATCCGATTTTCATAACATTTAAAATGACTCGACAAAATTACGCAATAATTATATGCTTTAAATTTCAAACGATTAAAATTCATTTGAAACTTTTTCCCCATTGACCGTAATGTAACGGAATCCTTTTGATTGTCCCTGTAATTGATCTATCCATCCGATTTTCAAATAATTTGAAATGACTCGACAAAATTATGGTATAATTATGTATTTTAAATTTCAAATGATTCGGTTGGGTAGTTTTTGCGTTGTTATATGCGGACGGACAGACAGACAGACGGACGGGCTGAGCGACAACAATAGGTGCTACGTATTTACATAATTACGAACGCACCTAAAAAGTAATTGTCTTAATTCTTTATTTTAAAAATACTTTTAGAGTATTATATTTATAGAGCGTGATTGCTGAAATAATAAGTGCACCCCAAAATTATATTATCCCCACCCCCGTCTCTTTTTTTAAATATCTATGCAGTTTAAGATTTACGCATTTACAATTTTATTTAACACTCAAATTCGCGAAAATCCAGGTATTTTTCTACATTTAATTAATGATTAATCAACCTGGATTAATCAACCGAGAACAAGTCAAGGCTTAGTGTCATAAACAAAATACACATAAAAATAAGCATTTTTTTATGACAAGTAGGTGAATTTAGCAATTTACACATTTATCTGAGTAAACAAAATTATGTGTAAATTGCAATAACACACCAATTCGTCTAAATTCACACACATTTCTACATTTGCACACTTATATGAGTTTTTCAAGCGGTAACAAAATACACACTTACTTTTACAAGCTAAAGACACATAAAAACAGGTTAATTTTTTACAAAAAATGTATAAATTTTATGACAGGTGAGTAATTTTACCAGAGAACATTCCCAGATGTAAGTGGTGGACTTGGACGAGTGTGGTATCAAAAGAAAGATCTCGTCATGATCATTAAAAAGTGCAATGGAACTACACGCCCGAATTCAATCGTTTTCGAGATATCAGCACTTGAAGTGTGACTGAATAAAAAAAATAGACAGTCACAATTTTTCACAAGTTAAAAGTTTTTTTGCATTGTTTTTAATCCTCCTGCCAATATCTTTTCCCGACGTACGAGCAAAATCCTTTACATCCGCACATTGCTGGTTATTTTCCCTCTTTTATACAGGCACTTCGCATTCTACGAAGTTTCCTCATGCGGCTACATTCGGAGAGTTTTTCTGTCTGTTTTTGTTATTTCCAGTACCTTAAAAACTAACAAAAAATTTGATAACAAATATAATAGTAGAAACATCGTTACGTTTAACCACTTATTTCCACAAGAATAACAGAGCTATAATGCATCTAACATAACCGCCAGCCTAAGAAAAACATTCTATTTTACACACTGCATATACATACAGTTTATCCATTACGTCACACCAAACATTTGCCAAAAAATTTGCATAAAACAAGCTGCTGGAAATAACAAAAACAGATGGAAAATATCTCCGAATGCAGCCGTACGCAAAAACTTCGTAAAATGCGAAGTGCCTGTTTAAAAGAGGGAAAATAACCGGCAATGCGTGGATGTAAAGGATTTTGCTCGTAGCTCGGGAAAAGGTATTGGCAGGAGGATTAAAAACAATGCAAAAAAATTTTTACTTCCGAGCAATTTATACACCAGCCTGTCACATTATTTATTTATTTATTCACACTTCAAGTGCTGATATATAGAAACGTTTGGATTCGGACGGTTAGTTCCATCGCGCTTTTTAACGCACATGGCGAGATCTTTAATTTGGTACGACACTCGTCCAAATCCACAACTTACATCCGAAAATGTTCCTTACAAGGAAGGTCTCCATACTGGGCATACTCAGAATTTCATGAAAAAAATACTAATTAAAGTACTTATGTAGGTAATAAAGGATCAGTCAAAATTAGCGGCGGAATCACATTAGAAAATATGTAAAAAAATAAAATATTTTTTAATATTTGGCGGGAAAAGACGAAAGAGTCACTCGATTTGGCGAGCAGCCTTTTTCCTCGCCAAAAGCAAACGATTATAATGCAACTCAAAACTGTTGGATATTTAGAATGCGTGTAAATGGTATTTAATGAATTTAAACATAAACAATGAGAGACTTTAATATATTATATACATATTGTATTACATATATATATTACTTGTTGAAGTAGTTATTTAATTAATCACTGGAAAAAATGTTTTCATAGATAAAAAAAAATCATATTGAAAAAAATTATCTTCATACATTTAAGCGTATTCAAAAATAAAAGCCAGATTTCCATAGCAACAAAGTTTAATCGACAATTCTCAATTGGACTTTGAGATTGAAACAAATCTAATTAATTGAAATTATGAATTTCGTTTTAAATCTCAAATTTTGATGATTAAATTTGAATATATATACATATAAA
Organism: Maratus speculifer; assembly: GCA_964019185.1. Classification (NCBI taxonomy): domain Eukaryota; kingdom Metazoa; phylum Arthropoda; class Arachnida; order Araneae; family Salticidae; genus Maratus; species Maratus speculifer. Next base: position 324,103,471 of record OZ025296.1, read on the forward strand.
TATCAATATAACAAAATTGTACTTAAAACAAACTAAAACTTACAAAACAAAAGTTATTTAAATTAAATTTCTCAAAACAAGTTCAACATGAAGCTTTTATTTCCTTGAAGTGCATTTGATATAAAGTATTTTTTGAAATTACATTCCATCGCCAACCGGCGATAAACCGCCAAATAACGAAAATGTCATTATTTTTTTTACAATTACTGAATGGAGTTTCCGCCGAAATTTTTTTTGTAAACGTATATATCTACATGAGAAGAACATTCTGTAATTTTTTCAGATTTTTCGGGGTATGGAGACCTTTTATGTTAGTTAGATATTTACACCTATGTTTAAGATTGATTAATTCACAGATTTAATTTTTAGAGTGTAGCACATTTGAAAAAGGATTGTCTCTTACCGGATTATGGAACTTTACTCTCATAAATTGCATCCATATAACAACAACAACAAAAAAATCTCGATGTTTTTGCAGGGGTTTAAAAATTAATTTAACTTACCTGCTTGAAAGCAAATTTCGTTGGTTTGAGGAAAACTACATTGATCATTCCTTGGATCTGAACTCAGAGGTAACAAATCTTCGTAAGGAGTTCTGTAAAATCTTAAACGACCTATAAAAGAATGTATAAGTGATTTTTATAGCGATTGAAAAAAAAAATCACAAAAAAATGTTGAAAATCCTAATGAAAAATTGGTGTTTGGGTAGAGACCACACTATTCACCCAAAAAAAAACCCGGATGATAATGTTAAGTCTATGGAGGCATTCTTTTCAAATATCTCGCCCAAATTTTAATATTTTTAAAGGATTTTTTTTTTTTTTTTGCATAGGATATCTGGGGATCAGGCAGGTTTTTACTTTTTCGATTTTGGTTTCATATTTTTCTTGAAAAATTACTGTAAATTTCGGAACCGGTTGAAACCGGTTCTGAAGTTGAAACTATCTTAATATAAAATATATATATAACCAAAATGTAAAAATTAGCCCGGTTGTAGATCGTCCTCAGATATCCTATGCAAAAAAAAAAAAAAAAAAAAAAAGTAAAAATACCAAATTTTGAGAGAGATACTTGAAAATAACGCTCCCATACTCTTAACATTATCATCCGGGAGTTTTAGAGTAACTAGAATGGCATCTTAAGAGGCTATTTCAGTCAAGCGAAAATACCTAATGTCTAATGCTAATCATATGCTAGAAATTTATAAAAGAATCTTAAATGTTGTTTTTTTAGGGTGGGGGAGGGGCATTAAATAGCTGAGGCCGATCCATACAAATATGGTGTTATACTTTTTCGATTTTGCTTTGAAATATTTTTGATGAGAACGTTTTCATTTTCGGAACCAGTTTTGAAAGTCATCTTCATATAAAAAAATCTGCAATCAAAATGGGAAAAATAAAATCGGCCGTCTTACAGATCGATCTCAGCTATCCAGACCAAGAAGAATAACTTAAAAACATTGAAATGCAACTGAGATATCTTTATAAATTTCTTCCATGGAATTAGCATTAGCAAGCGGGTCTTTTCACTTGACTGGCCTTTGAATCCTTCTGGTAAATCACGTGGCGACCTATCTATTTCCATGACTTAAAAGGGCCTGCACTAATCATGCCAAGAAACTAGGAAGCTTTTAAACTTATAGGAACATTCTTTTAAAGCTTCGCACTTTCATTTTAATATTTTAAAATGATTTATTTTATTTTTATTTTTTATTTTGACATCTCTGTCACTTTCTAGTTTTTTCTTTTTCGGTTTTAATTGCATTTTTTTTAAAATGAGGCTACTTTTAGTTTACGAACAGTTTCCAAAAATTAAATTAACTTCCTCAAAAAAAAAAAAAAAAAAAAAATCTAGTAGTTTGCACTTTTATTCATGAAATCTTTATTCGGCTGATGTCTGTCATTTTCAAATTCGAATTATAAGTTTACAAATCAAAATAATATGAGTATGTTAAATCCTTTTGGATTTAAGGGATCATATACCTACATATTCATTCAGATTTCAGTATGCTGTCAATTCCAGATCTGGACACCCTTCTCTCCTTGGCTGCATCACTGGAGACTAACACTGTTTTATTCCCCATATCTATCTTATTAACATATAGAATATATGCGAGATTAGGTTTAGGATCATAATTTTTTTTAACTCTATATTCTATTTGCTTGCATTAACTGAGAGCGCTGATATATCCATATATTTAAAAAAATCATCTAAAAATGGCAAAAAAAAAAAAAAAAAAAAAAAAAAAAAAAAAAAAAAAGAAAGTAACATGAGGAGAAGGGATTAGATCAATTACTGGAGAAAATGACTGCCCGAGATTCAATAGCATTATTTTGAAACGCCACGCCGTTTAGTTAAATAAAACTTTTACCTTACAAATATGATGTTGGAGATGCCAACATACTAATAAGAATGTACCCTTTTCTGTTGGTTCTGCGCCTAGCTAGCAATACAAAAATTGACGCAATTAAAAAACAAAATATTTTGGGCGTAATTCATAATTACAAAATTATATCGATAAATCATTTCACTGTTGCTGGGATTAAGGCTCATGTCCCTGACCGACGAAGCGTTAGCGAGCTATTGCTATTCCTATTTCTAATATCTGGTTTACATTTCGACATTTTTAATTTTTTTTTCATTGGATAGCTAAGGTGCATGCCGACATCATGCCTTTTTTACTTTTTCGGTTTTGGTTGCAGATATTTTTTAAAAAGGTACCTTTACTTTCCAGATACGTTTTGAAAGGGAAGCTAATTTTATATATATTTAAAAAAAAAACTGCATTCAAAATCGAAAAAATAAAAAAGGAGCGATGTAGAGATGCACCTCACCTATCCAATGCAAAAAAGAATTATTTAAAAATGTCAAAATGCAAACCAGATATTAGGAAATAACCTCCCCATAAGAATAGCATTGGCTCGCGAGCGCTTTGTTGGTCAGGGACAAGAGCCTTAACTTCGTCTCATGTTTGCCATAGAATTGTGGCTCATGCAGTTATTAATCTTGTGTTGCAGTGAAGACTTGCTAACACAGTATAACAGGTATAGAGTTTCCAGGCCGTGTATTGTCTGATTAGATCAATTGGATGCAAAATGAGAGCAAAGAATGATGAAATTTTGCCTAGATGTATAGAAAGAAGTGGATTCGAGCGATAGGCTTATTGACGTATAGAATTATAGGTAATAGAGTGAACAGTCAACACGATATAGTATAAGTGAAAAAAAAAATGATCATGCAGTAAAGTGTTAGCATTAATTAAGAAAAGGAAGTTTTTCTATAATATTTTCAACAATTTGATAATAGAGGTATAATGAGTCATAGTAACAATATTTTTAAAAATATGGAACGGTTCAAGAAAGTTACCTTCACGTACAGAAGTAGCTTTAGAGATCATTTTAGCTGATTTAAAGTCAAAGCTGTGGTTCATTTCTCGGCATTATTTTGTAATGGCCAATTTGTTAATTTATTTATGTGACATTTTGTGATAAGGAGCCACTAATATTATCCGCAAGTATCCCCATTTTATAACACAGGAGTCGTGGCAAAAAAAAAAAAAAAAAAAAAAAAAAAAAAAAAAATGTAGAAGCTTCATTAAACTACACATCAACTGCTCCAAAATAGTTTATTAATAGAGAGCGGGAAATTCATATAGAGTAACATTCTATCATAAAAACATAACTTCCGCAAGTCGTCTAAACCCGAATCGTCGAAAAAGAAATATTCCATCATCTCTGGGCCTCCTCATTTAAGTCAATAATAAAAAGCTTCTAGAATTTTCGATAATCTCTAACCACGATTCTTTTATGTAAACAGAATTTAGTGTCTAGCACCGAGGTTAAAAATAGCTCGAATTTTTTGCAGACGATAATTTTTATTTATTTCTATTTTAAAAGATTATTATTTAACTAATTCATAATAGAAATCAAAATTCGAATATGTTCTACAGACGATAATTAAAAAAAGAAAAGAAATGAATTTATTGATACGCAATAAATATCAAACGCGAAGAAAAAAGAAAAATAAATAAAAATAATGATATTTTTTGAAAGGTATGGTTTTGGAATAAATTTAATAGGACTTTCTTAAAAAAGGCTTGATAAAAACAGGGGGAAAATGAGTTTTATTGAGAAATTTAAGAAATAAAATTTAATTAAGAATATTTTTAATTTAGAGCCATTTTTTATGGATATTGGAATAAATGTTTTTTAAGGTGAATGAAGAATTTATATCGTTTCTATAAAGATTAAAAGATTAGATCTAATAAGTTGAACTATGTACGGAATATTGTTAAAAGGAAATTAATATAGCATAAGATTAATTTTGGCGAAAAAAAATTAAATTTGTAATATGTACATGAACACTTATTTTATATGTCAATCTATCTATCCCTCGAATCCATTTCTGCTGCATATTTATTCCAACCCATACCCATTCTTTTCACAGATGACGTCACTATGGATGCTACTGTAACTAAACTGCAATTACGTTAAAAAAAATCTGATTGCTATAACATTGTTTTATCTGGTAATATTGCACTGAACTATATGTATCATCTTAACTGTCATAATATATTACCTGTGCCATCATAGGTTCTCAAAGAGCGGGTCTGGTTTTCTGAAACTCCATAAACGACAGACGCATCAATGAATGAGGTCACTCCATTCGTCAACTGCTTTGGACCTGAATGAAGATAACACAATTACTAAAAAGATAATTTACTGATCCAGTCAGCTACAACTTCTCAACAGAAATCATTTCTTATTTGTGATATAGGGGAGACTAGGGCGGGTTGACACACTTTTTACAAAATGATTTTTTACTCTTTATATATAGAATAGAGTTTTCAGATTTCTCTTAGAAAAAACAAGTTGGAAATTGCACGTGAAGCGTAGCAAATGAGGTGCGTTCGTACGATAACGAAGTTTTAAAATATTCAGATCTTGCTGATATAGTAGAGCGTACTTTGGATACAGTATAGTGGTCGAAATCTTTGTGTTCCTATAAATATGCAGGGAGTGATTTTTATTCTACTTCATTAACGTATATCTTATTCATAAAATGTGAAGTAGTTCACTATAATTAAAACACCCCTCAAACAAAGTTTCCCCGTATAACATTGTTTAGTGGAATACATTTGTGTGGCCCTGTAATTTAATAATAAATATTCTTTGCATCACAGATTGTACAAAATGTATTTTTAGTACATATTTCATAGATTCATGTCAATTCTGTTATCTTCAAATGAGTGTAACACCATTAAAATGCATTTGGAACTTTTTTCAAATTGATCGTAATGTAACGGAATACTTTTGATTGTCCCTGTAATTGATCTATGCATCCGATTTTCATAACATTTGAAATGACTCGACAAAATTATGTAATAAATATACATTTTAAATTTCAAACGATTAAAATGCATTTGAAACTTTTTTCCCCATTGACGTAATGTAACAGAATCTCTTTGATTGTCCCTGTAACACTACCCAACATCAAAAATGTTTCGGGCTCAAAAATAGTTATTTCCGAAGTATTTTGTCTCGCTAAACACGAAAATCAACATAAAAAGTTGAGATTAGCTCTTGTTTTCAAGATAGGGACCAACTTGAAAAATCTCGCTATGGCTGTTTTATGGGAAATCGAATGTTCGGAAGTTGGTACTCCTAATAGCTGTAATTTCCCTCAACTGCATTCTCTGTGTAGAATCCAACCAGAAGTCAAGATCACAGAATACAGGGCTCATCACAAGAATCTTCTTCATTTCTTTGAAAAGAAAAGTTAATTCTTCATATCTTTGAGAACATGTTGTTGCTTGTACTGATGTTAATGGTTTGATGAATTCACTGAACATAATAACTATGATCCACGGAAGTGGAGATTATTTATAGATTCCTCTAAACTCAGTTTGAAAGCAGTCTTTCTACACAACGGCGACATTATTCCTTCCATTCCCATTGAACATTCTGATCACATGCAGGAAACTTACGAGAATGTGAAATTATTTCACGAGTCAATCAAATACGAGGATCATAAATGGCAGGTTTGTGGGGACTTGAAAGTAATTGCTTTACTCGGGAATGCAATTAGGCTACACCAAGTACTGCTGTTTTCTGTGTTTGTGGGACAGTTGAGATATAAACTCTCACTACATAAAAGACTAATGGCCTTCAAGAAATCTAAATCCCGAGGATAGAAATGTTCAAACATTCTGCTTCCACCCCTGCACACTAAATTGGAATTAATAAACTTTGTGAAAACCATGAACAAAGATGGAAAGGCTTTTCCAGTACCTTAAAACAAAATTTCCAAGACTGAGTGAATCAAAGGTTAAAGAGAGAATTTTTGTGGGCCCTAAAATACGCACAATAATGAAGGACCCTGCTTTTGATAAAGTTTTGGAAGGGAAAGAGAAAGCAGCTTGGTAAGCTTGCTGGGAAGGTGTGGTACGTGGATTTCTACGCAACAAAAACGCCGAGAACTACCAACAGTTGGTGAAAGAACTACTACAAAAGTACCATGACCTTGGATGCAAAATGTCTCTGAAACTTCATTTATTCCACTCCAATCTTGATTTTTTCCCTGAAACCTAAGAGTTGTAAGTGGTGAGCACGGTGAAAGGTTGCACAAAGATATCTCAGTAATGTAACACAGTCGTTGGGATGAGTCAATGCTGGCCGACAACTGTTGGACTGGTACAAGAGATGCTCCGGCGTTGACATACAAGAGGCAATTCAAAAGGAAACGTTTGCAAGAATAGGCTAAAAACAACCATTGCTTTTTGAAAAATGAACATTGTTTAGTGAAACATATTTATTATATTGTATTTATTACATAAGAATTTTTTTCTTCTTCAATTTGCTTTTAAATGGATGTGTGGGATGTTGTGTGTCTTTCTCAAGTGGGCTGTATTGTATCCAGGGCCGTAGCTAAGGGGGCGCTATGGGTGGCTCAGCCCCCCCTAAAATATTTTGAACCCCCCCCCCCCCCCCCTGGAAAAAGTTCCAAGGTCACTAAATGTTCCGAAAATTCAAATGAAATTCTGCCCAAAAATCTAATTTAGTTTTGAGACCCTTTCACAGTTTTGCCGAGTTACTAACTTGTATCTAAAATACGTGTTTCAACACTCCCTCATCCTATTGGTACATATGAAGCTAACAGGATGTTTAATTTTGCACCAGTTATGCACTCAAAATTTTCATCATCATATATTTTTCTTAGCATAAAATGAAGTTATTACGACAGTTTAATGAGAAACATAGTACCTACAATGTGAATATGCACTAATTTATCTTTCTGCATTAGAAAGAAAACAAAAAAATATGAGCCCCCCCCCTATATTCCCCTGAGCCCCCCCCTATCGTACACTTCTAGCTACGGCCCTGATTGTATCTTGAAAACAAGAGCTAATAAAAAAATTTTATTTACATATTCATTTTTTTCAACCCCAAATTAGTAGGAATTGACTATCTAGAACCAGGAAACTGCCAAAAATATTTTTTTGTTGGCTAGTGTAATTGATCTATCCATCCGATTTTCATAAAATTTGAAATGACTAGACAAAATTATGTAATAATTATATATTTCAAATTCCAAACGATTCGGTTGGATAATTTTTGCGTTGTTATATGCGGACGGACAGACAGACAGACGGACAGACGGACGGACTGAGCGACAACAATAGGTGCTACGTATTTACATAATTACGAATGCACCTAAAAAACGGAAGATTTTGATTGAGAATGATTTGTTTTGATTTCAACTTTGATTAACTTTGATTAACTTTTGATTAACTTTGTTTAAGTAAATTTTCAAACATTTGAGCATATCCCGCTTTTAAAATTAATTGAATGCCTTGCAAAATTAATTGAATTGTAGAAACAAAAATAAATGAATGCATCCTACTGCTCATTGTTGATCATGAAAATTTTAGCAATGGACACTATACAAAAATAAATGTTTGTATTTTAAGTATAAAAATGAGATAATAAATCAAACAAAAGAAAAAAACTTAATATACAGATCCGGTATACTAATTTTTAAATTTTGTAATGTAGATACTTATAGTCTACAATAATGTAAAGTTCAGATGATCTAAACCTACCCAAGACATAGTGAATGTACAATTAATGTCGCATAGGGGGAAAACATTTAGTGATGTGCGATTGTTTGACAGTACAGATCTTATGTTTATAAATTTCCAAGTTGCGGCCTCTATATCTATTTTAAATTTAAGACTTCTCGACAGTGAAGAATCCCATTCTACTGCTTTTTCAACAAGTTGTTGTCGAAAAAACAATAATTTAAAATTTCTCCAACAATTTTTGTAGGAAATATTTTGCAAGCAAATAAAAAATTTTATTTTAGAAAATTTAGTAAATCGAAAAAAAAAAAACGGCATAAAAAAATAAAGGAAATAACTAATCTATATTTTTCCTTAACACAAGCGCTGAAGTTCTTGCAACTTAGGACATACAGTAATGCAGTAGGCTATTCAGTACATAAGCGACAGTGTAACGTAGTTCAAAGAATTGTTAAAACAAAGTGAGTTTACTTTGTAAAATAATACTCTTTATAGAACAAAATACGCGAATAACAAAGTTTAGTGTTCCCGAATGTTGAAATGTAACCGCATTTTTTATTTCGGGAATAATCAAAACACGCGAATGATGAGGGGTTACGTTAGTTTAAATCCCGTAATTAGTTTGTGCGTAAGTTTTATAAGCATTTTATGATTTACCTACTGCTTTTACTCTTGCAATAAATTATAAAGAAATTATTTTAGTATTTTAAATTCATTATAATGCATTACTACATTGAAATTTAAATTTCCCCCCCGTCAAATTCATACATTTAGTGTAAAGATGGCAGTTTTTTTAGTTCGTTGTTCATATATTACTCACAGTGTAAAGATCACTTTTTAATAGAATAAAAATAAAACAAAATAATTAAAACAAAAGATTTTGTAAAAATCACCTTAAAATAAATGAAGCAAGAAGCGTTTCGAGTGAAAATAATACAGTTCGTCATCAGCAGAAGTAGATAGGTGCCTGTAAGGGCACAAGGTTAAAGACTGAAGGTAAACTGAACGACAAGGTAAACAGAAACAGGTAAACTGAAAGACAGAGGTTAGAAATTTAAAAGAGTGCGACAGGTAGCGCTAGTTGAAAGAGCAATTACTGAAGACGAAAGTGATGCCAAAATAAAAACAGAGAAAAAGTTTTAAAAAAATTAAAAAAAGGAAAAAAAGTGGTAAATAATAATAATAATAAATGAAATAAATTGAATAATAAAGAAAATTAAAAAGTAAAATAATTAAAAAATAAAAATAAATACTAGTAATAATAATAATACAAAATTTAAAAATAAATTAAAAAACAAAACAAATTAAAATAAATAAAATAAAATAAAATAAAATAAAACTTTTTATATTTAATGAAAATGTACAAGAGACGAGAGAAAGGAACTACATAAGTAATTTCCACGCAGAAGAAAGGGAAGGAGATGATGAGAGATCATCGACAAGATTATCAGAGTTTTTATAAATAAAATGGAGTTACAGGGAGTGTAAAGTTACCTAGTGTGCTAGTTGGGCAGGAAGCAGATCGAGCGAAATTGATGCACGTCACTCCGAACTGCGAATAGAAGGGATCATCACTTGATGCGGAAATGGGTGCGCAGCTAGGTTGACTTCCATTTGCTAGTGGACAGCATAATATCGCTTCCGGAACCGCACGATTGACTGAAACTGGAATAAAAGAATTAATTAACTGAAAATAAAATAAAAAGAATAGTGCCTTGTTAAACTTATGGCAATAAGCTCACATATTATTCACATTAATTGTATATCACAGCTTTATTTTCTTTAAGGAATAGAGCCCCCCAGGGGAATTAGCTCATCGATTTCCATCCTTGATACTTAATGCGTGTACCCCCAAAACTGATCTGGGATACATTTATCATAATCAATTTATATACAAAATTCAAAGCAAATCGGATAATTGTGCAAAAAGCCCCATTTATTTAATTTAAGAGGGCTATGCCCCGTTCTCCCCTTTATATTTAATCATTACACCCCCAAAACTATTCAGGTATTCTCCTTATGAGAAAGATCCTATATCCAAAATTTAAAGCAAATCGGGTAATTTTGCATAAATCTCAATTTATATAATTTAAGAAGGGGGGGAATCGGAAAACCCCCCCTTTATACCTAACAAAAGAATCCCAAAACTAATCAGAGAAGCGTCTTATAAGCATGAACTTACATCCAAAAATTGAAGCAAATTGATTCTGTATGAAAAATTCATTTATCTAAATTAAGAGGGGTAGCCCCGAGATCCCCCTTTATATTTAAATTAGTGGGCTATCCCCCGTTCCTACCTTTATATTTAATCATTACACCCCCAAAACTATTCAGGTATTCGCCTTATCAGAAAGAACCTATATCCGAAATTTAAAGCAAATCCGACATTTTTGCATAAATCCCGATTTATCTAATTTAAGAGGGGAGGATATCCGCCCATCCCCCCCTTTATACCTAATAAAATAATCCCAAAACTAATCAAAGAAACGTCTTATCAGCATGAACTTACATCCAAAAATTGAAGCAAATCTGTTAATTCTGCATGAAAATGCTGCATGAAGAGGGGTAGCCCCCACATCCCCCTTTATATTTAAACAATGAATTTCCAAAACAAATCAGAAAAACATCTAATCGGATTAAACCTATATCCAAAATTTGAAGCTAATCGGTAAATTCTGCGCAAAAAACTTATTTACTTCAATAAAGAGGTATTATTCCCTTCCCTCCCCCTTTATACCTAATAAAAGAATCCCAAAACTAATCAGAGAAGCGTCTTATCAGCATGAACTTACATCCAAAAATTGAAGCAAATCTGTTAATTCTGCATGAAAATGCTGCATGAAGAGGGGTAGCCCCCATATCCCCCTTTATATTTAAACAATGAATTTCCAAAACAAATCAGAAAAACACCTAATCGGATTAAACCTATAGCCAAAATTTGAAGCTAATCGGTAAATTCTGCGTAAAAAACTTATTTACTTCAATAAAGAGGTATTATCCCCTATTCCTCTCCATACTTTATACTTAGACAATGACCATTAAAAACTAATCATGCAGGCGCCTCTTCAGAATGGTTCTATAGCTAAAATTTGAATTAAATCTGATAACCTACTTATCTATCTATCTATCTATAATATAAAGGCCAAACGTATCTGTTCTTAACTCATACGTCATTTTTGAATGGCAACACTTTCCGATGAAATTTCGCTTTTGCAATTTTCGCTACTGCAAATTTTTAAACTTCTAGACGTCCTACATTTTTAATCTTTGCACCGTTGAACAGGGAAAAATATGTACTTTTAAATGTGATATTGTTGGAAAACAGTATCTCAATTTATTTTTGATATACAGTAAAACCTCCATAACGGACACTCCCGAATAGCGGACACCTCTATTTAACGGACAATTTACCGATCCCTACTCCCAAAATCTAAATTTTTGTATGTTTAACCTCTGAATAACGGACATTCCGAATAGCGGACAGTAATTTTTGCGATAAAGTATGAGAAATTGTTTTTTAACGAAGAAAAAAAAGTAAAAAATCTCTAAATTTGTCAAGGCAATGTGTCGAAATTTTGTGATCACAGATAAATGTAGAGAGTGGGCCGGCCACCAGGGCCTTCCCTCCCAACTCCCACGTCCAGTATTAAATTCAGGGGATGGTGCGGGGAACATTATCCTCCCGGAGCACCAGACTGCAACTCCCTCTTCACTCTCCTCCGGAAGATTTGCGATTTTTTGCTTTTAAAAAATGTCAAAATATAAAACTTTTTTTTTTTAAGATGATTTAGGAAAATAAAACCAATTGACATGGTTAAAACTTCACACTGAAACAAACAAACATTATAATCTTTAAATGCTAAAGGAAACTTTTTACATACATTTTTTTCGTAAGAATGTAATAAACAGTGCATAAAGCAATGTGCCATTTTATTTCAATTTTATTGCTTAAAAAATAGTTTTAATTTCTGATTAATCATATGTTAGAATTTTAGGATGTATAAAAATTAATTAATGAAACTTTAAGCATTTCTTAGCAATTTTTGAGTCTCCGAGGTTTTTCCCAATAGCGGACATCTCCGAATAGCGGACAGTTTCCGCGCTCCCAAGATGTCCGTTATTTGGAGGTTTTACTGTATTATTATTATTATTATTATTGTTGTTGTTGTAGTTTTTAATTCAGTTTTTCTGGAGGGTGTAACTTGAATGCTTCATTTCTGAGCGAAATAAAGGCAAAATAGCCATAAAGTAAAAAGGAGGAATAGAAAGGAATTATGATGTCTGGGGGTGATGCAAAAAATGTAAACCTGAAATCTGCTACATTAAGCCCAAACACAACCCGTTCTTTCTCAAAGTAGAAGAAAACTTTTAGTATTGCAGTTTTTAGTTTCTAATAAAATAAAATGCTACTTTACAATGCTTAAATATAAGCAGATCATTTAGACCTATTAAAAGGGGGAAAATGAAGGTATATGAATCAATATATAATCGATATGTGTTGCAGAGTTCCTTAAATGACGAAATCGCTTTTTTGTTGGGTTTCTGTACATGTTTCTGTGCTTTTCTATACATGTTGTTTAAGACTTAATCGTAAAAGTTGAACGCTTTAGCTGATGCAAAAGACGTTATTATATATATATATATATATACATATATATATATATATATAAACATGTGTTTAACGTCTTAAAATTTAAATATATTTTGTAGAGTGAAACATTTTAACTCCATTGACTTTCAAATTTTTCACAGGTGGAAATGTTTCACTTTTGAAAACAACATCTACCCTATTAAAATCCGACCCTATGTATGCTGTATGCATGTGACGCTATCTTCTCCAATCCCGGAAACGGAGAGAAACGTCGCGTTTATTTTGAATTGAAGGAAAAAAATCCCGGGATCCCGAGTTGCCCATTCACATCGCGAAATTCCAATTAGTTGGTAAGTTATTAATTAAAAACGTCAAAATTTTAATTACTTTGTCCCTGTATGTGTGCACAGTGTTTGCACACGTCGATGAAGATCCCTTCGGAAGTCAACTGATAATGAATGAGAAAAGGAGAATATTTTTTCTTTTTAAAATTGCCATCGCGGGCGTTCTAACAGAGTCGAACAAAAAACAATGAGATTTTTAAATAGATTATTCTTTTCTTGGACTAATAATCTGTTTTTTTAATTCACAATTTTTTCGATTTTTTTTTTTTCGAATTATTTACGAAACATCGATTTTCAGTCCTTTTTTAGCATTTTCCAACAAAGTTGAAAAGTGCTTATGCATTCGGTTTGTCTGGCCGTCTGTCCGTATATTCTCGTAAATATACTCGGATTGCCATGGAATTTTGGGACGTTATTCAGATTTACCTTATCATGAACCCTATTGAAAATGAAGTTTCTACCATGATTAATTAATTTACAGGGACAGTCAAAAGTTTTCCATTACATTACGGCCTATGGGGGAAAACGTTTCAAATGAATTTTAAAGTTTAGAACACTTTCCGAAAGTTTGAAAAATGCTTATGCATTGTTTGAAAAGTGCTTATGCATTCGGTTTGTCTGTCCGTCTGTCCGCGCTCGAACACCTGTAAATATACTCGAATTGCCCTGAAATTTTTGTACGTTATTGACTTTTGCCCTAGCATAAACCCTGTTGAAAATAAAGTTTCTACCATGATTAGTTTAATTACAGGGAGAGTCAAAAATTTTCCATTACATTATGGCATATGGGGAAAATAGTTTCAAAGGCGTTTTAAAGATGTTACGCCCTGTCAAACATATTAAAATTTACATGCGTTTAAGAGGTGCACTAAAATATGCGGTGAAAATATAGCTATTATTCCTTTACAGGGCCACACAAAAGAATTCCATTGGATAATGGTAAAGGGGGAGAATAGTGTGCGACATTTAAAAAATATGTTAAATTGTGTCATGTATAACAAAATTGATATATGTCACAGAGGCTTAATATAAATTATACGATACTGTCTTGCATAATATGAAGTATATTGCATTTACAGGGACACACAAAAGATTTCAAATAGTATATTCCTTCCGACGGACTGTATATGTTTCCGATGATGGCTAATGGATGGATGTAATACATTTTAAAATACATATTTAAGTTTCACTAAATCTTTGTACATTGTAATGGTGTGTATAAATATTCTAGTTGATATACATGGCTATCCAAAAGAGCTCGCCAACGTTACTCAGCATGAGTGTAAATTACTTAAATTATGTAAATTTTCCCATTTTATAATATGTATATCAACTGACAGATCAAATACAGGATGTTCAAAACTATTGGAATACATATTTGGCTATATACCTTTATTTCCCTAATTAACGAAGTTTTGTTAAAGATCTCATGAAGTGTTGGAAAGTGCTTCATAATCTATGCTTAACGCATGATTTTTCGTACTTGTTCAATATTTTTGAGGAATGCATTTTTGATTTCCAATCCTGAGAGTTCTAAGAAAATCTGACAAAAAACGATGCCGGATTCTGAATTTTCATTCGTTTCTAAGAGCGACATCGTAATTTTTTTTTTTTTTTTTTTTTTTTTTTTTTTTAAATTTCGACTTTTTGCAATTTTTTTCCTAAAGTTTATTATTATTCAGTTTCCACAAGTAAATATTTTTTATCTCCCAAAGTTATTGCACTATCGACTTGCTTTAAAAAAGAAAAAAAAAATGTGTGTTTTAACATTGGCTAACTATTTGTAAAAGATATCAAAAATCGGTTGCGTGGTTGGTTGGAAAATGATAGATAAGCGATTAAGAATAAACATTTTATATCTCGCCGATTTTTTGGCATTTTCACTCAAAGTTTCTTTTTGCTCTTTATTGAAACAAAATTTAAGAGAATTCAAAAATTTGAAAGAATTTATTGAATACTTTTTTTAAAGAAAATTAATTTGCATGAATGCGATGACGAAACGAAATAATTACAAGAAATCTATTGAAGAATGATTTTGGAATCATGCCAAAAGCGAGTTGCTTCTCTTCTAAATTCAAAATATTTCAGGGGACTTTTATGTTTTTTTTTTGCTTAAATATATATATATATATATATATATTACTTTATAAGTCATCACCCAATTCACAGATATATTTCGTGTTCTTCAAGTTATCTTTAAATAAACCGACCAGCGTAGCGGGCGAAGGCCGCTAGTCTACACTATTAAAATCCGACCGTATGTATGTATATATGTATGTGACGCTATCTCCTCCGATCCCGGAAACGGAGAAATGTCGCGTTTGTTTTGAATTGAAGGGAAAAAAATACCGGGATCCCGAGTTCTCCATTCGTCTGTCTGTCCGTCCGCCCACCCGTCTATCCGCATATAACAACTCAAAAAATATCCAACCGAATCGTTTGAAACTTAAAATATATAATTAATAGATAATTTTGTCGAGTCATTTCAAATTTTATGAAAATCGGATGCAAACTTCAATTATAGAAACAATCAAAAGGATTCCGATACATTACGGTCAATGGGGAAAAAAGTTTCAAGTGCAGTTTAATGGTCTTACACTCTTTCGAACATAATAAAGTTAATATGCATCTATGAAGTATATACTACAATATACATTCTGTACAATATGTGGTGCAAATTATATTTCTTATAGATTTACAGGGCCACACAGAAATATTCCGTTGCATACTTATATTTTGAGACATTGTTTTGTATGCATTTTAATAGTATTAAACCATTTAATACTAACAATTAAACTATTTAATGCCCGTCTGTCCGTCTAAACCGACCAGCGTAGCGGGCGAAGGCCGCTAGTATATAATTGAAATCATACACTGATTAAACGCAATGTTTTAAAATTTAGCCCGTCTTTGTGTAAAAGCAGTAACATGCAGTGTGCATCATCAGATTGGAAGTTTTTGTCCAAAATATTGCAACTTATAATAGAGAACTTGAAGATTCTCTCCGGGTTGAATTTTCTTCGCCGAGTTAGACAAGCAAAAAATAATGATCTTGGGTTTAAATTCCAGGTTTAAAATAATGTCCTGTTGGGCCAAAATTTTTGGCTAAAAATTTTTCTACCATAATAAAATTTTATTGCTATTTTTTAAGACATTCTATTGTAATTTTATTAAAATAACATAATTTTCTTAATGTAATTCTTTATAATTTACAGTTAAACTTACTAGAGCAGACGATTTTTTCTGTTCTTTTTTGTTATCTATCATTTTACCAGAAAGAAAATGCAAAAAAAAAAAAAAAAAAAGGTTTTTTGTCTGTCTATTTTTATTTTTATTTTTTTTTCTTTCTATTATCAACTATAGCATTTATACAACCATATAATGTGCACAGATTTAGTGAAACTTAAACGCGCATATCATAATTAAAATGCATTTCATCCATCAGCCATCATCGGATACATATACAGTACTTCGGAAAGATTATACTGTTTGAAATTCTTTGTGTGTCCCTGTAAATGCTATGAACTTCATATTATGAAAGACTGTATCGTATAATTTATATTAAGTCTCAGTGACATATATCAATTTTATTTTATATGAAACAGTTCAATATATTTAAAATATGTCGCACACTATTTCAACCTTTACCATTATCTTATGGAATCCTTTTGTGTGTAAATGTATATTAATAATAGCTATATTTTCACCGCATATTTTATAGAATGTATATTTTAGTGCACTCGTAAATGAATATAAATTTTAATGTGTTTGTCAGGGTGTAACATCTTTAAAATTCCTTTGAAACGATTTTCCCCGTAGGCCGCAATGTAATGGAAAACTTTTGACTCTCCCTGTAAATAGACTAATTATGATAAAGACTTCATTTTCAATAGGGTTCGTTCTACGGTAAACATCAATAACATTCAAAAATTTCAGGGCAGTCCGAGTGTATTTATAAGAGTTAGAGCGTGGTCAGATGCCCAGACAAACCGAATGCATAAGCCCTTTTCAACTTTTTTGGAAAGTGCTAATAAAAATAACTCTGTTAATTGTTTTAAGATTAGCGTGCCAGCGTTTCATACGATTATTGTAAGCTTTTAATAGCTAATCTTATTTAATAATAATAATAAAAAAAAAATGATGCACTAGGTGATTTCAATCATTATCTATATGAGAGAAAGAGATGAACTAAACACAGATAAGATTAAAAACATGCATTTTAACCCCACTTTCAATATTACCATGCTGATTGATATAATAAAGAAATAAACATTACTATTGTTACTTAGTGGTGTTTGTGCTATATCATGTGTCAAAAGCTGTCCGAAAAAGATGTACATGTGAGAGACATGGCTTGAAGGCCTGTTGGAATCGTAATGCACATTTAATGAAAGCCTTCTTGGTCTTGGAAGCCTTTGTCCATCCACTGAAACACGGAATCCTGAGGTGCCTGTAGGCAAAAAATATAAGATCTTTGAAAATCAGTAAAAAGAAAAAAAAAAGAAAAAGAAAGAAAGAAAAGAAAAAAAGAAAAAAAAAATTACTCGCCACAAAATAAATAAGTAAATAAAAAATCCCCCCCCCCCATTAAAAAAATTGTAATTTAACAAATTACAATGACAATTTGGAAAATAATATTTTCAAAGACTGTATTTTAGACTTATAAATTATTTCTATATTTTATAAAACAATAATAACATCATTTTTATGATGATCACAATATATTTTTATAAAATATTTTTATTCAAAATATAAAATACTTTTATGTTAGCTTCGCGATGCGATAAATCGCCAAATATTGTCCTCAATAACATATTGCATAATTTCACTTAAAATATAAAATTTTAACCCTCTTAATTTAGAAAGTATATAAATATGATTAAAAAGAAATGGCGCATCTAATATTTGTCGAAAATTAAATAAAAATCATGCACACGTGACATTATAATTCCCTTTTATATTTTAACAGAACAGTTTAAGGTTACTGTAAGTTATGATTCGTGTTATAGCCAACATAGACGTCAGAACACATTACCGTTATCATTGTCTTTTTACGCGTGAAGGTTTCGCTATGGTACTCCATTGAGAAATCTGGTAATTTTTTTAATTCGGTATTCGAAAAACGGCTTAATCATTAGATTTTAAATTCATATTTAAAAAAAAAAAAAAAAAAAAAAAAATTAGCCTTTTAATGTAGTTTGCCTAACAATTATCTGAAAAATACTTTCCGAGCTGTTAATGTTTCTGTAACTTCAACTGTTTCATTTTCCTAGATTAGTCTGTGGCAACGATTAGCGAAAAAGCCAGTCGTCAGCAACATGTAGCTTTTTATTAGGCCGCCACACACCAGTGAGACATTGAACGTAAAAACGTGCGACATGCGACAATTTCACCCTGACAAAAAAAAAAAGAAAAAACCGGTTTGATTGCGTCCTGTTGCACGAATTTTGACGCATGTCTCACTGGTGTGTGGCGGGCCTTAAAGAGCATGATGTTTGCATTCAAAAGACAATGTAGTAAATTCTTACCTCTGTAATTAGGTGGCAACAACCTTGGTTGACAATTCATTGCACTTCCCCATCTTGGATTTCGAAGATTATTGCACCTGCCATCTATTGTGCGATATCTAGAATAAGGATTGCATCTTTCTGCATCTTGCATCCCGCTATTGATGAAAGGTAACTCATTGGTGGAGCCATAACTGGCGAATTTAAATTTAACATAGCAAGAAAATAAGTTTTAACTGCACTGTTAAAAATAAATCTGTGAATTCCAGGTGAAACTACCGGCAGCAATGTAGCCGAACTTTTACCGTTCCGTTAGTAGATTTTCCGTTGTGGGAAATACAAGAAGGGAAAACTCCGGTGTAAGATGGTGTATTTTGTGACGGCCGATTATCTGCACCAGGGATATAGGCCCGGGGGAGGGATGCCCTTCGTGGGAGTCTTTCTAAGGGAACCTAACCCGTATTTACGCAAGGTTCGAAGAAAACCACGAAAACTCCGAACGGTTAGGCCGACGGCCGCGATTGGGTTCGAACCCAGCACCTGCCGTCTACCAGTTGAGAGCTCCGGTGTAAGAATCAGTAACTTTTCGTTACAAAGTTTGATTTATAATAGTAATAATTTAATATAATTTTTAAAAATGATTTACCGATTAATCTTCAAAGAATTCGAAATCGCCGAGGGATTTTAAGCTGCTATGTTATTTTACTTAATTGTTATTTTGGATAATTTTGTTCACGCCGTCCTCAGGATCGAACTCGGGACCTTCAGATTGCGGAACAAATCCTTAGGAACTGAACCAAAGTTGCTGATGCTAAACAATACAAAGTATGTCTTTTATGAGTTAGTGGGAAAATCTGTTGTGCTTCTTAAAGATTTCCTTTCAAATATATTCCTTAGAATGTTTGTAAACGGATTATTTTAGACTGATGCATAATACTTATTATTTTTTTAAATCATTTTTAATTTTTTAAATAGTTTAAATTAAAAAAAAATCACTGTTTGAAACCACTGTTTTTTTTATAAAAATTTTTTTATTAACAATTTTTTTACAATATATATATATATATATATAGACCTTTTTTTTTTAATTGTCGTACACTATTTATTTCTTTACTTATTTATTTTTCGGCTAATAAATTAAAAGATTTTTAATAAGAAAAAAAGAGAAAAATAAACAGAAAAATGTAATTTAAAAGGAATTTTTATGTTTTCATTATTCCATGGCGCCAATGGGACTCAAACCCACAATCTGCGCTCGCAGGCGATTAGCGGTGTGGTGCCTTGGCCACTCGGCCATGGAGCTCCCCACACAACTGAGTGTCTCCGTTTTTTGTTTTTATTTCCATCCGTTTCGTTTTTTTTTTCAGGAAATATGATGGAACTTTGTGATTTGTAACGGAAAATAACCTTTAGTTGTTAAAAGGGAGATTTTCTGTGAAATTCAGGAAAAAAAATTGTTCGTGAATTTCAGAATTTTTTTAACAGTGTGGTGTTAATCAATCAAACAGTTATATAAACATCTTAAACACATCATAAAATATATTAAAAAGCGCGAGGCCTTTTGAAAGAAATAAGTCTTTTTTCATCAGACCCAAAAAAAGATCTCCGACTACAATGAATGCAGCGGCACGACTGCATTCATAATAGTCGTGCCGCTGCATTCATTGTAGTTGGACGTGTTTTTTGCCCCTGACGAAGAAAGATTTTGTTCTTTCGAAAGGCCTCGCTCTTTTTAATATATTTTATGGCGTGTTTAAGAAGTTTATATAACTATTTAATAATGCAAAACAGTGAATGTATAAACGTTAATAAACATATCAGCAAAATAATTTTGCGTTTCTCACATGAAAAATTTATTGAACAATTGACATACTGTCTGCGCTCTGGCTCTCAGAAATACTTTCTTCAATCCACAGAAATTTTCTGGCAGCAGTGCTTCCAGAGTTTTTACGTTAATTAACGAACATCCGTTTTTTTTCCTCCAATACAGGAGGCAAATATCCGTCAACTGAAAAAGTTGAGAAAGAAATGAAAGTTGCTTGTGCTGGATTCGAACCAGCCGCCTAAGTGTTACGATACGAACGACTGGATAAATTTCTTTAAAAAGCTTTTAACTTTGAAGTTAAAAGGACTCTCGAGTCGCTGAAATACACTCGGATGATAATGTTAAGTCTATGGGGACGTTATTTTCAAATATCTTATTCAAATTTTAATACAATGTATATAGAGGAACTATTTTTTTAATTAGACTTTTCGTATTATTTGACTATTTTTGCCTTTATATTAGAATTCGTTAAACATTACAGTCCATAAATCGACACAGTGTTCTTCCTAAAAACTTACTTGTTATGGAACTGGTTCGTAGCTTCTCCCATAGGCCATTGTGTCAGATGCCTTTTTTTGATCCGGAGTTTTGTGGCAAAATTCCCGATCGAACCTGGAACAGAATTGAATTCAAATGCATGAATCTAGCTGAAACAACAGGAACAAAATGACATTAATAATTTAAAAAGGTTTTTTTTTTCCGAGAATTTTGTTGATAAATAAAACAAGCTTTTTTTTTTTCGCATAAAAATCAAAAATAACTATACCGTAACAAAAAAAAAAAAAAAAAAAAAAAAAAAAAAAAAGCTACAGAAAACTTTAATTTTACAAAAGAATTTAGTAAAATTACTAAAATTTTATCTCTAATCCTAGTTGCCGTTACTTAAAAAGTTGTACGATTTTCTTAAAAAATTCTTAGTAACCATAATTTTTTTTTATTCGCAGCGCAAATCTGTATCTGTAACGTTGAACACTTAAGAATATCTAATGTATATACACACACATATACACACACAAAAACAAGAGCAGAAATTGAGATTCGCAATTTGGCGAATCTAATAGCTTGTTTACTCGCGAAATGAAGAATTTAGTCGCAATTTGGTGCAATGACGAGCGGCATCGAGAACCTTGGACAGAATATGAAGTTTGTGAAAATGTACACATTAATGTTTTAGATATAGTTTCAGCGGATATCGTGAAAAATACACCAGAGCAGTGTCATCTCTTATCCGATAAGCTTGAAGTTTTAAAAATTCCGTGCATTTATTCTTCAGATGTAGTTCTCGTGAAAATCGCAAATAGTCATAATAGTGGTATCTTTTGGGCGATTTGCGCCGAATCTTTAAATTTAAGAGTAAACTTTAACAGAAAATGAAGTTTTATAAAATGTCTTGCATTCTTTATAAGAATTCAGCAATCACCGAAATTGTGAGAAATGTAACATAGAAGCGCCACTAGTCGAACGATTTATACCAAAAACTAATCGGCTCCAATTTATGTCAACGTCTCAGTGAGCCTTAAGCTTGATTAAATTCTGTGCTTTAGTTCTTGAGATAGAGCGTCCACAAAATTTTTGTTATACAGGGAACCCCCTCTCAACGGTGGCCAATGGCTAATTTATAAACCGTTAGTCATAGATATAGCTATCTATCTATATTATAAAGGCCAAACGTAGCTGTGCGTAACGCATACCTCATTTTGGCAACACTTTCCCCTGCAATTTCGGTTTTGCAATTTTCGCTACTAAAAAATTTTACACTTCTATGCATCGCACATTTTAAATTTTTACACCGTCGGATAGAGCAAAAAATTTACTTTCAAATGCAATTTGTTTGAAAGCTGTATCTCGATTTCTTTTTGGGATATCCCTTTTGGGATTATATTTCCCTTATATTTCCCTTTTGGGATTTTTTATAGTTTTTAGTATCAATTTCGCAATTGTGGCAACAGAATCACTCCATTTTCTCTTAAAATAAAAAATAAATAAATAAATAAATAAATAAATAAATAAAATTCGCAACACTTTCCCTTGCAATTTCGGTTATCCAATTTTTGCTACTGCAAATTTTACACTTCTAAACATCGTACATTTTTCATTTTTACACCGTCGTATAGAGAAAAAAATGTACTTTTAAATGCAATTTGTTTGAAAACTATCTCAATTAAATTTTGTGATATAATTTTTTTAACAATTTTTAGTACCAATTTTGTAATTGTGGCAACAGAAACACTCTATTTTCTCTTAAAAATGAAAAATAGAAAAAAAAGAAAGAAAAAAAGAAAAAAAAAGGAATTTAAATGCTTATACTATTTTAAAAATATCGCCTGTTATAAAATCCGGTGCATTTCAGTTTTATTTCGCTTAATAATTTGAATAATTGAGTTTTAAAGTATTTTGTTAATTTTAGCTGAAAATAATATTTGTTTGAGAGTTAGATTGACCAATATAAGACACATTTTTTACTGTAACTAATTTTGCAGATTTATTTTAAATCAATGAAACAGTTCTTTTTTAAAGATTTCCTTTCGTCAAATTTCGACGGGTTCCACCTCATACTTCTAATTTAAAAAATGCTTTAAAAAAAGGTAAAAAATTGTTTTAAAGCGATTTAGGTCAAAAAAAATTATTTTATTAAAAGGTTACGAAAATTAACTTTTTACACGGTCTCCCGATCCTATAAGTGATATTTAGTAAATTTTTTCCACTACTCTAACAAGTAAAACAAGTTGGAAATTGCAGGTGAAACGTAGCAAATGAGGTGCGTTCGTACGATAACGAAGTTTTAAAAATATTCAGATCTTGATGATATAGTAGAGCGGACTTCGGATACAGTATAGTAGTCGAAATCTTTGTGTTTCTGTAAATATGCAGTCTTTTCAATACTTCACAGTGAATGCAAGCAAAAGTTGAATTATATTTAGTATACAGATAAAAGATACGCATAACTATATATGATATAATAAGTACTGGATACATAATATAAACATTGATAAACAAAAAGGAAAAAAAAATTGTGCACACAGCACAGGACCTCAAAAGAGGGATGCAAAGCACGCCCATAGACAGGTGGGGCCCTAAATCTTTTTTTTTTTTTTTTTTTTTTTTTTTAATTTGATAAAACAAGTATTATGGCGTCAGTCTAGGACTTCAGCCCTATAGGAGGAGGGAATTGTGAGACTCACATAGCACGAAGGTATATGAGTCCCTGCTCCCCCAAGATCATAGTGATCTTCCAAGGAGCACACGTCAAGTGATCGAAAAAAAATTTAATTTGTGAATTGAACTGAAAAAAAAAAACAATTCGAGAGTATTCGATAATATAATTAAGTTGGAGACCTAAGGGCTCTAATTTTGAACGGAAACCAAACTTCAAGAAAGGGAAGAATTGAAACAAAAAAATAAGCAATTCAGAGTGACGCAGGAAAACTTTTCATTATTTCTAAACTACAACTGCAACTAATTCAGAGGGTAAAAGTAATTTATGTTGTTACTAAATATACTTATCAGCATTATAATAATCATTTTTGAAGTAAAAATATAACTCATTGTATATTTAAAGTGAATGACTAATCTTTCATACGTGTAATTGGGGTATGTTTACTTTTATTACAAACAAAACTGCCTCTGACAAGATGCCTTTTGTTTTAATTCAGGTAGAAGACCTGTGTATCAAATGAGTTGAGAAAAAAAACAACTTACTCAACACCAAACAGAAGTGTAAAATGTAATTGAAGAAAGTGAAATAATTTAGAAAAATAAATAACTCAACCTTAATGTGAAATGAAAAGAAGTTATGTGAAAAAGTTGTTACTTAAGTTAATTACCTCTTTGTTTTTCTTTTAACAAAGTGAAAATGACATGAAGAATCATGTCATTACCAAAAAATGAGATGTAGAATTTAAATTAGATGAACAAAATACGTGTAAAAAAATGTTCATGCTGAAAACCATTAAGAATGAAAAGAATATTACCGAAATGAAATTAAAACAGAAATGGATTTTATCTGCCTGATTCAAAAAAAAAGCAAAACATATACACAATGCATAAAATGAATGGCTATAGGTTTGTAAGGATAACAATGTGTATAAATGAGCAAAAACAAAAACGTAGCTGCCAATGCCCCAGAATGCAAGATGCAAACTTAGTCCTTCCGTTATCATATTTTCCTGAAGACGCCCGCAGAAGACGGCGCGAAACGTTGATAGTTTTATTTTATTTTAATTGTACAAATGTATATTAAAATTCTTGTTTTGTGCACCACTGAGCAATGTGTTGTGTTTTAATAAATACATTCTTATTAGTTAAATTTTACGGTGCAACTGTTCTGTATATATTTATAAAATGCAAGTCTTTAAAATAATTGAAGAAGTAAATGATGTGTATTTATAACAATTTAAACTTCAAAAGAGAAAAAAATGCATGTTCCTAACAGCAAACAAACCAGCATGTATGAGTGTAAAATTATGTAAAACAAAAACAATTTTTGTCCGCAGAGTAAAATAAAAAGAACTGTGATGTTAACACTAGAACCGCGGGAAAATTCATTCAAATTTTAGAAAAATATCTCTCACCCGGATTTTTATTTTAATCTGTTTCACTTATTTATTGAAAATATTTTTGCTTAGCGTATATCTAACTTTTTTTTTATAAAAGATTTTCTGGTTCGAATCGACTTCTCTCCTTATGATACGGGTCAAAATGACCCGTCTCCGCGGTTCTAGTGTTAACGTGTACCCCACCTTCAATAAAAATAATACCAACCGTGTGAACACAATCTAATGACCCGCATCAGAAAGTTTCAACCATACATCCAAACCTTGCTCATGTAACTAACTGCTTGCCGTCTGAACAGCCAAATGAAAAAGGAACCCTCACCAACTGTACACTCATGTCGAAAAACTTTTCTTTTCTTTCTTTTTCTTTTTTTTTTTTTTTCTTTTTTTTTTTTTTTTTTACGTGAAATGAATAGTAAAAAAAAAAAAAAAAAAAAAATGTGAATTGAATCATATTAATGAAAACTAATAATGTACAACTAGAAAAATAACAAATAGAGTGTTGCGGCAAAAGTAAACTTCTTCACACTACTGTGTCTTATTAGAAAAATGTAACTAAAGGCTGTAGTAAGTCATGTTTTTTTTTGTTGTTGTTGTTGTTTTTTTGAGCAAACTTAATTATTGAAATAGATGCAGTAGTATATTTTTTCTTTCCTGTTTAATAAAAAAAAATTCATTTACACAAAAAATTTGGTTCAATTCGTTGCATAACTTCATACACTTTTGATCGTTACAATATTAACAAGTTGGAAAATGCACGTGAACGTAGCAAATGAGGTGCGTTCGTACGATAACGAAGTTTTAAAAATATTCAGATATTGCTGATATAGTAGAGCGTACTTTGGATACAGAATAGTAGTCGAAATCTTTGTGTTTCTGTAAATATGCAGGAAGTAATTTTTATTACACCTCAGAAACCTATATCTTATTCATAAAATGTGAAATAGTTCAATATAATTAAAACATGCCCCAAACAATGTTTCCCCGTGTAGCATTATGCAGGGGAATACTTTTGTGTGGCCCTGTAATTTAATACTAAATATTCTTTGCATCACAGATTGTACAGAATGTATATTTTCGTACATACTTTATAGATTCATGTCAATTATGTTATGTTCAAATGAGTGTAACACCATTAAAATGCATTTGAAACTTTTTTCCCATTAATCGTAATGTAACAAAATACTTTTGATTGTCCCTGTAATTGTTCTATTCATCCGATTTTCATAACATTTGAAATGACTCGACAAAATTATGTAATAATTATAAGTTTTCAATTTCAAACGATTAAAATGCATATGAAACTTTTTTTCCCATTGACCGTAATGTAACGGAATCCTTTTGGTTGTCCCTGTAATTGATATATCCATCGGATTTTCATAAAATTCTTTGCATCACAGATTGTACAGAATGCATATTTTAGTATATATTTCATAGATTCATGCCAATTCTATTATGTTCGAATGAGTGTAACATCATAAAAATGCATTTGAATCTTTTTTCCCATTAACCGTAATGTAATGGAATACCTTTGATTGTCCCTGTAAATGATCTATGCGTCCGACTTTCATAACATTTGAAATGACTCGATAAAATTACGTAATAATTATATGTTTTAACGTTCAAACGATTAAAATGCATTTGAAATTCTTTTCCCATTGACCATAATGTAACGGAATCCTTTTGATTGTCCCTGTAATTGATCTATCCATCCGATTTTCATAACATTTGAAATTACTCGACAAAATTACCCAATAATTATATGTTTTAAATTTCAAGCGATTAAAATGCATTTGAAAATTTTTCCCCCATTGACCGTAATGTAACGGAATCCTTTTGATTGTCCCTGTAATTGATCTATTCATCCGATTTTCATAAAATTTGAAATGACTCGACAAAATTATGTTATAATTATGTATTTTAAATTTCAAACGATTCGGTTGGGTAGTTTTTGCGTTGTTATATGCGGACAGACAGACGGACAGACGGACAGACAGACGGACAGAGCGACAACAATAGGTGCTACGTATTTACATAATTACGAACGCACCTAAAAATGGAACAAAATTCGCGATTGCAGCGCCCCCTTCCAGCGGATTTTTTCCAAATTGAGGGAGGGCCAACTAACCATAGCCGTACACTTAGGACAAAAAAATTGGTTCAATTCGATGCATAACTTCATACACTTTCGGTCGGTCAATATTGAAAAAATCGGTGCCCTGGAAAATCGATGCGAGTGGGGGGGTGCCCGGGCACCCCCCCGCTCGCGCAGACCCAAGCTTGATTTTTTTTTAAAAAATCGAAATTTATAAAAGAAAAAAGGAAAAAATTTAAAGCCAAATTAGTTCAATTAGTTACTCAAAACAAACAGTCTATGTTTTGTAATGTAATAAAAAAAGAAACCCACATTCTTATTAAGAAAATTATTTTGTTTATCTTTTTTAAAATTAGAACATTTACTAGAATCTGTTTTAGTCACAGTAAGTCAAAAAGTTGGTTTTTTAATCCCAATTTAATGTCTTTTGTTTATGGAAGTTTATTTTTACGCCGTTCTTTCTCGTGTATGTTTTTGCAATTCCATAAGAAATTTGCGTTAATTCTCGACAAGGATAGAAACTATTTATATCTTTGCTTTTGTAATCCAAAGTTTAGATAGAAACAAAAAAAAAAAAAAAAAGAAAAGAAAGGAAATACAGATGTGAAATTATAATTCCACCGATTGATTAGCCTGGGGAACGGAGAGCTCTCACAAATCTGTTTCCTTTTAGTCCAAGAGTCGACCGCACGAAACCCTAAGTCATCGAGCAGAAGAAAAAATCCTTTATTTTATGGAAGATTAGTAATAGGGAAATTTAATGATCCGTATCTCCCGGAAGTGAAGTGGTGCATAAGCCAAAAATTAATAACGTTAGTGGTTCACTCATAGATCTATCATTGTATTTGCCGTACAATCAAAAGGGTGGAAACACAGAAAAGTGGATGCAGGAAAACATAATGCTAAACCTACGAGCAAACCACAAGTGGTATTCATTTTTGATTTATGCACCACTTCACTTCTGGCAAACATGGATAATTTGATTCCCCTATTATTACTCTTTCATAATATAAAGGATTTTTTTCTTGTGCTCAATGACTTAAGGTTTTGTGCGGTTTTGGCTCTTTGACTATTTGATAATGAGAAATAATGCTATGCAAAAATGGGGAATAAAAATGAGACGGGCTCATTCCGAGCCCGAGCAGGCGCCTGATACGGTCTCGGGCTCAATTTTTATTCTAATCTTCGGGCTCGGGCTTATTTTTTCTTAAACCGAAAAATTATATTTATTTATGCGTAGAAAAGATAGAAAAACTTTTTTTCCATTTAAAATTGCGTACGTATTCCTTTTCAAATAAGTCATTTAGATCAAAATGACGGGGAACTGAAGTAGTGTTTATTTATTTTAGTATTTCATTGCTGTTTCAAATAAAAATTTGTGATAATTACAGATTTATGTCGGCATAATTTCCGACGACGACCTACTGAATGGCGCCATTCAAAATAAAAAAAGCTATGAATTTTCTTTTAGTTGGTTTTTCGTTAGCATATTTTTTTAATAGCATCGTTTATTTATTTATTTATTATTTAGTTACATAACGCGAAGATAGTATACTTTCTTCTGTTATTAATAGACGAAAGTTAGCTGGAGGTTTGCAAATTATTTAATCTTCGATTGTGTACGAGTCATAGTCGTTTTTCATATGAAAATTAGTGATTGTTCTGTCTGTTTGTCAACATGAAGTTTGTTCATGCTGAGGACGGTATACATTTTCGAAGTCAACTTTCCTGTGTAAGTAAACATAATTATTATGTTATTCTGATATAAAGCAATTGTTCAGTGTTTCCTTTTTTCCTATAAAAGCATCGAACCTTTAAAATTACAAAGAGTTTTTTTTTTTCTTTTTTAATTTTACGTTGATTTTCAGGCACTTATAAATCACGGAAGATTGCTATGAGAAAGGAATAGGTTATAATTAAAGATGTACACTTTCTGAAGAAAATGAAAAATGTTGTTATGTTCGCCAGATTACAAATACAGTAAAACCCCGATGATTCGGATTAATTGGGACCGAACCCAATCCGGATTATCGAAAATCCGTAATATCCGGAGAATTAGAAAAAAATGAAATAAAATAAAACATACTTGTAGAAAAACACCTTTATGTTAAACTTATTGAATATTTATAGACAGTAAAAATGTTTACTTTGCTTAATTCTTTCGAAAATATTTCAGAAAAGTGGTTTTTTTTAAATTCAGAATACGACGATGAAACAAGTTAATGTTATGGAAATTTGCCAATCGCTTCTCAAACTTCAAAATAAAATGGCCAAACCAATCTGGATTATCCGGAGATCCGCATTAACGGGGTCCGAATTAGCGGGGTTCTACTGTAGTAGTTTCTGCAAATTTCATACATTTATTCATTAAGTCACAAGCATGTACATGAAATTTACTTTTTAAATTAAGGAAAAATTTGAGATTAATTTTAAGAGTCAACTGCATTTTTATTTGATATGGATTTTGATAAGATTGCATTTAAATTTTCATTTAACAATTTTATCTGTGTAAGAAATTTTTAATACCATAATAATAAATTTATAGTACAATAATAATTAACAAAAATAAAGAATTAACATAAGAATAAATTTTTAATACCATAAATACCATACAATTTTGTTTTGTATATTTTTGGTATCGGGCTCGGATTTAAAACCGTCGAACCGGGCGGATCCGGTTCCCAGAAAACGACCCAGAACTCATCTCTAATGGGGAATGGTCTGTTGGTTGGTTAAATTTCGTTTTTTGTGACCATATTTTGACATTTTTAAAAAGAACATGTTATAGAAAAAAGACAGGCTCAATTTTTTTTTTTTTTTTTTTTTTTAAACCGGAAAATTTATTTATTCATGTGTAGAAAAGATTGAAAGTACTTATTCCTTTTACAAGTTATTTTATAGCTACTTTGATCAAAATGACGGGAGAACTAAAGTCGTGTTTATTTATTTTAATATTTCATTGCTGTTTGAAATGAAAATTTGTAATAATTACAGATTTATAAACATAAAATCTTATATATATATAAACATAAACGGATATCTTTGTTTTATATCTACCATGTTTTATCTGTGTTTGTATGTCTTTCTCTTATCCATTAGATTTAGTTTTGAGCAACTTCTCATCCTTCTTCGCGAATGCAAAATTGCGTTTGGCTCCGTTTTAAAAGAAGTACCATACAATTATACCTTCAGCGAATAAAAACCTGTCTAAAACGGAAATTTGATAGGTTTTATGGGGTTCCGTTTTATTAGGTTTTATGACATAAGATATTGTTTGTACCCAACATGTTCAGGTTAAAAAATTTCGGCACCCCCCCCCCCCCCCCCCCCCCGTTCAAAAGGCTGGCTACGCCTATGCAGCCAAAGACATTCACGAAAAATTTGGTTCAATTTTATGCATATCTGCTTACATTTTTTGATGGTAGAATGGCAACATACGGACACACACACAGAGATACACACATATACAGACACATACACAGACACACGGACAGAGAGACATTTTGTAAAAGTCTGTTTTCTGGAATCTCTGACCCCTAAAACGTGGAAATGCATGGAAAACCGGAAGTCGAAAAAATTGCGATTACAATACTTTCTTCTATTGAAGATAGAAGAAAGTAACTAGTTAAAACATTAAAACTTAATCAAATTTTAACACTGCCTAATTTAAATTTCAAAGTCAAAAGAAGTGGAATAACAAACACAGAGAAAAATACTCACTTGCATTAGGCTGTTTCGATTTTAATTTTTGTTGAGAGATTTTAAAAATCTCTTCCAGAATATCGGTTGTTGTGTTTCCAATTGCTCTACAAGCTGGTAATTGACGACTTGATTTGTCTTGAGCTGTTTCTGGCGCTATGCATTTTGTATGATTAATTCCAGATGCAGCAGGCTCAATCGCACATGTCGTACTTAGAACATAGACAATGAGAAATGCATGCCAATTTCTGAAGTAAAAGTTATTAAAATACTTTAATTGAATTTTTATAATTTTGTAGTTAATAGAATTAATTATTATTGACTATAATACTCTATTATGTTTAATAACAATACTCTCATTATCTATAAAAGTCTTTTCCAAACATTATGCGGTAGTTTCCGGTTAACCGGGTGCCAGTGTTATACACACACATATGTATGTATATACAAATATAGATTTATTCATATGTGTATATAAATTTTTTTTTATCATATGTGAAAAAAATATCTTTACACTTATGCCATAATCTCAAGATTCGAATGTTTTATTTTATTTTTTCCAATTTTAAATAGATGAAGCGGATGAGAGTTTCTATTACACGTTGGTTCCCTGGGATGATAGCCCTTGCAGCTAAACACGGTTTAGAGTTCTCCCTTTATTATTATTTTTTAGTTCTGGTAGTGGTTTGAAAAGAGAAATTTTTTAAATTCTTTTATCTACAAAAAGAAACTCTTCTGGTGCGCATAATCGACGTAAAAAGATTACGATTGTTGAACAAGCTCGTGTTTTGACTTTATTTGAACAAAATGTGACTGCGACATGATTCGTACGGGTACCGTTATTTTCCAGGTGAAATACCAGCATTTATTTGCTGAAAAATAAACGTAGTTCAAAGGCGCGAAATTTCGTTTTGAATAGTCATAGATTTTCTAAAAGAAAATACTGGGGCTAATGAATTTCCTGGTCATGAAATTCCATTACCTGTACGAACCTTGTGTGAGTCGTAAAACCTTAGATTTACAATCACAAGAACAAACTGTCTGTGTTCTTAAAAGGAAAGGCAGTTCAAACTGTACATTATGATTAAATGGCTTATTGTAATAAACTGTGTTAATTTTTATGTGGATAGCATGTATATACTCAAAGAAAAATGAAGGTTTTTACAAAAACAGTCTCAAATTTCGCAAAGTTTTTTTGCTTACCGTAATTTCCGGCGTATAATCCGCGGATAAAACAATTCTTTTTGGACCCAGAAATTTTATTTAGTGATTGAAGACAAATATTTACTGCGATCTAAGAAGTTACTTTTCTTTTTGAAAAATTTCTGGGTCGGAAAATGATTGTTCCATCTGCGGATTATACGCCGGAAATTACGGTATAATTTGCAGAGTTCTTAATATAAAAAATATTCTTTTCTGAAAATATGACAAACAACATTGCACACAATATCCTGTTATCAGAATTGAAAAATAATAAAAATTATGTGAAAAATGAGTAGGTTTACAAAATAATTTTTCACTGCGCATGCGTTAACGCTTTTAAAATTTCATTTGCATATTGTTTTAGCTAAACGTATAGAGCAACTTTTGTGAAAGTCTAAAAAGTATAGCTAGAAAATTCTGAAATAGATGTTTATGTAAAGGAGATGTTTACTGTTTACGAATTACTATCAACGACCCAGCTCCGTATATTGCTTTAAGTCATTGAAAAGAGATGTACTTACGACATTGCAAATCCAGTAGGGTGTTTTCATGGAAATATTTCCTTCTATATTTTCGCATTGATCAGATTCGTTTCCCTCAGGGCCTAAAAACACGAAAGATATCATATGCTTTAAATTTTAAGAATTTGTAAGCATGTTTTAAACTTGCATTTCTGAATTACAATTTTAAATCTTATTTTTAACTGATATTACAAAAGAAGTTGAAAATAAAAATTATAATTAAATTTGAAAATTAAATTTGATAAAAAAGTAACTAATCAGATGTGGCAATCCCAAAAGTTTCTTCCATCTATGTTAATACTGCCTGAAAAATGCAGAATAGCAGCGGAACCGGTTAAGTTGTTTACACGAAAATGTAGCCAGCACTAGTTTGTGTCAACTTCTAACTGATTTTAAAGTTTTATGTAAGTTCGTGCATTATTTCTTGAGGTAGAATTATTGTGGAAATTGTGAATAAGGCAGCTTAGCAGCGCCACCTGCTGAGCGATATGCACCAAAAACGAATCAGCTCGAGTTCATATCAAGGTCTAAAAGAATCTAAAGTGACATGAAGTGAAATGCATTAATTCTTGAGACAGAGCACCCACAAAATTTTTGTCACATGTAGACTCACAGAGTGACAGATAGACTCGCAGACAGACATTTTCTAAAAAACATCAAATCGTGTTCAGGATTTTCTAAAACGAATAAATCCATCGAAAACCGGAAATCGAATTTTTTCACGAATCCAATACTTTTTTCTTGTTTAGATAGAAAAAAGCCGGAAAAAGTCCAAAATGTTAATGACAAATTTAAGTTAACGTCGTAAAATAAATAAAACATCTCAAATTCAAAAGAAGTTTTACATTTTTTCCCCACAAGGCGTTAAGAGAAGCTGCAGAAATCCAAAGACCAAATAAATGAGAAGTCATTCTACATCTCCTTACGACACATAATATCATCATTATTTCAAATAAAAATCAAATTTAAAATTTTTATTTGCTTAAGAGGCGCAAATGCCTACCGGGTTGAAAAGTTTTTTTGCCTAGACTCGAACTTGGGCCATCAGTATAGCGCACTGCCGTTCTACCAACTAAACCGTATGGAACGATATCCAGCCAGGAACTTGTCACTGTACAAGTAGATAAGACTACAAATGCAGTACAAGTGAGCCACTTATAGGGAGCAAACACGAAACTGAAACAAATCCAGCACCGATTGAATATATTAATACTTAGAAATTTTTCCAGAGAGAAAAAATCTGCCTTGCATACAATATTTCAAATGAAAATAAAATTTCAAATTGCTTAAGAGGCGCAAATGCCAACCTAATGAAAAAGTTTTCATGCTGGGAATCGAACCCCGGCAATCAGTATAGTGCACTGACATTCTACCGACTAAACCACATGTTGCATGTGGATGCGAATCCATGTTCCACGATACCCAACCTGGAACTTCTCACTATTACATGTTGGCTACAAATGAAGCATTGACGGTCCGGGTTCGAGACCAGGCATGGAAAATTTTTCACTAGATTAGCATTTTCGCCTCTTAAGCAATTAAAAATTTAATATTTCATTTTCCTTTGAAATGTTGTATGCAAGACGAATTTTCTCTCCTTGGAAAAATTTCTAAGTATTAATATTAATATTTAATTATTTATTTATTTATTGTAAAATATAGTCTTGTATCAAGTAGAGTAACCGATTTTACGAGAACGAATCCAGTTCATAGTTTAGTCCGAGTCGGATTGGCGCTATTTTGTTGTGGTTGTTGTTTGTTTTTTTATTTGTTTTGTGTCGGGCTCTTGTCAGGTGGACACTAAAATATTTTGGTTTCAGGTTGGTTTTTGCAACTTGCTAATCGGATTAAGATTTGAATGATTATTCAACAGAAAATTTAAGATATTGCTTCAGATGAAAAAACATATTTTTGAATGTACAAAGGTATCCTAAAAACAGGGGTGACTGCGATCCGGGGCGTACCCCGGATTTCCAGAATTTCCCATCAATCTTTCCTGGTTTATGAGATCGTTATGTTTGGCGGAGAAACAAATCAAATACCTTGAAAATTTAACTTAAAATATGATGTAAAAAAGGGTAAAGAGGATAGACGGAAAAACGCAATTATCGTTAACAGATCGTGGTAAAAACGTGATTTTCGTCAAAAAATCAAAGAAAAACGCAATTTTCGTCACAAAATCGCTGGGAAAAAACTCTTTCGTCAAAAGATCACAGGAGAAACGTGATTTTCGACGAAAAATCGAAGGGAAAACGCGAATTTCGTCAAAAAATCGTGGGAAAGAACGTAATTTTCGTTAAATGATTGCGAGAAAAAATGCGATTTTCGTGAAAAGATCGGAGGAAAAACGCTATTTTTGTCAAAAGGGTGAAGAAAAACGCGGTTTTCGTCAAAAGTTCAAAGAAAAAATGCGATTTTCGCCAAAAGATCGAAAGAAGAAAATTTTCTCGTGATTTACGTCGAGAGATTGCAATAAAAGCACAGAATTCTGAGGGATTCTTCCCACCCCATCCCTTTCTGCCGTAATGTTTCAGAAAAGGCTGTAAATTTTTAAAAACCTTTTTTTTCCTTAAAAAGAATCACTAGAATTTTAATCCTTTGGATGAAATTTCTTTGGTATTGTGTTATCCATTTCAATCTCTGAATAAAATTTTACAGAATTGCATACAGAAAAGCTAATCACATTTTTAATCTATTATGCCCAGGAAAAAGAAACTGGCTTTATGTAAGAATGAGACTAAAAAATTAATAAAATTACTTTCTTTCTTTTTTTATTTTGTTTAACTGAAAACACTTTAAATTAAACAAAAATTCCCTTCCTAATGCTTAGCCACTTAGAAATAAAACAGGTTTTGACTTATTATTATTAATTTTTTAAATAACTTAGTGTCATATAAAATTTACACTAAATCTACTAAGAAATGACACTCTTGGCACATAATTTCTACATGTTTCATGAATATTCGGAATAAATTTATTTATTGATTGCAGAACTTGAACTAGAAAAATTATACTTTCCATTTGATGAAGTCATTCAGCTTTCAGTGAAATTAATGTAAGTTTATCAATGTTTTTCTGCAATTGCATATTTCAAACAATAGTAGAAATATGTTATTTGATTGTCACGCTATTACAGCATCAGTTGTGTAAAAACATATATTGTTATATTTTTCATCGATAATTTTCAGGATTTTTCATTTTGTATTAATTAATTTTCAGGGGTTTTTTCATCAAATCACAAACACCCCTGCTAAAAAGGACTGCCTGTTTTTAAAATAATAATTTATATTAAAATAATCAAGAGCTATTTAAAAATAATCCAGCAGGAGGTTTAATTAAAATGATGGGATTTTTTTACAGTGATTCTCAGTTATAGTTGCAAGTATCAGTGATAGATGGCGCTTCTCAATAGACGCTCAATCAAAGCCAACACCGAAATCATCTAGCAGCAATACGTACGAAGAAAGATAAATATATGGAATGGATTTCGTTCGCCAATACAACACTGATCATAGAAGACTCATTGCATATGTTTAATTCTTCGCAACAATATTGGTTGATTTTGATTCTGGCCTCGATTGAGCGCCTATTGCCTAAAGCACCAACTCTCTCTACTATTTGGCACTAAAATTTAGGATTCGCATTTAAAAAAAAATATTGATATATTTTCCATGACCCTTCTGCAAGAATATTTCAAGGCTGTTCTAAAGAACACTGCTCAATATAAGAGCGAAATTTTCGGATACAATGACTCATTTTCGAAAGTAAAGGTATAAAATTTTGATACTACTTGGTTATCCCGTCAACCAATTTCGCCAAATTGTACAATTCGCCAAATTAATAGTCAAATTACACATATGGACATTTTTTTAAACAACGAATAAAGAAATAATTAGTAGAATATTAATAAAAATACAAATACAAAGGTCAAAATAAAAATTACTTAAGGACGTTTTAAACACGTGTACCGTATTTAATTGTCGTGAATGTGACATTCACAATGATCCATTGTTGGCATTTAATCTTATAGTGTGGCGATAGTTTTTTGGTCGACGGGATAACCAAGTAGTACCAAAAATTGATAGGCCTGACTCCCGAGGGGTTTTAGAATCAAGATGATTTCTATTTTTTCATATAAATTAATTACCTATTGAGTTATTTTGATGTGATGACGTCTCCCCCCCCCCTTTCCGCTGACTGATTTATGAACTTTCGTTTGGAAATTCGGTTCAAAACGGCCACTTTGACAGTATTTTCTGAAAGGTCTATTGCATTTTCAATGTGACGAGCAACACATGCCAGTTTCATGAGTTTCCGAACAAAAATGAATTGAAACTTATGTAGTTTTTGCGTTGTTATATGCGGGCAGACAGACGGACAGACGGACGGACAGACAGACAAACAGACGGACGGACTGAACGGCAACAATAGGTGCTACGTATTTACATAATTACGAACGCACCTAAAAATGCAGATTTAGCTTTAATAATTCTGCTCAGTCCTCATGCGTAAAAGATCACTGTTGCATTCAAACTAGCCAATACAAATGTTCGAATAATAATTCAAATCTTACCTGTTTCAGCTGGTAGAGTTGAACATACGTTTTAAAGCAAAAAAATAATTAAAAATTGCTGGCAATCAAACACGAACCGTGTGTAAAATTGAACTTAATATGTTATTTTAATTGAAATGTTTTTTGTTTGTTTTTATATGAATAAGAAACATTATATGTTTTTAGAATACATTACACAAAATCCAAGAGGCACTTTCGATTACACAATTATTAAGAAAAATGTTGCTGTTATCTAGTGAAATTTGTGTTCATAAAAATGGGCGAAAAAATAGTTCGAAAACGCATGTAATAATGATTTCACCCACGATTAGTTTCTGGACGCAATCCAGATATGAAAAAAAATGGTATAATTAGGGTTACATTGATGAATAAAAATAAAAATATTTTTCAAATTTTCTTTTATTAAAAAGCAATGGAAGTTTTCTTTTCGAAAAATAAAAATAGCAAGAAATTTCTGCATATTTCATTATTTATTTCTACATTACCTGTTAACAATACTTAATCCTATTTCATTTTAATTAAAAAGCCCTTATTTACATTTGCTATAATATGCGTAACCTTCGGAAATTTCTAGAAAATGTTAAAAAAATAGTTTTTCTGAAAATGGTGAAATATCGTTTTCGAAATATTCCCAAAACACACATGCACAATGTCGATTAAACATTAAATTATAAGTTTGTTTAAATTGGAATTTCAAGGAAACCGTATTTTGACTAGCGAATACATAGTTTTTATTCCTATTTAAAAGTTATTATCGTTTTTTATATAAATTTTTATTCTTTTTGATTACCCAATGAGCAAGACTGTATCGTTCTTTGATTTTGAAACCGGCAGAAAGTCTGGCGTCTATGAAGAAAGGTAAAGTTTGACATTTGAATAAAAAATTTTATTTTACTTGAGAGAGGATGTAACGAAATATTAAAAACAAATATTATTTACATGCTTCGATTCCAATCTAATAAGAAACATAATCCTAATAACTTAAAAATACAAATTTTTTCACGGTCAACGCAAACGGCACGCGACAATGAGATTTAACTCTCAAGCAGGCTCGGACTGGCCCGCCGGCCCACCGGCCAGTGGGCCGGTGCGCCCTCGGTCAAGTAAATATGCGCCCTCATCTACGTTAAGTTAATAATTTAAAAAAGACAAAAATGAAAAATAAATAAATAAATAATTAAAAAATATATGACAAATACTAGAATAACTACAACATGGTTAAAAATATTCTTTATATATCTTTTTAAAAAACAATAATTTTATAAGCATTAAAAAACCAATAAAAAGAATTTATTCCCTTTGCAAAGGAAAATAATTGTATTGTTTATTCTTGACAGTTTCTTTGTTCAGGGCAACATCCAATCAAAATCTTTTAAAATCTAAAGTATATTTTATATGTTACCAATAGCGGCAACGAACATGCAGACTGTCTGGCACCAAAGATCATCACTTTCGCTTCGATTTCATTTATTATTATTATTATTTAATTTGCAGTAAAATCATTCATTTCAAAAACGGGAGCTTTGTGTTTCCGTAAAGTTTAATGTTTCTATTCTAATTTATAAAACATAAGTGTTCTTATTAAAAGTATTTTTGTTATTAAATATATATCTAAACAATTTTAGGAAGAATATTCTCTTCAAAAAAAGGTAATTCAAACTTTTTTTTTTTTTTTTGCTAAAAATTTTATTTTAATATGAAAACAAAACTGTTTTAATATTGTATATTAAATGTAACAATCAAAACATTGCGTCTGTCACGGATTTTCATGGTCATGGATATGGCATGGGCGTGCAAAGAGAAAACTGCGCCCGGAAGTAGTCAATAGGGTCAATTTGGCGCCCCCCCCCCCCTTTCCAACTTTTTCTTGTAGCAGGCCAAAAAATGAAGTCGTTATTATAAATTTGGTGCCCTATTGAATAACCGCGCCCGGGGCGATCGCCCCTTTCGCTCAGTGCTGTATATGGTAAAGTAGGGCTCATCAACACCGCACCGCACTCAGGGTGCTACGGCGACCTTTGAATGTTCTCTTTATATCCCTTCCACATGTTCTATTCTATCTCGTTTATAATTTTATTTTCTAAATCTTTTTTTTTCTACTCTGTATAAGACGGATATAAATCTAACATAAAAATGATTTTCAAGTTCCCCGTTATGATTTTTATTATACAATAAACTCTGCATACGGCGGAATATTGTCTACAGCGGAATAATTGATTTTGTCCGAATAGTTTTTACGTATAAAAAATCTATTCCAAAGGTTTTAAAAGTTATTTTGTTCGTTATATCGGAATTCGATTTATAATTTGCTTTGCTATTCCGACGACTGTTTTCATATAATTTACATGCTTTCCCCTTCTAATCAGAAATTTATTCTTTCATTTGATCGAACTAAATTAATAGATTTTCGAATCGATCCTAATTTATAAAATGATTAAGCTATTTAATTGATTAAGTTATTAAATGATTAAGCTATTTATAATAAGATAAAGAAATAAACGTACCGACATACCGATAAAAGACATTTCGGATTACAGTAGAACTCGCTAATCCGAAATTCCGGTTAATCCGGACGGATTTCATATTTGAACAAATTAATTGATAAGATTAACTTATGAAAATTTTCAGATTACAAGATGAATGTCGAGAAAGTCGTGTAAAAATAAGAATTAAACAAAAAAATTGCAGTAAAGCAACTTTTTTATTTTTTTTAAACAGCTTGAAAAGAGTAAAAATATACTCAATAAAATAAAAACATGCACTGTTGGCCTGCTCGTAGAAGCCATCTTAAAAAAAAAAAAAAAAAAAAAAAAAAAAAAAAAAACCTTATATTATTTTGTCTGTCAGTCGCTAAAAAGCTCTTTTCTCAAACTCAAAAAACATTTAATTAATATGATAAAAATTTAAATTTCCTTTCAGCAGTTTGATTTCACAAATTATAAAATGGTTTCTCGTTCCCCCTTCCCTCTTCTCCTTGTAGACGCGGTGAATGAGCTATTTATAGATTCCTGATTTTTTGATTGGTAATGGGTTGTTACGTAATTTCTCATTCTCAATTCCATTATATTATTATAAACATCAAATAATTAAAAAAAAAAAAAAAAAAAAAAAGAGAAGACCGAAATTGGGTTGCAAGATTTGGTACAGCAAAGTGTTCCAAATTGGAAAGTTCACTTTGTAGCCTGAAATGGTTTTATAAAAAAAATGGCAGATCCGTAATAACATTAACAATCAAAACATCTTAGCTAATGTATACATTATATCAAAACGATTGTTTTAATAGTATTAAGGATCTGCACTGTTTTGAACCATTTTTGATTGACTACTTTGGGAATACTACTGTTTATTTTGAGAACAGTACTCTACGCAGAGATCTTACAACCCAGTTTGGGTCTTTTTTTTTTTTTTTCAGTGAAGGAATACTATTTTTTTTCCCGAGAATTGTGCCGGTTTATCCAGCAAGCCGAACCATCGGATGACGGACTAAAAGATCTTTACTGTGCTACTGAGTACTTATAACTAACATTTTTCTTATCGAAATTTCGGATTTTCCCAATTTTTGTAATCAAAATAGGCACCGGTCCCAATTCAGATTAGCGAAGCTCTATTACATATTCTTACAGTCTCTTTGTTATTGATGAATATCATTGGCTTCCTATAAGATGATAAAATAATGAGTTTCGTTAAAAAAGTTGCGCCCTCCAAAAATTCAAGGTCTGCGCCCTTTACATTTATTCAGTCCGACCCTGCTCTCAAGTACTCCACTGTACATTATTTTAAAACCTTCCTTCATTATAAATCCTTTAGGTCCATCATTTAGAATCGTAATCTTTTAACTCTAATTTTTAGGCCAATAATTAAAAAATCATAAATTAGAACCATTCTCTGTTCCACGTGCCCTTCAACCTGAATCCATCGATTAATAGTAAATTAAACTAAAACATTGCAGCATTGTTAAAATATAGCTCAAGGCTACAAATCGTACACCACAAAAGACACGGAAGACGAATTAAATGGAAAGAACATTTTGTTCAGGTGCACTCAATGCTTTGATAGTTAATGAGGAAACATTAATGGCATTTGCTTTGCAATCTGCAGTTTTCATTTTTAGGTGATAAACTAATGATTACCATTATTTGAATTTCAAAATTCTTTTTTTCTACCTTTGGATTTCGTACACGTAGGTTGTTCAACGACATTTATTCTTAATTGACCACAAATCCTTTAGTGATTTATATGGAAAAATATACTTTTTTCATCTCGTTGATGAAACAAACAAGTTGGAAATTGTACGTGATGCGTAGGTGCGTTCGTAAGATAACGAAGTTTTAACCCTCTAAGCGTCTGGAACGTAATATTCCGTATACTGAACTCCAGTTTTCACTGCAATATAAGCAATATTTAAAATACTACAATTTCATAGATTTGATGAATTTTCAATACATCGAAGAATGATTCGTACTTTCGAGAATTACATTCATTTTTATAATAAAACTTTTTTAATAATATTGAAAGAATCATATTTTCTTAACATTTAAAACAAAATGTAGAGAAAACAACATTACAATTTTACCCTTTAGCAAGACGCTTGGAAGGTAATATTCAGATCTGGCTGTTATAGTAGACAGTACTTCAGATATAGTATAGTGGTGTGGTCGAAATATTGTTTTTGTTCCTGTAAATATACAGGAAGAAACTTTTATAACACCTCAGTAACGTATATCATATCCATAAAATGTGTTGAAGAATTCTTGTAATCGTTTGTCATCGAGTTATTTGAATTATATTTGTGTTTGTCTCATCAAATCATCCATTTTTTGAACACAAACAGTTTATTATTCACAAAACACATAAACATACAATAAACTTCACAAACATATATTAAATAATAGTTTTCTCGGTTTTACCGGATCAAAACAACTTCCATCCAAGCGGGAATCAAAAAACATTCTAAACCATTTTTTCCCTCGGGACGGGTTGACGTCACGACAAAATCCCCATAGGGATCATTTCTTTCCCCAAGGAATGAAGTCGTAACAGTGTAATAGTTTAATATAATTAACATACGTCCCAAACAATGTTTTCCCAATAGCATTATGCAGTGGAATACTTTTGTATGACCCTGTAATTTAATAATAAATATTCTTTGCATCACAGACTGTACAGAATGTATATTTTAATATATATATGCTTCATAGTTCATGTATTCTGTTATATTCGAATGAGTGTAACACCATTAAAATGCATTTGAAACATTTTCTCCCATTGACCGTAATGTAATGGAATACTTTTGATTGTCCCTGTAATTGATCTATGCATCCGATTTTCATAAAATTTGTAATGACTCGACAAAATTATGTAATAAATATACGTTTTAAATTTCAAACGATTCGGTTGGGTAGTTTTTGCGTTGTTATATGCGGACGGGCGGACAAATGGACAGACGAACGGACTGAACGATAGCTATAGGTGCTACGTATTTACATAATTACGAACAAACCTAGAAAGGTGGAGTAGCACTCAGGGTCAGGGACTGATTACCACGGGGACACACGGGGCATGTGCACCGGGCCCGAATTTCCAAGGGAAGGTTGTATAAAATTATGTTTCCTAAACTCCCTGGATGTACAAATTTAAGCAACTCTCCAAACCTCCATTTACAACTCACAGAAAAAGGTAAATTTTACTAAATTCATGCGAACTAAACCTTTGCCATGCCCTACAATAAGGACAATAAAATGCAATATTAAGTTTCGAAATCCAGATTAGAACGGATATTACATCAAACATGTTTCATTCAATCTCTAACAGAGTTTTACTTACTCTAAATAACAAACTAGTCGTTGGAGGCCACCGTAATACTTACGTGTCATGGATATGCATAGCACAATATATGAAAACATAACATATGTAAACAATTTACAAAAATGCATTACAATTCCAAAACAAAATATAAACGTATATTTAAGTATTTTTAACACATAATCATGCTTTATTAATGAATTTCTGATGAACCAATTTCGATACATTGTATGAAACGCCAAACTATTCAAGTAGCACTGAATTGCGAAAAAGAAACATCCTTTTAACTCCAAAAACAATTATCATATTCACTAACGGTTTCTTGCATCGAATTAAGTATATCATTCCTAATTAAAATATATCTTTGAATTGAAATTTGAATGAAATACAGGGTCATGAAAAATCAAAGAATGTGGAAAATAGGATTAGAAATATATCAACAACTAATAATCCGATTGACTTCGTTTTACATGCAAAATTTGTGTTATTTTATTGCCTTTTACTCCACTCCTTAAAATAAAAGAATTTGAAAATTTTTATATACCTTTCATCAGAACGAATTTTTCGAGAGTCCGTAAAAAATAGTTCCGGATAATCGAGGTTACTGATATTAAATAGGCTTCGTCCCATTCTTACATACTAAGCACACACAAAATTTCAAATCTCTATCTCAATTTGTTCGGGAGATAGAGCGGTTACAGACAGACATACACACAGACACACAGACGGACGGACGGCAATTTTTTTTTTTTCTAAAAATATGTTTTTCAGAATCTCCAGTGTCCGAAACGTGTAAATTCGTCAAAAAAATTTTTTCGATTTTCAAAACGATTGTAAGACTTACCCTATACTACGTATGATGGGTAAGTAATAATGCAAAAAATTTTGCTTTCCCACAATTTTTAATACATTTTTATTTATCTATAATGAATTCTTTTTAACACTTTCCAACAAAGTTGAAAAATTCTTATGCATTCTATTTATCTGTCCGTCTGTCCACTCTAACTGCAGTAAATATACTCGAATTTTCATGCAATTGATAAAGCTTAGTTAGGGATACCAAAGCATTATTTGGTATTGCATAAAAAGCATGTACAATTAATGGTTCATTTACAGGGACACTCAAAAGAATTCGATGACATTATGGTTTAAGAGGGAAAAATCGTTTTGAGAGTATTTTATTGAGGTTACGCTGTTTCAAGGGTATTGAAATTGATATAAATCACTGAATTTCAATACGTTCACGTTAAAACAGAGCATTAATAGGATTGTTTATAAATTTATAGGGACACAAAAAAGAAATCGGTTACAGTATTGTATTTTCGTCATAATTATGCTGGAGAGTACGTTTAAAAATTCGGTAAGCGATTTTAAATTGATTAGTTTTTTGCATATTACTCTTTATATATAAATCCTATACCTCATATACAGGACTGAACAAAAG
The DNA here is from genome assembly GCA_964019185.1 of Maratus speculifer. Classification (NCBI taxonomy): domain Eukaryota; kingdom Metazoa; phylum Arthropoda; class Arachnida; order Araneae; family Salticidae; genus Maratus; species Maratus speculifer. The sequence goes on from OZ025296.1 coordinate 324,147,708, forward strand.
TATTCGCACACCTTTCTCCTTATTAGGGAAAATTGCTGAAGGGGAATTTTCAACTGAAATACAGTCGAGTCTCTATATAACGAAATCCATTGTTCGAGTAAAAAATTCGTTATATAGAGAAATTCGATGTATAGAGAATGATGTTAACATTCTTATTTAATGTGTAAATTTTGAACAATTGTTATTTTTTATGTGTTTAATTAAGAATTTGAATTCATAACTCTGTTTAAAATATCACTATCAGTAAGTACTGTATCAATGCTGTACAATAGTGAGATTGTAATCCACTTCCAAAAAAAAAAAAAAAAAAAAAAAAAAGAAAAGAAAAAAAAAGAAATCAGAGAGATATTGTTGACATCTCCGCATTCCTTATTTGTTTTCCATTTTTCTTTTTAAATCTGCACAAGTCGCATCTTCTCCGTCCTGCGAATCCACATTATCCTCTAATATACAAAATTCGGCCTTTTTGAAGCAATTGTAAATTGTTACTTACCCATCATAGGTAGTATAGTTTAAGTCTTGCAATCGTTTTGAAAATCGAAAAATTTTTTTTAACGGATTTACACGTTTCGGACACTGGAGATTCCGAAAAACATATTTTTAGAAAAAAAAAATTTTGCCGTCCGTCTGTCTGTCTGTAAACGCTCTATCTCACGAACAAATTGAGATAGAGACTTGAAATTTTGTATCAACTTAGTATGTAAGAATGGGACGAAGCCTATTGAATATCAGCAACCTCGATTATCCGGAGCTATTTTTTCCGGATTCTCGAAAAATTCGTTCTGATGAAAGGTATATAAAAATGTTCGAATTTTTTTATTTTAAGGAATGCATGTAAAAGGCAATAAAAAAACACAAATTTTGCATAAAGAACGAAATCGATCGGATTATTAGTTGTCGAGATATTTGTAATCCTGTTTTCCACATTCTTCGATTTTTCATGATCCTGTATTTCATTCAAATTTCAATTCAGAGGTATATTTTAATTGAAAATGAGATGCTTAATCCGATGCAGTAAAATGTTAGTTAATATGATTATTATTTTTGGAGTTATAAGGATGTTTCTTTTACGTAGTTTGGTACTTCTTGAGTAGTTTGGCGTTTTATATAATTTGTTGAAATTGGTGCATCAGCAATTCATTAATAGAGTATCACTATGTGTATTAACAACATTTAAATTTAGTTTTGGAATTGAAATATATTGTATAAATAGTTTTCACATATTTTATTTTCATATGCATATAAATGATGGGTAAGTATTACGGTGGCCTCCAACGACTAGTTTTTTCTTGAATTACCCCCATTGATCCCGTTCTTATATGTATAACTATCCAATTGACACTGTTTTGAGAAGGATGTTAAAAGGTGTGTGGGAGGAGGGGGGGATGAATTCATTGGACTTAAAGAACAAGGAGATTCAAGCAGAGAAGTAATATAAAAAAACTCAGCACTGAACGATAAATTAGAAATAAGCGATGGAAAATTGATCTCATGTGATTTCGAAGCTTTTTTACAACTGAATAAAGAACATTTTATGAAAATATTCGTTATATGGAGATAAATATTTTGCTATATAGAGACTGTTTTTAATGTAATCATGGAAAAAGGGGAACGTTCCTTCTAAAAATTCGTTATATAGAGAGATTCGATGTATGGAGTTTCGTTTTAGAGAGACTCGACTGTATATTGTATCTCTTAAATAAACTAAATTTTGGAATGCATGTTGTTATTAGATACAAATCTCTATATCACATACAGGGCTGCTAAAATATTCGAATAATTTTCTGATTATAGATGGGAACAGCTGAAATCGGTTTTAAAATGCGTTATACATTTCCGTATGGCGAATCGAGACGCAATATTTCAATTTCTAAAACGGTGCAGTTTTGTCACATTATTCTGAATGTGTTGAAAAGTGTTCATAATCTATGCTTGACGCATGATTTCTTCTTTCTTGTTTAGTAAATTTGTGGCTTAAATATTGAACTGCATATAAAGCTACTTATCACACTTATAATAAAATTTTATTAAGAAAGGAACGGGGGAGGGGCTGCGAAACATGCTGTGTTTCGAGGATTTTACTTACAAGGAAGGAATCCTTACTGGGAATACTCATTATATGTTGAAAAAAATGCTAGTTGTATTACTTACGTATGTAATAAAGGATCAATCAAATTTAGCGGCGGAATCCCTGTAGAAAGTCTGAAAAAATAACATATTTTCGAGTATTTGGCGCGAAAATATGAAAGCGACATGGAGTTTGGCAAGAAGGATTTTTCCTCGCCAAAAGCAAACGATTTTAAAGCATCTGGAATTTTCTTTTTAAGTATTGCTGAGAAGTCTTCGTTATTCCCACCAGTTTTTTTTTTTATTGTAGAGTTTACCCTATTTAAACAGAGCATTCGCGTGATTCAATTACAAGAATTTTTCTGTTTAAAAATACCGGTGATAAAATATTAAAAGTTAAGTAATCAACATTCGTCACGAAGAGATCAAAGAATATTCAACATAAAAGAATGTATTTTTTTAATTCTTTTTCTTTGCCAACCGGCGATAGATCTCCAAATAAGGAAATTTTCATCATTTTTTTTACGGACGTTGCATGGAGGTTTCGCCGAAATTTTTTTTATAAACGTATGTATCTTTATGAGAAGAACATTCTGTAATTTTTTCAGGTTTTTCGGAGTATGCCCGTATAGAGGCCTTCCTTGTTAGATTTGATCAGATCCTGAGAGCTGGTGAATTAGGAAAGATCAAAACTGAGGAATTTCATAAAGATTAAAAGCAAAGAATCATTGAAATTGCGCTTGTGGAAATATTTATTTTTACTTTGAAAACTGAGAATATTGACTGTCATGATATTAGAATCACAGAGATAAAAGAAGGATTTTTTTTATAATAAGGAACAAATCAGCTGTATACCTGCAGCTGTGATTGTTTAGCATGCACATATGACCTATTCGTCCATATTAGGTTTACCAGATTAATATTTATCCAACCACTTGGGTTACTCAACTTTTAAGCTTATGAATAAATTGCTCTAGTTTATGATCGTGGGGATTTTGCAATCTTAGAAATTGCACGTTTCATTTTTTTTTTTTTTTTTTTTTTTTTGGCCTTTTTTCACACTATTTAAGGCTGAATATCACAACACATGAGATTTTTATTATCTGGAGATCCATTGAAAGCGATTCAAAATTTAAAGAGGTAAACTTATTTTCTATTTGAGATTAAAGGATTTTCGAAAGGATGTAGTATAATTGCTAAAATTTGAAGAACTTAAGTATTGAGGTGATTTTTATGTAATTATATGTCATTTCTTGGTAGATGTATGCCGAGGTAATGACAATTTCATTAGAAAACATTTTTTACCATTTCATTTTTAGTTCTAACAATTTAATTTTGTTTAAAGGAACCTGTTTTCAATATATACAAAGATTTTAATCACATTATTTAGGAAGAAATATCCGCAAAAGATCTTGCTGCTAGGTATGATTTTACTACTTCTGACTTGATTTATCTCAAAAATAAGAAGAATTACTCTGAAGCTCGATATTTATGCATCATAAACACCTAAAATGCAAGTCAGGAAAATGACATCTATTTCCAGTGGCAATCCTATTATAATTATGAAAAATTATTTGTAAAATACGGAATTTGTTTTTTTCCTTATTTGTTTGTTTTACAAGGTATAAATATTAATCAGGAACTTAAAAAAAACTATAAAAAGATTTTTATACAGTTTAAAAGAAAGGTCCTTTACTTACACACATCATCGTGTGGCATGTCGGGAAAATGACAATCTGAAATTCCAAGTCTTTCGATTGCTTTATTTATGTTATTAGATATGTAATATCTCTTGAAAATACTTCTAAAGATATTTTTTCATTAAAATGTATCAAAAGATATTGGGTTATGTAACATTTCATGGGAATTTTACTGTGCAGACTACAACTCCGCTTTTTTTTAATATTCACTCTCACGCTGTTTATTTTATTAGCCTTTTGGGCGGATTCTTATCTTTATAGGGTAAATGTGAAGCCATTATCTTTTGCAGTAGCAAGTAGAGTAGCACTTCATCAACATTTATATATATATATTTAAAGAAAACAGCATTACTATTTTCACATATCGTCTCGTATTTCCCAAAACCTCACTGATGGAAACTTAAGAACTACAACATTTGTTCACGAACTATCATGAAAATTTGCGTAATTTAGCATCTTCTTTTTAAATATATTTTTATAGAAAATATATTAGATATTAAAATTACAAGGTAGAACCCGACATGTTCCTCGACGAAAAAAATTTTTAAGAAGAAACTATTTCATCTATAATAAATCTTCAAAATTAGTTGCAATAAAAAATGCACCTTATACAGTAAAACCTCCATAACGGACACTCCCGAATAGCGGACACCTCTTTTTAACGGACAGTTCTCAAATCCCCACTCCCAAAATTTAAATTTTTGTATGTTTAACCTCTGAATAACGGACATTCCGAATAGCGGGCAGTAATTTTGGCAAAAAGAATGAAAAAATATTTTTTAACGAGGAAAAAAATAAAAATCCTTTAAATTTATCAAGGCAATGTGTCACAAATTTTGTGATCACAGATAAATGTGGGGATGAGCTGGAATAAATCCCCTCTCCCCCTACATTTATCTGTGATCGCAACACCTCCCTCGGATGATTTGAGATTGTATGCTTTTAAGAAGCAGAAAAATACAATAAACAGTTACACAATTGTTTTAAGAAAAAAAATGATTTAAAAGGATTAAAATTACTGACAGAATTAAAACTTCGCATTGAAAAACAAATTACATGTAATCGCAAGTAAAAGCAAACTTTTGCAACAAACTTTTTTTTTATAAGAATGTAATAAACAAAGGATAAATGTATGCACAATTTTATTTTAGTGTTATTACTTTAAAAGTTATTTTAATTTCTGGTTAATCATATAATAGAGGTTTTAGGACATTTTAAAATCGACTAATGAAACATTAAGCATTCATTAGCAATTTTTCTATCTCTGAGGTTTTCCCAATAGCGGACACCACCGAATAGCGGACAATTTCTGTGCTCCCAAGGTGTCCGTTATTTAGAGGTTTTAGTGTATTGGTAAGTTAAATGATGTAACTCTTAAACAAATGATGTTTAAACTTAAGTTAACAAAACATTATTTCTAAAAAGCTCAGTTGTAGAAATTATTAATTTTTTTTCATATATACAAAATATAATACAGAATTATTATTATTATAAAGTATGAATAAAGGCTCTTATACTTGATATTTCAAAATGAAAAATAGCAAAATATATTCCACTTTGAACCAATTATAGAACTTTTTCCCCCGTGCAATCTAAGCCCATCATTATTTTTACCATCTCAAAATTTACATATGCATCTCTCTTACCTGTATTCATGATTTTAAAATAATGGTATTTTAGTTTGATCATTTTAAAATAATTTTAATTCAAAATTTGAAATCTTGATTGCTATAAGCTCTAAACAAATAATAAGTACGACTTTATTACGAATATATATTCTTTTAAACGTAAATTAATTTTTTTGAAATAATCTGCATGCAGTAAATACGATAGACAATATTCCTGTGACGTCAGAGTGTTAAAAGAAAATGCTGTATCAAATTTAAAAGAAGTATTTAATAAACTAAAAATCCTTTAATTTATAAATAAAAACGAAATAAAACTAAAATTCATCGGATTTTATAACTATGTTAAGAATAAAAATTTTTGACATATATATTTTAAATTCATTTTTTTTTCATTTTTTATAAAAATTAAAAAATATATATATATATACAGTAATCTGCTTTTTTCCCCTTTACTTTAAATAGAAATGGAGTACATCTGTTGCCACAATTACAAAAATGGTATAAAAAACTACAAAAATTTTAATAACTCAAAAACAAGTAAAAATACAGCTTTCAAACAAGTTGCATTTAAAAGCAATTTTTTTCCTATACGATGATGTAAAAATTGAAAATGTGGAATACTCAGATATTTAAAGATTTCCAGTGTCAAGAAATGCAAAACCGAAATTTCATTTAAAATTTCAAAGTGTTGCCATTCGCAAAATGACGTGTGAGTTACGTACAGATACGTTTGGCCTTTATAATATAGATAGATAGATATTTTTAGGAATCTACAACGATCAAGTCATTAATGATAAATCATTTTGCACGCAATTTTATTAAATTAGTCTTTAAAATAATCATTATTTATGTATTTACGTTCGATTTTTATTTAATTTTATTATCTTCAGTTACTTTAGATAATTATTTTTAAAATAATCTTTCATTAATTTTATTTAAAATACAAATTTAAATAAAGAAAAGAGAAATAATGCCATAAACAATCAGAAAATATTTTATTTAGAAATCAAAGAGTTATTTATAATTTATACACATGAAAAATGAAAGCTACTATTGACCATAAAAAGTGGCATTATCGAGATTTAGGTCCGGGTAACATATCTAACGTATCTTTTATTTTTCTAATATGTTATGTAACATATGTTATGATATGCTAAGCAACTGTTAAAGGTAAAGAGAAAGAATAATTTACTTATGATAGAAAAAACATAAAATTGAAAAATCAAAATATTTTGTCTTTTAAATATATCCGCAAAATCTTATTATTTGAGTTAGATAATTTAGAATGTTAGGGGGAGGGGCGTTTAGACTCTCCCCCATATACCCCCATATACCTCCAATGAACTACCAAAACAAATCAGTGAAACGCCTTATCAAAATAAACCTATATCAAAGATTTCAAGCAAATTTGATATTTTTATCGTGAGTTATCGCCTTACGTGCATATTTGCATGTATGTACATATGTAATACAGAAATTGCGGATACATTAGTTCTCAGGCTTTGAAACATGTGAGATAAAAACATTTGTACTAGTGTTACTCGTTATGCGCTTTTTAAAGAAGCATATCAAGATTCATTTTAATAACGAATCGCTTTAAGGCCCCTGTCCTCGCTCGAGGAAACGCTCGCAAGCTAATGCTATTCCTAAGGGGAAGCATTTTTCTAATAACTCTTTCACATTTTGACGTTTTTAAGTAATTTTTTTTTTTTTTTTTTGCATTGGATAGCTGAGGTGCATGCCGACAGCGCACCTTTTTTACTTTTTCGATTTTGGTTGCAGATATGTTTCTTAAAAAGCACTTTCTGTTTCGAAACCTTTTTTGAAAATGAAACTAACTTTGTAAAAAATATCTGCAACCAAAATCGAAAAAGTACTAGTAATATACTAGTGTTGCTGCTACTTAAAATTATAAGGGAACAAAGGACAACAAGTTGCAAATTGCACGTGAAGCGTAGCAAATGAGGTGCGTTCGTACGATAACGAAGTTTTTAAAATATCATATATCAATCTCATATATCAATCTCATAAATTTGTAAATAGTTAATTACAATTAAATTGCGCACCAAAAAATGTTCTCCCTATACCTTTATGCAATGGAATACTTTTGTGTGGCCTTGTAAATCAATAACAAATGTTTTTTGCACCACAGATTATGAAAAATATATATTATAATATGTACTTTATAGATGCATATCAATTTTATTATGTTCGAATGCGTGTAACACCATTAAAATGCAATTGAAACATTTTTCTACATTGACCGTAATGTAATGGAATACTTCTGATTGTCCCTGTAATTGATCTATGCATCCGATTTTCATAAAATTTGAAATGACTCGACAAATTATGTAATAATTATATATTTTAAATTCCAAACGGTTCGGTTGGGTAGTTTTTGGGTTTTTATATGCGGACGGACGGACTGAACAACAACTATAAGGTGCTACGTATTTACATAATTACGAACGCACCTAAAAATAGGGCGAAAATATCGCTTTTTCGGCATTAATCTTGTTCTTAGAGATTTGAAAGAAAAAAGGAAATAAAATACTTTTTCAATTTTACAAATTTTTCAATTTTGCGTGCCACAAACCCGAAAAATCAAACTATTGAAATCGAAAGGAAAAAATCAAAACAGAAATTGTACTATTTAGGATACGCGGACTTGAAAAGGAGAAATATTTACAATTTTTCGAGCTGAAAAATTTCGATGGAAAGGAAAGACATAAAAATAATAAAGATGAAAATTTTACTAGTTCGGAAATATTTCAGGATCTGCAAGAGTTTCTAATTAAAAAGGTTTTTCATCTAGTGTGTGCCCCGGGCAGTATACTGCGGGAATGGGACTTGGGTAACCCGATATCTTATACTATAATGCGAGCAAAAATTGTGTGTGTGTGTCTGTGTGTGTAAATTTTATCTCAAGAATGGCTCTAACGATTTTCGCAAAAATTTCGATTTTACCATTTTTGAGCATGAGAAGACCATTGGGCTCGGTCACATGTTCGAGAAAATTCGATTATTGGGTCATTTTGGGTCATAATGGGTCAGGATCAAGCTATTTATATCTAGAGAACGGCTAGATCGATTTTAGAGAAACTTTGTATCCAATCGTTTTTTGGCACGAGAAAACTATTGGGCTGGGTCACATGTTCGAAAAAATTTGATTAGTGGGTCATTTTTGGGTCATTATGGGTCAAGACATTTTTATCTAAAAAACGGCTCTAACGATTTTGACAAAATTTTATATTTTATCGTTTTGGATTACAAGAAGACCATTGGGTTAGGTAACATGTTCGAGAAAATTCGGTTAGTGGGTCATTTTTGGGGTCATTGTGGGTCATGCTATTTTTATCTAGAGATTTTCTCACGCAATTTTTACTAAAAATTGCATTCTATGGTTTTATGGGCGCGAGAAAAACATTGGGCTAGGTTACATGTTCGAGAAAAAAATTTTAATGGGTCATATTGGGTCATTAAGGGTCTGGGTCAAGCTATTTATATTTAAAGAACGGCAGAATTAATTTCATCGAAATTTTGCCTGTAACAGTTTTTTGACATGAGAAAGCTAATGGGCTAAATTAAACGATTGAGAGATTTCGATTATTAGAGTCATTTGTGTGTCATGATGGGTCATAATGGGTCATGGTCAAGCTATATCTAAAGAACAGGTGGATCGATTTTAACGAAATTTTGTATACATTTTTTTTTGGCACAAGAAAACTATTGGGCTAGGTCACATGTAGGAGAAGTTTTCATTAATGGGTAATTTTGGGTCATAAAGGATCTGGGTCGAACTATTTATATTTAAAGAACGGCAGGATCAATTTTAACAAAATTTTGTACGTAGCAGTTTTTAGACACGAGAAAACTAATGGGTTAAGTAACATGTTTGAGAAATTTAGATTATAATGATAATTTGTGGGTCATGATGGGTAATAATGGGTCATGGTCAAGCTATATCTACAGGACGGGTTGGTCAATTTTAAAGAAATTTTGAATAGAACATTTTTTGGCACAAGAAAACTATTGGGCTAGGTCACATGTTCGAGAAATTTCGGTTAGTGGGTCACTTTTGGGTCATTTTGTCTAAACAAGGGTTCCTACGACTTTGACCAAGTTTCGTACTCTATTGTTTTGTATTACAAGAAGTTTATTGAGTAAAGTCATATGTTAGACACTATTCAATTAGTGGGTCAAGCTAATTTTATCTAGAAAATATCTCGCGCAATTTTGACTAAATTTTGAATTCTATCGTTTTCGGGCTCGAGAAAATCATTGGGTTCGGTCAGATGTTCGAGAAAATTCGATTAACGGGTCATTTGGAGTCATAATAGGTTAGGATTAAACTTTGTATCTAACCGTTTTTCGGCACGCAAAAACGAACGGGCTAGGTCACATGTTTGAAAGATTTTAATTATAAGGGTCATTTGTGGGTCATGATGGGTCATGCTAATTTCATCTGCAAAATGGCTGTCACCATTTTGAATATAATTTGTTTTATATCGTTTTCCGGCAAAAGAAAACCACTGGACTAGAACACATGTTCGCAAAAATTCGATTAGTGGGTCATTTTGGGTTATAATGGCTCAGAGTCATTCTAATTATATGTAACAACGACATAATCAATTTTATCTAAATTTTGTAAGGAATCGTTTTTTTTTTTTTTTTTTTTTTTTTTGTCACGAGAAGACTATTGGGCTGAGTCGCATATTAAAGAATTATATTAATGGATCATTTCGGCTTCATTGAGGAATGTTGTCAAGCTAATTTTGCCTAAGAAATGGCTTAAACGATTTTGATTCAATTTTATATTTTACTGTTTTTGATTACCTGAAGACAATTGAGCTAAGTCACATTTGATCAAATTTGATTAGTGGGTCATTTTTTGCATTATGGGTCAGGACCACGAGAGTCGTACAGCCAATAAGTTGGCGACATTTGGCCGAAAAATCGACATTAAGATTACTAAAGCCAAAACACGTATTTGGCACCAGATGTAAGAATGTCGCCAAATTTGGCTATATCTGGCAAACAATATTGTCTTTCAGAATGTGAAGAAATTTTTATACATTCTTAATAGGATGCAAAATGGTTAAACCAATCAGAATCGAGCTAAAAAAGTAATTTGGATCGATGTCCTTTTGTTGTAAATTTTAAAATAATGTAAAAATGTGCATACATACATAGTTGTCTTATTGATTGTTTTCGTAAATAATACTATTATAAACAACATGTTTTATAGTAATAATACAGAGAAACTGATAAAGTGAAAATACTACATCGCGTTAAACACAAAGTTAATTTTGACCGAGTTAACCGAGTTGACCGACTCCTGCTAGTAATTAAAAAATAACAATAATAATTCATTTTCTCGATTTAAAATTACATATAGTTGATTTAATTTAATTTCAAATTGAATAACAAAAAAAAAGCCGGAGTCGGCTTGTTTTTTAACGACTCTGACTCTTTTACTCAAAACTGGGCCCGATTTCGACTTCACAGCCCTGTTTAAAACCCCATTTAAAATAAATAAAGTAAAACACTTTGTAAAATCACCATAAAATGAAAAATAAAGTAAGACGCGTTTCGAGCTACAAAAATAACAGCTTGTCATCAGCCAAACCAACATGTGTCCGTAAGGGCACAGAGTCGAGATAAAGTTAAAGAAAGAGGGGGAAGATTACAAAGAGTGCGACAGGTGGCGCTAGCTGAAAAGGCACAGGTGGAAGACAAAATTTATGCCAAAATAAAAAATAAATAATTTAAAATAGTATAAAATAATTTAAAATAGTGTCTGAGCCCATTTTCGTTTCGTATGCAAAATATCTGGATTATAGGGTAAAGCAAAATGCATGACTTCGAAAAAGAGAAAATTATGACAAGATAGGAGTGTCCACTTCAAAGTTTTCTTCTAAAATTAAATCTTCAAAGACTGTCATTTGTAGGTGCTTTCGTAAATATGTAAATACATAGCACCTATTGTCATCGTTCAATCCGTCCGTCTCCGCATATAGCAACACAAAAACTACCAGCTGAGTCGTTTGAAATTTAAAATACATAATTATTACGTAATTTTCACGAGTCATGTCAAATTTTATGAAAATCGGATGTATAGCTCAATTACAGGGACAATCAAAAGTGTTCCGTTACATTACGGTCAATGGGGAAAAATAGTTTCAAGTGTATTTTAATACTGTTATACTCTTTGGAACATAATGCAATTCATATGCATCTATGAAATACATACTAAAATATAATTTTGTACAATGTGTGGTGTAAATAATATACAGGGCAACGCAAAAGCATTCTATTAAATAATGGTATAGGTGGAAACATTGTTTAGGGTGCATTTTGATTATATTACTAAACTGTTTCACATTTTATAAAATTCATATACGTTGCTGAGGTTTTCTACAAGTTAATTCCTGTATATTAGCAAGCATTTAGTATTTACAGGGACATACAGAAGATTTCGGATACTGTGTTGTATCCGAACTACTGTATATTTTTAGAACCTCGTTATAGTACCAACTCACCACATTTGATACGTCTAACGAGCAATTTCGGCTTGATTTTAGTTTCTTAAAAAATCTAACTACTTAAACTACTACAAAATCTGACTGTAAACATAACAATAAAAATGTCGAGAGTTCTTAAGGTTGCAAAATCACATCTGTGGCAGCGCATCTGGCAATAAAAAAGCCTGCATTGAGTTTGCAGAGAAACAGCTGAATCAACAAACTAATTGGTTTAAAATTATCTTCAGCGCTGAAAAGAAGTTTTTCTATATTCCTGATGGTATTGGTAATATATGTATTTTCGGCTCAAACGTCATATACGTACCACATTGGCGCGTTATTCTTCCATCGCCAATTTGGCTGAAACTTTGTTTTTTAATATCGCTATATGTATTAATATGTATGGTACATTGTGATATTTTTATTTATTGTTCTATTTATTATTATGTTTATTATTTAGTGGCGGATAGGGACAGCTTAACCTCTTAACTGTCGTGACCGAGACATTCTCGGGCTGCAAGCTTCACAGCTTTTATTCAGAATTATTTGATTCCCACCAGTTTTATAAAATAGTGAAATTGATTTTATTCTGGTATTATTTTATTTGCCATTAAATTAGATGATTTTTTTTTTCAAAAAAGTGGTGGCAATAATCAACCTGAATTTTTAAACCGTAATTTAATGTGACTGTTAAGGGGTAAATGCAACAATGTTAAAACTTAGACTGAGTAATGAAATGGGGAAAAAATAAAAAAATCTTTATATGGTTTCGGCGAGTTGTTTTCTTGGTATTGATGTTAAAGTGATGTTATACACTTATAAACTTAGACAAAAGTTATAATGAAAATAATATTTCTTTAATTTTATTTTTAATAATGATTTTAATTGCTATTTTATAGAAATGTACAATGAAAGCATGTTATAATCTTTATAATATTAAAATATTAATAATTATAATGCATTCTCTTCAAATGTTAATGACATAATCTTAAACCAAACCAGGCACTGGATTTTGGCGATTTTAGTGACAAGCACTCTCGAGCGAATTGAATTTTCAGAAACCTAAAAATCCTCTCCAAAATTCTCCCCGCGGAATTTTTGGCAGACAATTAACGAGATGAACAGTTCTAACGATGGTTTCTAAGCGCTGCGCGCCTATTAAAACTAAACAAAAAAAAAAAGAAAAAAAATTACTGGGCAAAAGAAACTGACTGTGCAGCAGCCACTAAAATAAACGAAACTCGTCAATGCCGCGGTAACTAACGTACGTAAAAGCGCTTCGCGCCCATTTTAATAAAAAAAAATCACTGGATGTACGAAACTCGCTGTGCAGCAATCTCTAAAGTGCACAAAACTCGTCAATGCCGCAGTCACTAACGTACGTTTGAGCGCTGTGCACCCATTTAAACAAAAAAAAAAAAAAAAACATCACTGGATGTACGAAACTGGGTGTGCAGCAATCTCTAAAGTGCACGAAATTCGCCAATGCCACAATTATTAATGTAAGTATGAGCGCTGCGGGCCCATTTAAACCAAAGAAGACATCACTGGATGTACAAAACTCGCTGTGCAGGAAACTCGTCAATGCCGCGGTTATTAATGTACGTATGAGCGCTACGCGCCCATTTAAACAACAACAACAAAAAAAAAATCCCTGGATGCACGCAACTCGTTGTACCCCCAGCGAAACTCGTCAAAGATGTTGTCTCTAACGACATCAAAACACAAATAAACATCTATGGATGCACGAAAGTCGCATTGAAGAAATTTTTAAAATGGACAATACTGGTTAATGCCGCGGTTACTAACGCAGGAATAAAACTGTTAAAGTATGTATAAGTTTGTTCAAAAATGCGCGATAAAATTTTGAAATATTTTTCTAATATTTATAAGGCATAAATGTTATGTTAATTTTCAAGTAAGAAAAAAAGTATTTCTGATATAGGAATGTGCTACCGTATTAACATCTCACATTATAATATTAAGAGTAATAAAATTATGAGAAAAATAAAATATAATCGCACAATACAATGTAAAATACAGGGAAAAGTAACGGAAATGAACATCAATACCAAGAAAACAACTCGCCGAAACCGGATAGGGATTTTTTGGTTTTTTTCCCCGTTTCGCTATGCAGTCTAAGTTTTAACATTATTGCATTAAGCTGTCCCTAACCTCTACTTTATTATTTGTATTTACCAATTGCTTCAGCAATTGTTTCTTTTTTAAATAAATTGTTGAAACAAAATAGTCGGTTTACTATGTGAGGCATAACATCGCCATCTTGTTGCAATAGCGCCAAGTTTAGCGTATATGTGTGCCGTATTTTCTTCGCGTCAATGAGAAGGCGGCTCCCTAAAAGTTTGGACTTTTTTTTTTCCTCCCTGGAAGGTAAGCTTAGAATTTCTTTTGTAAACATATAAACAAAATAAATATACTATATTCATATGTTAAAAAGTCATTTGTTGAACTTGGGTAAAAATTTAATGGCTTTAATTAAATTTTCAACAAGACTATTCCTAAATTTACTCAAGAAAAGACGCAAACAAATGGTCTGGAAATAAATAAGACTCTCAAGTTTTATTGGACAGCCAGTGCTCTAAATTTAAATACCATGAAGAACATTTGGAGTACAGTAAAACTCCGAGAATTCGGATTAATGGGGACTAGACCCAATCCGGATTATCGAAAATACGTATTATCCGGAGAATTTGAAACAAATGAAATAAAATAAAACATACTTACAGAAAAACATCTTTATGTTAAATTGAAAAGTGCCTGAATTCAATGCTGCATCTTTATAAACATAAACTAGTAAATCTGCAGATCAGGAGCCTCAACGTCAGCTTTGCACATCATTTTTTTTTTTAAACACACTTTGGGCAAAATTCAACTTTCTGGAAACTGTATTTTAAAATTTTAAAATTACGTAATTATTTATAAGAATAAAATAAGAATAAGAAGTTTTCAGACATCAAATCCGTTAAATTAAAATTTTAGTTATGTTAGGAAATTCTGAAATTTTCATGGTCTATTATTTTTTTTTTATTTTTTTTTTATTATAACATAGTAGATCTCTTCAGGGGGGCTCCGCCCCCCCTGAACCTCCGTAGTCTCATTAAATTTAAATTTTCAACTTTCTATTAATTGTGCTAATGGTTATCGTATATCTTGCATTTCTTTATACATTTTGATTTATAAGGATAAGTAACAGTTTGGACAAGCATTTTTCATTAGCCTCATACTTCTACATGCCTGACAACCACAAACACCTAAATCTGATGTATAAGGAGCTTTTTAAAGTGTAAAATTAGTAATCTAGAGTTTTACAATTTTTTTTCCCGAAAACAAAAGTTTGATTGCATTTTGCAGCTGTTATCGCGGAACAGACAGACATAAGAACAGACTGGCAGACGGAATAAACAATAAATTTCGAACAATTTCATGAACAATAAATTTCGAGTCACCAAAGTAAGCCTTCACTGAAGTTTCGGCAATGATGTCATTATTCATGAGTTATTGATATCCATGTTTCTTGTATTTTTAACAACTACTATAAAATACCTGTTTTATTTCAATTATGACATCATATTTTACCATGTGAATAGTTTGTTAAAAATATAATTCTTTTTTATTTCTTTTACTTCTAATTATGTCTCCATTTTTGTCAGAAAAATTCTTATTAACGAAACAAATATCCGTGTTTAATATTTAACAAATGTACTATTCGCGTTTGAAATGAATAGACGCCCTCTCGCGGACAAAGTCTGAAACGAAATAGAACTGATACCGTGAGCATCTTCCGCTGAAATCAGTGTTTAAAAGGCCGATAAATAAATAAACAGTTCTATAATAAATAAATAAATAAACAGTTCTATAACGCATGCAACGTTGGGTTCTTTGTATTAAAATTATCTAAAATCAAAATTTTATACACAAAGTTTAGATCTATAATATAAAAAAGTACATTTGACTTACTCATGGCAAAATAACATGACAGCAACACAATGCTTGCATGATTCGCTTGCTCCAGCTTTGCAAGAGCAAGAAAATTTTTTTATTTTCAAATTTTTGTTTTCCTTTATTAGCAAACCTGAAATAATATGGGGATTTCCTTTTGTTTGGCTTGTTTGTAAACACGAGCCTACAATCTCTATTTCTTCTTCTTTGCATTCTTCTTTAATGCCGCACATTACTAATCTCTTTGAATCAATAATTGCTTCAGCTTCTCTAAAGCAATTACTAGATTTTCCAGCATCTAGAAATTCTAAAATTGTCGATATTTGTAATTTATCTCCCATAATTAAATAAAAAAGATAAAAAACTGCACTTTAAATAGCTCTTTAAACGGGTTTCGCTATACAACAGCATGGAACAAACAACACTACGTAAACAAACGATTATCAGGTCTATACAACGCCACCTTTCGGTCATTACAAACGCGAATATCTATTTTTATTTTAATTCTGACGTCATATTTATTTATTTTTTCTTGGATTAATTTCTCGAATGGAAATTGCTCAATTGAAACTTATTGCCGTTGAAAAATAATTATTCCAGATTTTAATTCTTTGGCAACGATAAGGGAAATTGGTTAAATTGTATCTAAAAAATCTCTATTGATTGTGTATGAAAAAGAATGAAATTTTGAATTATTAAGGAAAATATTTGAATAAAATTAATAAAACAAAACCTATGTTCTTTTCTGGGCTACGTTAATACGCAAAGATACAGAGACATTAATTAATTCATCAGTTTTGATGTTGACTTCATTTAAATTTTCGTACACGCTTTCAAATTATGGATAAGTATTAGGATGAATGGTTGCTTAGCAACCAATATGAGAAAATAAAGAAAATGGAATAAATACATTTGAAATAAGTAAATCTCTAAAACAAATTAGTCTATATTATTGGAACACATTTATAAAAAATCTCCAAAATTTACACTAATAATTTAAAAAATCTGACAA
Organism: Maratus speculifer; assembly: GCA_964019185.1. Taxonomy (NCBI): domain Eukaryota; kingdom Metazoa; phylum Arthropoda; class Arachnida; order Araneae; family Salticidae; genus Maratus; species Maratus speculifer. Next base: position 324,164,599 of record OZ025296.1, read on the forward strand.
ATGCGTAGACAAAATTTCAAAACAGTACGAATAAATTAACTGGTAAATTTCCGTATCCATTTATCATTGAATTCCATTAATCAAATGTGTCATTTTCTCTCAAGAAAAAAAAAATGAAAATCATTGGATTTGCCATAGAAAAGCATTATTGCGGAAAATAAAATTTTCTAAATTTTCCGGACGAATGAATCAAATCTAACAAAAAACTATACAGCTTAATCCCAGTGCCTCACTAACATACCCACTTAATTTCAAGTCAATCGAATGCTTTTTACGTCAGTTATCGCGGAACAGACAGACTGACATACAGACAGACAGAAACAAAAAAATTTCGTGTCTCCAAAGTAAGCCTTCACTGACGTTTCGGCAATAATTTACTGCAAGTGATTTTGTAGAAGCGTTTTATCATAATAACAAGGAAATAGACCTATGGGCTGATAAAGATCGGAAAACGATCCTTATTAAACTATGAGTCTTATAGGGACTATTTTACAGTGCTTTCTTGCAATGTTCTAAGTACAAATTTACTGAGCAGTGATTTTTTACGACATTTTTTTTTGGTTTAAATAGTAATGTAATATGTAAATGAAAGTTTGATAGCCTTGACGCATGCGCAAGGAAAAATTATTTAGTAAACCTGCTCATTTTTCATACAATTTTTACATTTACATTTTTTACATTTTATATTTAATATTTTTTTAAATTCTGATGACAGGGTATAGTGTACAATGTTGTTTGTCATATTTTCAGAAAAGAATATTATTTTATATTAAGAACACTGCAAATTATAAACAAAAAGCTTGGAAAAATTTGGGACTTTTTTCTTATAAAATCCTTAATTTTTCTACGAGTATACATACTACCCACATAAAAAAGAACACAGTATATTACAATAAGCCTCATAATCATAATCTACAGTTATAGCGCTTTTGCTACATTAGTTTTGACAGGTTTATTCAAAAGTTATTCGTTCTTTTTTAATTTGTTGACTGTCTCCTAAAGAGTTTCGGGATAAAACCTTTACTTAAACGTGTGACCTGTACCATTATGTTTACACACATAGAGTTTCAGGATAATTCCGCATGTGTTTTTCTAGATATTTAACAAAATGTCTAAAATCGCAAGTGGCCGGTTATCTTTGGCCATATAGTGTATATGTATTAATGTAGCTATATTTTTTATTTAGACAATTACATGATCGTTCCTATCCTTTTACACCCCAAAACGTATAGATAGATATGTTTTTTAAAAAAAATTTCCATTCACCCCCAATCGGCCCCTTTTCATATGTTATCGATTTGATGCCGCGGTAGTCGATATCGCCCACTTTCTGAATCCAGCTTCAGAAAGTTTTTAAAAAAGCAATAATCAGAATCCGCGCACTCATGACAAATGTATGCTAGGTTAAATTAATAAAATTTTCTCTTTAACCTCTTCAAACCTGATGTATCTTATAGGATACATATCTTTACAAATTTTTTTCACATATATAAATAATGTAAAAAAAGAGAAATTGGATTAAATGCAGGCCTAACAGATAGAAGAATTAAACAAAATAGTAATTTGTTTGTTATAGCTCTTTTTTAGTAAGCTACGTGTTATATAAAATTGGCTTGAGGCAAAAATGTACGAAATGAACAAAGATGAAAACTCAAATAATTTTATTGTGCGTTAAGATATCATTTGTAGAGTCCATTAGTAATGAAAAATTACCAAATATATATTTATTTTATGTTTTTCAGTATTTTTACAATGCAAAAAAATATAATAAAATTAAAAAATCCAATGAAATTGTCAAAAAATGTCTTTTTTGAGTCCCGATGTATCATTAATTTTTATCGACAAAAAATAAATTCTAATTTTTTTTGCTGATCAATCTTTTTTAGGTATCGGTTTGATAATATAAATCCGTAACTGAAATTAAGAAAAGTACATAAATAAACCCTGGGGTCTGAAGAGGTTAAGATTAATTTAACCCAATTTCAGAAAAGCTCTTTAAAAAAAATCAATAATCAGAATTTGTGCACTCTTGACCAATGGACACTAGACAGAAGTCTGCACAGACTGGAATTTCCAGGCCCGGGCCCGGGACTATTATTTTGGTTCGACTCGGCCCTAGTGTAAAATTAAAAAGTTCGGCCCTAGCCCGGCCCGTACAGAAATCACTGAAAAAAGAACCGGCCCGATTTGGCAAGACACAATTTCTACTATTTCGAAAAAATTAAGATTTTTATTATATAATTTAGATTTTTTTAAAGAAAAATGTATACATATTTAAGGGATCATTTTACAGTATATTTTATAGAAAACTAGCTGATCCGCCCGGCGTTGCCCGGGTCCGTATTAACAATATTAAACGAACTTGAAATTTGTATGATTTTATCATTAACTCGTTACATGCAGAAATGCATTGTCTGAAATACGTAGCCACTGACTGTGTGAAAAATCGGTTTTAAAAACAACTAATATTAAGCTCTAAAAATACTCAAAATGAGCAAGGAAAAACGCGGGAGGGAATATATATCCAACGATTGCATGATTTTCGTGTAAAAAAGTTGATATTTACCCGTAAAAATCACTGATAAGTCACGTAACTAATTATTATTTTCACGTACAAATCCCAAGTGAAATATTTTGAATTTCAAACTAATTATATCACTCTTAAATCCGACTATACCATGAATGAAATCGATACACGATGGTAGCTAAAAGGTTGGTATATAGTACTATAATTTCAGAGCTATTTAACAAAAGTAAGTGTTATTTTTAATCAAATCTTGCGTATAGGTTCACTCTGTGTATAAATTCCTAACCTTAAACTTTTATACCGTAACCAGAACCTGTCTGTAACCTAACAGTGACTTAACAGTACCCTACCGTAAATTAAATATAACAGAAATGTAACCTAGCCTAAATGTATTCACTTTATTGTAACATATCCATATTCTAACCATAACATAAATGCAATTTAACTTTAACCTAACTTTAACCTAAATAATATAATAGAAAAAACCATTTTAAAAAATTACTATTTCTTCGTAAAATATACTTCAGCTGTAATTCGTTTCTTTCAATTCGTTTTATTAATACAAAATTCCTTCCTCGTGCTTTTGTTTGAGACATTAAAATTTCAGCAATAAATGGTTTAATATTGCAAACCACGGAGTAAGACACTTCTTACTCCGTGGTTTGCAATATCGCAACCATGCAACTTCGCAACATATATAATATAATAACGGCAATATTTGCAACTTCGCCTCCACCTATCTTTTTCTCCATGGTGTACAGCAGCTGTGATTGAAAAAAAAATCCTCATTTAAACTGACAGTTTGCCAGTCTATGAATTTTAAAGGTCTGTCCTAGCTTTTTTAATTATTTCTGCGAAAATTTTATGAAACCAATCAACCATAAGAAAATGAAATGGAAAAAAAGCGAAAAAAGGCGATTTTTTATGAGAGTGAGTTTTGGAATTTAATTAATTACTCAGTTAATAAATAGAATTTTGAAATTCTGAGCTTCAGGTGCATCAGGAGAGACATTGGGCTACTCTCAAAAAAATTTTGAGCTTCGTACGTGCTGTAGATCTTGCTAGCCATCGCAGACACACAGACAGACAGAGCGTTTTGTTCTTTTATTAGTATAGATACACAATAGTAGCACTAATGATTACTTAGATTCTTAAACCTTTAACATTCAAATAAAGATTCATTAAAAATTAATATGATTTAGAATAAAAGTTAAAAAAAAGAAAGTTTGAAACATCATAAAACTTTTGAAGCTGTATAACAAAAACTAGATTTATGAAAATATTTCTATATCACTTACAGTCGGCTCTCGTAAATTCGAACTCGTTGGGACCAAAAAAAAAATGTTCGAATTATCCAGAGTTCGAATTATAGAAAGTATAAAAAAAAAAAAAAACATGAATAAAAGGGCACTATTACAAAGAAATTAATGTTACAGCACTTTTGAAATTTATTTCGGCTGTTAAAATTAAAATATGATTTAATATTAAATTAAGATATATAAATACGTAAACAAATTAAGAAATTGGGAACAATCACAATGGAAGAAGTGATAGAAGTGTCACTGATGGACAGACGAGGTACTAAGAAAGCGGATATCAAATGAGTGGGATTATATGCATACTAATTCAGAGCAATTCTGCACTGTAAAACAAAAAAATCCGTTAAATTTATGACAAAAACCGCTGGCAGCGATGTTGCCAGCAGTTTTTACTACAAAAATTGCAGTAAAATTAGATGTAATAAACAAATTTGCATCTAATTTTACTGCAATTTTTACATCAAAAACTGCTGACAACATTGCTGATCCTGCCAGCAGTTTTTGCCATAAATTTAGCGAATTTTTTTTTTTTTTTTTTTTTTTTTTTAGTGTGACAAAAATGAAAGAAAGAAAGCTATTTCAAGGATTTAAAGTCCGTGAGAAAACGAGAAAAATAAAAAACCGGAATTCTCGTTATTTCGAATTAAATGATTTTAAGAGAAAAAGAGTTCGAATAAATGAAAAATTTAACGTAATTCTGTCATTGAAAAGTTTGGGACTTAATGCTTAGTTCAAATTAAGTGAAGATTCGATTTATCTGATTTCGAATTAACGAGAACCAATCGTATTAAGTATTTTCTCAAATACAAAATAGCTGCTTTGTAATACATTTCTTATTCATTTCGCTTAGGAAACGCATAAGATTACAAGAGTTTATATTCAGAAACTATGTAATAGAAAGGCATTATTCATTTTTTGTTATAAGAAATTTACGAAAATACTGTCAAATTTAGCGTTTTAAATTGAATTTTCGGAAACGACAGCATGGGAAAGGACAAAAATCTGCAATAACAAAACAAGAATCTCTTATATCTCAACAAGTATATACAAGTATCTTTTTTATCAAAATAGAAAACACTATTCGGTTGTAAATCTGTTCAATACTCAGGTTTTTCAATTTGTTACCTTTACAATTAGAAACAAGTTGGAAATTTCACGTGAAGCGTAGCAAATGAGGTGCGTTCGTACGATAAGGAAGTTTTAAAAATATCACTCTCATATATCAATCTCATAAAATTGTAAATAGTTAATTACAATTAAAACGCGCACCAAACAATGTTCTCTCTATACTCATTATGTAATGGAATACTTTTGTTTGACATTGTTAATCAATAACAAATGTTCTTTGCACAACAGATTATGCAAAATCTATATTAGAATATGTACTTTATGATGCATATCAATATTATTATGTTCGAATGAGTGTAATATTATTAAAATGCATTTGAAACTTTTTTTTTCCATTGACCATAATGTAACGGAGTACTTTTGGTTGTCCCTGTATTTGATCTATGCATCCTATTTTCAAAAAAATTAAAATGACTTGACAAAATTATGTAATAAGTATGTAATTTAAATTTCAAACGATTAAAATGCATTTGAAACATTTTCCCCATTGACCGTAATGTGACGGAATACTTTTGATCGTCCCTGTAATTGATCTATCTATCCGATTCTCATAAAATTTGAAATGACTCGACAAAATTATGTAATAAGTATGTAATTTAAATTTCAAACGATTAAAATGCATTTGAAATATTTTTCCCCATTGACCGTAATGTGACGGAATATTTTTGATCGTCCCTGTAATTGATCTATCCATCCGATTCTCATAAAATTTGAAATGACTCGACAAAATTATGTAATAATTATATATTTTAAATTTCAAAAGATTCGGTTGAGTAGTTTTTGCGTTGTTATATGCAGACGGACAGACAGACGGACGGACTGAACGACAACTATAGGTGCTACGTATTTACATAATTAGGAACGCACCTAATTTGTCAAAAAATCTGTCAGCCTTTTGCGTTGTTGAGTAGTGAATTTAAAAATCCCCTATAAGAACCACCAAGAAGTATATTTCCAAAGATTACGTTAAAGAAGTTATTTATCGCTTTTTAATACTTTTACAAATCATATTGTATGCCCTACACATCTTGAGGACGATTAAGTCTAGTTCCGGCCTTGATCGATTTTATGTAGAAAAATAATGCAAGACTAACCTCGACCCGGAACGAGTCTGCTAAAAAGATATTAAGCCCGGATTAGATACAATGAAACTGTCCGATGCCGATCTCAACACTATGCAAATTACATTTGTGTATTGATGTTGTCAAACTAGTATCGGCTCGTGATGCACATTTATACTTTTTCTCGTTAAAGCTATATTCATTAAAAATAGTTTATATTTTATCGTTTCCACATAAAACTTTCCGCTATTTCTTTTATCAATCCGGCCCGTTTATTTTGATTGTTTTCCCGGCCCGTTGAAAAAATTATTTTAATTCTGCCGGCACGGCAAGCGGGCCAGATACGGGTTCCGGGCCAGGCCTGGGCTCGTGCAGACATCTAATGCTATGTTAAATTAACAAACTTTATTCTTTAAGATTAATTTAACCCAACTTCAGAAATGTTCTTTAAAAAATCAATAATCAGAATTTACGCACTTATGACAAATGTATGATGCTAGGTTAAATTAACAGATTTATTCTTTAAGATCAGGAATCACAAAAGCTTAAAACAACAATAAAATAAGCAAATCAGTTAGTTTACTCATTATAATTTCAATTTCTAAGCTTCATCTTTTACCCATGAAATGTCTATCGAAATTGACGTCATAAATTAAATCCCTTTTTAAATAGAAATTATTCAATAGGTTACATTTTTTGTTACATAAGCCTCCAAATGTTTTCGTTGCCATGAAACAAACCTACTTATTGCGAGATAGACAATAGAACACATTTCTTTATAATTTCAGTTTCTAAACGCCACACAGTGGAGTATTTGACCCGAAATCCCGGTCAAAAATATTTTTCGATGTAAATATAGTCCGATTGGCTTGAAATTTTTAGATGTTATTGGGTATCACTATGGAATGTTTGGCATTGTAAATGAAGTCTATAGCCTGGACGGTTCATTTACAGAGACACCCAAAAGAATTCCCTTACATTATAGTCAATGGCGAAAAATCGTTTCTTCTGTATTTTAATGATATCACACTTTTAAACGTGCTGAAATTTATATATCTCACTAATGTGTACTAAGGCACTTATTGTGGAATATGGTGTGCATTTAATAGATCATTCATTTACAGGGACACACAAAAGAATATGGCGGAAGAATAAATTTAAGTATTCAAGTCTATGACCAATAATTGCTGGAAGTGTCTTTGTAGTTGTGTTGGCGTTTTAAAATGGGACAGCTTTTATTAAATATTTATTGGTGTGGATACATTCTATATATCATATACAGGGATGCACAAAAGTTCTCAAGCACATTCCATTCACGAGAATATATTCCATTCCATAATCTCGAGAATTTAAAAATTATATAAAAGAAATGGAAAAGAAAAAAAATAGAAACAAGCCGCATTGCTATGTTTTTTCTTGTGCTTAAATACATTGTCACAGCGGCAGGAGCCAAAAGCCGCCCGTATAAAAAATATATTAATTTACCATCTCTTAACAGAGACTTTAACCCTTTCCGGCGCGGAGTAATTCTTTCTTTAAACTTATAATTTATAAAAGGAGTTATTAGAAAATATGAAGTTGCTTATTTTCACGTACAATATAAAAAGGAAAATTTTAATTAAATTTTCTTGCTGCCGTTTGTCAGCTTTGAAATTAAAATTAGGTGTCCCTTTTTAAGGACATCGCCCTCGGAAGGGTTAATTCCCCCCTTTCTCCTCTTATATTACACATATGAGTCCCAAGAATTAATTAGGGAACCCTTTTTCAATAAATACGTATATATAATTTGAAGGAGATCGGATATTTCTATCAAAGATGTCGAGTTGCGTGCGTATGTACGTACCTACATACGTACATATGTACGTACATACATACATATGTATGTACATACATACATACAGACATAATATGTAGGTGCAAAAGCTCTCCGGTAATAGTCTGTGAGTTATAAACCTGCAATACGACAGTAAATATATAGTTCTTATCTCTTCAATTCGGTGGCTGCAAAACGGGGCATTTAAATAGTCATCCCAAAAAATTTGTTTATAAAAAAATGGCACAAACATGCGCAAGATTTTTTTGCAAAAATTGACACTCAAGACTATAACTAATACGATTATAAATCAAACATGGCGCGGCAAAGCGCGGCACATATTTAAAAAGCTTTCGATATGTATAAATTAGAGCCAAAAACGCTTTAAAAATAACCTTTTTACACATTTAATATTTTTTTATTACATTAAAAACTAAGCTATTTAAATTAACACATGGTTTAACACTAAGCTCTGACCTTTGTTAAACACGTGACGTAAACCATGTTTTGTTTCAATTCAACAATTCATTGAGCCACAAAAAAATATATTTAAACATAACAACAAAGCCAAAAAACAACAAAAAACTACGTCTTCTCACGAAGAAACTTCTTCTTCAGCTGAGGCCCGGAGCCACCATATATAACTCAGGTTCCTAAAATAGACATAGATCGATGCACCAATAAGTTAGCTATTAAAAAATATAATTTTTACAATTGTTGACGAAATTTTAATTTTTGCCTCTTTGACCAGGTTTTTGGGTCAAATACTCCACTGTGCGCCATCTTTTATCCATGAAATGTCTATCGAAATTGACGTCATAAATTAAGTCCCTTTTTAAATAAAAAAATTAGTTAATAGGTTATACTTTTTGTTACATAAGCCTCCAAATGCTTTCGTTGCCATGAAACAAACCTACTTATTGCGAGATAGACAATAGAACACATTTTTTATGATTTAAATTTATAAGCGACATCTTTTATCCATGAAATGCCTATCAAAACTGACGTCATAAATTAAGTCTTTTTAAGTGCGTTTGTAATTATGTAAATACCTAGCACCTATAGTTGTCGTTCAGTCCGTCCGTCCGCATATAACAACGCAAACACTACACAACCGAATCGTTTGAAATTTAAAACATATAATTATTACATAATTTTGTCGAATTATTTCGAATTTTATGAAAATCGGATGCATAGATTAGTTATAAAGACAATCAAAAATATTCCATTACATTACGAACAATGGGGGAAAATATTTCAAATGCATTCAACCGTTTGAAATTTGAAATACATAATTATTACATAATTTTGTCGAGTTATTTCAAATTTTAGCAAAATTGGATGCATAGTTCAATTACAGGGACAATCAAAAGCATTCCGTTACATTACGGTCAATGGGGGAAAATGTTTCAAATGCATTTTAATGGTGCTACACCCATTCGAACATATTAAAATTGCTATGCATTTAAAGTACATATTATAATATACATTTTGCATAATCTATGGTGCAAAGAACATTTATTATTGATTTACAAGGCCACACAAAAGTATTCCATTACATAATGGTATAGGGATAACGTTGTTTGGTGCGCAATTTAATTGTAATTAACTATTTACAATTTTATGAGATTGATATATGAGAGTGACAATTTTAAAACTTCGTTTTCGTACGAACACACCTCATTTGCTACGCTTCACGTGCAATTTCCAACTTGTTTTAAATAAAAATTATGTAATAGGTTATAGTATTTCTTACATTTAAAGCCTTCAAATGTTTTCGTTGCCATGAAACATACCTACTTATTGCGAGATAGACAATAGAACACATTTCTTTATAATTTAAATTTCTAAACGACATCTTTTATCAATGAAATGTATATCGAAACTGACGTCATAAATTAAGTCCTTTTTTAAATAAAAATTATTTAATAGGTTATAATTTTTGTTACATTTAAAGCTACCAAGTGTTTTCGTTGCCATGAAACAAACCTACTTATTTAAAGATAGGCAATAGAAACACATTTCTTTATAAAGGTCAAAAGATAAAAATATTACAGAATTTTTTTCCACACTTTAATTCTCTGCACATGCCGGAAGTGGAGACTTCATTGAAGACATGCTGGTTTTAAGCAGATTCTATAGGAGCGAATTGCAAATATTGTGCAAACATTGTTATCGTCTAAATATGCACCTGTTAAACAAAAATGTTAAAATACTGCACGAAAAGTTATTAAAGTTTTATGTTTTGTTCTCAGAGGAAAGAATCTAATCAAAGTGAGGAAGTTCAGAGAAATATTTGCATGAAATACTTTTCTCCAATTTCCAACGGCGTGAGTATTATTTATTTGCAATGATTTACTGGCATATTTAGGGGCTAAAATATATATACTAAAATAAATACTAAATGGTTCATTTATAAAAAAGAATATATTTAAAATACACCTAAAAATTTATCAACGTTTCATTCGCTTTTGTGAACGTCGTCAGGATACAATTAGAAAAATGTTAAATGCAATTTAAAGTTTCAAAATATAAACACATACGTCCACGGGCATAGTTATCCCCATATAACTATGACTAATTACTAATTTTTTCTGCTACAATTTTTTAATTTCATCGATTTTAATGCAATTTTCACTGCGGTTTTTTTAAGTAAATTTTAACGATTTTTCGAGATTTTGTGTTTTTAGAATCGATTTTTTTTTTCATTTTTGTCAGTATTATATATATTTTTTAATTGCATGTAATAAAGGCGAAAAACATAAAATTAATGACTCAGCAAAAAAGAAATCATTTAGAATACCACATAGTAATCTATTTATAATAATAAAGAGAGAAGTTTAGAAGTGTGTCAGGGCTGTTTTGAAAATACCGCTACGTAGAGCTACAAAATTTGGAGGGAAGATCCCTCTGTATTTGAAATTTTGCATCTCAAAGCCCGATTTTCGATTTTTTGACTAGATTTTTTATTTAGTTTTTTTAGTCGATTTTTAGCTTTCATTTTATGTTTCGAGGCAATTTTTCCACATAAGTAAAAGTAATATGGTTTTATTCTTCTAACCAGGCATTGTAAATTTAGTTCTCTTTTCAAAAAAGCTTATTCGGAATTCGTGCAGCGATTTTTTAATTTTTAACGAATTTTTAATGTGATTTTTAGTATTTCTTCGCATTTTGCGGATTTTTTTTTAAATTGATAAAAAGAAAATTATTTCAAACTTTTAGACTAATTTACTAAATTTTGTCTGCTACGATTTTTGATTTTCATCGATTTTAATGCGATAATCCGTACGATTTTTGAAGTAATTTTTAATGATTTTTCGAGTTTTTGTGCTTTTAGAATCGATTTTTTTCATTTTGTCAATATCATATGTTTTTTATACATTATGGTTATCACGGACACGGGCAACGCCGGACGAGTCAGCTTGTATATAATAAACTTTGCACAGTGAGAATTAATAATCTTTGTTGTAATAATTTTAAAAAACGAAATTTAAAACTTGTTAATGAACTTGCGATAAAATATGATTCTCCATCTTTTTGGTTAAATCAGTTTTATGTATACAAAGTTATTTTTACTCATTATGGATATTTGTTTTGATTATTTTTGTTTGCTATTAATTTATTTTATGTATTTTTTTATTATTGTTCCAAGTAGATTTTTTTTAGGTAAAACCATTTAAATAGTATTGTGTGCGTTGCCGCTATAAAAAAAACTGATGTTTATTTTAATAAATTGAAAATCTATATGAATATGAATCTAAAAATAAATTGTTTTGATTGTATAGAGCAGAATATTTTTGGTTGATAAACATTGGTAATACAATACAAATTATTTTCATTCATATATTAAACCATATTATACCATTGATAATATTAAATATAATTTTTTATATATTTGAATTCAAATGAGTTGTGATACTTAGTAATTAACAGAGCTTTAAGTTACTCACACTAGTTATTACTTTCGTCTATCTTCAATAGAACAAAGTATTGTAATCGAAATTCTTTTCGACTTTCGGTTTTCAATGGATTTACACGTTTTAGGAGTCAGAGATTCCAAAAAACATGTTTCTACAAAATGTGTGTCTGTCCGTGTGTGCACTGTAAAAAAATTCAAGAGGTTACTACAAATTCTTTAGTAAATTTGTATTCCACAGAATTTTTTAGTAACCATTACAAACTTTTTTTTTTTTTTTTTGCAAGTGAAACAAACATTTCTTTTATAAACTGAACAAAAGAATTTTTTGTATAACTAACTTAAAACTTTTTAGTATGAGCCACCAATCAAATTTTAGGAGTAGCTCCAAAAATATTTTTAATAACCATTACGTGTGCCCGAAGTGCAGGAGCTTCCTTCGAGCTGCATCCAGTGGGTAAAAAGACAGACGAAGATTTTCGGAAAAGCCGCAATAGATGGCAGCACCAAACATTGCTACCTGCTCCGACAGGATTTTCATAATCTCTTTATTTAACGAGTACTTACATTGCATACATTCGATGCATATCTACCGGTGTCCAGCATCGAACCCGGGACCTTTCAGTCTGGAGTTCCGTGCTATGACCGCTAGGCTATCACGGCCACACCAAGTGAGTTTTAGTAAAGCTATTAAAAATATAAAACTATTGACTCTATTCGTTGCTAGCTTTTTTCTAGTAATTCTTACAGATTTTCTTGTATTTGAGTAAGATTACTAAAAAATTTTTAGTAATTTCAAGGATTACTAAATTTTTTTTAGTAGATCGACCCATTTTTTACAGTGTGTGCATTAGGGTGGGCCGAAAAAAACTTTTTTTCGATTTTTGATTATGGCGGGTGCGGAAAAGTGGCCACTGGTGGCACTCAGTTCATACAAAAAATTTGAGATTTTTTGGACGTTTCCTTACCCTGCCGCAAACGGCTTGAAATTTTGCAAAAATGTTCATTTTTGAACTTTTTTCGAAGAAAATTAAAACATGTTAAATTAAATTTATTTTGGTTGTATTTACTTGAAAAAGCATATTTAATGTACCAAATGTTTAAATAAGATCTGATCATGCATTATTTAATATCTATGTGTATTATAACTTATGCTATTTTTATAGCTTTTTCGCGTATAATAGGCAAAAGTTGTATTTGTTTGAATCGATCGTTAGTTTCTATATTCTTTATGTCCCTTGGACTTCTTTATATTTTTTCTATGTGTCAAACGTCATATATTTGGGGAAAAGACAGCAGTATACTTCAAAAACAAATCTGGAAGGTGAGAAAGTGGTGAAGCAGGACTCTAAGTGACCGCAATGACTCGTCGTAATACTCAGGGAATGAAGGACGAAATAGCTGAGAACCAAAATGCGATAAAGGATTCTTATTATTTATCCTTGCTCAGTAACCTGCGACATTTGTTCAGTGTTAACTTGAAACCTTTTTGTAGTGATTATACAGTGCTTTTTGGATCGTTTAATGAGCTATTATAGTGTTTTGTGCGTTTTATTACAACGAGTTTAGAAATGGCTTGTATAAAGGGCCATGACAATGCAAAGACACGCAATAGCGTGAAAAGTAACTTTTTGGGGGCTTCATGCATATTGAAAGAATTGCAATTGCCAGCTTATGCTGATAATCATGCGCCACTACTACTGGTTGCTTCACCATGTAGAAGTTGTAACAGCAGAGGATACGAATATAGCCATCGATAAAAACAAAGTCAGAAGAGAGAAATAGAAACTTGGAAAGAAGATACAGCAGAAGAAGTTATTGAAAGAAGGAAAGTTAAAAGCATATTTTTTGATGGTAGAAAGGATAAAAGTATACTAAGAGGAAGAAAAATGACAAACGGCACCGTCGAGAAAAAGGCGAGGAACACATCACCGCGTTCCGGTCACAGAAAAAAATAGCAAATCATTATACAATCTTCCAAGTCACCACAAGTAAGAATTTTCTGAACTGACGAGGTATCAAGGTAATGGAACGAGGTATCAAGTGACCCGAGTATTCCTAACCAGGTTCAAACAACACGGTGATGTGTTCCTCGCTATTCTCTCGACGGTGCCGCTTGTTATTTTTCTTCCTCTTAATGTACTTTTATCCTTTCTACCATCAAAAAATATGCTTTTAGTTTTCCTTCTTTCAATAACTTCTGCCTGTATCTTCTTTCCAAGTTTCTATTTCTCTCTTCTGACTTTGTTTTTATCGATGACGAGATTCGTATCCTCTGCTGTCACAACTTCTACATGGTGAAGCAACCAGTAGTAGTGGCGCATGATTATCAGCATAAGTTGGCAATTGCAATTCTTTCAATATGCATGATGCCCCCAAAAAGTTACTTTTCTCGGTATCGCGTGTCTTTGCATTGTCATGGCCCTTTATACTAGCTATTTCTAAGCTCGTCGTAATAAAACGCACAAAACACTATAATGGCACATTAAACGACCCCAAAAGCACTGTATAATCACTACAAAAGGGTTTCATGTTAACACTGAACAAATGTCGCAGGTAACTGAGCAAGGATAAATAATAAGAATCTTTTATCGCATTTTGGCTCTCATCTATTTCGTCTTTCACTCCCTGAATATTACGCCGACACATTATGCTCGTTTAGAGTGCTGCTTCACCACTTTCTCACTTTCCAGTTTTGTTTTGAAGTATACTGCTGTCTTTTCCCCAAATATATGACGTTTGACACATAGAAAAAATATAAAGTAGACCAAGGGAGATAAATAGTATAGAAACTAACGATCGATTCAAACAAATACAACTTTTGCTTGTTATACGCGAAAAAGCTATAAAAATAGCCTAAGTTATAATACACATAGATATTAAATAATGCATGATCAGATCTTATTTAAATATTTGGTACATTAAATATGCCTTTTTCAAGTAAATACAACCAAAATAAATTTAATTTAACATTTTTTAATTTTTTTCGAAAAAAGTTCAAAAATGAACATTTTTGCAAAATTTCAAGCCATTTGCGGCAGGGTAAGGAAATATCCAAAAAAACTCAAATTTTTTGTCTGAACTGAGTGCCACCAGTGGCCACTTTTCCGCACCCGCCATAATCGAAAATCGAAAAAAAGTTTTTTTCGGCCCACCCTAGTGTGCATGACTGCGTGTTCGGCGGAATAATTTTGAATTATTCCGCCGAAAAGGGTTGCTGTAATAGCGATTTTTGTGCCCTTTACAATGTATCATCATCCAAAAGTGCATGAACTTATGCATAGAATTGAACCAAATCTTTTGTGTAAGTGTTTGGTTGGTTGGTCCTCCCTGAATGAAAAAATTTGCAGAAAGGTTTCGCTGCAATAGCTATATTTGTACCATTTTCAACATTATACCACCGACAACTGTATGAAGTTATGCATAGAACTAAACCAATTTTTTTGTGTAAATGATTGGCTATGTCTAATAGGTTCTTCCTGAATTTGAAAAATTCTACCGGAAGGTAGAACTGTAATAATAATTTTTGTGCCATTTTCAATATTTTACCATCGAAAAGTGTATGAAGTTTTGCACAGATATGAACCATTTTTTTGTGCAAGTGTTTCGCTGTGACTAATTGATTCCCCCCCCCCCCCCCAAAAAAAAAAAAAAAA
Organism: Maratus speculifer; assembly: GCA_964019185.1. NCBI lineage: Eukaryota > Metazoa > Arthropoda > Arachnida > Araneae > Salticidae > Maratus > Maratus speculifer. The sequence continues at coordinate 324,180,019 of OZ025296.1, forward strand.
AAAAAAAAATCCGCCGGAAGGATCATTGCAATAGTGATTTTTATGCCCTTTACGATGTATTACCTTCGAAAAGTATATGAACTTATGCATAGAATTGAACCAAATCTTTTGTGTAAGTGTTTGATTAGTTGGTACTACCTGAATTTGAAAAAATCCGCAGGAGGGTTTCGCTAGAATAGCTATTTTTCTACCATTTTCAACATTATACCACAGACAACTGTATGAAGTTATGCAAAGAACTGAACCAATTTTTTGTGTAAATGAATGGCTATGGCTAGTAGGTTCTTCCTGAATTTGAAAAAATCCGCCGGAAGAGAGAGCTGCAATAATAATTTTTGTGCCATTTTCAATATTTAACCATCGAAAAGTGTATGAAGAACTGAACACACGCTGAAATGAGAATGCACAGAAATAAACCTTTTTTTTTTTTTTTTTTTTTTTTGCAAGAGTTTGGCTTGTGGTCAATTGGTCCTCCCAAAATTTGAAATAAAATCCGCCAGAACGGGTCACTGCAATAGCGATTTTTGTGCGATTTTCCATATTGTAATGAAAAGTGTATGACGTTATGCAAAGAATTGAACCAAATTTTTTGCGTAAGTGCTTGGCTATGGTCAGCAGGCTTTTCCAAAATTTGAAAAAAATCTGCTGGAAGGGGCGCTATAATTGCGATGTCTGTTTCATTTTCTTTATTGTACGTTAAAAAGTGTATGAAGTTACGCGTAGAATTGAACTAAATTTTTGTGTATAATTATTTTTGGGTATGGGCTAGTAGATCCTCCCTGAATTTGACTAATAGCGATTTCCGTGCTATTTTTATTATTGTACCATCGAAAAGTGAATAAAGTTATATACAGAATTGAATCAAATATTTTATTCATGTTTTTCGTTACGGCCAGGAGATGTTCTATAAATCTGGAAGTATTTCGTGGTAAGGGACTATTTGACCATTTTCTCGATTTTTCATTTTTCATCGACTTCCTTCATGTAACAATAATACACTAGTAAATGTATTAATTAAGATATATATTTCACTCGTGTTAATTAAAAACATATGGAATTAACAAACTCTTTATCCCATTTTTAACACACTCAAAAAAGAGAAAGAGGTTGTCAATTAGACTTGTAGGTATTTTTTTTCTTTTTTTTATGTAAACTTACTGATTACTTGTCAACTATGGCAACGATTAATGTGATTTTTTTTGTTATTAGTGAAAAAAAATACCCTCGACTTGGTCTCATTTAAATTTCATTAAGTAATTTTTTTAATCCCACGAAAACGAAATATAGATAAACATATTTAAAATATTTGATTTGCAACGATTTTCATCAAGTGACTTCATGCTATCAGTTCGGTGAAAAAGTCGGTATTCGTGAATTCCCCCCCCCCCCCCCCCACCAACACATGCATACCTCTTTAAAAGGTTTTGTTTCTATATTGTACATTAAAACAATAATACAGCATCAACAATTCTCGACACTATTTTAAATTTATTATAAAACCAAGGGTACTACTTGGTTATCACGACGACCAAAAGACTATCGCCAAACTATAAGATTAAATGCCAATAATGGATGATCATGAATCTCACATTCAATGATAATGAATACGATACAAGTGTTTAAAACGTCATTAAATGATTTTTATTTGGACTTTTTATTTTTATTTTTATTAAAATTCTACTAATTTTTTGTTCTATCGTTATTTAAAATAAAAATTACGTCAATATGTATAATTTGGCTATTAGTTTGCCGATTTGTATAATTTGGCAAAATTGGTCGACGGATAACCAAGTAGTACCAAATCAAGTGATCAGATTACAAGAATGCAGTTAAGGGGACAAATTACTTTTGAAACAGTTTTTCAATTTTGAATGATACTGTAATAATATGTGGTGGCACAGTACTTAATACTAAGAATTAAATAAAATTAAAACAAATATATTTTTGTAAAACAATCTATTTTAGTAAAATTTAAACTTAAAAAAAAATAATTTAATCGGATCATGTGTCGGATGTTGGTAATCTCAAAACTTTCTTCTATCTCATGTCAATATTTCCAGAAAAACTGGTTAATTTAAAGAACAAGGTGGAACCCGTCGAATTTCAACGAAAGTAAATGTTTAAAAAGGAACTGTTTTATTGATTTATAAAAAACCAACAAAATTAGCTACATTAAAAAATGCATCTTACAATGGTCATTCTAACTCCCAAACAAATGTTATTTGAAGTTAAAATTAAGAAAAAAATACTATTTCTATGAAAATCAGATGTCCAAATTATTAAAATTGAACTTCAATCGCATATGTAAAAATTTAATAACGCAAAATATAACTAGTCGTTGGGGGCCACCGTAATACGTACACATCATGGATATGTATATGAAAATAAAACATGTGAAAACTATTTATACAATGCATTGCAATTCATAAACAAAATTTAAATATTGTTAATATACATAGTAATGCTATATTAAAGAACTGCTGATGTACCAATTTCGACAAATTATATAAAACGCCAAACTACTCAAGTAGTACCGAACTGCGTAAAAGAAACATCCTTATAACTCCAAAAATAATAATTCTATTAACTAATAATTAACTGCGTCGGATTAAGCGTCTCATTTCCAATTAAAATATACCTCTGAATTGAAATTTGAATTAAATACAGGGTCATGAAAAATCGAAGAATGTGGAAAACAGGATTACAAATATCTCGGCAATTAATAAACTGATTGACTTCGTTTTATATGCAAAATGTGTGTTATTTTATTGCCTTTTACGTCCATTCATTAGAACAAAAAAATTCGAAAATTTTTATGTACCTTTCATCAGAACGAATTTTTCGAGAGTCCGAAAAAAATAGTTCCGGATAATCGAGGTTGCTGATATTAAATAGGCTTCGTCCCATTCTTACATACTAACTACATACAAAATTTCAAGTCTCTATCTCAATTTGTTCGGGAGACAGTCGTTTACAGACAGACAGACTGACTGACAGACAGACAGACAGACAGACGGACGGTAAAATTTTTTTTCTAAAAATATGTTTTTCGGAATCTCCACTATCTAAAACGTATAAATCCGTCAAAAAAATTTTCGATTTTCAAAACGATTGCAAGACATACCCTATACTACGTATGATGGGTAAGTAATAAAGATCAGTTATTAAAATGAAGTAATCAATTGAGGCTCTTATGTTTGGTATAAATGCGTATGGAAAAAAAAAAAAAAATATTTCAAATTGACACGATCGTAGAATTTCGCGTGAAATCTAAACCCGTCATAATTTTCATCTTCTCAAAATTTAATTTTTATCAATTTTAAGAGAAAATGGCGTATTTCTGTGATCACAATTACAAAATTTGTACTAAAAACTATAAAAAAATTAATATGTCAAGAATAAATTAAAATAGGGCTTTGAAACAAATTGCATTTAAAACTGCACTTTTTTCTCTATACGATGAAGTAAAAATAGACAATGTGCGATGTTTAGAAGTATAAAATTTGCAGTACCGAAAATTGCAGAACAGAATTGGATGTGAAAGTGTTGCCATTCGCTAAATGACGTATGTGTTACGCACAGATACATTTGGCCTTTATAATATAGATATGTTAGTCATTTGTATATTTTTGTAAAATAATTACAAGTTAGGCTTATTAACATGTTTTTTGTAATAATATTACTTTAGGAATATGTATGAATTTCTCAATTTGTGTTTACTCGGGCTGATATCTGTAATCCAGTCTGCCGAAGCTGGCAGTCATCGACATGCAAAGTGCTTAATCCCAGAAATAACTCGAAACGGATGGAAGCAGTTGGCCAGTACATATGGACGCATTACAGGGGATGACGTGGAAGAAGCCTTCAAAACGTCGGAACGATGCGTGAAAGAAAGGCAAGAACTAGAAATGAAGCTGGCAAAAAAAGGTGGTTCTTTCTTTTATTTTTCTTCCCTTGATGTTTCTGTTTCTTTTCAAAGTGTAGTATTTTAAATATTATAAAAGGACTTATTACACTGTTTGATAACATAACACACAATAAATTCGCCTCACCAGTGTATAACAGATGTTAAAAACTTTAATTAAAAATTACGTACAACTTACAGTATAAAGTAGAATTAATTTCCTACAGTTTCGAACAATAAAACTTGTTCAACATCAGGGAAACATTAAAAGACAAACACGTTACAAAGTTTACATAACACAGTACTTAAAAAATTTTTTTTTTATAGCACTTGATTTTTTTTCTCTTAATGTTTCCCTGATGATGAACAATTTTATTGTTCGAAACTGTAGGAAATTAATTCTACTTTATATTGTAAGCAGTACGTAATTTTTAATGAAAGTTTTTAACATCTATTATACACTGGTGAGCCGAATTTATTGTATATTGTAATAATTTACTGTAAATAAGAATAATTTTGAAAACAGTTTAAAGGGCACATAGAACGAGAAAAATGAAACTTTTTTGCGAAAAACAAAACGGGCCAAAAAGTCCACAAAAACTTTAAAAATTCATTAAAAAAAATGGAAAAATAACGGAAATAAAAAATAGTTTGTAGATCTTGCATAGCTAGTCCACGGGCATTTTTTTAAGACAGGAAAAAAAAATAAATAAAAATAAATAAAAAAAAAAAATTCAAAAAACAATCGACAGGTGGAACTGGCGCGAACGACTTCGGTGGAAATATTCAACTAAAAGGGTTATAAAAATCTTTGCTCCTAATATAATACCAGCTCACCGTTCTAAACTATGTAAGGATGTTGAGTGAGGAGGAGAAGGTTTCATTGGTGTAGCTTTTTTATGTGAACCAGGAATCAGCGACTATTGCCTCGCGTAAATTCCAAGTTCTGAAGAGTATCAAGGCTGGTAAAGAGCTAGCTACTGAAAGAGCTAGCTACTAAAGAGCTGGCTACTTCGTTCAAACGAAAAGACCCGTTCGCTACTGCTAATCCTATGGAAGAAATTTATAAAGATATCTCGGTTGCATCTTAATATTTTTAAATTATTTTTTTCCATTGGCTAGCTAAGATTGATCTGTATGCAGGCAGTTTTTTACTTTTCCATTTTGGTTGCAGATATTTTTTATGAGGGTGCTTTTTCTTTCCAAACCAGTTCCTAAAATGAAAGTGTCCTCATAAAAAATATCTATAAACAAAATCAAAAAAGTAAAAACACGGCCTGCATACAGATCGATCTCCGCTAGCCAATGGAAAAAAAAAATTAAAAATATTAAGATGCAACCGAGATATCTTTATACATTTTTTCCATAGGATGAGTGTTAGCGAACGGATATTTTCATTTGAATGAAGTATCCTCTTAACAGCGGCAGGCCTCATAAAGCTTGTTTGCGGTTTGAGAAAACTAAGATGCTAGAGTATAGTGGGTTCCCATGGCCTCTTACATCTCCAGATTTGATACCGCAAGACTTCTGATTACGGAGATATTCTAAACTCCTTGCGTATCCCTACAGTTAAAGTCCATCTAATCAGTCAGAATTGAAAGATATGATCCGCCGAGAGATATCATGCATATCATGCGTACATCCGGACATGCTGCACACTGTCGTTGCTGGATTTATGACTCGCATGTAACATGTTATATCCTGTGACGGTAATCATGCAGAAGACTTTGAAAGTCTTAAAAAAATTAAGAACATATTTATTATTATATGTATTACAAATTTATTTTTTTTTCGCCAAAATTAACCTTATACTGTATTAATTTTCTTTTAACAATTATTCCGTATTTATTGAAACTTATAAATTAAAATCCTGTTATTAGATCTAATTTATTAATCTTTATAGAAATGATATAAATTCTTAATTCGCCTTAAAAAACATTTATTTTAATATGCGTAATTTTAAAAAGTAGCTCTAAATTAAAAATATTCTTAATTAAACTTTATTTCTTAAAATTCCTAATAAAATTCATTCCCCCTCCTGTTTTTACCAACCCTTTATTTCAGAAAATGATATAAAATGCCATTGCGGGTTATATTTTCTAATGTGTTGGTTTTTTATTCGCGTTTGATATTTATTGCGTACCAATAAATTCATTTCATTTCTTTTTTGTGTGAAATTATTGTCTGTAGAATATATTCGAATTTTGATTTCGATTATAAATTAGTTAAATAATAATCTTTTTCAAATAAAATTATCGTTTTGCAGAAGATTCGAGACTGGTATTTTTTACCTCGGGTTTAGGCGACTTGCGGAAGCTATGTTTTTTTTTTTTTTTTTTTTTGATGGAATGTCTGCTCCGGGGAGAACATTTTCCGCTGTATATGAATGCATTTTAGTAAACTGTTTTAGAGCAGCCAATGTGTAGTTTAATGAAGCTTCTATGTTCATTTACTTAATTTTTATCTGGCCACGACTTCTGTGATATAAAATATAGAAACTTGCAGGAATATTTATCGCAAATCTACCGAAATATGAAATATTACCATCTGTATATTTGCCTTATTTACCTCTAAATTAATGATAAAGTATTTTCCGATTGCCAGTTCCCTCCTAATTTATTTTCTTTTTCTTTTGAAAGAGGGTGCGGGAATGAGCTTATATTCGAGATTTTACTACAGTTATCGGTTTAAAAATTTTACTTACTTAAAATATTGTATATATATTCAAAGCATCAAATAACATAGCTGTTTTAGAAATGGAAGTAAACTAATATTGCAAGTTTGGAAAAAATGAAATAGAAGAAAGTTGCAAAATTGCTTAACATAATAATTTTTGTATTAACGATGCATAAAAGAGAGTGTTGAAAGCCGTTTAATAAAATAATAGGTAACACTTATTGCATTTTAGAAAACATCAAATTTATTTTTTTATTACATTTGAAAGTGAAGTTCAAGCTTGTTGCTGTTTATGTATTTGCTGACCAGATGTGTTTGTAGAAATTTTAATACACAATCAACTTTGTATGGCGAAAATGTCTGTTTTTTATTTCAAGAAAATTACAGGTATTGGACATTACTTCTCACGAAGTTAACTGAAAGGAACAGAATCACAGAACGATTATTGGGGAACTTATGAGCTGTTCATATTTGCCCCAACTAGACTGTTCACAAGGGCCCTACATTCTCATTAAAGTTAAAATGACAAATCATTAATATATCTCAGTTTACGAGAAATTTTTTTAATCAAAAATATTTATTAGTATCCATATTATTTATAGGTATAGGTATTTATCACTATCCTGGTAATTCGAAGATGTCTTATGAGTTCGAATTAACGAGGGCCGACTATATATACTTATACAATCATAATAAATTTTGCATTCATGCATTTTTACATAAAAATCAGCTATTTCACCAAGACTTGAATAGTTATAAAACTATTTATGGTTCAAACGCATTTAATTTGCAACGTTTGCATACAATTTCTATCTTTTTTTTTTTTTGGTCATAGTTTGTTTTTACTTTACTGTGAATTAAATATAGTTTGTTCAATTTATCTGCAAAGGTTTGGGCAAACAACTATTGGTTTTGATGATGCATATTTTTTTTTCCTTTCCAGGTAGAGTGATAAGGTTGAGTTCAAAAAGAACTGATCCAAGTCTGATCCGAAGTATCAAAGTCGATCCCAAGATTCACAGCGATGAAATGTCACATTTGCCATTTGAACACGCTACGAACCAGCTACGCATAAAGTATGTTTTCAGATGAAATAGCATGCTTTATGAAAAATGAAGATTTCTTAACCCCCTGATAGTCTTGCAAAAGGGCAAAATTGCAATGTTGTTTTCTCTGTATTTTCTTTTAAATGCTTAAAAAAAGACTATTCTTTCAAAATTATATAAAAAAAAAACTTAAAAGCGAATATGAATGTTATCCTTGAAAACTTTAATTACTGTTCAATATATTAAAAATCTATTAATACAATTATATTATTTTAAATATTGCGTGTATTGCAGTGAAACCTGGAGCTTAGTGAAAGTGTTATCACGGGCCGCTTTTTCAGAAAGAATCACATTTTGAGCACCTTATTGCCAGAACAACGGTTGACGCGGAGATGAATTCAATTCTACTACCTTTCTTGTTTGTCACGTCATATGCGTAGCGAATAGCAACACCTTCCTTCTGCAAAGATATCGTGTTTATTGTTCATTTGTTTCAATACAAGCTTTTAATTTGTCTATTTGTTTAATTTGCTTAAAATGATACATTTAAATGTTTCAAAGATGATTTCTTCTCATCTAAAACACAATATTCAAAATATTCTTTTAATTTAGGTAAGATTTTGATTCTAAAATACGATAGATCATCTGCGCCATTTCGGATAAAAATCAAAACAAAACGACGATTGGCGTTTCGATATGCAGCTAGCTGAACGGTCTCGTTTTCGCCAACTCGCCAACGCTGGTGCTCAAAACGTGATTCTTTCTGAAAAAGCTCACGGGCCTGCCCATGAGAATGTTTTAAACAACAGGTTGGAAATTGCACGTCAAGCGTAGCAAATGAGGTAGGGAAATATTTAAAATATTCGGATCTTGGTGTAATAGTAAACAGTATACATCGTATTCAACAGAGTATCCGAAATCTTGTGTGCCTCCCTCTAAATAGTATTTGCTTTCTATTTTACAGGAAATAACTTGTAGTAAACTTCGGCAATATATCTCAATTTCAGAAAGTGTGAAATAATTTAATAAGGTACCCTGGGGTAATAACGCCTCGTTAAGGTTCTACCAATTTTCACGGCTCAGTTTTAGTCTGTATTTTTCAAACAAATATAGGATTTGATACAGCAACTCATTGACTATCTATATAAAAAATAATAATTTAACAGATATGTATTCATAAAATGTAATGGCGTGATTTCTTGACCAATGCTATTTGGCGTTATTACCCACCTATATGGGTAATAACGCCATGCAAACAAAACTATGAAATAAGATGGAATAATTGCATGTAGATTGCCCAATTCTAAAAATACAAAGTCTACAAACAAAGAAATTGACAAATTGCATTCTAAGCTATTGAAAATGTTCAATTTTCAAATTTGTGAAAGTGTAAGAAAAATAAAGGTGTGGTGTGGGGGGGAGGATGAGGCAAAAGAATATCAGACCGTGAGCTTGTTTTTGCTTAAAAAGGACCGTTTAAATAAAATTAATAGAAACATTGCACAGTTTTAACTGTGTTTATTTGAATCGGTATTTAGGCTGTAGCTCGGCCACTGTAGGGAATCAAAGGGGGTATTAATGCCAAGGATTGGCGTTATTACCCCGTTGTAATTATTGCGCTGTACATTTTAAAATACAAATTATCTCGAGAAGATATCCAAAACCTTCAACAACATTTTGAAAGTCCATGAAATGTACTACAAATTTATATAATTAACAAAGTATTTCCGGATAAAAAAAATAGTCTTCACATCACAAAACGTATCTCGCAAATTTTAGATCAAGCGTTAATTTTAGTTGCTTGTAAATACAATAAGACCTAAAAATGAAACAAATTAACTCGAAGCTGTTTTTTGCGATTTATATGACTCAAAACCCTTCTTCGCAGAGCACATGGGTGTCATTTACCAGATTAATTCATAATTATGCATAATATTAGCACTTGGCGTTATTACCCCGCCTGACGTTATTACACCAGACAACCTTAGTATTAAACGCGTCTTAAACAATATTGACCCTTATACCATTATGTAATGGAATACTTTTCTGTAGCCCTGTAAGTAAATAACAAATATTCTTTGCACCACAGATTGTACAGAATGTATATTTTAGTATATATACTTCAAAGATGCATATGAATTTTATTATGTTCGAGAGAATGTAACATCATTAAAATGCACTTGGAACTATTTTTTCTCATTCGCCGCTTAATGCAATGGAATTATTTTGATTGTTTCTGTAGTTAAACTATGCATCCGATTTCCATAAAATTTGAAATGACTCGACAAAATTACGCAACAATTATATATTTTAAATTTCAAATGATTCACTCCGGTAGTTTTTGCTGTGTTATTGCGGACAGACGGACGGATTGAACGACGACTATAGGTGCTAAGTATTTACATAATTATGATTGCATCGAAAAAGTGACTTTTTTAAGTTCAAATTAAAACTAAATTACCCGAATTTCAAATTCCCCTCAATAATTATAAGTTTATAAGTGTTTGATACATTAATATACAGGGTGAGTCATAAATATCGAAACAATAGGCTATCTCCTTAAATATTGCTCCTAGACCCATACTTCCAATTGCAAAAATTCATAAAAAAAGATGAAGTTTCAGATAAGATAAGTTGCAACTCCATGGGGGGTCCATTTGAAAAAATACGAAAATTAAATTTTTATACGGCCCCCGTAGGACAAAATTCCCAATTATGAAATTATTCCTTATCCACTCCTAAAATGAACAAAAAAAATTCATCTAAATATCTAAAAATCTGAAAGAGATATTAAAATCTGAATTTCTCCAAAATTCGTGACTTACACCACTGTACCATGCCTAGAAACAAAGTATTTCTCGCTAATTTTCAAAGCAAGTAAGGGGGCATCCATATATTGTCCATTTTTAAATATCGATTTAAGGCAGTGCCTCTCATTTGGACATAACAAAGCAGTGTATTGAATTAAATCTAAACTTTTTTCAAAATATGTTGGTAGTCTGCACTTGAGGTCTGCATGGATCGAAATATCTTGATACGGTCCCAAACCGACCCATAGGGGAAAAAGTTCGGCCCGGCCTGAAAAAATGTTAAAATCATAACCCGGACCGGTCTGGAAAATAGTTTAAATCATAGCCCGGTTCTGTCGCAAATTTCTACATAGTTTTTTACTTCGGGGAAAAAATTGTTTTGTATGGAAGATTTCTGACCAAAAATTTCTTTTATAGCTTTTAGTTTTTTATATTTATACTTTTTATTATTAAAGAAGTGCAAAAGGCTATAGTATTTATATTTTATCAATGAATCTCTATTTATGTATAAATGTATCACTTATATCTTAACATCGTTAATCTCCAACGCATCCCATGCGTTGGAGACTTAGAAAAATGTTATACAGTAAAACCTTTTAAGACGGAATCACATAGAGAAGAAAAAATACGTTATAGAAGGATGCCCTCCCTAGAAGGTGTAATTAGAGTTTAATCTTTTCCTCGGGTATCATTGTATTTATTTTGCATGGATCAACATATTTTCCGTTTAAGACAGAATTCCGTCATAGGCAGACTTTTTTTCACTGGTTTTATTGTATTTAATTTTTCAGCCTTTGAATAAACTATTCTTTAAAAAAATGAATTTTATTTATTTATTTATTTATTTATTTTGTAAAAAAAAAAAAAAAAAAAAAAAAAAAAAAAAAAAAATTATGTGTTTTTTGAAAAAATTTCTATTGAGCCGAATTTTATTTATTTTAAGCACGTATTAAGTTTAATCCGGGTTTTGTCGAGACCGGGATTGAAAATTTCGTCCAATGTACACCTAGAAAGAAGATAGCAGTCTCCTCCTTTATGAAAAGTACGTTAGGTCCGGCCTGGCGGCTCTTCAGAAAAAAGGAACCTCTCGGTCCTGGCCCGGCCTGGGCCCAGAATACAGATTTTTTAACAGCCTCTCCAGGACGATAAAAAGTCTGAAGTTGTGAGAGCTAAATTTATAAAAAAAGACTTAATCTGCATCTTAGGAAAAGCATTTTTAGGTGCGTTCGTTATTATGTAAATACGTACACTGGTGTCCAAAAGTTAAGCATAATTGGTAATTAAGTAATTATTTTTAAGTAATGAAAGAAATATGAATCGGAATGTGCTGAAACTCCAGGTGTGTAAACAAAATAGTACGCGTCGCATATTTTCGCGAAGAGTTTTCCCCGAAATCGAACAGGGGACCGTCAACAAATTGAAAAAGAACGAAGATCTTTTGGATAACCCTGTCAAAACTGATGTAGCAAAAGCGTTCAAACTGCACATTATGATTAATTGGCTTATTTTAATGTATTGTGTTAATTTTTACAAGGATAGCATATATACTCGTAGAGAAATTAAGGTTTTTATAAAAACAGTTCTAAATTTTTCCAAGTTTTTTGCTTATAATTTGCAGAGTTCTTATTATAAAATAATGTTCTTTTCTGAAAATATGACAAACATCATTGTACACAATACCATGTCATCAGAATTTAAAAATAATAAAAAGTGTATGAAAAATGAGTATGTTTAGTAAATAATTTTTCATTGCGCATGCGTCAACGATATCAAAATGTCATTTGCATATTGTATTAGCTAAATCTATAGAGCAACTTATGTAAAAGTTTCAAAAACATAGCTTGAAAATTCTGAAAATGGGAGCCTATAGAATCAACTCAAAATCCTTTATTCCCTAAATGAAGCAAAAAGATGAGGGGTTGTATCCATATTCCATTGTTTGGTGCCTACACAATATTGCACGTACAACTATATTTAGGTAAAACCCCTGATTTTTTTGCTTCCTTTAGGAATAACGGATTTTGAGTTGATTCTATAGGCTCCCATTTACAGAATTTTCAAGCTATGTTTATGAAACTTTTACAGAAGTTGCTCTATACATTTAGCTAACACAATATGCAAATGACATTTTGATATCGTTGACGCATGCGCAATGAAAAATTATTTACTAAACATACTCATTTTTCATACAATTTTTATTATTTTTAAATTCTGATAACATGGTATTGTGTACAATGATGTTTGTCATATTTTCAGAAAAGAACATTATTTTATAATAAGAACTCTGCAAATTATAAGCAAAAAACTCGGAAAAATTTAGGACTGTTTTTATAAAAACCTTAATTTCTCTACGAGTATATATGCTATCCTTGTAAAAATTAACACAGTACATTACAATAAGCCAATTAATCATAATGTGCAGTTTGAACGCTTTTGCTACATTAGTTTTGACAGGGTTATCCAAAAGATCCTCGTTCTTTTTCAATTTGTTGACGGTCCCCTGTTCGATTTCGGGGAAAACTCTTCGCGAAAATATGTGACGCGTACTATTTTGTTTACACACCTGGAGTTTCAGCACATTCCGATTCATATTTCTTTCATTACTTAAAAATAATTACTTAATTACCAATTATGCTTAACTTTTGGACACCAGTGTAGCACCTATTGTTGTCGCTCAGTCCGTCCGTCCGTCTGTCTGTCCGTCTGTCTGTCCGTCTGTCCGTCCGTCCGCATATAACAACGCAAAAACTACCTAACCGAATCATTTGAAATTTAAAATACATAATTATAACATAATTTTGTCGAGTCATTTCAAATTTTATGAAAATCGGATGGATAGATCAATTACAGGGACATTCAAAAGGATTCCGTTACATTACGGTCAATAGGGGAAAAAGTTTTAAATGCATTTTATTCGTTTGAAATTTAAAACACATAATTATTGCGTAATTTTGTCGAGTCATTTCAAATGTTATGAAAATCGGATGCATAGATCAATTACAGGGACAATCAAAAGGATTCCGTTACATTACGATCAATGGGGAAAAAGTTTCAAACGCATTTTAATGATGTTATACTCATTCGAACATAATAGAATTGCCATTAATCTATGAAATATATATTAAAATATGCATTCTGTACAATCTGTGATGCAAAGAATTTTTATTATTAAATTACAGGGCCACACAAAAGTATTCCACTATATAATGCTATACAGGGAAAAAAATGGTTTGGTGCGTGTTTTAATTATATTCAACTATTTCACATTTTATGAATAAGATATACGTTGCTGAGGTGTAATAAAAATTACTTTCTGCATATTTACAGAAACGTAAAGATTTCGAATACTATACTGTATCCAGAGTACGCTCTACTATATCAGCAAGATCTGAATATTTTTAAAACTTCATTATCGTACGAACGCATCTCATTTGCTACGTTCACGTGCAATTTCCAACTTGTTTAAAATAAATGACAGACATTTAAACAGTACACTTCGTTTTTCTGCATAATGAATTCCCCCCCTACATTAATTCTTGTCTTTAAATAATTAAATGGTATGAATTTTTAAAGAAAAAAGAACTTGAAACATGTCATTTTTTTTTTTTTTTTTTTTTTTTTTACATTTGTTTTCTTTCGGCAAATTTGAAAAAATATTTACTTTTGAAAATATGATTTTTTAAAAAGTTATATCATTTTTTCAATAAATATTTTTAATATTTTTTAAATTAATATTAAAAAACAAAACTCTGGAAAAAAACTAAAATCAGATTTTCATCTTTAATTAAATGGAAAGAAACTGAAATCCGATAAATAATGTTACGAGTTATTACGATATTTAATTATCCCATTTTTAATTAAACCAGTACTAACCACATGAGATTTTTATAAATTATATGAGAAATGTTAGAATGTGATTTTCTTAGCAAACTATAAGACTAACCATCACAAAAAAAGAAAATAAATCAAAATTCGAACTCAAAAAATAGATTTTTGCGCGTTTCCTAGAACTGTTAATGTAACTTTGTTTTTTGAATTGCGCACATTTCAATTTGTGTCTAATCCCTTAAAACCTGATGTATTTTTTAAACGGCTATAACTTAGCGAGTTTTAAAGATAAGAAGATGGAACTTTTTGTGTCTTATTCAGGACTGAATAAGGAAAATTTTTCTAATTGGAAATTTTATCCTACGGGGGCCATATAAAAATTTAATTTTCGTATTTTTTCTAATAGACCCCCATGAAGTCGCAATTTATCTTATCAAAAAATTCACCTTTTTTTATGAATTTTTGCAATTGGAAATATGGGTCTATGGGCAATATTAAAGGAGATAGCCTATTGTTTCGCTATTTATGACTCACCCTGTATACAAAATACCCTCGCGCAAAAATATTTTTTAACTCATTTTTTCTGTGTAATCTTCTAAAAGGATGTCTTTCTTAGGTGCGTTCGTAATTATGTAAGTACGTTAGCACCCATAGAGTCGTTCAGTTCGTCCTTCCGTCTGTCTGTCCACATACAAGATCGCAAAAACTAGCCAACCGAATAGTTTGAAATTTAAAATATATCATTGTTGCATAATTTTGACGACAAATTTCAAATTTTCGGAAAATCGGATGCATAGTTTAATTACAGGAACAATCAAAATTATTCCGTTACATTATGCCCAATGGAAAAAATTGTTTCAAGGGCATTTTAATCATGTTACACGCTTTCGAACATAA
This sequence comes from Maratus speculifer, assembly GCA_964019185.1. Lineage (NCBI taxonomy): Eukaryota > Metazoa > Arthropoda > Arachnida > Araneae > Salticidae > Maratus > Maratus speculifer. The sequence goes on from OZ025296.1 coordinate 324,195,180, forward strand.
TCAAATTGATATGCATCTATAAAGTGCATACATAAATATACATTTTGGACAATCCGTGGTTCAAAGAATATTTTTTTTATTAATTTACAGGGCCACACAAGAGTATTCCATTACATAATGGTATAGGGCGAAACATTGCATAAGGCGCTTTCTAATTACATTGAATGGAATATTTTATGAAATTGGTACACGTTGCTAAGATTTACTACAAGTTCTTCCTATGTGATAGAAAGCAAGTAGTATTACTTACAGGGAAACACAAAAAATTCCGGCCGCTATACTGTATCCGAAATACTCTATACAATTACACCAAGGTCTGAATATTTTCCAGAACTTCATTATAGCAGAACGCAGCTCATTTGCTTCGCTTGACGTGCAATTTCCGACTTTTTTTATTAGTTCTCAAAATATTTCTAAAATATATTCATAGTTTTATTTGAAGTGTTTAAATCTTACTCACAATTCGCCGGTTGTTAACACATAAAATATTTAAATATAAGTTTTAAAAAACTACAACGTTCTAAGACACAAATTTCATAAAAAGACAAACCTCCCAAAGAATTTTATGCGTCGTTTCAAGGATGCCTTGATCCCCTTTCCTCAGTAAAAAAAAAAAAAAAAAAAAAAAAAAAAAAAAAATGAAATGGGTTTAAAACTCAGTAAAAAAAAAAAAAAACAAATGAAATGGGTTTAAAAAAAACCCGGCTCGGTTATTCGCGTTTGTAATGACCGAAAGGTGGCGTTGTATAGACCTGATAATCGTTTGTTTACGTCGTGCTTGCTGTTTGTTCCATGCTGTCATGTTATTTTGCTATGAGTAAGTCAAATGTACTTTTTTATATTATAGATCTAAACTTTGTGTATAAAATTTTGATTTTAGATAATTTTAATACAAAGAATTCAACATTGCATGCGTTATAGAACTGTTTATTTATTTATCGGCCTTTTAAACACTGATTTCATCGGAAGATGCTCACGGTATCAGTTCTATTTCGTTTCAGACTTTGTCCGCGAGAGGGCGTCTATTTCATTTCAAACGCGAATAGCCCCAAATACTGGCTGTGGAATGATTGAAAATTTGTCAGCAAAGAGTTTGAATACAAAAACGAAATCACGTAACTGTCCAGAAATAGATAGAAGTCAGAGCCACTACGCAGGATCTCTCAACAATTCTGAAAGAAAAGAGGCGCTAGCCATATCGTTTACTAAAGTAGAAGTATTTTTATGAATATTATAAACTTCGTAAAAGTTTAAATCTAAAGTTTAACTACATTTTTGAATTAATTTTGCATCTTTATAATTAAAGTGATGGCTAAATTTCCGGGTCTGTTTAGCTATTGTAGATTTTTCATATTCCTGCTTTAAGACATAATTACGATGTTCTTTAAGTCTAATACTTAGTGCACGCTTCATTTGCCCAATGTAAGAGAGGCCACACTGACAAAAAAATTCTGTAAATACCCCAGTAATCATGATCGTCAGTTGGGTCTTTGAGATTAGAAAAAGTGACTTTATTAGTTGGATAGAAAATTACTTTGAAACTAAATCTATTGAGAATCTGAAAAATTTGTGTTCTGACTTTAGGAAAATAAGGTAATACAACAACATTTTTTAAGTCTTTATTTATTAGAGTAGAATCAGAGATAATTGGAGGCTTGGATAAAATACGGTTAATGATATTTAAACTAAATCCGCGATCGATGGCAATTGCTTTAATGTAGTTAATTTCACAATTAAATACCCAAGGTTTAAATTCAGTTATGAATTTATATTAAGAAACTGATAATTAAAAATAGATTAAAAAGCGAAAAAAAAAATTCTAATTCATTTTTTGCTGATAAAATTTGATGATACATTTGAACTCATTTAACACATTTTTTGACAATTTCTTGGAATTTTTTATTTTATTTTATTTTAAATTTATTTTTAATTAATTAAGTAATTTATTTTTGGATTGTAAAAACTATGAAAAGATGAAAAATATATATTTATTTATTTTTATTACTAATTTTCATTTTTATTTACTAATTATCTTAAGGGGTCTTGTACTTTTTAAACTCGTCGAAAATTAACACAAACATTGAAAGTTTGAATTAGTGTGTCTCCAATCATTTTTTATGTATGGAGATGAAATTTTGACTTTTAATTGAACAGATTATGATTTTTAATATAATACTACTAGACACTAACAAGTTATCTAGCAATCTAGTAATCCCATATACATTTTTATGGCCCATTGTGTTTAAATAATAAACATCTAAGTAAAAATTCTGTTAAATCTAAGTCCTGATGTTACTTAAAAGAACCGCTTTGAAAGTATTCCATAAGTTAAACAAACAGAAAATTTATTTTTATTTCGCATATCATAGTGCCAAATGACCTGTCGATAATAATAAAGAGAGAAGTTTATGAGTGTGTTAGCGCTTTTCTGAAGAGACCGCTGCATGTAGAGTTACAAAATTTGGTGGGAAGATACCTCTGAATATGAAGTTTTGCACCTCGAAGCCCGATTTCCGATTTTTTTTATTACATTTTTACTTTCTTCTATCTTCAATAGAAGAAAGTATTGTAATCGAAATTTTTTTCGACTTCCGGTTTTCGACGGATTTACACGTTTTAGGGGTCAGAGATTCCAAAAAACATGTTTTTACAAAATGTCTGTCTGTCCGTGTGTCTGTGTGTCTGTCTGTGTGTCTGTCTGTGTGTCTGTCTGTGTGTATGTCGCCATTCTACCATCAAAAAGTGTATGAAGTTATGAATAGAATTGAACCAAATTTTTTGTGAATGTTTTTGGCTGGGGCAAGCAGGTCTTCCTTCATTTTTGAAATATTCCGCCGGAAGGGGGCGCTGCAATCGCGATTTTTGTGCCATTTTCAATATTGTACCGACCAAAAGTATATGAAGTTATGCATCGAATTTAATCAAATTTTTTGTGTAAGTGTATGACTATGGCTAGTTGGTCCCCTCTGAATTTGAAAATAATCCGCCGGAAGGGGGCGCTGTAATCGCGATTTTTGTGCCATTTTCAATATTGTACCGGTCAAAAGTGTATGAAGTTATGCATCGAATTGAACCAAATTTTTTGTGTATGTGTATGACTATGGCTAGTTGGTCCTCTCTGAATTTGAAAAAAATTTGTCGGAAGGGGGCGCTGCAATCGCGATTTTTGTGCCATTTTCAATATTGTACCGACCAAAAGTACATGAAGTTATGCATCGAATGGAACCAAATTTTTTGTGCATGTGTATGACTATGGCCTGTTGGTCCTCCCTGAATTTGAAAATAATCCATCGGAAGGGGGCGCTGCAATCGCGATGTTTGTGCCATTTTCAATATTTTACCGATCAAAAGTACATGAAGTTATGCAACGAATTGAACAAAATTTTCTGTGTAAGTGTATGGCTATGGCTAGTTGGATCGCCATGAATCTGAAAAAAATCCGCCGGAAGGGGGCGCTGCAATAGCGAATTTTATGTCATATTCAATATTGCACCGCATAAAAGTGTATGTAGTTAGTTATAGAACTGAACTAATTTTTTTGTATATGATTATTTTTTGGTAAGGCAAGTAGATCCTCCCTGAATTTGAAAAAAAATCTGTCTATCATTCTATAGTCCATCGGCTCGTGTAGAGACGGTATTGAATTAAAATTATTAAAGCATTAAAATGAGTAACTATTTTTTTTTATATTAAAATGTACGTATGAGATAGAAGAAAGTTTTGGGATTGGCACATCCAACTAGTTTTTTTTAATTTTTAGTCGATTTTTAGCGTTTTTTTTTATGTTTCGAGGCAATTTTTCCACCATTAGTGTAAGAAATACGGTTTTATTCTTTTAACCCGACTAGTAAATTTAGTTTTCTTTTCAATAAAGCTTATTCGGAATTCGCGCAGCGATATTTGATTTTTTAACGAAATTTTTAATGCAACTTTTAGTATTTTTTCGCATTTTGCGGCTATTTTTTGGTATTGATAAAAGAAAAATTGTTTAAACTTTTAGCCTAATTTACCAAATTTTGTTTGCTACGATTTTTGAATTTCATTAGTTTTTAATTTGATTTTCAGTGCGATTTTCGAATTTTTTTTAATGATTTTTCGAGTTTTTGTGCTTTTAGAATCCATTTTTTTTTTTCATTTTTGTCAATGTAATAGATTTTTTTTATGCATCATGGTTATTACGAACCCAGGAAACACCGGGCGGATCAGTTAGTTTCAAATAATAAAAAAAAAAATATGATAGCTTTACCAATGAAATTTTAGATATTTCTCAGCAAAAGTTATGAATGACAAGTTGATTAAAGTTTTTGCATTCATTGTCTTGTAATATTAGGTATAATCTTTCTGGTGATGTCATTAACACGCAGCTTTCAGCTATGGATATAACGGGAGTATCTGGCAGTCAAGCTAAAGAAAACTGTGATAACACAAGAGTCACTGCAAGATGTGACCCTAATTCGAGATATCGCAGAATAGATGGGCAGTGCAATAATCTTCAGAACCCAAGATGGGGAAGTGCAATGAATTGCCAGCCAAGGTTGTTACCCGCCAATTACGAAGGTAAGAATTTAAAGCATTAACTATACATTTATATATTTACCAATCACACCAGTATTATAGTAGTTTTAAAAATGGGGTTGTTTCTATGCTCTTTTATTTAAAAAATTTTTAAATACTTTTTTAATGTTGTCTATAAACACATTATACTCGGATGTTTTAATAAATTTATTCATATTTCTTTGATTATAAAAATAGCATTTTGTATTAAAAACAATAATCTTAATTAATATTTTCTTTAAAACACATACATCGCATGGAAAATTTTAAGATTTTAAAAATGATGATGATTCTTCATATAGTTCAAATTAAAAATATATTATTTTGTCCACAAAAATTCATCTTTTCAACTTGAACATATTTAACTTCAAGCATTTTCGAAAAAACGTTTAGTCAAGTTTTGACCTTTTTTCGAAAATGGAGGCTCCAAATATTGGCTCAAGGTTTCGCCATCTTATAGTGGCAGCTATTGACTACCAAAATTTGGCTCAAACAAGGAAAAGATTTTTAACAGTGTAGTTTTGCAAATCTTAAGTTTGAAGTGATTTAAGGATGTAGTAAAAGTTTAATTTTTTTTTTTCACATTTATTTATTTATTTTTACTGAATTCAAAAGCCACTTTTTTTTTTTATTTAGGTGCCTCCGGATTCCGAGTTTCAGTGGAGGGAGGACCTCTTCCAAGGCCAAGACAACTTTCTTTAAATGTGCACTACGATTACAACAGGCCTACAAACTATGTGAATCACATGTACATGTTTTTCGGACAACTGCTGGATCATGATATTGCGCAGACACCACAAAGTACCACAAGTAATGTTTATCTATCTCTATAACAATCAACCCCATAATAGTGCAAGCATGATTTTAACCCTTTCGTGACTAGCGTCAGATATATACGTCACTTAAACGGTTCTCAGAATACTTGATCACTCCTACCAGTAATTTTTATTTGTAATTTTTGTTTTATTCAATCAGGGCATTTTTTAAAGTTAAACTAATTAAATAATTAAATTAAATTAAATTAAATTTTTAAATTAATATTTTAATAAATCAGTCATAATGTATTAAAAATTCTTAAGGGTGTTCTCAACTGCTCCGCTCAACAAGTGCGAAATGTTTTGACACATTTACAAATTCCTTTTTAAACGGAAGGATATTAAATTAGAATGCCTGACTATGGAAGCGATTTCGAATAGTACTTAGTTTTCCATTTTATGATCATCAAATTACCTATCTAGTTCTAAGTTATTTCGATCATGTGATCACCCGTTTTTCTCCTGCTTTTCGACCGATTTTTCTGTTTTCTTTAGGAAATGTGCTCAAATAGGTCAACTTGGAAGGCTTGTTATGAAAGATCTATTGTGTTTTTTTTTTTTTTTTTTTTTTTTTTTTTTTTTTTTTTTTTAACAGAAAATTGAGCGCAATTAGACAGTTTCTGAATAATAACATCCGCTATTTTCATGCATTTCCGAACAAAAATAAATTAAAGCATATGTCACAAAGTTGCCCTTTTTAATTTAAGAACACCCTTAAAAGACTGTTGTTGCTGAGGTGTTAACCCTTCACTGCACGATTTTTTTCTATATTTATGAAAACAATTATTTGAAATCTATATATCGGCCTAATAATTGGAGAAATAATTTTTAAAAAAATAAATTTCAGATCTGTAACCAAAATGTGATGTTTTATGTTGTGTACCATGTGCCATATATATACACAATTGGGGTTTTAAAATATCGTATTGCCATATTTTGCAATTAAATCAGCTTAAAATAATTAATTTTATCTCATTAAACTCTCTACAACTTTTTTTCATATTAATATTTTTAAGTATTCAATAAAAATAATAAAAGTAATATTTGCTTTGATAGCTTGATCGAAATTTCTTTTGTTTCCGAAAAAACAAATTCAAATTTTTTGTTCAGTGCAGTAATTTGACATAGACAAAAAAAAAAAAAAAAAAAAAAAAAAAAAAAATCTATTCTTTAGGTTATTTTTCATCTGAGACTGCGATCGTGTTAGCCAAATTCATGGCACATAATAAAAATGGTAATGTTTTCAGACATGAGCCAGATATAGAACGTGGTGCAGTAAAGAGTTAATGCATATTTTTAATGATTAAGGCCCCACACTAGGCACAGGAAAAGACCCGGATGATAATGTAAAGTCTACGGGGGCGTTCTTTTCAAATATCTCATTCAAATATTAATATTTTTACACGATTTTTTTGCATAGGATAGCTGAGGGCGTTCCATAATCGTCCTAGTTTTTACTTTTTATAATTTTGGTTTCAGATTTGTTTAAAAAAAACTACTTTAAATTTCAAAACCGGTTTAAATCGGTTCTGAAATTGAAACTATCATAATATAAAAAATATATGAGCAAAATCGAAAAAGTAAAAACATAGGCCGGTTGTAGATCGTCCTCAACTATCCTATGAAAAAAAATCGTGGAAAAATATTAAAATTTGAAAAGAACGACCCCATAGACTTTACATTATCATCCGGGTCTTTTCCTGTGCCTAGTGTGGGGCCTTAATCATTATTTTTTGTGTGATTTAAATACGTATGTATGTTTCCAAATTCAAACTTGTGACAAGCATGATTTGGTCACTAAAAATGGCTTCTTACTTAATCTTTAACTCGATTATATTTCGAAATTTGATTTTAAAATTCCTATGGAATCTACATAACACTTTAATACCAAATTTAAATGAATTAATTTTTACATGACTTAGTACGAGTGTAATTCTCAACATCATGCCAATTCGTTAGTTGTTACACTTCATTTTATCGTCTTACTAAATCATTTTTTTCTCTGTGAAAGCAAATGGGGGATATAGACCAAAGGCGGCAGCACAGACTATTATCTCATTGAGTTCACAGATGAAATTCTAGGATTAGATGAATCTCGATTTGCAAATAAAAACGCAATCGGTCTGCCAAGTCATACCTTTGTGAAAAACACCTAATACCCCGATATCAGTGGTTGTCTCATAGGTTTACCATTCTGTTTTCTTGCTCCCAATCTTTTTGGGTGCAAGAAAGCACAATGGTAAACATACGAGTCAACAGTTAAAATCAAGATTCTAAGTGTTTTACACCAAGGTATGACTTGGCAGACCGATTGCGTTTTAATGTGCAAATGGAGATTCAACTAATCCTAGAATTTCATCCTTAAATTCGATGAGATGATAGTCTGTGCTGCCGCCTCTTCGTCTAATGGCTTGCTAATCCAGATGGCTCGCAATATCATTTGATATGTAAAATTTCTGTACATCTCAAAAATTTCCAAAGATATGCGATATAATTTTACTCTTGGTATTTTATTTGATATAATTTAAATACCGTATTTACTCGTGTAAAACGCGTACTTAAAAAAAAAAAAAAAAAAGCCAAAATTTATAGGTACTTGTTATACACGGAATAATTTTGTACTGCTTGAAGTAATCACACAGAATAATTTTGTACTGCTTGAAGTAATCACACGATATGAATATGAATTAAGAAATATGTTCAAAGAAAGCATTAAAACTAGGAAAATCCTACTTAATAGAAGCATTGCTGCATCTTTATATCACTACTTGCACTTTTTTACACAAAAACGCTAGTGACGTTATTGAAATGCTAATTAGCAATCCTCATTGTCATCACTCACTCCTAATCCCCGTCATTCAGTCCCTACCCAAAGTCTAAAAATGTATTTTCGTCTTGTTTTTTGGCCTGGTGTAATGTTTGTTTTGACGCTCTTTACGTAAATTATTTTGGCTATTCATTACTTGCATATCAAATTCATGGTGTGCGTTATATACGAGATTTTTGAAAAATCGTCATTTTTCCTTCTAAAGTTAGGGGTGCGCGGTATACATGAGTAAATATACGATAACTGTACTGTGTAAAAAAAAAAACTACAAAAAAATTTCTTAATGTAAAAGAGAATTTTACGGAATGCATTGCATCTTCATAATACCACACGATAAATCTACATCTTACACTGTAAAAGGAAGGGAGCATTATTACGCTTAATTTGGGTTTATGAAACGCTAAATGAGGTTTAAATACAGTCGAGTCTCTCTACAACGAAACTCTATACATCGAATTTCTCTATATAACGAATTTTTAGTAGGAACGGTCCCCTTTTCGCATGATTACATTAAAAACAGTCTCTATATAGCGAAATATCGATCTCCATATAACGAATTTTTTCATAAACTGGTCATAAAAAACAGTTTTAAAAAGCTTCGAAATCATATAGAATCAATTTTCCATCACTTATTTTTGATTTATCGTCAGTGCTGAGGGTTTTTTTTTTTATTACTTCTTTCCTTGTTCTTTAAATCCATCGAATTCATCCCACCTCCCACACACCTTTCCACATCTTTCTCAAAACAGTGTCAATTGGATTGATACACATGTAAGAGAGGAATCAATGAGAGGCACATAAGAGAGGCCTTCAAATGGAGGAAAATGTTAACTACAATTTTTCATTCCTTGGTAAAATTTGAACATTTTTTTGAGAGCGTAACAATTAAAAAAAAAAAAAAATACAGATTTTTTTCGTCTGAAGTTAATGCAAGTCTTCTTTGTTTGATTTTCATTAAGCTTTCAAATAAATGTTTGTTTTCTTTTTTGAAACAGCTTAAATAATTAAGAAATAAACTGTTAGGTTAATATTTACTTTTAAACACTTCAAATTCTTAATTCAAAAGATCAAAAAAAATATTTGTTCAAATTTCACACATTAAATATGATTTTTAACATCATTTTCTATATATCGAATTTCTCTATATAACGAATTTTTTACTGGAACGGTGGATTTCGTTATATAGAGACTCGACTTTATTTACTCTTTTTGGTGTTCACATCGAATTAAGTGTTATCATACGTTAGAATGACCCTTAACATGAATCATACACTCAAAATATTATAGCTGTAAATCTTAATCTCTAACAACTTTTAATAGGAATTTCGAAAACCTGTGTAACAATTTACTCTCGATTTGCTTCGTATTGGGTTATGAATTTTGGATTTCAGCAGACGATGAGAACAGCCGCCAATTTATTCTAAGCAGGGCCGTAGCTAGCAGTGAACAATAGGGGGTCTCAAGAGAATGTAGGGGGGGGGGATGGCTCATAATTCTTTTTTCTCTCTCTGGCGCAGAAAGACAAATTAGTGTATATATTCACATTGTAGGTACTCTGTTTCTTATTAAACTGTTATAACTTCATTTTATGCTAAGAAAAGTATAGGTAATGAAAATTTTGAGCGTATAACTGGTGCAATATTAAACATCATGTTAGCTTCCTATGTACAAATAGGATGAGGGAGTGTTGAAACTCTTATTTTAGATATAATTTAGTAACTCTTCAAGACTGTGAAAAGGTCTCAAAGTAAATTAGATTTTTGAACAGTATTTCATTTGAATTTTCGAAACAGAAATTCATTGAGTGACCTTGGAATATTTTCCAGGGGGGGGGGGGGGCTCAAAATATTTTAGGGGGGATGAGTCGCCTATAGCGCCCCCTTAGCTGCGACCCTGATTCTAAGCATAGAGATGATCATTACTTTCGAAATAAAAATTAAAATAAGTGTTTAAGACACAATACAACGTAAGCTAAAGTAATTATTCTTTGTAGATTTAAGCAAAAGGACTGAGTAATATTTTTATAATTCATTTTAAAATAAAGTCATCCTTTTAAACATACTATCAATCTAAAAATAATGGCGGTTAAATTTAATGTGAGATTATGCCTATTTTATTATTTCAGCTTAATTAGAATTGGAATAATAGAAGTGAAAAAACTTCTTTAAAACACCATAAAATAAATTAAATTACGCAAGGCCTATCGAAAGGGCTTTGTCTTTCTTCGTCAGGCGCAAAAACACGTGTGTAGTGGCACGACTGAAGTGAAAAAGCGGGAAAGGGAGCAAGCTGAAAGAACAGACAATAGGAAAGTAGTAAAAGCCCTTTCCCGCTTTTTCACTTCAGTCGTTCCACTCCATTTACAGTAGACGCATGTCTTTTTGCGCCTGACGAGGAAAGACTATATTCTTTCGAAAGGCAATGCGTATATAATTTATTTTATGGTATTTTAAAGAAGTTTTTTTTTCACTTCAATTGATTAGCATCAGTTTCAACTTATTATCTACACTGGAATAATAGCCATTGTTCGTATTATTTTAGGGGCGCTGTACATTTAAGTATTCTTATAAATATTTTGTTATTTGATAATAAATCTAGTTGTTCAATGTGTTTGGAAATGGTTGTTTGATATAAATTTTGAATTTCGATGCCTTTGTTTCCATGGTACTATAAATTGTATTGCATTTGACATTTTATTTTAAATACAGCGAAACTTCCTTGTTCGACCACTTTAAGCGACCACCTCCTGAAACGACCATTTTTTCATGGAACAAAATTTATACCTATCTGCTCAATACTAATTTTACCTCCATTCAGAGACCAATCCGGTTGAACTCCCTCCATGAGAGATCAATTTTTTTGAAGAAAATGAAAAAGTTCCGTTTCGTTCCGGGCCGCTTGAAGAAGATTTTATTCGAAAAATGATTCCGGAAAGCATCAAACTTCTACACTAAATTTATATACAGGGTGAGTCATAAATATCGAAACAATAGGCTATCTCCTCAAATATTGCCCCTAGACCCATACTTCCAATTGCAAAAATTCATAAAAAAAGGTGAAATTTCTGATAAGATAAGTTGCAACTCCATGGGGGGTCTATTTGAAAAAATACGAAAATTAAATTTTTATACGGCCCGCGTAGGTCAAAATTCCCAATTAGGAAATTATTCCTTATCCATTCCTAAATTGAACAAAACAAATTTCATCTCCGTATCTAAAAATCCCACAGAGATATTAAATTCCAAAATCCTCAAAAATTCCTGACTTACACCACTTTTCCCTGCCTCTAAACTGTGCTTTCTTCTCTGTGATTTAACGCTTGTTAGGGAACATTCACAAATTGCAAATTGATAAAAATCGGTTTAAGATAGCGCTTTTTCTTTGGACATAAAATAGCAGCGTATAATTTTTACGCTAAATTGGTATACCAGACGTCTGCCCTGGTCAAAATATCTAGGTCAAGTCTCAAACCGACCCATAGGGGGAAAAGTTCGGAGTGGCCTGAAAAAATCACAACATCATAATCCGGACCGGTCAGGAAAATAGTTTAAATCATAGCCCGGTTCAGTCGCAAATTTCTACATAGTTTTTTAATTCGGCGTGGGAAAAAAAATGTTGCATTATGGAGGAGTTTTGAACAAAAAATTCTTTTATAGCTTTTCGTTTTTTATATTTATACTTTTTATTATTAAAGAAGCGCCAAAGGATGTAATATATTTGTTTTATCTATCAATTTCTATTTATATGTATATGTTTCACTTATATTTTAATATCGTTATTCCATATCCCATGCGTTGGAGACTCTGAAAAATGTTATACACTAAAACTTTTTAAGACGGAATCACATAGGAAAGAAAAAATACGTTATAGACAGATGCTCTCCCTAGAAGATGTAATTGGAGCTTATTTTCTTTTCAGGTACTATTGCATTTATTTGCATGGATCAACATATTTTCCGTTTAAGACAGAATTCCGTCATAGGCAGATTTTTTTCACTGGTTTTATTGTATTTAATTTTTTTTAGCCTTTAAATAATCCATTTAAAAAAAAATTAATATTTTTTTTTTTTTTTTTTGTAAAATAAAAGTTTTAAAATCTACATGTTTTTCGTAAAAAAATTCGATTGAGCCGAATTTTATTTATTTTATGTACGTATTAAGTCAGTCAGAGACAGTGATTTTACGCTAGGCCCGGCCTGGCGGGTCTTCCAAAAAAAGTAACATCTCGGTCCTGGCCCTACCTGGGTCCAGAATACAGATTTTTTAACATCCTCTGGAGGACGATAAAAAGCCTGAAGTTGTCAGAGATAAATTAAAAAAAAAAAAAGACTTAATCTGCATTTTAGAAAAAGCATTTTTTAAAATAACTGACGGACATTTAAACAATACACTTCGTTTTTCTCCATAATGAATTTTTTATCCTCTATTTCTTGTCTTTAAATTATTAAATGTTAAGAATTTTTAATAGAAAAAAAGAACTTGAAACACGTCATTTTTTATTTTTTTACATTAGTTTTGTTTCGGCAAATTTGAAAAAAATGTTTACTTTTGAAAAAATGTTTGTTTTTGAAAATATGATTTTTTTATAAAGTTATATTATTTTTTCAATACATATTTTTAATAGTTTTAAAATTAATATAAAAAAAACCTTGGAACAAAGCTAAAATCAGATTTTCATCTTTAGTTAAATGGAAAGAAATTGAAATCCGATAAATAATGTTACGAGTTATAACGATTTTTGAATGTCCCGTTTAAACCAGTACTAACCACATGAAACTTTTATAAATTGTATGAGAAATTTTAGAATGTGATTTTCTTAACAAATTATAATGCTAACCATCACAAAAAAAGAAAAAAAATCAAAATTCTAACTCAAGAAATATATTTTTTACGCGTTTTCTAGAACTGTTAGAGTAACACTGTTTTTTGAATTGCACGCTTTTCAATTTGTGTCTAATCCCTTAAAACCGGATGAATTTTTTAAACGGCTATAACTTTGCGAATTTTGGAGATATGAAGATGCAACTTTTTGTGTCTTATTCAGGACTGAATAAGGAAAATTTTCCTAATTGGAATTTTTGTCCTACGGGGGCCGTATAAAAATTTAATCTTTGTAACTTTTCAACTAGACACCCCATGGAGTCGCAATTTATCTTATAAAAAATTTCACATTTTTTTATGAATTTTTGCAATTGGAAGTATGGGTCTAAGGACAATATTTAAGGAGATAGCCTATTGTTTCGATATTTATGACTCACCCTGTATATATTTTTCTTTTTGTATTTCAGTAGCTTTTAAGTGTTAAATCCCTTTTGTGCCTTTTTAAGCAATGAATTTTACTCTGATGACAAATTATGAATGACGGTCAAAAATTCTCTGACAAATTCTGTCAAGAAACTCTCAAAGAAATAGATAAAGTAATGAAATCGTTATTGGTTATTCTCGCCCGAAAAAAATTGCATGTATTTACTGAACTTCGTTAAGTACTTGGAAAAAAAAAAAGTTTATAAAATCGTAAAATCAAAGCAAACGTCGATGTATTCATTTTTTTAAACTCAGCAGTAATTAACTTATGTAATTAACTTTTGTTTGATACTTAATTTTTTATATTTTTTTTCCCAATGTGGAATATAAATTTTAGTAACAGTTTCCAACAATTAAAATCTAAATTTAAACATGATTTCCATTAAGAGACCATTTCTCGAAGCGACCAATTTTTATTGAACGAAGCATGGTCGCTTTAAGGAGGTTTTACTAAAATTCTGTTTTATTATTCAAATAGTGTAGATACCCGTCCGAAGAGGGGGGGGGGGCTAAAAATTGTGTTTTTTCATAAATTTGAAAAAACTGATAAAAATAATTGACAATATGGAAGCGTCTAGATAGCAAAGTTCGGCTAGTTTATATAATAAACACACTATTAGCATTCACAGTACATCTAGGTATACTTGCGGCTAATATACCACAACAAAATTCAGATTTCTTAAAATAACAAATTTTTATCAAACATGCACTAAAACTGCGTAAATATAAAGGCCGCTGCAACTATTGAAATAATACTAATAATTAATAATTATTATTATTTTATAGCACTTGAAAATTGTATTATTTTTTCATTTACCCCTCTACCCTCCCAAAAAGAAAGATTGACTTTTTTCCCTTTTGTTTGCAAATTTCTGTTTCGGCTGCCAAGCTGCGGATGCACAGGCACACAGTCTACATATCGGTCTCGGTGGGAGCGTCAATTCCAATGACAGTTTTTGGAGGGAAAACCCGATTTTGGCGCGCTATGCATTACACTGCGTTTTATTATTTAGAGATTAATTAGTCTTATGTATAATATGAACTTTAAAATGTTCAGGTTTACTTAAAAGGCGACTAAAATAATCAACTATAGATGTTAGTAGTTAATTTTATTTTTAAAAAACATCTTAGTACTTTCAATCATTTAATCAGGTTCTTCCTCAGAGAATATTTTCTTTTATAAATACAAATAAATGATTCCGTTTTGAAAATGAACGCGACTCGTGATTCAAAGAGGAATTGGTAGTATTTTAGGTGAACGGCAAAAAAGAAATATTCAATTGTTGTACATAACATTTAATAAGTCATTTTCTCAAATTGTCAGGATTTTATTTTCAGAATGTTAAACCATAAACTCGCTATATTATAAGATAGGGCATCATTACACACTTTATTGCTTTTGCATAGGATTTTTATGGATTCTCAATGGATAAGTGATAATTGGATGTTGGGAATATGATTTTCGTATGATCAAAATCTTTTGTGATATTCTGATTGAGATATAAACGTGAGAGAGCTGTAGATTGGCGACAAAATTTTATGTCTGCTTTATGTTCTTTTATTCTTTTTTTTTTTTTTTTTTTTTTTTTTTTTTTTTTTTTTTTTGAGTCTTGTATAGGTTTTTCCGATGTATTCCTTTAATTTATTGCAACCAGTTCTTAAAGAAATGGCATATACACCAGATATATATATCTCAAAATCTATTGTGTTTGAGATATAAACGTGAGAGAGCAGTAAACTGGCGATAAAATTTTATATCTGCTTCATGTTCTTTTATTCTTTTTTTTTAATTTTCTATTGGTTTTCCCGATGTATTCCATTAATTTATTGCAATCAGTTCTAAATGGAAAGGTATACACTATATTGCCATTGATTATGGGACACTTGCGATTTTAGACATTTTACTAAATATCTAGAAAAATACATGTGGAATCATCTCGAAACTCTTAGAGTATAAATATAATAGTATAAGTCATACATCTCCGTGAAGATTTTTTCCCGAAACTCCAAAGGGGACCGTCAACAAATTAAAAAAGAATGAATATCTTTTGAATAACCCTGTCAAAACTAATGTAGCAAAAGCGCTCAAACTCTAGATTGTGATTGAATGCCTTATTGTAATAAGCCTTGTTCATTTTTATGCAAATAGCATGCATACTCGCAGAGTAATTAAGGTTTTTATAAAAATGATCCCAAATTTTTCCAAGTTTTTTCCTTACAATTTTCAGAGTTCTTAATATAAAATATTATTTTTTTCAGAAAATATGACAAACAACATTGCGCACAGTACCTTGTAATCAGAATTAAAAGATAATGAAAATTGTATAAAAAATTAGTTGGTTTACTAAATAATTTTTTACTGCGCATGCGTCAACGATATCAAAATTTCATTTGCATATTATGTTAGCTAAATGTATAGAGCAACTTTTGTGAAAGTCACAAAATCATAACTTGAAAATTCTGACAATAATCGTCAGTTGAATAAGTCGAAAATCCGTTTTTCTCAAAATGAAGCAAAAACAAGAGGGGTTGTATCCATATATTCATTGATTAGTGTCAATATAGAATACACAATATGGGATGTACTACTGCATTTGGATAAAATCCCTCATTTTTTTTGCTTCATTTTGGAAACAACGGATTTTGTCCTTTTTCTATAGACGATTACTTTCAGAATTTTCAAGCTATGATTTTGAGACTTTTACAAAAGTTGCTCTATACATTTAGCTAACATAATATGCAAATGAAATTTTGATATCTTTGACGTATGCGCAGTAAAAAATTATATAGTAAACCTACTCATTTTTCATACAATTTTTATTATTTTTTAATTCTGATTGCAGTGTACTGTGTGCAATGTTGTTTGTCATATTTTCTGAAAAGAATATTATTTTATATTAAGAACTCTGAAAATTATAATGGAAAAACTTGAAAAAATTTGGGACCATTTTTATAAAAACCTTAATTACTCTGCGAGTGTGCATGCTATTTGCATAAAAATGAACACAGTGTATTACGATAAGGCGTTCAATCATAATCTAGAGTTTGAGCGCTTTTGCTACATTTTTTTTGACAGGGTTATTCAAAACATATTCATTCTTTTTTAATTTGTTGACGGTCCCCTATGGAGTTTCGGTAAAAAATCTTCACGGAGATGTATGATGTATACTATTATATTTATACACTAAGAGTTTCGAGATGATTCCTCATGTATTTTTCTAGATATTTAGTAAAATGTCTAAAATCGCAAGTGTCCCATAATCAATGGCAATATAGTGTATACACCAACTAATTAAGCTTCCAGTTAATTCATATTATACATTTCATGTTAAAAGCAAGGTGAAAATTTCATTCCGTCATATATTTTATATTTATTTAATTAGTCTTTTTTTTTCCCTTTCCAGTTGATAACCAAGCAATACAGTGCTGTCCTCCAGAAAATGAGACTCATCCTCAGTGCGCCCCTATTTTGCTGCCAAGGGACGATCCATTCTATTCTCAGTTCAATCAGACGTGCATCAATTTCGTCCGATCTGCGATTTGCCCAACCTGCACTTTAGGTACAACACTCTCTGCAACACTGACTTCATTTCGCATTTACCATTTCGCACAAAATGGTTGTTGTTTTCGGTCGAGAATACACCTTGTAGTGCCTGCATTTTCTTCTTTTTATGATTGGTCCAAGAATATTAACGTTTAATCCATGGCGTACATAATGCATGACTCTGTTATTACGAAATCCACGTTCTGATCATTCTAAAAATGATTTTTTGATTGATTTTTATTAACTGAATGGGAAACATCCAAACATTTTGCTTGGGGCAATGGATGTCCGCATTGTATTTTTTTGCGAAATTCTTTCAGTTAGAAGATATTTTATTCTTCTAAAATTAATGTAAAAAAAATCTAAACGAAATTAGTGTCCATATTAATATTCATATTAATAAAATTAGTATTCATTAAATTAATAGTTAATAAATTAGAAAAAATTAAATTGTTATTTGAATCGGAAATCGAAATGTCGTTGTTAATAAAGAAGAATGTAAAATGGTTGCAAAATAGAAAGGCGTAAATTATCAGATATAGAAAAAAACGAATCCAAAGAAAGATCGTCTTTTGAAGCGAAAAAACGAGGTCTTACTATCGAGCCCACCGATTACGAAATGTGCGATGATCACGAAAAGGAAAACAGTATAATGCTGAACCGATTGCTTTTAAAAGACCTTTTTTTTTTTTTTTTTTTTTTTTTTTTCTATGCGCAAGTCTTGCCGCGGCAGCTTTATTTTTCGTGGTTAAGATAAATTAGAGACAAGGTATTTATGCTGAAATAAAAAGTCTTTGATTCTGGTATTATTTCTTATTATTCTTTTTTTTATTTATTTATTTGAAATTAGTGAAATGTGGACATTTTAAATGTATGTAATATGTTTTAAATTATATCTTTTAAAGAAAATTTGTGAGGGTTTTGAGAGTTAAATGAAACTGTTACAATATGAATGAATGGCGATGAGAACAATATTTAGCATACTTGGCGGTTTATCTTTAATATAAAAGCGCCAAAATGACTTTCATAATAATGATAAATTGGAGCAAATTTCTGAAATACAGTCGAAAAATAAAATAAATAATAATTTAACAAATTACAACAAACAATATATATAAATTAGTTAATTTATAAATTAATATTATAAATTGAAAAATGATTTTTCCAAAGACTAAAATTTAAAACTTATAAATAAATTATATGTATACTGCCTTCTATTTCTCTTCAAACTTCAACTGTTTTTAATAATATGAATGTAAAAATACTGGTTTCATTGGTTCTTTTATTGGTATTGTCTGAATAACTTTGGATGTATTTATAAAAGTATTTATATATATATATATATATATGTTTACATATAAACATGTTTTTTTTTAACAATTTTTACTTAACTGATCAATATTTTTGAAAAAACTTTCAAATAATGCTTTTTTTTCATGTCTTTCGCCGAGTTTTTAATCTTTTATCATCAGTTTTCCAAAATAGAAATTTTTGCCAGGAATAGAATAGAAATTTTGGATTGGTATATACAGCTCATATTCAAAATATTAGAATAATTGAGAAAAAGTAATAAGAAAAAATTATTTGTCATTTATTTATTTTTTATACTAAGTAAATGCAATTAAATTTCTTATAAATTAAATCTGGAATGTTTAGATAAGATTTTAACATTTAAAAAATATAAAATACAGCACAATAAATTAGGTATACAGCTTCCTTAAACACACCAGAATATTAGAATAAAATTTAGATTGGTTCAAAATATTAGAATATTTTATTTTACGCAACAATATTACCTTATGAATATGAAGTAAATGGTAGTTAATATTTTGTAGCATCCCCTTTAGCTTTCATAACAGCGTACAATCGATCTTGCATATTATATACAAGGTGTTTACAAACATTTCTATAAATATTAGCCCAAATAGACTTTATACGTGCAACTAACTCAGTTTTACTTGAAGGAGGATTTTCTTGAAGTTTTTTCTTCATTATACACCATAAGTTTTCGATGGGATTAAGATCTGGTGAATTTGGTGGCCATGGAAGTACCTTAATGTTGCGTTGGCGGAACCAATTCTTAGTTGACACCGATGTATGCGGGGACGCTAAATCTTGTTGAAAGATGAAATCATCTTCAAATAAATCTTCTGATGATGGAATCATGTAATATTCTAAAATTTATTGATATATCAGAGAGTTAACCTTTTCGTAGACGATGCATAACTTTCCAGGTCCTTCTGCACTCATACAACCCCAAACCATGACACTAGCAGCAAATTTTACGGAACGTTTAAGGCATTCTTTATCAAATGCTTCTTGCTTCATTCTCCAAACTCGAATACCTTGATTACCATATGAAACACAAAACATACTTTCATCACTAAATAATATATTTTTCCAATCCTCATTGCTCCATAAACGTCTTGATTTACACCAATTCAATCTTATACGCTTTTGTCTTGCAGTCATGAGAGGTTTTGTTTTCGGTACACGAGATTCAAATTTAAATTTATGGAGACGTCTTAATGTTGTCGATGTAGAAACTTCAACTCCTTCTTCTTTCCATTTTCGGTGCAAGAATCGCACACTTTTAAAACGGTTTTTCTTAACTATACGCTTCAGTTTCCTGTCATCTCTAGCAGATGTTTTTGGTTTTCGGCCACCATTTTGGCGATTATTTTGAAATTCTCCAATTTTTGAATATTGTGTTAGTATTTTACTAACGCTCGATTGCGAACAATGTAAATAATTCGCTATAAAACATTGATTTTTACCGTGCCGATACAAATCAACCATACGAAGTTTAGTAGATTCAAGAATATCACTCACACGGCCCATTTTAAGACGAAAAAGAAACAAACTGCAAAAAAGAATACTGATTTTAAATAAAATAGTCTGAATTTAATCAATGATGCCACCAGCTAAGAATTGGTAATAATTAAAGGAGAATTAATGTGAAATATTCTAATATTTTGAACCACTTGAATAAATATTCTAATATTTTGACTTTTCAAAATAATTTTTTTTGCGATTAATCTTTTCAAAAATGATATTAAATTTAAGATAACAAATAAGTTTAATCAACAATAAGTTCTTAATAAAAATATCGTTTGCATATTTTCATTAAAAGACATTAAATTACCAAACGATATTTTCAATTTCTAAAAAAAGGGTAATTATTCTAATATTTTGAATATGAGCTGTACATTATGCAAATCAATATGAAAACTAGTCGTTGGGGGCCACCGTAATACTTACCCATCATATATATGCGTATATAATGTATGAAAATAAAGCATTTGTAAACAATTTATAAAATGCATTGCAATTGCAAAACAAGATTTAAATGTATATTTCAATATTTTTATTATGCATAGTAAGTAATGCTCTATTAATGAGTTGCTGATGAATCTATTTCGACAAATTATACAACACGCCAAACTACTCAAATAGTACTGAATTGCGAAAAATAAACATGTTTATAACTCCAAAAATAATAATTTTATAAACTAACAGTTTATTGCATTGAATTAAGCGTCTCATTTCCAATTAAAATGTATTTTTGAATTAAAATTTGAGTGAAATACAGGGTCATGAAAAATCGAAGAATGTGGAAAATAGGATTACAGATACCTCGGCAACTAATAATTCGATCGACTTCGTTCTTTATGCAAAATTTTTGTTATTTTATTGCCTTTTACGATCATTCCTTAAAATAAAAAAAATCGAAAATTTTTATATACCTTTCATCAGAGCGAATTTTTCGAGAGTCCGAAAAAAATAGTTCCGGATAACCGAGGTTACTGGTATTAAATAGGCTTCGTTCCATTCTTACATACTAAGTGCATACAAAATTTGAAGTCTATCTCAATTTGTTCGTGAGGTAGATCGTTTACAGACACACAGACAGACAGACGGACGGCAAATTTTTTTTTCTAAAAATATGTTTTTCGTAATCTTCAGTGTCTAAAACGTATAAATACGTCAAAATTTTTTTTTATTTTATTTTAAAAACGATTGCAAGACTTACCCTATATTACGTATGATGGGTGAGTAATAAAAAAAATTGTAAAATAAAAATAAACAGTCGGGAATATTTTGATTCTGAATTTATTTGAATTGAATGATTAGATTTAAATGTAACAAATTTGAAGTTTCTAAAAATTGCTTCAAAATTCTCTGGATATTTTTCAGTTTCTTAAAACTGAAGTAATTTAACGGAATTGTAGCATAATTAAGCCGCACGAAAAATAAAAAGCCGTTAATTTGTTTCCGTGTTTTTTGTTTGTTTGTTTTTTCTTGTAAAAGGTGCTCAAGAACGCCTTCGAATAGATTAAGTCGTTCTTTTAAATGTAAAATTTTAACATTATTTATGTTTTATTTCTATGAAGGCTATTTTCCTATTATTATAGGGAAATAGCCTTATATTATTACCGTTACTGTTTGATAACAGTTATCAAACTGTACAAAAGATTTAGGTACAGTAATAATCTCATTATTACTGTACCTACTAATACAATTAATGTATTATTAGGTACAATTATAATACATTACTGATAGAAACATTGCGCAATTCGTAAATAATTTCCTCCGTTGTGCGACAAATGACAATTATCATGGCATCATAAATAAAGTTAAGTGCTCGTTAGAGTGACCTTGGAAACAGTGATTACGAGTGAACAATTACAGGTTTACAAAAACTGTCAAAACTTTCAAAATGACTCTTTTTTATTAATAATTGTTTCTATATTATGATTTATGTATGTATCGATTTAAATTCATTCTGTTCTCTGTTTTGTAGCTTGATGTGAGCACTATCCTTTTTGCTGTGTTTGTTTTTCTCGCGTGTGAAAATTAAAGTAGAAAATGAAGAAGTGTGTATACAATAATTTGTGTGTGTGTTTTACACTTACCATATAATAATATTATACGTCTTTATCAAGATGAATTAGTGCAGTGTATAGATCAAAATGTGAATATGCCCGGTTCCCTTCCCCTATGGTGGATTTAATTGTTGGATACTTCAATGAAGAAGAATTCATCGGGTGAGTACCATTTACTCTCCTATTTAATTCTGATTAATGATAAGAAATGAAGAAAAACTATTGTATTGAGGATATAGTGACAACTCACGCCATTATTAAGACAAACGTCTTTCAATGATTATGAGAACGATCTAAAAAGATATATCAATTTGATAACATAGGGATATACTAATTTCACACAAATAAAAAATATCGAATAAAAAAAAAAACAAATAAAAATATAAGATTAGAATGGCCACTTTAAAAGACAATTATTCAATTGAAAAATTGACAGCAACGAATTACAGTACATGGAAATTTAAAATTGAAATGCTCTTAACTAAAGAAGAGCTGTTCCATGTAATAACCGATAATCCACCGACCCCTTTGACCGATCAATGGTCCAAAAATGATAGGAAGGCCCGGGCATTGATAAATCTAACTATGGATGATTCTCAGATAACCCACGTTAAGAACCTACAAACTGCTAGACAAACATGGGATGCATTAAAAGAAATCCATGAAAGATCAAACCTCACAAGCAAATTGTTTCTCCTTAGAAAGTTATATAGTATAAAATTAGCAGAAAATGGAAATATGATAAATCATATTACAAAAATAATGGAGCTCGTTGATCATTTGGCAGCTATAGGCGAAATAATTGATAATCACCACATTTCCGCGCTCCTCCTGTGCTCTCTGCCCCAGTCTTATGATAATTTAATTACTGCTCTCGAAAGTAAAGAAGAAGCACAATTAACTCCGTCATATATTAAAAATAAGCTGATTGACGAGTTTAATCGTCGAAATGAAAACTATGAAAGTATTGATAATACAGCGAAAGCTTTTAAAGCTCAGAAAAAGTTTCCAGCTAAAAAAGAATCAAAATATTGTTCGATTTGTAAAATGAGAAGCCATAACACACAAGAATGTTGGCACAATAAAAACAAAACACACACAACACAACAAAATCAACACAACAAAAATTACAAAAAACACTATTCTACATCACTCGTTTTTCAAAGGGGTGAAAACAATTTTAAGAATGAACAAGCATCGGAATCGTATAACAGGTTTAATCGCTATGAAGGAAAAAACAATACATGGAGAAACAGCGAAAACAAAGATTATGCATTTATAACACAAGGGATAGAAAATAAAACATTCATTGTGGATAGCGGTAGCTCAAGTCACATTGCATCCTCTGAATCAATGTTTACAGAGATAAAATCGAGGGAAAAAACAAACGTGACTATCGCAAACGGAAAAAAACTTATCGCTTACGGTTCAGGCGATGTAAATTTAAATACGCTGACATCGGATAATAAAATTCATAAAATAACACTTAAAGATGTACTTCTAGTACCTGAAATCGAAACGAATTTACTATCAGTCAGCAAAGCAACCCAAAACGGATGTGAGATTGTATTTAAAAATGACCGATGCTCTTTCAAACTTAACGGAGAAATCTGCTTAGAAGCACAAAAGGTAAATAACCTCTATGAAGTCCAGTTGGCTAACAAAAACCACGCGAACATTACACAAACGTGCAACAATAAAAATTGTCTAGAACTATGGCATAGAAGGTTAGGACACAGAAATCTAACATCGATTAAAGAAATTACACAAAAGGAATTAATAAGAGGTATCCAGATAAACAATTGTAAACATAATATAGATTGCGAACCGTGTATTAAGGCGAAATTAACTGATGAACCCTATCCGAAAGTTGCTCAGTATAGAGCAAGTAAAAGGCTTCAACTTATTCACTCGGATGTTTGTGGATCTTTTCAGACACCCACGATTGGGGGGAAATCATATTTCTTGACTTTTATCGATGACTACTCGCGATTCACAATAATCTATCTATTGAAAAGAAAAAGTGAAGTCTATGAAAAACTCAAAGAGTTCATTGCGCTAATAAGCAACAAATTTGGTGAAAAACCGAAAGAAATCAGAACGGATAATGGGGGAGAATTTACATCAGATGAAATTGAGAATTATCTCAAATCAAATGGGATAAAACATCAACATACAGTCCCATATTGTGCAAGTCAAAATGGGGTGGCTGAACGGAAAAATAGGTCGTTAGTTGAGATGGCTAGGACAATGTTAAATGAATCAAATCTACCTTTAAAGTTCTGGGGGGAAGCAATCTGTACGGCAAACCACCTACAAAATAGACTGCCTACAAAAGCTAATGCAAAAACGCCATATGAATTATGGACAGAAAGACAGCCAAACTTAAGTTACGTTAAAGTATTTGGCTGCAAAGCCTTCGCTTATATTGATAAAGCCAGAAGACAAAAATTAGATAATAAAGCTGTTGAAGGTATTTTTGTGGGATACGACAATGAATCTAAGGGATACCGCATATATGTAGGAGGAAATGAAATAAAAATCGCGAGAACGGTAAAATTTCTTGAAAATAAATTCAAATACGTAAATGATAAGCCTGAAATTGAACAAAAACAAAATGAAGACGAAAAACGCAATTGTAAAAATCTCGTGGAGATAGAAATTTCGAACGGAAAAACAACACCATCTGCGTCTCAACAACAAATTGTGGAACTAAGGCGCTCAGATAGAATAAATAAAGGCGTACCTCCTGATAGGCTTATATATATTGTCAAAGACGACAAAATTAATGAACCAAAGGATTATAAGGAAGTTAAATTAATGGAAAACTCTCCGGTAAAACAGAATTGGATAGAAGCCATGGAGAGCGAAATGAATTCTTTAAGAAAAAATAAAACATGGTCAATTGTAGATCCTCCACCGAATAAGAGAATAATAGGTTGTAAATGGACTTACAAATTAAAGCGTGACAATACCGGAAAAATCCAAAAATATAAGGCACGTTTAGTAGCTAAAGGATATACGCAAAAGTTCGGAGAGGATTACGACGAAACCTACGCACCGGTCGTATCGTATACTACGATAAGAGCATTATTAATAGCGGCATTGCACCAAAACTTAAATGTTAAGCATATAGATATTAACACCGCGTTCTTACATGGGGAACTTGATGAGGAGATATACATGTCGCAGCCGGAAGGATTCGTTGAACCAAACCAGGAAACCAAAGTTTGTAAATTAAATAAGGCAATCTACGGACTTAAGCAAGCCGCGAGAGCGTGGCATAATAAAATAACAGAAACACTAAAAAACATGAATTTCATTCAAAGTAAAATTGACACATGTCTTTTTACACAGAAAAGGAATAATGAAACAACCTATATAATAACATACGTCGATGACCTCTTAATTGCAGGGAAAGACGAAACCATTGAGGAAATAATCGCGAACTTAAATAAAGAGTATGAATTAAAGAATTTAGGGGACGTAAGCAATTATTTATCCATGAACATTCGAAAGGTAAACAAAAGCTACTTAATTAACCAAACTTCAAAAATTGAAGAGTTAATTAATAAATTCAATTTACAAGAAGCAAAACCATGTAGTACACCCATGGAAACAAATTACACTCACTTTAAAGATGATGACAATATTTTACCAAACAACACACAGTACAGACAAGCCATAGGTGCACTCTTATATCTTGCCACAGTGAGCAGACCTGACATTTGTGCAGCTGTCAACATCTTAAGCCGAAGGAACGAAAAGCCAAGAATGAAAGATTGGAACTGTGTAAAGCGGGTCATGAGGTATCTTAAGACAACAAAAACCTTTAATCTAGTTATAGATGGGAATTCAAAACCAACGCTAGAAGTCTACGCGGACGCTGATTGGGGTGGAGACACAGAATCAAGAAAATCGACAAGTGGTAATGTATATTTGCTAGGTAAAAATCCCATACTTTGGTCAACTAAAAAACAATCCTGCATAGCTTTATCTTCTGCCGAAGCTGAGTACATCTCAGCAGCTAATGCAGCTAATCAAGTCAAATGGCTGGTGAATTTACTTGAAGAACTCAATATCTCACAAACATATCCTATAGAACTCTTCGAGGATAATCAGTCGGCTATCAAAATGATAGAGCTTGAAAAACATTCAAGTAAAACAAAGCACATAGAACTTAGATATCATCTCATAAAACAACTGAAACAAGATGGCATAATAAAACTCGTATATTGCCCAACCAAAATAATGATAGCTGACTTATTCACAAAACCCCTGCCAAAACCTCTTTTTGAAATTCACAGGAAGAACTTGCATCTGAGTGACAACACAACTTCAGAAATTAAGGAGGAGTTGATAGAAACATTGCGCAATTCGTAAATAATTTCCTCCGTTGTGCGACAAATGACAATTATCATGGCATCATAAATAAAGTTAAGTGCTCGTTAGAGTGACCTTGGAAACAGTGATTACGAGTGAACAATTACAGGTTTACAAAAACTGTCAAAACTTTCAAAATGACTCTTTTTTATTAATAATTGTTTCTATATTATGATTTATGTATGTATCGATTTAAATTCATTCTGTTCTCTGTTTTGTAGCTTGATGTGAGCACTATCCTTTTTGCTGTGTTTGTTTTTCTCGCGTGTGAAAATTAAAGTAGAAAATGAAGAAGTGTGTATACAATAATTTGTGTGTGTGTTTTACACTTACCATATAATAATATTATACGTCTTTATCAAGATGAATTAGTGCAGTGTATAGATCAAAATGTGAATATGCCCGGTTCCCTTCCCCTATGGTGGATTTAATTGTTGGATACTTCAATGAAGAAGAATTCATCGGGTGAGTACCATTTACTCTCCTATTTAATTCTGATTAATGATAAGAAATGAAGAAAAACTATTGTATTGAGGATATAGTGACAACTCACGCCATTATTAAGACAAACGTCTTTCAATTACTTATATACAAGTAATGTATTATTACTTGTATTACAGTAATAATACAAGTACTATTGTGTTAACACGTTCGCTGCCGTTCACGCGAAAGCGCGTGATATGGTGCCAACGTTAAGGGGCCACTCACGCGCCAGCATGTGATGTGGGGTGATGTCCAATAGCCAGTCACGCGCTGGCGCGGGAAAATCTTTCACTGATTCTTTGTTATAAAAAGTAAATCGGCTTCTGGGAAAAACCTACTTCTACAGTGCGGCATTAGGGGCTGTATAACGTTATCATTTTAGGGGGGAGGGGGGGTTCTGGTACATGATATCGTAAGATATCACTAGGGGGAGGGGGATTTGTCTTTTGATATCGATATCATTTTTGATCCAACCAAAATTTTCTCTTTTTTTTTTTAACATGGTCTTTGCTTAGAAATAGTATGTTATCTTTTTTTTTAGTCTGTTATCTTTAATTATGAAAATACAAATTTATTATCAATATCGCTGAATTATTATAAAATTATCTAATTTTGAAATATAGAATACCACAACGTTTGGCATCCCTATTCTTCTGTCATTGTGTATGCATATCTAATCACTGTTCGCAAAACTATATGTGAAGTATATTTGTGTTGAAGCTTGTGTTTATTAATAAATAAAAGAAAAAGAGTGTTTTCCACTTATTTTGTTGATTCGAATTTCTATCCTTCACCCCTTCTTCCGTGCAGGGCAAGTACAACAAGAAAGTATTACTGTTGAATGTATTTTGTAATAAGAAGCAGGTATAAAACACTTTGAAATTGTAACTATTTCTTTTAAGTGTTATCTGATAGAAAGTGATATTTTATTGACTTCTCTTTATTTGAATGAATAAAGTATGCTAAAAATAAATGTAACCAGTTTTCTATATCACTCCAAACAAAAGATATAAATTTTTCGATATTATATAATTTTTTTCGACATCGATAACGTTATCATTACCGTGGGGGGGGGGGGGGTTCGAGAGATGATAACGTATGATATCGAAAGGGTGGGGAGGGGGTCCAAAATTCTAAAAAAGTTGATAGCGTTATATATGCACATCCCCTTAACTATCATCACATCTTCATGTAAACGGCAGAGAACGTGTTAATGTAATGTTGGGGCATTATTATTATTTTAAATATTAAAACTATAGTTAAAGTGTTTTTCTTGCATTCATTCTCAAATTCGTACCTTTAAGGGTGTATTTCGATTCAAACTGTTTATTTTCCGATTTATTTTTGAATTCATTTTTGCCCTCAAATGCACAAAATTTTCAGAATCTCTTATTTGGAAAGTACACAAAGTGCCGTAATTGTCGATTCTTTGATAAATGCAGAAAATATTGCAAAAAAAGCAATCAAAAACGGCATTTCGAACCGATTTTTCCCAAGCGGCTGACTTGGGAACGAAAAAAAGGATCATACTGATAAGGTAATTGTTTATAACTCAAATTCTAATCAGTGGAGCGTAAAAAGACATCACACGGCACCTCAACCGTCGCTTCAAGAATACCCTCAGCAAGTTTCATGTTTCTACTTTTCAAAATCTGTCTGAAATTGTATCGGAAAATTTCGAGCTGTTGGAGGTGGAAAATCGTTTTTTCGAATACACCCTTAAATACTTGCATCAGAAATGGTCTTATCGTTTCCTTGAACGGTTTATTCGGTAGTGGTAGCAAAGTTGTTTTACGGTTTCCCTATATGTTTTTTAATGTAACGTTTAAGTATAAGAAATACATTCTAATGTGAAGCTGTATCTGATCGTTTCAGTAAACTGTCTTATTCTAACTCTGATGTAATATCTCCATTTAGGCCCAAGACAACTGATGAATCAGGTGACCTCGACCATCGATGCGTCTTTTGTTTATGGAAATTCGGAAAATGAGACCAGCTCGCTGAGAACAAATGATGGCACAGGTAACTTACAATACAGCCTATAATTTTAAAAATGAAAAAATACAGCAAGCATGACAGTAACTAGGCTATTTAAAAAAAAATGAAATAGCAATCTTGCTTAATAATTTTTATAATTATATTTTGAAAATGGCTGTAATTTTTTTTTTTTTTTTTACTTCTGAGATCGCATCTTCTGTGCAGAACAAAAATGTTTGCACGAAAAATATTAAAATTGATCTGAGAAGAATACATCTCTAGCACTTCATTTTCGAGAAAAATGCAAAAAGAAGAATTCCGAAATTGTACGTCAAACGTAACAAATGAGGTGAGTTCGTATTATAACAAAGTTTTAAAAATATTCAGATCTTGGTGTAATACTTTACAGTACTTTGGATACCGTATTGGATCCGAAATCTTTTGTGTGTCCCTGTACATACTATCTATATTCTAATTTACAAGAAGTAACTTGTAGTAATCCTCAGCAACGTATGTCAATTTCATAAAAAAAGAAATGGTTTAATATTATTTAAATGCACCCCCAAATAGTGTTTCCGCCTATACCATTATGTAATGGAATACTTTTGTGTGACCCTGTAAATTAATAACAAATATTCTTTGCATCACACATTGTACAGAACGTATATTTTAATATATACTTCAGAGATGCATATCAATTTCATTATGTTCAAAAGAGCGTAACACCATTAAAATGCACCTGAAACTATTTTTCCCATTGGCCGTAATGTAACGAAATACTTTTGATTGTCTCTGTAATTAAACTGTTCATCCAATTTTTATAAAATTTCAAATGACTCAAAAACAATATGCAGCAATTATATATTTTAAATTTCAAATGATACGGTTGGTTAGTTTTTGTCTTGTTATATACGCACAGACGAACAGGTTGAACGACGACTGTAGGTGCTTACGTATTTACATAATTACGAAAGCACCTAAAAATGCGCTAAATACCAGTATTTTGTTAAAGAGAAATTAGTCTTTGTTATTTCCTTTATATTAGTTGAAGTATTTTCTATAAGAAAATACTGGTTGTTTCCTTTTTTTTCCCTGGCCACTTGCCATCCTGAAAAAAAAAAAAAAAAATAAATAAATAAAATAAATGTAACATGCCACTCGTGATATAGATAATAAGTTTTTTGAAATTGGTACTTACTTTAATAATACTAAATTTGCATGAATACGTGCTCTTTTTTTAACATATTAAATCATGCGTGTATAAGCAATTAAAGGGTTAACAAACTTAAGAATCCACAGGAAAAGCCCATGAAATTTCGACATGATTCCGTAGGATGATTCAATCATTCAGTCGCCTATTCCAAGTTGCACCCAAACTTCCTTTGATGTACATGATGATCATTTTCAGCATGTACTCATACTACAGGGTGACCAGAAAATAACACTCTGATTACAAAATTAAATTTCTCAAAAACAAAGATCGATAGTAATATGCGGTAAACGTTTTTTTCATTAGGTAAGCTGTAAAAATCTTATACAGAAATTTCAAACAGTGAATATTTTGAAAAAATTGCGTTCTGAATGCATAGAATGCTTTGATTTGACATTTTTCTTCTTCTAGATTGCCTGCAGAGAAATAATTTTTCAGCTTACAGTGCAATATTTTAAAGATTTTTTCGAAGTAAATTTTTTGAATTTCGAAATTTCAAAAATTTAATTTAAAAAAAACCTATGAAATATGGCACTTTAAGCCGAAAAACAGATTCTCTGGCAGCAACCTAAAGCAAGAAAAATGTCAAATCAAAGCATTCTATGCAATCAGAACACAATATTTTCAAAATATTTACCGTTCGAAACTTTTGTATAAGATTTTTACAGCTTACCTGATAAACAAACCGTTTACTGCATAATTCTATTAATCTTTGTTTTTGATTCTTTGTCTTTGGTGTTATTTGCTGGACACCCTGTAAGATCATACATTTTGTATTAATCCATAACCAGACTTCTAATATTTTATATAGACTGATTGTGACGTCAAGTTTCTTATTTTGCATTTTCTCGAAAACTTGCTGTCGTAGATGTATGATTCTAATCTTTTCGGGTCCGAATTTTTTTTCCATTTTTTAGAAAAAAAATTACTTTTACGTTATTAACACAGAAATTAACACTAGCTATCTAAATAGATTAATAAATGTTTAAATAATATTTTATTATCTGAAAGATAACGAATGTTGTTGTTTTGCAATTCATACTCATATGACAGTAGGCTAAGGAAGAGTTTTTGAAGATGCTTAGAAAATATAATGTTACAAGAAAATTTAACTGATATTGCAAATTTCTAATACTTTTTGTGCTTTTTAGACTCGATGATTTCAGGAAAGTAACCTTTATTTTAAATTTAAAGCGCGAAATGTATGTTTAAAATAAAAGAATTGCAAATGGCGCAAAAAGAATGAAGAAAATAATATTTATTATTATTACTAAATGCCTAAACATAAATGCAGTCAAATAGTAAATGCATAGGCACATACTAACATTACTATACATGTAAACAGTAACAAAGATATTTGTTAAAACAAAATAATACTCAATTAAAAGAAATGCACTGCTAATACTACACCAGATCCGAAAGCGTTAATAATTTTTTATGTATTCTCCAGACCTTTTTGTTGTAGATGTATGATTTTTTAGTAAGATTTATGTATTCGAAGAGAGGATTCTCATTACGCATAGTTTATACGATTTTGACTGAACATTCTGAATAAATTCTTTTTACAGGTCGCCTAAGAATCACAAGGAGTGACTACGGTGACTTATTGCCTCAAAGTGCCGATCCTGAAAATGACCAGTGCAGTTTTCCTCAGACCAACGAGATCTGCTTTGAAGCAGGTATGCTAAATTAGCTTGACTGTTTATTAATTAGAATTCTGACTGTTTATTAATTGGTATTAATTAATTGTTAATCCCTGCTTTTTCTTTCATTTTCTCTTTTATTCACAATGATGGAGCTACATAGTCGCAGCAATTACAGGATTTCATTAATAATTACCCTGTCGGACGCTCCTCTCAGTCCACAAAACTTCGAAGAATGTCCTAGGTAGTTTTAGCTGCCACCACCGATATTAATGGGTGATATCGGTCACCTGCTGTGAGGATTGGGTAAAAATAACACTGACGCTGTTAATGAACTGAACTAACAGTTTATTTAAGATATAGATATGTACACAAGAAACAATATTTACAATTATATACAATTACAACTCGGATATAGATGATCCGGTTCAACATTAAATTAACTACAATAAACGTTGGTTGTGTACCGTTCAACTTACACTTTCTTCCTCACATTCAACGCACGTTGGTACGCTTTATCAGAGATTACTGCAGAATCTCAATACACAAGGGTACTAGGCCTCACTTCTCGGCCTATAACACTATCCACCGGGACGCCTTGTCCCACGCTCAAAATATACACTATCCAACAGGACCACAAATCCTGAGCGACCTATCGGTCTCAACGCCAAGCGAGAACTGTCTCCAACCGCTCAGTCCAGAGTTGACCTTGTCAGAGATCTTCCTTCCCCCAGCAGGGCCTCTTAGAGTTCCTCCATTGGTTCAATTCCGCATACCAACCTTGAGTCATGACATCTACTGTTTACACATCACTTAAATACTAAATGACAGCTGAGCCATGCCCCGTGGTCATCACTTTCATTCATCAACGAGTGCGTCATCCGCACACCTGCGCCTGGATAACCACCTGTCATTTGTCATTATAAGAAAAGAAAGAAAGGTATTTCGAAAGCTTCACGGATACACAACTAACAATACATAAAAATATTCAGATGAGGAAATGTCATTCCTTTCTAATTCAGGGCAGATGTCTTCTAGGAACCTGACACCCCCCACCTTAGCGGAAAATATGCCTCTTAGGGGCTAATTTTCCCCAAACATATAATAATATTACGGAAGAGTTCATTAGTCTCTTTGCAGATTTCTTCATTCTAAATATTACATAGGCATTTGCAGGTGTCTGAACATTCTCTACTGACATCTCTACTGAACCTTATACTAATACTACTATTGCATAAACAATACACATGCTAATTTACTATTATAAACACAACACTTAAAAAAAAATATTTACACACACACAAAAAAAATTAGACATGTGATGACATCCTTTAAAGTTGTCTACTATTTTGACATTGATACTGATGGGCTAGTAACTGGTTGTTCTTCCCAGCTCTTTCTCTGTAGCCTCGAAATTGCATCAGCATTCAAATGTTGAACTCCGGGACGATGAGAAATGCTCAGGTTCCAGCGTTGCAAGGCTAGAGCCCACCTAGTGAGTTTGGGCGACCTTGGGGTTGTTTCCGTGAGAAATTTTAATGGATTATGATCGGTAATGACCTCAATTTGAGATCCATAAGTCCACTTTTCAAACTTCCGCAACCCGAAGAGAACACTCCAAGCCTCTTTCTCTATACTCGGCCAAGCACGCTGAGCCCCTGACAACTTCTGACTGGCAAAAGCTATAGGTTTAAACTGACCTTTTTCATCTTTTTGAGTAAGACAACATCCTACTGCAAGGTCGGAAGCATCGGCGTGAAGCTGATATTCCCGGCCTACGATAGGTGTAGCCAAACTCGTCATTTTACACAACTCATCTTTAAGAGTATTAAATGCTTTTTCTGCCCTTTCATCCCATGGTACAGTATTTTTGACATTTCCTTTGGTTAATTCGGTTAAAGGTATAGCTATCTCAGCATAATTTGGAATATAAGATCGGTAGAATCCCATTAATCCCAAAACTGATCTAACTTCCTTTTTAGTCTTTGGTCTCTTTAAGTCCCTTATTGCTCCGATTTTCTCCTCATCAGGTGCATGAGTTCCACCCCCAATAACATGACCTAAAAACTTAGTCAATTTCTCTCCAAATTTACATTTGTCTAGTCTAATCGTAAAATTTCTATTTTTCAACTCTTCAATGACAGCCCTGACATGCTCACAATGCTCTTCCCAGGTATCGGAGAAAATGATGACATCATCAATATATGCTTCTGCATACCTCCGATGACCTTGGAGAACCTCATTCATGTCTTTTTGAAACGTAGCAGCAGCCCCTGATAATCCAAAAGGCATTGTACGCCACTGATAAGTTCCGTTATGCGTCGTAAAAGCTGTCAGAGGTTTACAATCCTCAGCCATTTTAATTTGCCAATAACCCCTCAATAAATCTATTGAAGATAAATATTTAGCCGCCCCTGCGGTATACATAATTTCTTGGGAATCTTTCATCGGGAAGGTGGGAACCTGCGTTACAGAATTTAAAGCTCTGTAATCAATACACATTCTGACAGTTGCATCTTTTTTCGCAACGCAAACAATTGGATGGCTAATTTCAGCATTCGACGGTTCGATTAGATTTAATTCTAATAACTCCTGAATCTGCCTATCCACTTCCTCTTTATAAGCTACCGGCACGCTATATAACTTTGGTTTTTTCCTTTCTACACCCGGTTTCAGATCAATACGATGTTCCCCTACTTCCGCTGGTCGTACAGGACCCATAAACACTTCTTTATTTTCCCTCAAAATGGACTTTAAATCTTTGACTTGACTATTAGATAGCCCTTTTATTTCAAACCTCTCAATATCCCGTTCTATCTCTTGATCCCGGTTCAAAATAGGAATTTCCCCAACTTCTCCAAATTCCTCATCACCTTCGACAACAATATTAACTATATTACATTTAGCGATAAATTCTCTTATCTTATTTTGGTGCACATGCTTCCTACTCCCGTCGGCTAACTCAACAATAAACGAATGCTGGTTTCGTTTTTCTACAATAGTTGCCGGCCCTTGCCACCTAGAATATAACTTATTAGTCGAATCGGGTATTAACAGTATAACTTTATCGCCTACCTCAAACGTTTTTTTTTTTACCTTAAATTATAATGATACGCCATTCTATTTTGTTGAACCTCAGACGACAATTTTGCCTCATTTGCGGCTCTTTCTAAGCGGTTCTTAAGTTTATCCAAGTACTCATGGATCGGCGTAGTATCTAACTGCGCTCCCTTATTTTCTCCTGCCCATGACGACTTAAGAATCAATAACGGACCCTCCGGCGCTCTACCATATAACTGGAAAGGTGCGATTCCCGTCGTAGAATTTGGGACTTCCCTATACGCCCATAATATAAATGGTATTTGTTCATGCCATTTTTTTCCTTCTTCCCTAATCGTATGATGTAGCATACGTTTAAGAGTCTGATTAAATCGTTCCACAAGTCCGTTGGACTGTGGATATTGTGGGGTCGAAAATCTTGGACTAGCACCTAACCTTTTCTCAAATTCTTTCGTTAAGTCGGCAGTAAAATTGGTTCCATTGTCGCAGGCAATTACATTAGGAATTCCTGTTCTCATAAATATTTGAAGTAACGCCTCACACGCGGTTTTAGCAGTTAAACTTTTTAGAGGGATCGCATCCGCCCATCTGGTATGCTGATCAATTAAAGTCAGTATATACCGATGCCCTTGTGAACTTTTAGGATCAATAGGCCCAATTAAATCAACATTAACAACCTGAAATGGAAGTTCCGGCCGCGAAACTGGGGAAATAGGAGCTCTATCATTTACTTTAACCCCTCTAGTCAATTGGCACTCTAAACATGATTCACAAAACTGTTTAGCTTCTTTTGCCATTCCCTCCCAATAAAAAGAATACCTTATTCTCTGCAACGTTTTCTTGGCTGCATGATGCCCTCCAAATACCGATGAATGCGCTAATTTTAAGATTTCTTCCCTTCTTACCTTGGGTACTACTAATTGCGCTATAGTTTTGCCTAACAATTTCTCTTTATGATACAATAATCCGTTTACAATATAATAATCCCCTTTTTCCTTTTTAGCTAATTCCCAAGCTTTCTCTAATTCTTTACATTCCAACTGGGATTTCTTAAACATATCTGAGTTACTAACAATAGATTCCTTATTTTCCTCCGTTTTAGTTTTTTCTGGATCCTGACTTTGTACATTTTGCGATCTCGCGTCTATTACGTAAACATTACAGCTATCGTTACTTACATCTTCCTTTTCATTCGAGTTATCAATAATAATTTCGGAACTTTTTAATTCTTCGGACTCTATCAATGACTCCTCAAGATTGACACCTGACAACTCATTAATCACCTCGGGATGTAAAATTACTTGCTCATTAATATTATCAGTTACTGCGCAAAGTACTTCCTGATGAATAATATTAGTTTGCCCGAATTGCGGAATAGCTAGCGGTAGTTTAACTAACGGTGATTTAACAGCTTCACCAAATAACCCTTGTAAGTAAATACTACCCGCTCCATTTAATTTCTCTTCCGGTACTAAATCTTTATGAACAACACTAATCTCACATCCAGAATCAACCAATCCCTTTGCTTTTTGCCCATTAACACTGACTTCAATTTTCTCAAGTTTATTTAATTTCTCACCAATAACATTAGTTTTCTGCTCGGCCTTTGCCGATATTCTAGCCACAATAGCCCCATTAGGTAACTCTTGATTTTCTTTCACCATAATCTTATGAACACCTGCTTTCTGGTCTCGCCCTTTATTGCCATTATTAGTTCCCTCATTACCCACTTTATTACAAAAGCGTTGGTAATGACCTCTCAAACCACACTTAAAACATTTAGGCCCTGAAGCATCATTCGTCTTCTTAAACTCTGTTTTCCTATCCGGAAAAGAATTACACTCATTACTACCATTTTGCCTCCAACTACCACTAAATTTATTATCCTCCCTCGGTCTCATTTTTTCATTGTTCACGTACTTATCTTTACCTTTAAAGCTTTTATGCGTAACCGCATAAGACTTATGTTTAGCATCAAAATAATTATCACACTCTTTAGCAATTTTAGGAGCTTCTAACCATTTACCCTGGTGAGTTAAACTAATATATGCTGCAGTATCCTCATCTAGCGTACTCATTAGCTTATCAGTAACTATTAACTGGTTGACCTTTTCATAAGTGTCCGCACCTCTAATTTTACAATAATTTTACCACGTAGCTATTAAACGCGATACAAATAATACATGGGTTTCGTTCGGATTTCTCCTAGCTTTCCGGAAATTTTCTAAACATGCCTTCGGGGTTGGCTCATGTTCCCTTAGGACTAACTCCTTTAATTCCTCATAATTCTCCATTTGTTCCTTAGTGGTATAAATTAACAAATTATCCGCCTTATCTCCTAACATATTTAGTAGAATTTCGGCCTGCTGGTTTTCCGGTACATCTTTAGTTTGGAATACCCTTTCTAAACTGTTGAAAAATAAATTCCATCCCTCAGTCCCTTCTGGTACTTTGATAGATAGAGTTTTAACACTTTTGATCAATTTTTCGATGTTACTTTCATTACTAGATTCCCTAGATCCATTAGAGTTATTTGCTGAACCTTGAACTCTGAGCCTTCCCATTTCTAATTCATGTCCCATCCTCAATTTCTCCATTTCTAACTTTTCCTATTTTTCTAACTTTTCGCGTTCTAAATTTTCCTGTTCTAATCGTTCTGCAACAATAGTGTCAGATAACTCCTTAATAAACCCCTCATCATACCCATCACTCTTCACTATCTTATTCCTAAGCTGAATCCTGGTATCATTTTCCTCGAATTCAACCCCCAATTCTTCGGCTAAAACCTGAAGATCCCCCTTTTTCAATTTTGCTAAGAATGCCATACCTTCACCGAATTTTGTTACCACCTTACAATAAATAATATTCAAACTTATTAAATCAATATTTTCTAAATTCCTAACTTAGTACAGTTATATCTCCACTCATTATAGAATTAATACCCTTCAGATATGTATTTCTAACTAACCTATTATAGAACCTGATTTTCCTCACCATTAATATCACACAATTTACTTTCAATAAAACACAAGGTAAAACACTAATTTCAATTTGATTACTATGCAATACACCATTAGATAATAACATGCAATTTACCTAATAATAATACGTTGGAACTGAATAAAAAGATTGATATCAATAGAAAATCAACATAACAAAAAAAAATTGTATAACATGCCCATATAAATTCCTACAATTATCCTCATTAAAGTATTTCTAAATTCAGTACTGGTTCTCACACTTAAAATAAATATGATCTTAAGTACATTTATTTTGATCATAAAAATCTTCACTTTTAACTTTCCTCACTATGGCTCTCTTCTGAGCCTTTTTTTTTTTTTTTTCTCTATGGCCCTCTATTGAGACTTTTTTTTTTTCCACTATGGCTCTCTATTGAGCCTTTTTTTTTTCTTTACTACTGGCCAATCAAAATTTTCATTTGCTTAGAATTTTGATAATATAACTCTTAAAATTTAAACAGTATTGCTTCATTTAACAATTACTTTAACAATAATTTAGATTTAATGCATTAATTTAGTTCACTAATATCATTATAAATAGCATATCATTATCATCTCAAATTATTATGACCTTTCTTTAAAACAATAGCAATATGGTTACTAATTCTTTACACCTATCTGAACACAATTATTTCATTGCACATAAATTACATAGACAATTTACTTAAATTACTATTAATTATACAACAATACAATTTGTTTCGAGATGTCAGAAGAAATGAATGATCAAAACACCTTACCTTATACTTTATTTGGTGGGGTACTCTTCTATTCACAGATAGCTCCACGATGTAGCGATAATCAGGCACAACACAGTTCAGTTTTCTGTACTAACTATATGGCACACACACTATATCAGTTCCACACTTGATTTTTATTTCTCTAACACTCCATCGACGATTCGGCACTACCACGAACGAATATCACAGGACAGTTCGGCTGCGGCACTAACACAATTTTAACACGGCTCGCTCGTCACTGGCTCGGACGATTCTATCCCGTCGCTGGACGCTGGTCTCGGACGATTCTATCCCGTCGCTGGTCACTGGTCTCAGGCGGTTCAATCCCGTCGCTGCCGCCAATTTGTCGGACGCTCCTCTCAGTCCACAAAACTTCGAAGAATGTCCTAGGTAGTTTTAGCTGCCACCACCGATATTAATGGGTGATATCGGTCACCTGCTGTGAGGATTGGGTAAAAATAACACTGACGCTGTTAATGAACTGAACTAACAGTTTATTTAAGATATAGATATGTACACAAGAAACAATATTTACAATTATATACAATTACAACTCGGATATAGATGATCCGGTTCAACATTAAATTAACTACAATAAACGTTGGTTGTGTACCGTTCAACTTACACTTTCTTCCTCACACTCAACGCACGTTGGATACGCTTTATCAGAGATTACTGCAGAATCTCAATACACAAGGGTACTAGGCCTCACTTCTCGGCCTATAACACTATCCACCGGGACGCCTTGTCCCACGCTCAAAATATACACTATCCAACAGGACCACAAATCCTGAGCGACCTATCGGTCTCAACGCCAAGCGAGAACTGTCTCCAACCTCTCAGTCCAGAGTTGACCTTGTCAGAGATCTTCCTTCCCCCAGCAGGGCCTCTTAGAGTTCCTCCATTGGTTCAATTCCGCATATCAACCTTGAGTCATGACATCTACTGTTTACACATCACTTAAATACTAAATGACAGCTGAGCCATGCCCCGTGGTCATCAATTTCATTCATCAACGAGTGCGTCATCCGCACACCTGCGCCTGGATAACCACCTGTCATTTGTCATTATAAGAAAAGAAAGAAAGGTATTTCGAAAGCTTCACGGATACACAACTAACAATACATAAAAATATTCAGATGAGGAAATGTCATTCCTTTCTAATTCAGGGCAGATGTCTTCTAGGAACCTGACAACCCCCCCCCCCCCAAAAAAAAAGTTGGAAATTGCACGTGAAGCTTAGCAAATGAGGTGCGTTCGTACGATAACGAAGTTTTAAAATATTCAGATCTTGCTGGAATAGTAGAGCATACTTTGGATACAGTATAGTAGTGATGGGCGATTCTGGAAATTTTGAGAATCGATTAAAATCGATATCGTATAAAACAACATCGATCATAATAAGAATCGATTTCTCAGTTCTAGAATCGATATTTCGATATTCAGATTCACACAGAGAAGATCCAAATTACTAATTCCAAAACTTAGACAATCAGCAGGACCGTAATTACCTCCTCCCACCTCCCCATCCCCATTTAGGGAGGCATAGAATTAAGCTATTGCAGATTTTAGAGTCGGATAATAAGAATTTTAAATTTTAAAATGATTGTCACTTACACAAAAACTTTGACAAATTTAAGAGACGTAACTCAACTAACAACAACACTGAGTAACTTGGCATTAAACCGAGGATAAAGAGTGCCAAGAGCGTGTAACTAGGATGGGGAACAAGGAGTATAGACAAAAAAAAAAAAAACTTTTTTTTTCTCTAATGCCAACCAAATGTTACACGAGATAGTTTGGAAGAACAAAAACTATGTCCCATACCCAAGGGGGCAGGTAAACCCCACTCTTGACGGAAGGGCGGCCATAGCCCAAATGTATCTTTTGTCGAAGTTTCAAAATGAGGATTTACAATAAAATAGAACGAGAATTGGACATTTTAAAAATTGCATGCATACTTTGAACGGCCCATTTAGTAAAGATTGGCGACGAAGGGGGGGCGAGGGATTAGAACGGACGAACTTGAAAAAAAAAAAAAAAAACATAATTAACTAATAACCCAAATAACTGAGCTTCTAAACAAAAATATAGTGTTTAACTTAGTTTTGAATTCATGGGGTGGCCCGCGGGGAACATGCACTCTTTTGAAACTATAAAAAGTGCCAAGAGCATGTAACTACGTGGAGAGAGGGGTAGTAAAGGAAAAAAATAACGAGGAGATAAAAGCTTTATAACGATATGTTACATGAGATGGTGCGGAAGAAACAAAAAATATACCCCCCACCCAGGGGAGCAAGGTGAATTCCAAACGGACAGAAGGGCGACCCCGGCCCAAATGTATCTTTTGTTGAGGTTTCAAAATATGTATTTATAACAAAATAGAACGAGGATTAGGCTTTTTTAAAATCGCAGTCATAATTTGAACGAACCTGTAAGTTAAGATTGGTGAGGAAGGGGGGGGGGCGGTAAGACGGGCGAACATAAAAAATAAATAAATAAAAAATAGTGGCACTCTGAGAGTGCCGATAGAAGTGAAACCTTGAACAATTACGTATGTCTTTTTTGAATCGTTAGGATATATAATTTTGAATCGCCAGG
The DNA here is from genome assembly GCA_964019185.1 of Maratus speculifer. Classification (NCBI taxonomy): domain Eukaryota; kingdom Metazoa; phylum Arthropoda; class Arachnida; order Araneae; family Salticidae; genus Maratus; species Maratus speculifer. Next base: position 324,236,226 of record OZ025296.1, read on the forward strand.
AAATACTTTTAAATGAATAAAAAAAGGTTCTATAATATTAAAGAACATATTAATATCTATAAAAAAAAAAAAAAAACACGCGCGATACCATATGTCCAGCTGTTGTAGTTAACTCACTATAACCACTTTCTTACATTTTAAAACGCAATAAATACACCAACCAAAATTAGACCATATACTATCGATACCTTAATCCTTATCCAAATAAATCATTTTGTATTAATGCCTGTTACAATATCTGTAGATTACTTTTTGAATTATTACTATCGATACCTTAATCGTTATCCAAATAAATCATTTTGTATTAATGCCTGTTACAATATCTGTAGATTACTTTTTGAATTATTCAAATCGGACATTCCATTCAAAAGATATTACGAATTCAAAGATGACAATCTAAAGAAATAATAGCGCTGCTGAGTACTCGGTGGACAATAAGCTTAGGGATTACGTGTGCAATCAAATGATTACGGGTTCGAACCCCAATTTCGCTGATATGTATCAATGTTTTTTTTTTTTTTTTTTTTTTTTTTTTTTTTTTTCGAAGAAGTTTGAAAAATTAAAATTTTAACACATTATGGGTCCGTAACGTGACCTGAAATGATGGGAGAAAATTTCTTATGCTAGATTTGTAATGTATGAAGCATAAGCTTTCAATAGACATATTGTATCAAGAAATGAGAAAAACTCCCTCTGCCCCCCCCCCGCAAAAAAAAGGTCCTATAGGGAAAACCGGGAAATTGGAATGGCAAAAAGAACGGCGAGAAATGGTTAGCTATACTAGAATTTTTCTCATCACTGTAACTTTTCTAGTAGCAAAGTTATAGCCTTTTAAAGATTGAAATGAATTGAAGAAATAAGCAAAATTAGGTGAGTGATCGACAGGGGGGGGGGTCCACAGCTCTGGGGGTGCCATGTAGCTTAAACTTTTAAGTTAAAAATGGTAATAATGGTAAGAATTAAATGAGCGAAATTTTAAGGTGTATATTGGGGGAGGATGCAAGCCCCCATCCCCTCAAAAAAAATTTTGTTTCTTTTGAAGAAACAAAAAAAAGCCCCCCTGTGGGGCGCAGATAAACCCCAAACGGGCGGAAGGGCGACCCTTTATTTATCTTTTGTCAAGGATTTAAAATGTGGATCTAAAATAAAATAGACCGAGAATTGGACATTTTTAAAACTGCATGCATATTTCGAACGGCCCTGTAAGTTAAAACTGACGCGGAAGGGGGGGGGGGATTAGAATAGACGAGCGTGAAAAATAAAACATAATAAACTAATACTTCAAATAGCTGGACTTCTAAACAAAAATATAACGATTTAACCTAGTGTCGAATTAATGGGGTGGCCAGCAGGGGATTACCCCCCCCCCCCAGAAGTTATGAGATTTATGCTTTTTAATGCACAAATTGCGATTCCCCCTCTCTTACAGAGCTGTAAAACATGATGCCTTCCTCCGGATTCGCAGAAAAATTCCTGCATTCAACACTTAATTTAGCCAAAAAAAAAAAAAAAATCGAAAATAAATCTAAAGATCGAAATCGAATCTAAAGATCGACATCGAATCTAAAGATCGAAATCGAATCTAAAGACCGATCTTACGGGCAGAATCGATTTTCCATTTTTACTTTCTTTTGTAACTTTACAAGAAGAGAGTATTAGATTCGTGAAAAATTTTGACGTCCCGTTTTTGATGGATTTACAGTGGCTCACAAAAGTGTTCGTACACTTTAAAAATTTGTACTAAAAAGAAATTTCCCTGAAATTAAATTCATATATGAAGTCCAGTATTTTTTTATATTATCTCCAAGTTATTCTAAATAACACACAACCTTTTTGTTTAACATTAAGGGATTTTTTTTTAATTTAAAAATGAAAATGGAAGATGCCACAGAAACAACACGCCACAAAAGTCTTCGTACACAGAAACATTTTCGGATAAATTCCTTGTTAAAAATATTGTTTGTCGCTTTATTTTTATTTTTGCATTGTGGTGCCATTTAAAAAATCGCTTGGCTTTATATTTTGCAGAATTGGTCCGTAATATTCCAGTTATTAATTAAAAAATGATTTGTAATCGTAATGTCACGACTAATAGCGTTCGAAGTTATTTTTCTTCATAATAGTAGTAAATCAATTCGAAATATTGCAAAATTAGTTAATTTATTCCATTCTACGGTGTAGTATGCGATAAAAGACTTGATAGAAAAAAAATGAATTGAAAACTTAGGCATGATAAGGTCGTCAATCTAAGTTAATGCAATGAGATCAAATACTTACAATTAGAAAAGTCGTAAAAAATCCATGTTTAAGTGCTGTAAAAGTTAATGAAAAATGTGATGATTTAATGATGATGATTTAATGAAACAGTTTCTACTTCATTTTCATCTGAAACTGTTCGACAAGTGGTAAGCTCGGCTACATTATATAGGCGTTCAGCCCGTAGAAATTTTTTTGTTAGGGTGAAAAACAGAAAGTTTAGGTTTTCTTTGGCAAAATCAATGATAAATAAACCCGAATCTTATTGAAATAATGTTTTATTTACAGATGAATACTAGTATGCCATTCTTGGTTCCAATAGGTGCCCTGTAGTGTGGAGAAAAAAAAAATAAGAATTTAATTCAAAGAACTTAGTTGGAACAGTTAACCACGGTAGTGGAGTTGTCCTTGAGTGAGGGTGCATAGTAGCATCAGGATTAGGTAATTTGATATACATTGATAGCATAATAAATCACGATCTTTATTCAAATATTTTAAAAGGCAATTTAAAATTATCAGCCCAAAATATAGGTAACAGAAACAACTTTGTTTTTCATCAGGATAATGATACAAAGCACATGGCTTTTAACGTTCGCCTCTGGTGTCTCTATAATTGTCCACAAGTTCTGAAAACCATCTCACTTGCTGAATTTAAACCCAGTAAAACATATTTGGAGATAACTGGAAGTTAGAATATAAAGACAAAGCATTGAAACGAAAAGCGAAGTAAAAACAGCAATGTTCGATGAAGGCAGTGGCGTAGCTAGGATGGGTGACACCCGGGGCGGTTGTAAATGGTGTTACCCCCAGCTATCATAGTGTCATCCCCCCCTTCCGTCCCGTCATATTTTTTCGATCACAATTCTACGTTTTTATATTAAATGACCATACCATTCCTTATTTACCTTTTGTCCTCCTGCATAAAAAAAACCCACAGGAGCGACACATCACTCAACCCATAGTAACTCATAAGTCTATTTGGTGTCTATAATGTAGAAAAAAATTCTTTCTTTTAAAATTTGCTTTTGCTATGCACTCGTTGGATAGGTAGGTTTTTATTCGCAGGAGGATGTTTTATTTAGATATACCATTCTATATAAAATTTCACATTCTCAAAGAAAAGAAAACTAACTCTATTGTGTCGTGCGCTAAAATTTTCATTTTATTTCAGAATTCCTATCCAAACTCTTATTGGGTCGAATCCATGTCGATTCAGGCAGGAGGGTTACCTTCATAGTCCCGAATTCTTTGATTGAGCATATGTTAAAATTCAGGAAAAAATAAAACTCCCGTATTTTTTTGTTTTCCCCCAAAAAATTTCTGGTCCGAGATACAGGGCGCCAAAGATGGCATCCCAAGCACCTTTACCCATTTGCGATTTTCGAAAAAAAGTTTAAAGTACTCTGTCTCAGAAACGATGCAAGATATTTTGTTGCAGTTTATTTTATTTTAAAGATAATATTTTTCTGGTTAAAAAGATATACTACATTTTGAAATATGTATTTAATTTTTTTTACAGCAGCCTTCTAAAAAAATTTTTTTAATAAAAAATAATTTGTTTTCTCAAAAATGCCAATCTCAAAAATTTTGATTTTTTTACTGTTAGTCAATACCATTGAGTACTACCTTCACTGTAAAGGAGAACTTCCACTTTTGAGTTTAACAAGTTTTAGAAACATTTCAAGAATTTAGAGAATTTTACAGGAGCTGCATGTTAACAGTTCCAGTAAAAGTCTCTCAATTTTTGTTTATTTGTGTCATATGTATCCTATTACATATCCTAAACATGTTAGAAATCAAACGTCAATCGTAGTAAATGAGGTGCATTCGTACTATGACTAGTTTTATAAATATTTAGATTTTGGTGCAATAAGTGTTACACTCTTGGGAAAACTGGCATGAATACAAAATTTATTATGTTTCTATATATTAAATTCAGTAATATGGAAGTAATATGAATCCATCTTAAAAAGAACATAATCACCAGGGCAACCTAGAATCATTACCTATCATGGGATATGATTGAATTAATTATGCGTGATAGGATTTAATAGGATGAACAATCATTTATTAATAACATAGTGATGGGCGTACTTATATTGCACAAACTTTGAATAGCAAGCAAGAAAAAACTTTGTTCAACAAAGATCTCTGAAACAACTGCAAAATATTCAGATTCACAATTTATGAAAAGGAATTTTTGTGGCTTTTGTATATACTGTGAGTGGTGGATTGCAAAGGTCAATGATATCAGTTGTTTATGAAATTGTCGTTAACTTTATGTTCCCACATGGATCGGCTGTTGGATACAGATTTCAACCTGCAAGACAGTAACACACCACCAGTGTTCACTTCCTATTCACAATGTTTTAAGGATTATGGAAGCCCTAGTCCCTATTGGTTAAACAGGAAGGGAGGAAGGCATCACTAAATATCAAAGGAAGATACAGATGCAGTTCAACAAATTATAAAGTCTATGAATTTCTAATTTCAGTTCTATGCAGAGTACACTGGAAGGATATTTTGAAATTTATACATTTATTTTATGAACTTTAGTGTATTTTGTTTTCTTTTATATGCTATTTTTAAAGCTGTCTGTTTCTTATACTTATTAAGAAATAAAATGCTATTCAAACAAGACTAAGATTTTGATTTTCTAAGACCAGTATATGATTGTCATACAGGAACTGTTAAAATATATGGCAAAATTTTATATGTGTTTCGATAATTTGTCAAAATCAAAAGTGGAAGTTTTTCGATATAAGGAAGGCACTAAGTACTCAATGGTATTAATCAACAGCCAAAAAATAAATAAATAAATAAATAAATAAATAAATAAATAAAATAAAATAAAATAAATTTAGGATTGGCATTTTTGATTTTTTTTAATTAAAAAAAATCAGAAGGGTGCCTCAAAGAATATGAATACATTTTTCAAAATTGAATATATCATTTCGAACAGAAAAATGTTACCTTCAAAAAAAGAAAAAAAAGCAACAAATGTGAAAGTGTTGTCAAATGTTATGAAAGTCAAGTTAAAACTGAAAAAAAAAGATACTCATAAATGTTTTATTCATCCTATTAAATCCTATTACGCATAATTAATTCAATCATATCCCATGATAGGTAATGATTCTAGGTTGCCCTGGTGATTACGTTCTTTTTAAGATGGATTCATATTACTTTCGTATTACTGAATTTAATATATAGAAACATAACAAATTTTGTATTCATGCCAAATTTCCCAAGAGTGTAACACTTATTCCACCAAGATCTAAATATTTATAAAACTAGTCATAGTACGAATGCACCTCATTTACCACGTTTGACGTGTGATTTCTAACTTGTTTAGGATATGTAATAGGCTACATATGACACAAATAAACAAAAACTGAGAGACTTTTACTGAAACTGTTAGCATGCAGCTCCTGTAAAATACTCTAAATTCTTGAAATGTTTTTAAAACTCGTTAAACTCAATAGTGGAAGTTCTCCTTTACAGTGCAGGTAGTACTCAATGGTACTGACAAACAGTAAAAAAATCAAAATTTTTGAGAAGAAAAAATTCTTTTTGATAAAAAAAATTTTTTTTTAGAAGGCTCCTGTAAAAATAATTAAATACATATTTCAAAATGGAGTATATCTTTTTAACCAGAAAAATATTATCTTTAAAATAAAATAAACTCCAACGAAATATCTTGCATCGTTTCTGAGAGAGAGCACTTTAAACTTTTTTTCGAAAATCGCAAATGGAAAAATGTGCTCGGGATGCCATCTTTAGCACCCTGTATCTCTGTCCAGAAATTTTTTGGGGGAAAACAAAAAAATACGGGAGTTTTATTTTTTCCTGAATTTTAACATATGTTCAATCAAAGAACTTCTGAGACTATGAAGGTAAGATTGTTTCTTTGGCTGCCTGAATTGACATGGACTATGCCATAAGATTATATTTTTATTTGCAAATAAAGGTTGGGTGTCACCCCTTAGAGGGTGACACCCGGGGCGGACCGCCCCCTCCGCCCCCCGCTAGCTACGCCACTGGATGAAGGAACCAACTTTCATGCAGAAATGACAAAAATACTAATTAAATCTATTCCTAGGTGTTTAAAAATCTGTTGTGGGTACTAAATAATATCCTATTAAGTACAATTTTTGCGAAATATTACAACATTTACAAATATACAGTGACTTTTTTAAAGTGTACGAAGACTTTTGTGAGGTAACTTTTTTGTTATTCTTTGATTAATGATTTTTTCAAAATAAAGTTTCACCATGTTTTTAAAATATTTTATGTAGTTTTGTTAAGAATGAATCATAGATCTTACTCTTAAATATCCATTCTAAAATATTAATTTTAATTAATGGATAGAGCACTATTTCATTGAAATTCCCAAGTGTACGAACACTTTTGTGAGCCACTGTATATATTTTAGAAGGTCTTTAACACGATTTCATGGTTTTTAAGAAATATCTGTCTGTGTGTGTGTCTGTCACTCTGTGAGTCTGTCTCTGTATACGACAAAAATTTCTGACCGTTCTATCTCAAGAACAAATGTGCGGAATTCCACAAAACTTTAGATTTAGTTTGAGCTTGATATAAACTGAATCTAATTAATTTTTGGTGCATATAGCCTAACAGGTGGCGCTGCTAAGCTGCATTTTTTGCAATTTGCGCAACAGCTATATCTGAATAACGAATGAACGGATTTTCATCAAATTTTAGATCCAGTTAGTCCTTGACATGAATTGATGTTTTTTGCATTTTGATGTATATAGCTTCTCAGATGGCGCTGCTATACTGAATTTTTCACAATTTCCACTCAGCGCCATGTGAAAGGGGGGGGGGGGGCGAAAGGAAGCGGTCGTTCCGAGCACGGATATTTAGGGGGCGCCAAATTTTTACTACTGATGAACCACGTTTGAGAGGAACCTGGACAGAACTGCGCATGGGCGAAAAGAGCGAGTCCATGTCAAAAATGGGGAAGTTAGTACCATCTCGAGATGAGTTTGTTTATTAAACAACCCTAGATGTGTCGAGTTTTTTTTTTTTTTTTTTTTTTTTGAAGAGGGAATACCTTTTTGTTTCTGTAATTGAATTATCTGTTTTTAAAATTACATTGTAATTCTGTTACACGAAATAAGTTATATAAAGACAAGTATATTAAAAAAGACGATTTAAAGGTATGATTATTAAATTTAGCTTAATAACTTTTCACTCGCAATATAGCGCAACTTAATCTTTTTTGAAGTAACGGCAACATGGCGTGATTTTAAAACATACCAGATTAGCAATTTTTTAAATATGTTTCTTTACATTATTGTGTACATTATTTATTTATATTATTTGGACGCATTAGATATGAATATGGCGCAGATGTCATATACTTATAAGGTTTGGAACAATTGTTTTTCCAACGTCAATTTGGCGAAGACCTCATTTTCGAATACTGGTCAAATATACATCTTTAAATTATTTTCTATTATTTAAAAAAATAACAATAAATAAAACAATTTTTAAATATAATAAATTTTAAAAACTAATAACTATAGAACAAAAACATTTTATATAATTAAAAAAAATTAAGGTAAATAAACAATTTATCAAAAAATAAACAGTATCAGGGTTGCCATATTAGGCAAAACAACGCCATTCTGGCGCCAAGTAAATCCCAGTGAGTATATGACACACAAGTGCCCTGAATATTTAGGTTGTTAGAATTGGCGAATTTCTTGAATAGCCGCCAAGTCAGATGCCAAGCAGTCGTTAAAACTGCATTTTAGCCATAAAATAAATGTAAAAAAAAAAAGACATGTTTTTATTAAAATTCACAAAAATGTAGGAGAAAATATATATTTTGGAAAGGTTATTCCGAGAACTAATAATAGGTCCACAATCTATTTATTTTAAAATAAAATTTCACACGGAACAAAAAATAGAAAACAATATTTAATATCATTTCTCGGCCTCATAGGCTATTACCCCCAAAGTCTGAATGGAATCGGCTTGACATTCTGCCAAGTGAAGACCTTACTAAGCTGGTATATCAGTACTAGCATCACTTCTAGCCTATCACAAGAAAAAGTTAATGGGGGGGGGATCTAAATTGGAACTTTGAACCGGGCGCAGTTCTCTTTTCGCACGCCCCTGTTTCCATTTTAGCTTTATCTCAAGAACTAATGCACGGACTTTCATAAAAATTTAGATTCAATTAGTCCTTGATATTATTTGATGCTAATTACATTTTGGTGGAAATCGCTTAAGAGATGGCGCTGCTATACTGCATTATTCATGATGAACGCATTAGCGCTTCTCAAGAACGAATTTTCATCAAAATTCAGATTCAGTAAATCTCTGACACAGATTAGTATTATTTAGTTTTTGGTGTAAATTGCCCTACAGGTGGAGCTGATATGCCACTTTTTTTATGATTTCGCAATAGCTGTATCTCGCGCTTTCATGGATTTTCATTAAAATTCGGATTCAGCTGGTACTTAATAAAAATTGATCCTGATCAATTTTTGGTGTACATGACTCAACAAAAAACGCTATTTTGCAGGGGGGGGGGGGGGGGTGTTCTGAGGTTTCTTTAATTCTTCTATCTTAGAAACTAATACACTGAAATTTGGGAATTGGCACATCCGTCTATTTTATCTTCGACTTTTGAAGGAAAATGAAAATTACATTTTACCTTAAGAGAAATCGATTAAAAATTTTAAAGTATCGATTAAATCGAGTTGGCGTAGTATCGATACTATCGATTTAAAAAATCGAAATCGCCCATCACTACAGTATAGTTATCAAAATCTTTGTGTTCTGTAAATATGCAGGGAGTAATTTTTATTATACTTCATTAACGTATATCTTATTCATAAAATGCGAAGTAGTTTTATATAATTAAAACACGCCCCAAACAATGTTTCCCCGTATAACATTATTTAGTGGAATACATTTGTGTGGCCCTGTAATTTCATAATAAATATTCTTTGCATTACAGATTGTACAGAATGTATTTTTAGTACATATTTCATAGATTCATGTCAATTCTATTATGTTCAAATGAGTGTAACACCATTAAAATGCATTTGAAACTTTTTTTTTTTTCCCCATTGATCGCAATGTAACGGAATATTTTGATTGTCCCTGTAATTGATCTATGCATCCGATTTTCATAACATTTGAAATGACTCGACAAAATTATGTAATAATTATGCATTTTAAATTTAAAACGATTAAAATGCATTTGAAACTTTTTTCCCCATTGATCGTAATGTAACGGAATCCTTTTGATTATCCCTGTAATTGATCTATCCATCCGATTTTCATAACATTTGAAATGACTCGACAAAATTATGTAATAATTATACGTTTTAAATTTCAAACGATTAAAATGCATTTGAAACTTTTTTCCCCATTGACCGCAATGTAACGGAATACTTTTTATTGTCCCTGTAATTGATCTATGCATCCGATTTTCATAACATTTGAAATGACTCGGCAAAATTATGTAATAATTATACGTTTTAAATTTCAAATTATTAAAATGCATTTGAAACTTTTTTCCCCATTGACCGCAATGTAACGGAATACTTCTTATTGTCCCTGTAACTGATCTATGCATCCGATTTTCATAACATTTGAAATGACTCGACAAAATTATGTTATAATTATGTATTTTAAATTTCAAACGATTCGGTTGGGTAGTTTTTGCGTTGTTATATGCGGACAGACAGACGGACTGAGCGACAACAATAGGTGCTACGAATTTACATAATTACGAGCGCACCTAAAAACCAAGAGTTCCTCACAAGCATTTAAATTTCAAGAGTTGTTAAGTAATGAAATTGACTATCGCAGTGTTCAACGCATTCGGTAAAGTTGTTTCCAAATCTAAATTTGTTTCTTTCTGGGACAATGGCGAAATCTTTTTGTTTAGACAGAATTTTCCAGTTCAAAAGAATTTAACAACACTTTTCACTTCACATTAAATGTAAGAAGTTTTAAAAATATGTCAAAAATATAATATTTTGAACCGTGATTGAATGTAGATTGATGTTCGATTTCCCGTAGATGAAAACGGCAAATTGTTAGTTAACGTAAAGGTAACAATCGAGTATAAATCAACATATGAATTTATAGAAATATGGAAAAAGCTATTCAATTCTTAGATTTCTAAATTTTAACGTCTTAAATTTTCAGACAAATCGGATTGAAAAAGGATTTTGTGAATGTATCATAAAGATGAAAAACCCTTAACAATTCTTTGAATTAACTTGCTCAGAAATACTCATTACCATATTAAAGTACATTAGTATCGATATTCTAACATGCAAGCTAATTAAAGGAAGTGAGATACCGATGGCGTCTCGACAATCCGAGTTAAGGTTGCTCGTCAATCAGTTTATGAATTCCCCTCGATAGTGTTAAGTCTATATAAGTATTTGATGCAGTCTTATATTTAGAATGCCTCTTCCGGAAATTAATATTTTTAACTTATTTTTTCCATTTTTGAAGGATGTCTCTTTTTTCTCATTTCTCAAAATGTTTCTAAATCTGTGCTTAATTTTATGAGAAACGTTAAAATTTTACTCTCTTTTCGTCTTCTTTTAACATATAAAGTAACAAATTAAGCATCGATTTTAGAAATGTTTTGCAGGTTTAACCTGATATCGGATCGACAAGGACGAAATTTATAGAGAAATTAGACAAAGATGATAAAAAAAGGATAAAGTTGATAACTTGCTTGGTTAAAAATGGTCTGTAAAAACACAAAATATAAATCGTGCCTCTCTGTAAATTGACACTCGTAATCGGTTAAATGCATTTTATCGAGTTTCTCGGTCATAATCTTGATAGAATATTTATTCTAGTTTAGGCGTGAGTAAGAGTAGTGTCCTCTTTGTATCTTTAATAAAATCTATCTTTCAAAACTTCAAAATGAAAGGTAAGTAAAATCTACTCACCCGATTTATGAATTCTTCCTTTTCGATGTATCCAATGTTATCCACATGGAGTGTTATCCCGTGGTATTTGCAGCGCCGAGCACAATATGTTGTATATCCTAGTTTAGGATTCTTATTCCTTAAAAGATTTATATTTCATTATTAATTCTTTTGCACACAAACATTAAGAACGTTGATTCAAACGAAAAGAACACATATTTATTATTTTACCGCAAAAAAAAAGACAGAGCATTACTGCTCTACTCAGTGAGTTACATGGCTATAATGAAAATCAGAAACGCACACACAATCACATGAAAAAGCAAATAAAGAAAAAAAATGTTAATTTAGAGTTTTGACAGTTCGAACAATACATAATGATTCTTTCCTCTGTAATCATTTTTCAAGGTCCCGCTAACAAGCACTCAAGTTGATTTACGAAGTAATTTAAACTGTCATTTGTTTCGCAACACAGGAAATTAGTTCCGAATGATGAAATCGTCTATCAACTCCTCCTTAATTTCTGTAGTTGCATTATCACTTAAATGTAAGTTCTTCCTGTGAACTTCAAAAATAGTCTTTGGCAGGGGTTTTTTAAATAAATCGGCTAGCATGACTTTTGTTGGCAGTATACGAGGTTTATTATTCCTTCTTGTTTCAAATGTTTTATAAGATGAAATCTTAATTCGATGTGTTTGGTTTTACTTGAATGTTTTTCTAATTCTATCATTTTGATGGCCGATTGATTATCTTCATAAAGTGTTATGGGATATGTTTGTGAGAGATTAAGTTCGTTGAGTAGGTTCACCAGCCATTTAACTTGATTTGCTGCATTTGCTGCTGAGATGTACTCAGCTTCAGCTGAGGATAAGGCTATACAAGACTGTCTCTTAGTCGACCAAAGTATGGGGTTTCCTCCTAACAAATATATATTTCCACTGTTGGATTTCCTCGATTCTGTGTCTCCACCCCAGTCAGCGTCCGCATAAACTTCAAGTGTAGATTTTGATTTTCCATCAATAACTAAATTAAAGTTCTTTGTTGTCTTGAGGTATCTCATTACCCGCTTTACGCTGTTCCAATCTTTCATTCTTGGCCTTTCGGTTCTTCGGCTCAAGATTTTAACAGCTGCACAAATATCAGGTCTGCTCACTGTGGCAAGATATAAGAGTGCTCCGATGGCTTGTCTGTATTGTGTGTTGTTTGGTAAGAGATTGTCATCATCTTTAAAGTGTGTGTAATTTGTTTCCATGGGTGTACTACACGGTTTTGCTTTTTGTAAATTGAATTTATTAATTAACTCTTCGATTTTTGGGGTTTGGTTAATTAAGTAGTTTTTATTTACTTTTCGAATGTTCATGGATAAATAATTACTTATATCCCCTAAATTCTTCAGTTCATATTCTTTATTTAAGTTCGCGATTATTTCGTCTATGGCTTCGTCTTTTCCTACAATTAAAAGGTCATGAACGTACGTTATTATGTAGGTTGTGTCATTATTCCTTTTCTGTGTAAAAAGACATGTATCGATTTTACTTTGAATGAAATTCATGTTTTTTAGTGTTTCTGTTATTTTATTATGCCACGCTCTCGCGGCTTGCTTAAGTCCGTAGATTGTTTTATTCAATTTACAGACTTTGTTTTCCTGATTTGGTTCAACGAATCCTTCCGGTTGCGTCATGTATATCTCCTCCTCAAGTTCCCCATGTAGGAACGCAGTGTTTATATCTATATGTTTAACATTCAAGTTTTGGTGCAACGCCGCCATTAATAATGCTCTTATCGTAGTATACGACACGACCGGTGCGTAAGTTTCGTCATAATCCTCTCCGAACCTTTGCGTGTATCCTTTAGCTACTAAACGTGCCTTATATTTTTGGATTTTTCCGGTATTGTCACGCTTTAATTTATAAGTCCATTTACAACCTATTATTCTCTTATTCGGTGGAGGATCTACAATTGACCACGTTTTATTTTTCTTTAATGAATTCATTTCGCTCTCCATGGCTTCTATCCAATTCTGTTTTACCGGTGAATTTTCCATAAATTTAATTTCCTTATAATCCTTTGGTTCATTAAGTTTTTCATCTTTAACCATGTATATTAGCCTATCAGGAGGTACGCCTTTATTTATTCTATCTGAACGCCTTGGTTCCGAAATTTGTTGTTGGGACGCGGATGGTGTTGTTTTGTTGTTTGAAATTTCTATTTCTACAAGGTTTTCACAATTGCGTTTTTCACCCTCATCTTGTTTTGGTTCGATTTCAGTCTTGTCGTTTACATATTTAAATTTACTTTCAAGAAATTTCACCGTTCTTGCGATTTTTATTTCATTTCCTCCTATATATATACGATATCCCTTAGATTGATTGTCGTATCCCACAAAAATGCCTTCTACAGCTTTATTGTCTAATTTTTGTCTTTTGGCTTTATCAATGTAAGCGAAGGCTTTGCAGCCAAACACTTTAACATAGCTTAAGTTTGGCTGTCTTTCTGTCCATAATTCGTATGGCGTTTTTGCATTTGCTTTTGTAGGTAGTCTATTTTGTAGGTGGTTTGCCGTACAGATTGCTTCCCCCCAGAACTTTAAAGGTAAATTTGATTCATTTAACATTGTCCTAGCCATCTCGACTAACGACCTATTTTTTCGTTCAGCCACCCCGTTTTGGCTCGCACAATATGGGACTGTGTGTTGATGTTTTATCCCATTTGACTTGAGATAATTCTCAATTTCATCCGATGTAAATTCCCCCCCGTTGTCCGTTCTGATTTCTTTCGGTTTTTCACCAAACTTGTTGCTTATTAGCGCGACGAACTCAAAGTTTTTCATAGACTTCACTCTTTTTTGACAATAGATAGATTATCGTAAATCGTGAGTAATCATCGACGAAAGTCAAAAAATATGATTTCCCACCAATCGTGGGTGTTTGAAAAGATCCACAAACGTCCGAGTGAATGAGTTGAAGCCTTTTACTTGCTCTATACTGAGCAACTTTGGGATAGGGTTCATCAGCTAATTTCGCCTTAGTACACGGTTCGCAATCTATATTATGTTTACAATTGTTTATGTGAATACCTCTCACTAACTCTCTTTGTGTAATTTCTTTAATCGATGTTAAATTTCTGTGTCCTAACCTCCTGTGCCATAGTTCTAAACAATTTTTATTGTTGCACGTTTGTGTTATGTTCGCGTGGTTTTCGTTTGTTAATTGGACTTCATAGAGGTTATTTCCTTTTCGTGCTTCTAAGCAAATTTCTCCATTAAGTTTGAAAATACACTTGTCATTTTTAAATGCAATCTCACATCCGTTTTGAGTTGCTTTACTGACCGATAGTAAATTCGTTTCGATTTCGGGTACTAGAAGTACGTCTTTAAGCGTTATTTTATGGATTTTATTATCGGATGTCAGCGTATTTAAATTTACATCGCCTGATCCATAAGCGATAAGTTTTTTTCCATTTGCGATAGTCACGTTTGTTTTTTCCCGCGATTTAATCTCTGTAAACATTGATTCGGAGGATGCGATGTGGCTTGAGCTACCGCTATCCACAATGAAAGTTTTATTTTCTATTTCCTGTGTTATAAAGGCATAATCTTTGTTTTCGCTTTCTCTCCATGTATTGTTTTTGCCTTCATAGCGATTAAACCTGTGGTTCGATTCCGATATTTGCTCATTCTTAAAATTGTTTTCGCCCTTTTGAAAAACAAGTGATGTTGAATAGTGTTTTTTACTGTATTTGTTGTGTTGATTTTGTTGTGTGGTGTGTGCTTTGTTTTTATTATGCCAGCAATCTTGAGTGTTGTGGCTTTTCATCCGACAGTAAGTGCAATATTTATTTTCTCTTTTAGTTGGGAACCTTTTCTGAGCTTTAAAAGCTCTCGCCGGGTTTTCAGAATTTTTGGTATTTTCATTTCTTCGATTAAACTCATCTATAAGTTTACTTTTTATATATGACGGAGTGAGTTGTGCTTCTTCTTTAGATTCGAGCGCAGTTATAAGATTATCGTATGACTGGGGTAGAGAACATAATAAAAGGGCTGAAATGTGATGATCATTAATGACTTCGCCTATTGCTCCCAGTTGATCGACTAGTTCCATTATTCTTGTTATGTGGTTAAGCATGTTGCCTGATTCGGCTAATTTTATGCTATAGAGTTTTCTCAAGAGAAAAAGTTTGCTGGTCAAATTTGACCGCTCGTGAATTTCTTTTAGAGCCTCCCAAGTTTGTCTCGCGGTTTGTAAATTTTTTACATGCGTAATTTGGGAGTCATCAATAGTTAAATTTATGAGTGCTCGGGCTTTGCGGTCATTTTTGGACCACCCATCGTTCAAAGGATTTGGTGGATCGTCAGTTATTACATTGAATAATTCTTCTTTTGTCAATAGCATCTCGACCTTAAATTTCCAGGTCGAATAATTTGTTGCTGTGAGCTTTTCTATAGAATAATTATCTCTTAAGGTGGCCATTGTTACTATGTTTTTATTCTACGGTATTAATTTTTTTCAAATGGATATAATTTTTTTTAAATCTGTGTCATAAACTTGATAGAATATTTATTCTAGTTTAGGCGTGAGTAAGAGTAGTGTCCTCTTTGTATCTTTAATAAAATCTATCTTTCAAAACTTCAAAATGAAAGGTAAGTAAAATCTACTCACCCGATTTATGAATTCTTCCTTTGAGATGTATCCAATGTTATCCACACGGAGTGTTATCCCGTGGTATTTGCAGCGCCGAGCACTATATGTTGTATATCCTAGTTTAGGATTCTTATTCCTTAAAAGATTTATATTTCATTATTAATTCTTTTGCACACAAACATTAAGAACGTTGATTCAAACGAAAAGAACACATATTTATTATTTTACCGCGAGAAAAAAGACAGAGCATTACTGCTCTACTCAGTGAGTTACATGGCTATAATGAAAATCAGAAACGCACACACAATCACATGAAAAAGCAAATAAAGAAAAAAAAATGTTAATTTAGAGTTTTGACAGTTCGAACAATACATAATGATTCTTTCCTCTGTAATCATTTTTCAAGGTCCCGCTAACAAGCACTCAAGTTGATTTACGAAGTAATTTAAACTGTCATTTGTTTCGCAACACAGGAAATTAGTTCAGAATGATGAAATCGTCTATCACATTTTACACACATTTCCCTTATATTATGTGTAATTCCCTGCAGGGATTTCTATGTTTTCATTTAAAGATATTTTTATCTTTGTTAAATTTTATAGTTCAAAATGCACACTTTTAAAATACTTCGGCAATTTCATTAGAAATGCTAAAGAAGAAAATTTAATTTAAAAATTAATTTAAAAATAATTAAAAAACTTAGAATAATATAGGAAGGGAAAAATCATCACATCAGATTTAGTGGAAGATTTTTCCCTGCTGAATGATAAAGGACATACGTTGCAATCAGTAGCAGTAGCATATATAGCTCACGCAGTAAGGTGTTCTTCCACTTCGCAAAAGGGCTCGCATTAGTGATGGGCGATTTCGATTTTTTAAATCGATTTAATCGATACTACGGCCAATTCGATTTAATCGATACTTTAAAATTTTTAATCGATTTCTCTGAAGGTAATATAATTTTCATTTTCCTCCAAAAGTCGAAGATAAAATAGTCTGATGTGCCAATTCCAAAATTTCAGTGTATTAGTTTCTAAGATAGAAGAATTAAAGAAACCTCAGCACCCCCCCCCCGTGCAAAATAGCGTTTTTTGTTGAGTGATGTACACCAAAAATTGATCAAGATCAATTTTTATCAGGTACCAGCTGAATCGGAATTTTGATGAAAATCCATGAAAGCGCGAGATACAGCTATTGCGAAATCATAAAAAATGCAGCATATCAGCGCCACCTGTAGGGCAATTTACACCAAGAACTAAATAACACTAATCTATGTCAGGGATTTACTGAATCTGAATTTTGATGAAAATTCGTTCTTGAGATAGCGCTATTGCGTTAATTATGAATAATGCAGTATAGCAGCGCCATCTCTTAAGCGATTTCCACCAAAATATAATTAGTATCAAATAATATCAAGGACTAATTGAATCTAAACTTTTATGAAAGTCCGTGGATTAGTTCTTGAGATAAAGCTAAAATGGAAACGGGCGTGCGAAAAGAGAACTGCGCCCGGTTCAAAGTTCCAATTTAGCCCCCCCCCCTATTAACTTTTTCTTGTGATAGGCTAGAAGTGATGTTAGAAGTAAAAATTTAGTGTCCTATAAATTTCCGTGCTCGGAACGACCGCCTCCTTTCGCCCTCCCCCTTTCGCATGGCGCTGAGTGGAAATTGTGAAAAATTCAGCATATCTGAGAAGCGATATACATCAAAATGCAAAAAAACATCAATTCATGTCAAGGACTAACTGGATCTGAAATTTGATGAAAATCCGTCCATTCGTTATTCAGATATAGCTGTTGCGCAAATCGCAAAAAATGCAGCATAGCAGCGCCACCTGTTAGGCTATATACACCAAAAATTAATTGGATCCAGTTTATATCAAGGTCAAACTAAATCTAAAGTTTTGTGGAATTCCGTACATTTGTTCTTGAGAAGAACGGTCAGAAATTTTTGTCATATGCAGACTCACAGAGTGACAGACACGCACACAGACAGATATTTCTTAAAAACCATAAAATCGTGTTAAAGACCTTCTAAAATATATAAATCCATCGAAAACGAGAAGTCGAAATTTTTCACGAATCTAATACTCTCTTCTTGTAAAGTTACAAAAGAAAGTAAAAATGTAAAATCGATTCTGCCCGTAAGATCGGTCTTTAAATTCGATGTCGATCTTTAGATTCGATGTCGATCTTTAGATTCGATTTCGATCTTTAGATTCGATTTCGATTTTTTTTTCTAGGCTAAATCTGTGTTGCATGCAGGTATTTTCCTGCGACTCCAGAGGAATGCATCATGTTTTACAGCTCTATAAGAGAGGGGGAATCGCAATTTGTGCATTAGAAAGCATAAAATCTGATAACTTCTTCGGGGGGGGGGGTTCCCCTACGGGCCACCCCATTAATTCGACACTGGGTTAAATCGTTATATTTTTGTTTAGAAGTCCAGTTATTTGAAGTATTAGTTTATTATGTTTTATTTTTCACGCTCGTCTCTTCTAATTCCCTCCTTCCGCGTCAGTTTTAACTTACAGGGCCGTTCGAAATATGCATACAGTTTTGAAAATGTCCAATTCTCGGTCTGTTTTATTTTAGATTCACATTTTAAATCCTTGACAAAAGATAAATAAAGGATCGCCCTTCCGCCCGTTTGGGGTTTATCTGCGCCCCGCCGGGGGGGCATATTTTTTTGTTTCTTCAAAAGAAACAAAAAAAAAAAAATATAGAGGGGAGGCTTGCACCCTCCCCCAATATACACCTTAAAATTTCGCTCATTTAATTCTCTACCATTAGTTTAAGCTACATGGTACCCCCTAGAGCTGTGGACCCCTCCCCCCCCTGTCGGTCACTCACCTAATTTTGCTTATTTCTTCACTTCATTTCAAATTTTAAAAGGCTATTACTGCTTCTATAGGAGTTACAGTGGGGAGAAAAATTCTAGTATAGCTAACCATTTCTCGTCGTTCTTTTTGCTATTCCAGTTTCCCGATTTTCCCTATAGGACTTTTTTTGGGGGGGGGGGGGCAGAGGGTTTTTTTCTCATTTCTTGATACAATATGTCTATTGAAAGCTTATGCTTCATACATTACAAATATAGCATAAGAAATTTTCTCCCATCATTTCAAGTCACGTTACGGACCCATAATGTGTTAAAATTTTAAGTTTAAAAAAAAATTGATACATATCATCGAAACTGGGGTTCGAACCCGCAATCTTTTGATTGCACACGTAATCCCTAAGCTTATTGGCCACCGAGTACTCGGCAGCACTATTATTTCTTTAGATTGTCATCTTTAAATTCGTAATATCTTTTCAATGGAATGTCCGATTTGAATAATTCAAAAAGTAATCTACAGATATTGTAACAGGCATTTATACAAAATGATTTATTTGGATAAGGATTAAGGTATCGATAGTATGGTCTAATTTTGGTTGGTGCATTTATCGCGTTTTAAAATGTAAAAAAGTAGTTATAGTGAGTTAACTACAATAGCTGGACATGTGGTATCGCACGGTTTTTTTTTTATAGATATTGATATATACTTTAATATTATAGAATCTTTTTTTTTTATTCTTTTAAAAGTATTTCCTGACGATTCAACATTATGTAACCTAACGATTCAAAAAATACACACGTAATTATTCAAGGTTTCACGTCTGTCGGCACCCTCAGAGCGCCACTATTTTTTTTTTCATGTTCGCCCGTCCTAACCCCCCCCCCTTCCTCACCAATCTTAACTTACAGGATCGTTCAAATTATGACTGTGATTTTTAAAAAGTCTAATCCTCGTTCTATTTTATTATAAATCCATATTTTGAAATCTCAACAAAAGATACATTTGGGCCGGGGTCGCTCTTCTGTCCGTTTAGGATTTACCTTGCCCCCCTGGGTGGGGGCATATTTTTTGTTTCTTCCACACCATCTCATGTAACATATCGTTATAAAGCTTTTATCTCCTAGTTTTTTTCTGTTACTACCTCTTTCTTCACCTAGTTACATGCTCTTGGCATTTTTTATAGTTTCAAAGAGTGTATGTTCCCCGCGGGCCACCCCATGAATTCAACACTACGTTAAACACTACATTTTTGTTTAGAAGCTCAGTTATTTGGGTTATTAGTTTATTATTGTTTTTTTCCAAGTTCGTCTGTTTTAACCCCCCCCCCTTCCTCGCCAACCTTTACTAAATGGGCCGTTCAAAGTATGCATGCAATTTTTAAAATGTCCAATTCTCGTTCTATTTTATTGTAAATCCTCATTTTGAAACTTCGACAAAAGATACATTTGGGCTATGGTCGCCCTTCCGTCAAGAGTGGGGTTTACCTGCCCCCTTGGGTATGGGACATAGTTTTTGTTCTTCCAAACTATCTCGTGTAACATTTGGTTGGCATTAGAGAAAAAAAAAGTTTTTTTTTTTTTTTTGTCTATACTCCTTGTTCCCCATCCTAGTTACACGCTCTTGGCACTCTTTATCCTCGGTTTAATGCCAAGTTACTCAGTGTTGTTGTTAGTTGAGTTATGTCTCTTAAATTTGTCAAAGTTTTTGTGTAAGTGACAATCATTTTAAAATTTAAAATTCTTATTATCCGACTCTAAAATCTGCAATAGCTTAATTCTATGCCTCCCTAAATGGGGATGGGGAGGTGGGAGGAGGTAATTACGGTCCTGCTGATTGTCTAAGTTTTGGAATTAGTAATTTGGATCTTCTCTGTGTGAATCGGAATATCGAAATATCGATTCTAGAACTGAGAAATCGATTCTTATTATGATCGATGTTGTTTTATACGATATCGATTTTAATCGATTCTCAAAATTTCCAGAATCGCCCATCACTAGCTCGCATTCAAACCCCAGGTCGGCTAGAAATAAATTTGTGTTGAATTTAATGGTGCAGCAGTTCAAATTTATTAGAGAAATTCAAGTGTTTTGAAGCTCGAGTATTTTGAAGATTGAGTGATTTGCTTATTTTAAAAACTAAATTAAATTATTAGCATTAAAAGTAAATTTACTGAGACTTGTGTGTTTTTAACAATGTTAATTTGCAGAGTATGCTGTAAATATACCGAATAACGTCTCTGTTATTTAACAGAATGTTCTTTTCTCTAATCTCTGTAATTTAACATAAGACTTAAGATAGTGGATCACCCGTAGGTTCCCTGCAATTTCACAGAAAATGTTTTAACCCTTCGGTCTCCGGTGCCTCTTACATAAATCTTATTCGATTAACACCACTTTTTTAAAAGAACTTTCCTTGAAGTAGACCATTTCGAAAATTCTCTGATTAAATAAGGAAAACTTAATTTCCCTTTATTACTGCTGCCAAAAACAAATTTTGGAAGAAAAGATGATGTCTCCGCAGCGGAGACAGCGGAGTGCCAAGGGTTAACAGTGTACTTTTATTGTTGAATTATTTTATTCCAACTTAACGTATTACTGTTTTATCTAAATTTTATCAATAATTCATCAGGTATTCTAAGATGAGGCAGACTCAATGGTCAGCTCGAACCATTTCTGGTCCGATTTTTTTTTTTTTTTTTTTTTTTCTGTTTTTAGAAAAAATTACCTTTAAGGGTGTATTCGAAAAAGCGGTTTTCCACCTTCAACAACTCGAAATTTTCCGATGTAATTTCAGACACATTTTTTAAAGTAGAAACATGAAACTTGCTGAGGGGATTCTTGAAAGGATGTATGAGGTGCCGTGTGGTGTCATTTTAAGCTCAATTTATTAGAATTTGATTTATAAACAATTATCATCTCGTAGGACCTTTTTTTTCGTTCCCAGATCTCCCGCTTCGGAAAAATCGGTTCGAAATGCCGTTTTTGATTGCTTTTTTTACAATATTTTCTGCATTTATCAAAGAATCGACCATCACGGCACCTTGTGTACTTTCCAAATAAGAGATTTTGAAAGTTTGGTGCTATTGAGAGCAAAAATGAATTCAAAAATAAATCGGAAAATAAGCAGTTTGAATCGAAATACACAACTTAAGTTAATAACATTAACACTATCTATCCAAATAGATTCAGTAGCGTTTAACGAATATCTCATTGTCTGAAAGATAACGAATGTTTTTGTTTTCTGTACTATTAAATTCATATTCATGTGACAAAAAGCTAAAGAAGAACTTTTGGTGATGTTTAGAAAATATTGTATTACAATAAGATTTAACTTATATTACAACTTCCTAATACTTTTTGCGCTCTATTACACACGACTTTCAGGAAAGCAACTTTCATTTTACATTTAAAAAGTGAAATATATGTTTAAAATAAGAGAATCGCAAACGACGCAAAGAGAATGAATCAAATAATAATAATTATTATTATTACTAAATGCTTAAACGTTAATGACGTTATACAGTAAATGCATAGACATATACTAACATTACTACATGTAAATAGCAACAAAATTATTTGTTAAAACAAAATTATACTCCATTAAAAGAGGTGTTCTATTAATACTATACCAGACCCGAAAGGGTTAATTCGTCATTATTGATCCTTGATTCTAGACGACGGTGTGGTCTCACCTTCAAAGTCTCCCTGAAATGTTCAAATGTCCTGAAATTCAAAGGTTGCTTTAGATAAAAAGCTCGCCAAAAATTAGCCATCCGAAGTTCTAAACGAAATTGGGATAGTGCACGAGCGGTGATAGTCTTCGTAGGGAGAAATTGCTGTTTTAATCCACCAGTGACGGCAAGTTGAAGGTGAAGGACACACGTCACAGAGCATGGGCAAATGACTAAGGTGTGAAAATCTTCTAACGGTATGCATTGTGCCCTAATTAGCGAAAATCACCCAGTGAGGGATCAAACAGCACCCCAAACACATTTTCAAGACCGCGGGTGTCAAATGGATAAAAAGCTTTATTACACATATCTTTTCACCCCTGGGTGCCAAATGCAACTGGTTTGTCACCTTTATTTTTAACAGTGTAAGAATAACGCTAATTTAAGATCTTCCCTTGATTACTGGCGCCAAAAAACAAATTTTGAGAAGAAAGATGATGTCGCCTCAGCGGCAATTATGAAGTGCAAAGGGTTAACAACAAATTTTATTTTTGATGACCTTATATTTATAATTATGTATTTTATTCATTAAAATATGACAAGGAAATGTTTCATCTCGCTTTAGAAAAGAGATTAGTTTATATATAACACGTAAGATATTTGCTATATTCATCCTTCTTTTTTTCACTGCTGACTTTTTTATTATTCTATTACATTTGTCTATGACTATAGATCATTTAAATACGTTTCTCTGAAACAGTATCACCGATAATTTCTTCAAAGCGCTGATGCATTTTTGAAAAATTGCATTTAATCGTAATAATAAGCGTTTTCCATTTTCCAAAAGAAATAAATTGAAAATAAATAAATAAATCTCTCAATTTTTCCCCTAATCGTAGGGCAATTAATATAATTTCGTTCAAGTGTGTTTGCTATCTCCTCTATTATTGCTGTTACGGTTATAATTTTAGATATCTTTTAAAGAAACAGATTAGCTATACAAGCATGAAATTTTAACTCTGTAGCTTTATGAAAATTGCCTATGAAAGTGTACTTAAATTTGTAAATTGCGTCCTAAAAAAAACTGAAAAAAAAAAAACATGTAGTAACACCCATGCGCGACATTGTTTGTTTAGAACTTAAAGAGAACGGTTTATATTTTAGTACAGCAATAAAATTATACAAATTAGTTTTTAAAGACAGATCTGAATCTGTTTTAACACTTAATCGTAATGAAATTTTCAAGCATTTTATGCCATTTATAATTTTAACTAACATTGCTTTTAGCAATACTTTTTTAAGTACTATTATTAAAAAGGATATCTTCTTAACATGAAATTAGATTTTTCATCCGTTTTTGATTAAATTTTTGCAGGAGATGCGCGAGCCAATCAGCACACTGTTCTGACGTCACTGCATACGATATTCCTTCGTGAGCACAACCGGATAGCAACTATCTTGAGACAACTGAATCCAGGCTGGAATGGTGAAAGGATTTTTCAGGAAACCAGGTTTGCCATTAGAGCTATTTTATTCTTTAAAGGTGCAAAAAAATTCAAAGATGGTGGTATAGGTGCATTACGAGGGCGCCTGGAATAATCATTGGAAAGCCCTGTGACCATTTTTCATATTAAGCATCTTCCGTTCCACTCTGCCTCCCAGGGACAATTTTTTTAATTTTACTGACAAACATAATGTGATGTATCATTGGAAAGCCCTTTGTCAACTGCTTCATATTATGCATTTTTACATACTTTAATTCTATATTCCAACGCCGTGGGGTGCATTCCTAACTCTAATGATGCTCCCATTTATGTAAATTAAAATTAACAATTTTGTTTTATTAATGTAAGGATAAATAGTTTAGGACTTATTAAATAAAACCATCTGGGCAATTACACTTACTAGAGATCGACACGGTCCGAGTTCAGACCAATTTTTATTCACAGTACTCAGGCCGGGTGTAGTCACTACTCTCTCCGGCCGGGTTCAGGCTCTTACATTTTTCCCAATAGATTGGGCCGGGCCGAGCTTATTTTTTTGGTACAGAGTAGGAACTGATTTCATTCTTCAAAATCTTCACAATCCAAAACATTCAGTTTTGGTTTTGAACCAGCCAGTTGAAAACGAATTTTCGGCGAACTCAGAATTTGGACCGAAAAAGAAACAATAATTTCGGTCGGTCTCTAGTCGTAATTACATAAAATTAAAGAGCATTTTCGATTGAGCCAAATGTTTTGAATTCGAAACTTACCCCAGACGCATTTTCGCTCAGATGGAAAAATTTTTACTTACATGAACTATTTACCAATCAATTGTGTGTGTTAAATTGAAGAGCCATAGTCTCTTTATCCTATAATTATTCTCTTAATTGCTTTAAAAGAGTAATACGGAAATTTTGTATTTCATTAAAAGTAATAAACGGCGAGGCGACAGCACAGACAATCACCTCATCGAATTCACGGATGAAAATCTAGAATGGGTTAAATTTCAATTCGCATATTAAAACGCAACGGGTCTGTCAAGTCATATCCTGGTAAAAAACACCTAAAAATTCGATTTTAGCGGTTGACACGTACAATTTCTATTCTGCTTTCCTGCACCCAAAAGTATGAAAACATGGAGGATTAGGAACAGGAAAACCTAATGGTAAACCTATGAGTCAACTGCTAAAATCGTTTTTTAGGCGTTTTCCACCAAGATATGACTTGACAGACCCGTTGCATTTTAATATGCGAATTGAAATTTAACTAATCCTATAGATTTTCATCCGTGAACTCTATGAGGTGATTGTCAGTGCTGCCTTCTCCCGGTGTATAATGTACAGTCGATTCTCGTTAATTCGAAATCAGATAATTCGAATCTTCGCTTAATTCGAACTAAAAATGAAGTCCCGAAATTTTCAAGGGTAGAATAACGTTAAAATTTTTCATTATTCGAACTCATTTTCTCTTGACTTCATTTAATTCGAACTAATTAGAATTCCGATTTTTCATTTTTCTTTTCTATCTCACGGATTTCAGATCATTAGAATAACTTTCTTTCTTTGATTTTTGTGAAAATTGTTCCGAACGAGTATACATATAATCCAATGCATTTGATATCCACTTTCTTAGTGTCTCGTCTGTCTATCAGTGACGCTTTCAATTTTTCATCCATTGTCCTTGTTTCTAATCTTTTAATTAGTTTATGTAATTATACATTCTAATTTAATATTAAGTCATATTCTAATGATAATGGTGAAATAAAGATAATAAAGATTCTAATGATAAGACGAAATAAATAAATAATAATAATAAAAAAAAAAACACCATAACATTAATTCCTTTGTAATAGCACTATATTAAGCATGTTTTCGTATCATATTTTCAATAATTCGAACTTCGGATAATTCGAACATTTCTTGTGGTTCCGACGAGTTCGAATCCGAATTAACGAGAGCCGACTGTACCTAAAAATGCAATTAAAATAAAGAAGCACTATATATATTTTTAGGCGCATCTTAGGAGCCCAGATGCAAGCGATCACTTACAAAGAGTACCTTCCAATAACGCTTGGCAACGACCGAATGTCCTATTTCAACCTGTGGATAGGCAGATGGACAAGATACGATCCCAATCTGGATCCTACCACGTTGATTGAATTTACGACCGCAGCTTTCCGATTCGGACACTCCCTGATCAATTCCGTAGTGGCGAACAGGCCACTCAATGCTACCAACGGCCGCCGGTTGCTAAGGAATGAGTTCTTCCAGCCATTTGATTTATACAGAGGATTTGTGGGACCGCTTGTACAAGGAGCTTCAAATAGCCCAGCACAATGGTTTGACAGACACCTGGTACCAGATGTTACGAATTATTTATACAGGTAACTATAGTAGTAAAATTCTAGCTCATGACCAGAAAACGCAAATTTAGAGTTCAGCAAATTTGATAGTTGAGGCTAGCAATTCAAACGAAAATTGTGTAATTTTAACCCATTTTTAATACACTTAGTCCTAATATTTTATTTTACTTCTCATGATTTATTAAAGAAATATAGCACAAGTTAGCTTTTTTTTTCTCCTACTTCCTTAATTATATACGTAGGAAGAAAATATTGCAATCGCGAAAGTTTGCGAATGTCGTTTTTAGATATATTTTCACTTTTCCGAATTTTCTGAACACGATTTGATTATTTTCGGAAAATGTCTGTTTGTTAGTCTGTGCTTAGTACAATATTTTGGCGGCTCCATTTCAAAAACTAACACGAATTTCGATACACTTTATGTTTTGTTAGACCTTGACATGGATAGGCATTAACTATTTCGTAATTATATGTGTCTGTTTGTTCATTGCTTAGGCATGTTTTCCTAAGCTATGAAGCTATATCCTTTTCTTTTTATGGTGAGATTAATAAACAGAACATTTCATTCTCGTGCGTTACTAGCAAACTAACAAGAATTTGGGTGAACAATAGCTCAACATCCCCGACAAATAACGTCTAGGCTGAATTTCTATGAAATAATACATATATTCGGTTATCTTTATCTGAACAAAAATTTAACTAGAGATTTTTTTATTGCATTTTTTAGAACGTGCAATAGATCTAATATAAAAGAAAGTCTGGATTTCCTATTAATCACAGCAGAAAAAAATCTACCGAACCAAAAATCTTGAAAACTGGGGTAAAAATACTTCTTATAACACCGAGTGCTGCTAAGAAGGGATTTTCGAAAATTCCACCCCTAAGTAGGGTGAAAAAAAAAGAAGGAACTTTTAAAAAATTCCTTAAAAATCGGCTTTTGCACTTATTTTTCAACTGATAACATATTTTAGTGTATTTTTTATGCTGAATCGAATGGTACCAAGCAAATTCTTTTAAATCCAGTAGTTCGTGAGATACTTCACATTTTCCTAATTTGGCGATGCCTTCGGCGAAAAAACCTGAAATTTTCAATCCTTATCTATATAGATCAGACTTTGCATTTATTTTTAAACTCATACCATATTTTAGTGTATTTTTCCATGCTGCATCGAATGATATTAAGCAAATTCTTTTAAGTCCAGTAGTTCGTGAGATACTTCACATTTTTTTAATATGGCGATGTCTTCGGCGCTAAAAGTTGAAATTTTCAATCTATCTATAAATCATTGAACAGTAAAATCTAACGAACCTATAATTTTGAAAGAGAATTCTATAATCAGTTTAACATGATTATGTAAGCTATATGTAAGTATCTCAATATATATAAAACGCAAAGTGAAATTTCATTCCGGCCGCTTATAACTTAAGTTCTACTAGGTAAATTTTAATGGAACTTACATTGTTAGTTGGATAATTTTTCTGAAATTTTGTAGCAAATGAAATATAGAATTCTACGTTGTTTAATTGAATACTTATGGAGATGTTTTAAATCAGGTGAACCCAATTACAAAAGTTTGGCTTTATTTTAAAGGTTCCTCTGAATGAATTTTAATGTGATTAAAACTGTTAACATGTTGATCGCTGCGTCATTCATCAATGACTATCATTGAACTTTTAGTTTAGATGACGGACTTTTCACCGATGACAGATAGTCTAAAATATGACATAAAACTAAAAATTACTATGATATAAAAATTTCGTTTTATTCAAAGTTTCTTTAAAAAACACTAACCAACGTAGCGGGCGAAGGCTGCTAGTAATCATATATTTTTTCTTCATTGTTTCTGAAGAAAAGGTCATCTTACAATAAGAGTGTTATATATTTTCACCTTACAAAGCACATGTTAGAGAATATCTTGGTCAGAATTATCCAAATCGCTCCATGGAAAACAGGGATCTTTTTTTAAAAAAGGCTCCCCGTTTTCAAAACTAAACTCATATATAACTATATTATATATACACTCGTATATATATATGTAAACTAATACTCCTCTATACGTTGCAAATTCTGGTAACTATTAGATTAAAAATTTCCCAGATTTTTTTTTTTTTCTCAACCTAATAGTAATCTGTTAATAATTTAATATGATTTTTATATTTTAATGGATTTATATGTTGAAGTAATATACTTAACTTTTATAGAGTTCGGGGAGATGCGACAGGTCTGGATTTGGCATCCATCAACATTAACCGTGGCAGAGACCATGGACTTCCAACTTATACGGAAGCAGTCCTCCATTGCTCTCGTGGTGAAATTAACGTAAGAAGTTTCGACGATCTTGTAACATACCAGCTGATGCGACCCGAACAAGCAGATGTCCTTGAAAACAACTACAGGTATGAGTTCTATACTGAAATACATTAGATCTCTTTATACAATTAATATCTATCATAAATAATTAGATGTGTCAATCCCGAAACTTTCTTCAGTTTCATACATGTTGCTACTTACTGAAAAATGCAGGATAGCAGCACAACCGTTTAGGTGATTCACACCCAAATCTAGTCTGCAACGACTTATGTCAACTTCTAACTGAATCTAGAGTTTGAAAAAATCCGTGCATCTCAGATCTCCGTTCAAATGATGCGCCAGATATTTATAAAAGAAAAAAAAATTAAAAATACAAAATTTCGCCACTAATATTTAAATATGCTTAAATGTATCACAACGCCCTGTGCACTACTTCACTTCCGGCAGACGTGGATCATTAGATTCCCCTATGACTAATCTTCCATATTATAAAGAATTTTTTCTTGTGCTCAATGACTTAGGGTTTTGTGCGGTCGGCTCTTGCACTATATCTGTAGTTGAAATTTGATCTCATTTCGATGAATAAAATGCATTCTAGCGCCCTCTGAATTGAGCAATTTATTTCTTACAGTCACCGCATTGTTGTGTGAGTGTGGTAGTTGTTTCCCGATTGTTAGATATGTCGTATTCTACACTGTAAAAATATCAAATGTTTCTGAATATATAAAAATGTACTGTAATCAAAAAGGAAAATGTACAGTGACCTCTTCTAACTCACCTAAGGTTTCGAAAACCGTTCCTTTACCTTTAAATATTCCAGAAAACTATTTGTTTCCGAAGTTTAAAGAAGAATTTATAAAAATTAATTTTTATTAGCTGCCCGTCCTTTTCGGAAACGTTTCTAAGTAGCTTCTACAGTACAATAATCACTTTTCTCAAATCAAAATGTCACTTTTTCGGATTCTATCAATTCTCAAGAAAACATTTTGAACTGCATATCTGATTTCGTGCATGCAATTGTAGCAAAATAATGTTAATTTTCAAATAATGTTAATACTGTTAATATTGTATGTTTGTCTATTAAACATGTTCTCTGAATATAATATATTCGTATAAATTGGTAGTATCCGAAAAAGTGATATTTTGATTTGAGAAAAGTGATTATTGTACTGTAGAAGCTACTTAGAAACGTTTCCGAAAAGGACGGGCAGCTAATAAAAATTAATTTTTATAAATTCTTATTTAAATTTCGGAAACAAATAGTTTTCTGAAATATTTAAAGGTAAAGGAACGGTTTTCGAAACCTTGGGTGAGTTAGAAGAGGTCACTGTACATTTTCGTTTTTGATTACAGTACATTTTTATATATTCAGAAACATCTGACATTTTTTACAGTATATTGTACGGAAAATCTTACGGTGGATTTTGCATTTTTATTGACCAGTTTCACTTTATTATTATCATTTATTATTTCTAAAGGTAATTAAATGCTTATGTTTATTACAACACCAAATTTTTGAACCCCTAGCGAAGAAAATTTGCATTTTTAATTTTTTTTTCTTTTAATGTTAAGCGCATAATTTGAACTATCTGTTCTTCAAATTTGATCTCATTTGGACCAATAGAACGCAATCTAAAACCCTCCGAATTGGGCAACTTATTTCTTTATCATCCTGTACATTAGAGTATGTGAACTGTTTTGGTATCAAAAGCAAAGCAAAATAATAATAATAATAATAATAATAATAATAATAATAATAATAATAATAATAATAATAATAATAATAATCTTCATAAACGAAGATACTCTTCATTAGTAAAATAACTATAAAACTTTGAGAATGTAACAAATAGTAAGATTTAGCAAATTTTATTGACAATTATTAATTTTTGTGCTTAATGTATTTATTTCCTCTAATGTTTCTATTTTAATTAAAATTTACAAATTGCTTGCTGTTTTGCATTATGTGTTACTAACCGATCTAAATGTTGGCATAAAATCTAAGATAGCAAATAAAAATCTATAGATTATACACAGGACGGCACAAAATCATTCGATATTTTACCGTCTATTGATGGAAACTCCCGAAAGTGGATTTATAAGTGTGCTTTGGTTTTCAAAATTTTTGAATTAGCTATCAAATTTCACCTTGTTAAGGGGGTCCGGATGACAAAAATCTTCAAATTTTCAAAGAAAAGAAAATTAATTAATTCCCCCCCCCCCCCCCTAAAATGACATTTAAACCATATCTTGTGAAAATAGGTTTTTTTCATACTTTTTCTGATTTAAATTGTTATAACTCAAGATACGTTAAAAATCAATAGTTCAAACTTAGAATATGGCTATGCTTTATTGTTACAATTGTTATGCTTTAATTTTGATTCAGCAAATGTGAAAAATATATTTACTTTTTAAAAAATGTAGTTGTTTTGTTAAGTTACATAAGTTTTTTTCCAAATTTTACTTTAAATGCTTTTTAATTTTTATTTAAATTAACATTTAAAAAAAAGCTGAATCTAATTTAAAGTTTATGTATTTCTGTTTATATAAATGAAAAAAAGAAGCTTCTACAAAAAAAATTTCAAATTATAACGATTTTAAATTGCACCAAAAATTTTGAAAAAAAATTATGAGAAGTTTAAGAATGTGATTTTGTTTTCAAATGATACAGTTACTATCACAATAAAAAAAAAAAAAAGACGTGTGGCACTCGGGGACTGCCGCGGTGAAGCTATTGCATAGCATTTTTTATCAACTTATGCAATCATAATTATTTATTTACTTTTTATTTATGCAGTTTTTTTTTTGTCTTTGATATTAATTCAAGTTATACTTTTTGAGCGTGATGACCGATAACAAAAATTTTTTTTTTGTTTTATTGAATAAATGAGAAATTAATATCGTTTAAAATATTTTAATTATCTTACAATACATGTAGGTTAATCAGGAATTTTTATTATTGAAACTATATGTTTATGGTAGCTGAAATAAAAAACATAAGTTTGAGACTTGATATTCTCAAAATATCTGAAATATACCGCTTTAATGTCTGCCGAAGTCTACCGAAGGATACCGTGCCGAAGTCTGTCAAACTCAAGCGACGATAGCCGGAGTGTTAGGTTTTTTTCTCGTTAAGGAATTTCTAGATTCTTTCGCCACGCTCAAAGCCCGCGATAAAAGGAATGCAATACCTTAATAAATTACCAAACAAAATTTGGCCGCACTACGAAAATTAGATCGCGAGTTATAAGCATTATAAATTTTTCGATTCTCGCCGTAGGGGTCTCCTGTCACCAAAAATTAACATTGTCTCATTAAAAATTACCAAACGAAATTTGGCCGCACTACAAAAATTAGATCGCGAGTTATAAGCATTTTAAATTTTGGACCTTCACCGTGGGGGGGGGGGGGGGGTCTCCTGTCACCAAAAGTAACACTGTCTCATAATAAATTATCAAACAAAATTTGGCCGCGCTACGAAAATTAGATCGCGAGTTATAAGCATTTTAAATTTTTCGACCCTCACAATGGGGGATCTCCTGTCACTAAAATTAACATTGTCTCATTATAAATTACCAAACAAAATTTGGCCGCGATACGAAAATAAGATCGCGAGTTATAAGCATTTTAAATTTTTAGACCTTCACCGTGGGGGGGGGGGGGGGGTTCTCCTGTCACCAAAAGTAACACCGTCTCATAATAAATTACCAAAAAAAATTTGGTCGCTCTACGGAAATTAGATCGCGTGTTATAAGCATTTTAAATTTTTCGACCCTCACCGTGGGGGGGGGGGGGGTCTCCTGTCCCCAAAAGTAACACAGTCTCATAATAAATTACCAAACAAATTTTGGCCGCACTACGAAAATTAGACCGCGAGTTATAAACATTTTAAAATTTTCAACCCTCTCCATGGGGGGTCTCCTGTCACCAAAAATTAACACTCTCTCATAATAAACTACCTAACAAAATATGGCCGCGCTACGAAAGTTAGATCACGAGTTATAAGCATTTTAACTTTTTCGACCCTCACCGTGGGGGTTCTCCTGTTACCAAAATTTAACACTGTTTCATAATAAATCATTGAACAAAATTTGGCCGCGCTACGAAAATTGATCGCGAGTTATAAGCATTTTAAATTTTCCGACCCTCACCGTGGGGGGTCTCCTGTCACCAAAAATTAACACTCTCGCATAAAAAATTATCAAACAAAATTTGGCCGCGATACGAAAATTAGATCGCGAGTTATAAGTATTTTAAATTTTCCGACCCTCACCGTGGGGGGTCTCCTGTAACTAAAAGTAACACTGTCTCATAATAAATTACCAAATAAAATTTGGCCGTGCTACGAAAATTAGATCACAAGTTATAAGCACTTTATCTTTTTCGACCCTCACCGTGGGGGGGGTCTCCTGTCACCAAAAATTAACACTCTCGCATAAAAAATTATCAAACAAAATTTGGCCGCGATACGAAAATTAGATCGCGAGTTATAAGCATTTTAAATTTTCCGACCCTCACCGTGGGGGGTCTCCTGTAACTAAAAGTAACACTGTCTCATAATAAATTACCAAAAAAAATTTGGCCGTGCTACGAAAATTAGATCACAAGTTATAAGCACTTTATCTTTTTCGACCCTCACCGTGGGGGGTCTCCTGTCACCAAAAATTAACACTCTCGCATAAAAAATTATCAAACAAAATTTGGCCGCGATACGGAAATTAGGTCGCGAGTTATAAGCATTTTAAATTTTTCGACCCTCACCGTGGGGGGTCTCCTGTAACTAAAAGTAACACTGTCTCATAATAAATTACCAAAGAAAATTTGGCCGTGCTACGAAAATTAGATCACAAGTTATAAGCATTTTATCTTTTTCAACCCTCAGCGTGGAGGGTCTCCTGTCACCAAAATTTAACACTGTTTCATAATAAATCATTAAACAAAATTTGGCCGCGATACGAAAATTAGATCGCGAGTTATAAGCATTTTAAATTTTTCGACCCTCACGGTGGGGGGGGGGGGGGGGGTCTCCTGTTACCAAAAGTAACACTGTCTCATAATAAATTACCAAACAAATTTTGGCCGCACTACGAAAATTAGACCGCGAGTTATAAACATTTTAAAATTTTCAACCCTCTCCATGGGGGGTCTCCTGTCACCAAAAATTAACACTCTCTCATGATAAACTACCTAACAAAATATGGCCACGCTACGAAAGTTAGATCACGAGTTATAAGCATTTTAACTTTTTCGACCCTCACCGTGGGGGTTCTCCTGTTACCAAAATTTAACACTGTTTCATAATAAATCATTGTACAAAATTTGGCCGCGCTACGAAAATTGATCGCGAGTTATAAGCATTTTAAATTTTCCGACCCTCACCGTGGGGGGTCTCCTGTCACCAAAAATTAACACTCTCGCATAAAAAATTATCTAACAAAATTTGGCCGCGATACGAAAATTAGATCGCGAGTTATAAGCATTTTAACTTTTTCGACCCTCACCGTGGGGGGGGGGGGGGGGGTCTCCTGTCACAAAAATTTAACACTGTTTCATAAAAAGTCATTAAACAAAATTTCGCCGCGCTACGAAAATTGATCGCGAGTTATAAGTATTGTAAATTTTTCGATCCTCACCGTTGGGCGGATCTCCAATCACCAAAAGCTACATTATCCTACCTTATTTTATCTTAAGACGATTTTTTTCTATACATATTCTATCAGGAATTTTTATCATTGAAACTATAGATTTATGGTAACTGAAATAAGAAACATAAGTTTGAGATTTGATATCCTCTAAATATCTGAAAAATACCGCGTCAATGTCTACCGAAGTCTACCGAAGGATACCATGCCGAAGTCTGCCGAGCTGAAACGACGTTAGCCGAGTGTTAGGTTTTTTCGTTACGGATGTGTTAGGATTTTTCGCGTTACGGAATTTTTGGATTCGGTCGCCGCGCTCAAAAGCCCGTGATAAAAGCTATGCAATAGCTTAAAAAAAATTAACTTAATAAGTAAAAAGTTTTATAAAATGTGCCCCTGACCCCTTCAAATAGTGAACTTTTCTTTAAATATTCTGGAAGTGTTCGAAAGTGTTTCATAATGTATGGTTAAGGCATGATTTTTCCTTCTTATTTAAAACAAGTTGGAAATTGCACGTGAAGCGTAGCAAATGAGGTGCGTTTGTACGATAACGATGTTTTAAAAATATCAATCTCATGCGCACCAAACAATGTTCTCCCTATACCATTATGCAATGGAATAATTTTGTGTGGCCTTGTAAATCAATAACAAATATTCTTTGCACCACAGATTATGCAAAATGTATTCAAAATTTGTAATAGCTGTAAGTTCAAATGGCTGTAACTCGGGTTCTATTTCAGATACAGACACAATTTAATCATATTTCAATAGATAAAAGATTCAACTTTAACCCTTCGGACTCCGGTGCCTCTTACGCAAATTTTATTCGATTAACACCACTCTTTTAACAGAACTTTCCTTGAAGTAGACAATTTCAAAAATTCTCTGATTAAATAAGGAAAATTTTATTTTCCTTTATTACTGGTGCCAAAAGCAAATTTTCGAAGGAAAGATGATGGCTCTGCTGCGGGGACAACGGAGTGCCAAGAGTTAGTATTATTGTAAAAATAAAATATTGATATCTTGATCAAAAATTACTTTTTAAGGGGGCTCAGGGATTGAAAACTTTTCAAAAAATCGATTTTTTTTATGATCTAATTTGATTATTCAAAAATTCTTAACGCAATGCAAAAAACCGCATAAAAATATTTGCATTTTTAACAAGCATTTATGTATCAACACTTTCATAGCCGCATCCATATAATTTCAACTTTAAGTCGCGTTTTCTCAAAACTTGATTTTTGATGACTAACACCAAGATTTAAAAAAAACTATTTGATGAAATGGCTTATTTTTTTTTCATGGATATAACATCATTATCTAGATTATGAATTAATATATTTTAGATAGTTTAATATATTGAGTATTTTTAATGGAAAAAAAGTTATATTTTTTAGGGTTTTTTTAAATTTTCAACTTTGAGAGATTTTTTTAATACTGTTTTTATTAAGTGATAGTTATATCCTTAATTCACAATATAGATTATGATGTTAAATGCATGCAAAAAAAAAAATTTAAGCCATTCCATCAAATAGTTTTTTTAATCTTGGTGTTAGTCGTCAAAAATCAAGTTTTGAGAAAACACGACTTAAGGTTGATATTATATGGATGCGGCTATGTAAGTATTGATACATAAATGATTATAACTCCGTTAAAAATGCAAATATTTTTATGCGGTTTTTTGCATTGAGTTAAGAATTAATTGAATAATCAAACTAGATCATAAAAAAATTCGTTTTTTTTTTTTTTTTTTTTTTTTTTTTAAGTTTTCAACCCCTGAGCCTCTTTAAAGGTGTTCGGATGCATCAACACTTTTTCTTTTTTGTGAGTTTAGCACAATCTTGTTCATAATTATAATGTTGTTTATAATTTTGATCGCAGATTCGTTCAGGACATCGATCTGTGGCCGGGAATTTTGAGCGAAATCTACAACGAAGGAGCTGTAGTTGGACCCACTGCAGCTTGCATCATCGGCTTGCAGTTTAACTGGATGAAATATGGAGACAGATTCTATTTCGAACACATCAATGAAGCAGGATCCTTCACATATCGTAAGTAAATAGATATCTTTGTATTTTTTCAAACAAATTAAGATCGAACGAGCGGCGAATTGGGAAATATTTCGAGCTTAAGGCCCCTGTCCTCGCTCGAGGAAACGTTCGCGAACTAATGCTATTCCTATGGGGAAGCATTTTTCTAATTACTCTTTCGCATTGCGATATTTTTGAAATTTTTTCTGCATTGGATAGCTGAGGTGCATGCCGACAGCGCACCTTTTTTACTTTTTCGATTTTGGTTACAGATATATTTTTTTAAAAGCACTTTCAGTTTCGAAACCGGTTTTGAATGTGAAACTAACTTTGTAAAAAATATCTGCAATCAAAATCGAAAAAGTAAAAAAGGTGCGCTGTCGGCATGCAACTCAGCTATCCAATGCAAAAAAAAAAAAAAAAAAAAAAAAAAAAAAAAATCAAAAAATGTCAAAATGCGAAAGAGTTCTTAGAAAAATGCTTCCCCATAGGAATAGCATTAGCTCGCGAGCGTTTCCTCGAGCGAGGACAGAGGCCTTAAGGGGCTACACTAGGTACAGAAAAAGACCCGAATGATAATGTAAAGTCTATGGGGCGTTCTTTTCAAATATCTCGCTCAAATTTTAATATTTTTACATGTTTTTTTTTTTTTTTTTTTTTTTTTTTTTTTCCACAAGATAGCTGAGGACGATTAACAACCGGCCTAGTTTTTACTTTTGAAGTTTCGGTTTCAGATTTTTTTTTAAATTACTTTAACTTTCAAAACCGATTCTGAAATTGGAAATATCATAATATAAAAAATATGTAAGCAAAATCGAAAAAGTAGAAACTAGGCCGGTTGTAGATCATCCTCAGCTATCTTGTGCAAAAAAATCATGTAAAAATATTAAAATTTGAGCGAGATATTTGAAAAGAACGCTCCCATAGACTTTACATTATCATCCGGGTCTTTTCCTGTGCCTAGTGTGGAGCCTTAAGGGTGCTAATCACTCAGCAGGCGGATTTTTCTTGGTAGGTCGTTTGATGCATTCTTATATTCAAAATATCTCCTCGGGAAATTAATATTTTTAACTTCATTCTTCAGTGTTCTCTTCTTAAAGGATGTCACTTTTTTTCTTCGTTGTCAAAATATTTCTTAAGTTTATGTTCAATTTAATATTTTATGTTTTAAGAACTTGCAAACTTCAAATAAAATTTTAAAACTTATTCAAATAAATTTATGCTTAGATTTTAGAGGTATTTTGAAAACTAACAAGGAAGGTCTCCATTGGGGGCATACTCAGAATTTTTTGAAAAAAATACGAATTAAACTACTCATGTAGATAATAAAGGATCCGTGAAAATTAGCGGCGGAATTACATTATTAGATATGTAAAAAAATAAAATAGTTTGGAATAATTGGCGTGAAAAGCTGAAAGCGACGCGGGATTTGGAGAGCAGTGCATTTCCTCGCCAAAAGCAGACGATTTTAACGAATCTGAAAATTGATTTTAATTGACTTCACTGTTAAAATTCTGCAGCATTTACTGCAACGTCACTCCACTACTTTTATAGAATATCTCTCTTCTGACCAACGAGAATGCTCCATAGCACGGCGAATTGACCGTGTCATACACTGTTAAAAATCTGCTGCATTTTGTTGCAACGCACTCCACCGCTTGTATATAATACCTCTATTTCAACCAATGAGAAAGCTCCATTTCACGGCCAAGTAACCGTTTTCTATTCAAGCAAAGGAGTGCGTTGCAACAAAATGCAGCAGATTTTAACAGTGTATTTTTCAATTTGGAACAATTTTAATCAATTTAAATTGTGTTTTAAATGATAAAATATATTAATTTCATTTTGTTATAAGTACATATAAACGTATATGACAAAATTACACTTAAAGTAAAGTAAAAATGCAAAACTAAAATTACTTAAACTAAACTTATTTAAATAAATTGAACATAGAAAGTTTTTTCTTTAAAAAGTATTCGAAGCGTAAAAGCGTATTTTTCAAAATTTCGTTTTTTCGCCAACCGGAGATAAACCGCCAAATAAACGAAATTTTTATTATTTTTTTACGGACGTTATAAGGAGGTTCCGCCGAAATTTTTTTTATAAACATACATAACTATATGAGAAGAACATTCTGTATTTTTTTCAGATTTTTCTGAGTATGCCCGTATGGAGACCTTCCTTGTAAGAAAAAAAGAGTCATCCTTTAAGAAAAGAACACTGAAAAAAGAAGTTAAAAATATTAATTTCGTAGGAGATATTTTGAGTATAAAAATGCATCAAACGCCCATAGACTTAACATTAACGAGAGAAATTCAGCTCCTGATTAATTAGCATCCTTAATTTGAGAATATTAAATAAATGTTGAATAGATCGCAAGCGGCAGCATATACACAATCACCTCATCGAATTCACGGATGAAAATCTAGGATTAGTTAAATCTCGATTAACATATTAAAACACAATCGGTCTGCCAAGACATATCCTTGTGGACAATACCTAAAAACACGATTTTAGCGATTGATTCATAGGTTTACAATTATGTTTTTTTTGCTCTCAATCCTCCACGTTTTAATACTTTTTGGTGCAACAAAGCACAGTGGTAAGCTTACGAACCAACTGTGAAATCGTGATTTTTAGGTGTTTTCCACCAAGATAGGACTTGGCAGACCGATTGCGTTTTAATATGTGAATCGAGATTTAACGCAGCCCAGATTTTGATCTGTGAATTCGATGAGGTGATTGTTTGTGCTGACGCTTTCAGGTCTGTAAATGATCATTGATAACAATCGAAAAAACGTTCTCAAAGTTAAAGGTATATTTACTGTTTCAATTAACCCCTTCAGTCCCTGAGTACCCAAATGGGTACATCCATTTTGTCCCATTTTATTAATCATACTCAAATATAAATGAAATTTCGATATAAGAATAATATGTTTCGAATTCTAAGATTCGAGCAAATGAAAATAAAACAAAAATCTCGCTCTGAAGTCAAACGAGAGAAGAAATAATTCAGTAATAATTAAAAATACTGTAATAATCGCCAGTAGCGAAGATGTTAAATGAATATTGAAGAAACTTTCTCATTAGTGTAAGACTGCTCGCTATTGCACTCACTTGTTGAAATAGCGTTGATATATGTACAATTTGATTACCAAATAAGCAAATTAGGTGATTGCATTGAGTCTCTGCAACGTAAGAAGTTCAAATATTTCATTTTGCAAAAAATAAATCTATTTTTTCATACACGTATTATTAATTAGAGCAGTAGTATAAATTGCACATAGCTTTATCTTATCTATTTGCACGAACTAGCATGCCATTTAAATTCATTGTGTACAATTTATAAAGTTTTATATGATTGAGATAATTTTTTTTTTTTTTTTGTTGCGTTCATAAACCTTACACTGTCAGAAAAATTCGTCAATATACACTAAGTTTTGGTTATTTTTTTCACAAATAATTTCCGTACTCCCAGAAAACGTATTTGATCTGTGAATTAATTCATTCCGAACGTCGAAAAATGAGGAAGAGATTCCGTTTATTTCCAGCACGCATGCGTATTGGGTCTGTTAATAATAAATTCGAATTTATTTTTAAAATGAAAAACAGAATATTCTATAGATTAAAATGTCTAATTTAGTTTAAAAAGACAAATGTTTTCGAATTTAAAAATAAATAACAGTTACTTTCTTCATTCATTCAAAAATTCTCACAATTTGCTATTCAAAGTTGAATAAAGTCGAATTTACTAAGTTATTTATATAATAAATATTCCCATTTAAAATATACTTTAAGTGAACACATTTAAAAGATATTTTAATTAAAAAATAAAATGCAAAAAAAAAAAAAAAAAAAAAAAAAAAAAAAATTATATTATTAAAAAAATCTTATCGAATAAAAATAGAACATCCATATTTTTCGTCTAAGTAATCTACGTATATATACACTGGCTTCCAAAAATTAAGGAAAAATCGCAAAAATAACGATAATTCAAAATATTACATGCAGATTTTAGTGAAACTTAGTCTCAATATACAACGCATAGTAAGGTATAAAATAACATGAAAAGAAATTACGAGACAATTATGGTATTTCAAAAAATGGCATAATTATAAAATTAACAAAATCAGTTTGCCAGTTTGGTATAGGAAAAGTACTTTTAATATGCCGTATGATCACCCCTAGTAGCAATACAGCGAATACAGTGATGTGTCATACTGTCAATTATGCGATCGATGAGTTCGCTTTGAAGTAGGAGCCATTGCTCTTCCAAAGCAGTTGTAAGTGTGGCAAGAGTCAGAGGAGGGGGATTGAGAGCAGCGACACGTCTCCCTAAAGCATACCAAATATGCTCGATGGGATTCAAGTTCGGTGATCGAGCTGGCCATTCCATGCGCTGAATTGTCTGGTGCTGAAGATAATCTTCCACGATGCGAGCCCTGTGCGGTCTAGCGTTGTCGTCCTGTAACAGGAAATCATTACCTATTGCACCGGCATAAGATCGCACATAAGCATCAAGGATGCCATCTCTATAGACGTGAGCATTCACGGTTCCAAGTGGAAAGACATGGAGGTCTGTGCGTCCACACAAAGAGATACCACCCCAAACGCAGACACTGCCTCCTCCGTATGAATCTCTTTCACGAATGTTTGATGGATGATAGCGTGTTCCCTGTTCTCTCCAAATCAAACAACGCCTACTATCGCTTTGGAGGCTAAACTGGGGCTCATCCGTGAAGAGAACACGCCTCCATTGATCAATCATCCAGTGCACATGTTGTCATGCCCACATCAAACGTTCCCTCCGGTGACGTGAGGTGAGCGGCACACAAATTGCTGGTCGCCTCGCGTAAAGTCCACCTTCGTGAAGCCTTCAACGCATAGTAGACATTGACACCAACCTTCCAGTGGCTGCAGCAAGGCAGGATCTAAGGTGAGATGGGGTTGCGGTTCTATTCCGTCGTACACATAACCGCAAATATCGGTCATCGGCGCTTGTCGAAGCCCTTGGCTGTCCTTGGCTGAACCTTCTTGAATCCGAACCA
This sequence comes from Maratus speculifer, assembly GCA_964019185.1. Taxonomy (NCBI): domain Eukaryota; kingdom Metazoa; phylum Arthropoda; class Arachnida; order Araneae; family Salticidae; genus Maratus; species Maratus speculifer. The sequence continues at coordinate 324,277,441 of OZ025296.1, forward strand.
ATGGTTTGAAATTGTTGCCAAAGCCTATGAACCACCGAAGGACACACATTTAGCCATCTAGCAACCTCTCCTGACTTCGTCCTGCCTCCAATCTCCCAATAGCTCTAAATCGCAGTTCTGCGGGCACATGATGCCTCGATGTCATTGTAATGAATTGGCTATCCTAGATTTATAATATCACTATCACAGCGACAACTGCAGCCTTACTCTCTAACATGCATTTTTATGTGCCTCACGGATGACACAATGCGATTGCAGCGCCACTAATTTGCATTTGGTATTTTTATTCAGCATCTTTTATTTAACAATATATGCAAATTTCATACGGATTGCTTTCTTTTTGAACAAGTTATCGCTATTTTTGTGATTTTTCCTTAATTTTTGGAAACCAGTGTATATTTAAAATTCACATTTTCATACTATATTAATATAAACGTATAAAAACCCCAGCCACAGTTTCATCAAAGATGAAATATTACCGAAATTAACTTCAAAATTAAAAGCTCTTTAACGAAATATACCAAACCACACTCATATGAAATAAACGCTTCTACTTTAAAGCACTTTCTTCTTGTACAACTGTGGCGCCGAGGCAGGGCGTTCGCCTTTTAATGCAGGGGTCGTGAGTTCGATCTTCACGTCGGCCGCATTCAACTTTTCCAAACTTTTTTGAAATGGCGGATATTTTACCTCTTTTGACGGAGAAAAAAATAAACGGATGTTCGTCAATCTACAGACAATTACTGGCAGCAGTGCTGCCAGTAAATTTTCTGTGAAAAGACGGAAGTTTTTTTGAGAGTGTACTTAAACATACCCTTTAAAATGGATCGTAATGAAAATAATGCATATTTTTTATGCGTTAATATATACACTCGTTCCACAGGTTGGTCATAGAAAAACTACTCCGATATATGAACACCTAAGCGGCCTTACTGTTCAACTAATCGAAAATAATTTTTAGATATACCTATTTGAAGGTCTGTGCTCGAAATCGGGATTTAAAACGATAGAGCTCTCACAATTACGGTTACAGTGAAAATTTTTCGAAATTTTCGAATGATAATATGCAATTTTTCATGCGCAAATTTATCGGCGCATTGAAAAATCATAAATGGCGTTGGAATGATACACTTACGATCAAAATTGCCGGCGTAAAAAACTCGCAAAAGATGCCATTGCTAGGAACAAAGAAGAGCCTACAAGACATATTTTTCCGCAGCCATTTTTTTTTTCGTCACTTGTGAATTGAGTAATGTTGTAAGATTTGTTTTAAAATGTGGTTTTGAGTTGTGTTTGTGTACGCATAGCGAAAATAAATATGTTATCAGTTGTTTTAAACATTGTGTTACACAGGAGTCGATTAGGATTGAGTATACCAGGATATAATACCTCCAATTTTAATTATAAATGTATCGTTCCAACGTAATTTATGATATTTCAATACGCTGATTAGTTTGCGCAAGGAAAAAAAAGGTGTTGTCATTCGAAAATTTCGAAATTTCCTCACTGTAACCGTGAGAATTCGATTGTTCTAAATCATCACAATCTTGAGTACATACCTTCAAATAACTAAATCTGAAATTATCTTTCGATTGAAGTCGCTAGGGATCATATTTCGGAAAGATTTTTTTATGACCACCTTGTACATACATATTAGGAAATTAAAAAAATTTCGTAAATATTTGCTTTGTACTATATTAATCTCCTTTTAATAAAATTTTATGCTTATTTCGGTTTATTAAATTAAAAGCTTTACTAATAAAAACTAAACGATTAATCTTTATATGAAAGGTATAAATGCTTAATCCATCTTTAAAACATTTAATCCAATCGCTTAAATCTAAAAAATGGCTTTAATTAAAAATATTCTTAAATAAAACCTTTTATCATTTAAAACCTAGTAAAATTCACTATAAATTCCCTGTGTTTATCAAACCCTTTTAAAAAATGTATTTAATTATCCCTAAATTATCCTGTTCTAAAAAACCTACTTATTCAAAATTATTCTTTTTATTTAAATATCTAGTACAATATTTAGCGCCTTAGATTTATCACGTCTCATTAAATTCGTTTTTTTTCTTTTTTAATAAAGTTATCATTTGCATATGACTTTCATGATGTTGTCATCTCAACGCCAGGTGTTATTTTCTATTTACATGCCAAGCATCTGTTTTTGAGGCTTTCGAATGTTCTAAGAAAAGTATTTCCACCTGGAATTTGTTTCGTATGAAGATCAATACACCGCAAAGATATCGAAGTGTATCCTTCTACTTTCTTTATGCACCGGAAATAATGAAATATTCTCTCTTTTTGCGATTCTGATTGGATAATATTGTCAGCTGTCTTTTTATTTTGTGATCTTACACCGTAGATGACATAAATGCTGACAGCTTGTCAGATTGATTAATTTTGAAGAGATTTTGAGATGGGTACGGTTTAAGGGGAAATATGGATTGGATGTATAGCTGAGTGTTCGATTCGATTGAGATACCGGATGTCCCAAAAATGACTGGTGGATTTTAAAATTCAATAACTTGCAAACGGTGACAGCTATTTAAAAATTTTTTGCAGGAAGGTTATGTATAATGTCAGGAGTTTTTTTACCGTAATTTTTTATTTTAGTTCGCATCTCAAACAATAGGTGGCGCTGACGGCGATTGAAGGCCAGGTGATTAATGCTGAGTGAAGCGTCGACTTGACCGTCAATCGCCGTCAGCGCCACCTATTGTTTGAGATGCGAACTAAAATAAAAAATTGCGGTAAAAAAAAACTCCTGACATTATACAGAACCCTCCTGCAAAAAATTTTTTAATAGCTGTCACCGTTTGCAAGTTATTGAATTTTAAAATCCATCAGTCATTTTTGGGACACCCGCTATGTGGTGTTCGGACCGAGATGTAAGATAGTTGTACAACAGATAGTCACTTCTGAAAGTTGGGAGCATTTCTCTGGAAATATTTAAATGAATTTTGAAACATGATGAATATTCCGGCGACTGTTCTTCTTTTTGAGTAAATAGTGTGTCCTTATTCAAATAATTCTTCTGTCATCCTCCTATATCTTCTGATGAGAAACATTTTTAATAATGCTGATCACTACTGCTATATTATGCAATTGAACTCCGATGGTATTTTTATACCTAGGAGTAACTCTTGATTGATCTCTTTTTTTTTCTTACCCCATTTAAAACAAAAATGATTGGAAGTTCAAAACATAACGCAAAATCTTTATAGATTTTAATCGATTCAAAGTAGACTTCCGGTGCATTTTTTTGTAATTTATTAAATCAATTTTATTACGTATTAGTTAGCATACGCGAGCTCCGCTTGTTTTCTGCATATGTGGCTTTCACATGGCAGAAGATATCTGATTTCAGCACAGCTTAAAGTTCTTTAACTTATTTTAAAAGGATATAAGAAAACATCAACTTTAGCATATCAGAGTCTAATCAACTTGCCGCCTTTAGATATCCATTTAAAATGCGAAGCGGAATTCTCATTGGTAACTAGATTGGTGATCTCTACTTTAAATTATTCTGCGCCACAGTTTTATTGTAAAAGCTTCAAATATGTCACAGATCTTGCATGGGATGGTATCCGAGTTGGAGACTTATCTCAATACAACGACACAATATATATCTTCACAGGCGGTTCAAAGTCTGATCAGGGAACAGGGTCCGCCTTTTATGCATTTAAGGTGAATTCTTTAATATATGCTTGGAATTCTCGTCTTTCAGTTGAAAATTCCGTTTTCTAAGCTGAACTTTTTGGAATTTAAAATGCTGTAATTTTGGGCGGAATCAACTGATTACAAATCATTCATAATCTCTCCAGATAGCCTGTCAGGTTTAAAGGCTCTGCAAAATACAGATATAGTTGACTATATGATTTCCAACATTCTAAATTTAATATACAAATCTAGCAAAACTTTCCATTTTAATTGGATTAAAATGCATTCAGGAGTCACAGGGAATGAAATAGCTGATACCTTGGCAAAAAAGGCAGTAGAGGTCACAAGCTTAACATTATATCTCCTTCCATATCCGGCTTCATGTTTAAAATATATGTTAAAATAGGAAATGAAAAATTACTGGCAATAAATATGGGACAATGAAGACACGGACCGATACGCACATAACTTACTACCGAAAATCCCCATTCAATTTACCGTAAATAATCGTTACATTTTTCTTTTCTTCACAAATCATGGCCCTTTCCAGAAATATTTTTACGACATAGGTAAACGTGATTATCCGTTCTACATATGTGGCCTCCCTTCCTCTGACAACATATTAACATATTAACAATATGGCTATTCCGGATTGAATTAATTATATTAGTGAAAGTTTTAATGAACAGAATATGAGCACTAATAAGATTTATAGAGAAAAATGAAGTCATATTTAGAAATAATTATCCATACTTCTTAGACATTTTTTTCAAAACGATGACATGATTTTCTGTCATCTTCTTTGCTTCCATTGTAAATAGTTTTTATTCTTAATCATTAATTATTATATTTTTTTTCATAATAGTAATTATTCTAATTATGTATTTGTTACTATTAATTAGTACTCATTACAAATTGTCGTGTTTTGAACCAAGCAACTATGTTGAAAATCTTACAGCTTTATTTTATTTATTTATTTATTTGTGTATGTGACTAAAGTATAAGCTAAAACATTGTACAATCAAGTAAACAGTAATATATTTTCTTTTTATTGAATAACTGCTGTCAAAATAGTTTCGGCCATAGGAAAACATTTCATCATATTTACAGCTTGAGCTACGGTTCGGATTTCCCCCTTTTATGATATTCATATATGAACTCAAGAGCCAGAAAAACTGGTACACCGGCCTAATATTATGTAGCGTCCCCACTGTCGTGCAGAACTGCCACAGTATACAACGTGGTATGGACTCTGAACGTATCGTAATATCTGAACGTATCGTATACAATATCGAAGGTAATTTGCATTATGAATCCTGAAATACTGTCCAAAAATCCGTAGAAGTGAAAGATGGTAGGGATCTTTTTTAAACAGTGCCTTGCAAGGCATCTAGATATATTTTATAATGATCATGTATGGGGATTTAGAGAAGACTACACCTGGAATCACTCAGTAGTTACTCTCGTCATGTGGGATGTCGCATTGACCAAGTCCGTCGAAATGCATATGGAAATGATTGCGTGTAGTTGATCTGACAAGATGCTCACATGTACCTGTCAGAGTCGTATCTAGAAGTATCATGGGTCCCATATCACACCAATGACACACATCTCGTAGCATTACAAAGTCTTTACCAACATGAAGAACTCTGTGTTGAAATTTGGTGTCCTTGGATTAATGAGGTTGTCTCAAATTTCGTTCAAACACTCGCTCGATACAACTGGAAACGATGACAGGCAATAAGTTTCCAGTCATCAACAGTTTAGTGGATATGTTACCGGGTCCAGGAGAGGCTTAAAAGCTTTATGCGATGCAGTCAACAACGTTACACGATTGAGTCTTCTTCTCCGAAAGTCCACATACAAATAAAGGTCCATTGAGCAATTACCACAATGACATTTTTCATTCCCCAATATTGAAATCAATGGCAATTTTAGGAAGTGCAGCACGTCAGCCTTGTCTAAGGATTCCCGTCAATCTCCGATGATACCTTTCATTCAAGATCTTTTTCCGACCGCAGTGTTCTTGAAGATTTGATGATTTACTAGTCATCTGATGTTTACGGTACACTCGTGAAATTTCGCGTTAATATCCAAATAGCATCGCAACTTCTGAGATGCTACATCCCACCTATCATGAGCCGACTATAACATAGGTTCAAAGTCATTTAACTACTTAATCTTCGCGCCCGAGACATTCACGAGCTGCAACTTCGCGGCTTTTATTCAGAATTGTTTGATTCTTACCAATTTTATAAAATAGTGTAATTGATTTGATTCTGGTATCCTTTTACTTGTCATTAAATAAGATGAATATTTTTTTTTCAAAAAAAAATGGTGGGAATAATGAATTTGAATTATTAAACCGTAATTTAATGCGCCCATTACGGGGATAAATCGTGAAAGTTTGCCATTGTAGAAACAGGAGCCAATCCAACAACTTTGCCAGACATCTGTTGTCTTCTATTGGCACTACCGAATAGGCTTCATTTAATAACAGCATTTTACGACAAAATTCTGCCATTCAATAAAGTGAATATTTTTTATCCGAGAAAAGTAGTAGATGCACATATGTCGGACATATATATTTTTAAGCATTGTATATATGCATAATGTTTTATATATTGTAAAAAGTATGTGCCTAAGTTAAAATCAAAGTATTAAGCATGGCGAGTAAAAGAATTTTAACTCTATCCCTCCCATGCATCCAGTAGTGAATGAAAAAGTAACAGTTTATGTATCCTTTCTAGTGAATACACGATCTATAATTCAGAAAAAATCTGGGATTGAAGTATGTGCAAAGATGACCCCGTTGGCATTTTCAGAAAGAATCACGTTTTGAGCACCAGCCTTGGCGAGTTGGCGAAACCAAGAATGTTCAGCTAGCTGCATCGCCAAACACAAAATAAACTACGTTCAAATGTGTCATAAAACATATGATTAACAGAATTATATTTATTACAAGAGAATCTTTACTACTGTTTTTAATTAACTTCTCAATTTCTTCGAACATAGTGAGTTAAGAAAATAATATTTTTGAACTGAGGAAAAAAAACCTATGTTTAGATGTTCTGTGAAATTTAAAGCATTTTAGTCTGAAAAAGCTCTTTGTTTTAAACTATGTTTTAATCGTAAACAACGGTGAATAACATTTCTTCATATTATAGTCTTTACTTGGTAACATTTACGGAAAAATAAATGAACAATAAGTGCGATCTCTTTGCAGAAGGAAGGGTTGCTATTCGCTAGGCGTTTAACGTCACAAACAAGAAAGGGTGCGTAGCATTGACTTCATCTCCGCGCCAATCGTTTTTTTGGCGATAAGGTGCTCAAAACGTGATATTTCTGAAAATGCATCCCGTTGGGAGAGGGGAAAATAATTTATTATGGAAGCAATTGAAACAAAAAATAAATGATTTCGTTGAACAGCATAAAATATTTACTGCTTCAATTAACAGTGGGTATGGCTTTCTTTAATAATAAGGTAGATATACTTGTATATTTTATCTTTTTAGTTTTAATTAAAAAAATACCTGTATTGCTCAACTTTAAAAGCCTCCATAAACCTTAAGTATCAGTTCTTCACAATTTTTGTTATTTCTAGAACAACTTCAGGAGCTACGAAGAGTTACTCTTTCTCAAATCATTTGTTTAAACACAAGAGTTCCGAGATTGCCTAGGAATGCCATGCTGTTTAGCAGCAGAAAGTAAGTTTAATTTAATCATGTATTTCTAAACTAAGTTCGTTTCAACAAATTGTTATACAGATATTCTTTTAATTATTGCTTCATTAAAAGTACAGTTTCGTTTTCGCTTTTTGTGGGTTCTGCTCAAAATCCCTCAAAATCCAAGTTTCGCAAAAATTCGATTTCGGTTTTAAAAAAAATTAAAAAAAAAACATTCAGCACATACTGAGGTTGCAATCAAATCTCCTGATAGCGTGCTTCTTAACCCATTAACGCCCAGCGTCCTCTTTTGAGGACGGTTACAAAAACAGCAAGAAAGCGGTTTTCCCACCAGTAAAGAGGAAGATAAATATATACCTTCTTTCACGAGACAGTATCCTCGATAAATTTAGATAAAAGTTAATTTGCTTTTAAAAGTGGTGGGAAATACAAAATTTAAATTTTAGCGAAGAAAATAATTCGGCCGTTAATGGGTTAAATAAACCATGTCTAGCCCGTAGCGTTTTCGATTAGTATTGATGACTATAATCACCTTTACTGATAACAATATTTTCGATCATTCTTTTCGATTAGTATTGATGACTATAATCACCTTTACTAATAACAATATTTTCGATCATTCTTTTCGATTAGTATTGATGACTATAATCACCTTTACTAATAACAATATTTTCGATCATTCTTTTCGATTAGTATTGATGACTATAATCACCTTTACTAATAACAATATTTTCGATCATTCTTTTCGATTAGTATTGATGACTATAATCACCTTTACTAATAACAATATTTTCGATCATTCTTTTCGATTAGTATTGATGACTATAATCACCTTTACTAATAACAATATTTTCGATCATTCTTTTCGATTAGTATTGATGACTATAATCACCTTTACTAATAACAATATTTTCGATCATTCTTTCTAATAATCTGTATTTTATTCAAAATAACAGGTAAATCAAGACATGTATGACGGAAATATATCGATAAAAGTTGAAAATACATTAAGTTGAAATACATTATGTCAGAATGCAAAGCAATACGTAAAAATTTACTGTTATTTAACTAGTGATGCACCAGATACCCTGTTTATTCGCCACAGAAACGTAATATTTGGTTGGGCCGAATATTTTAATATCCAGCTGCGGAGAGTGACTCGTTTTAAAATTATACTTTTTTACATTATCAGAAATAGTTAATGGAAAATTAATTTGCTGCTTTCCAACAAACGCAAGTTCCATTAAAAGCAGTGCTAACAACAATAAATTTATTAGACCGGGAAGCGACAGCACAGACAATAACCTCGTCGAGTTCACGGATGAAAATCTAGAATTAGTTAAATCTCGATTCGCATATTACAATGCAGTCGGTCTGCCAAGTCCTATCTTGGTGGAAAACACCTAAAAACCCGAGTTTAGTGGTTGACACTTATGTTTACCATTGTGTTTTTCCTGTACCCAATCCTCCATGTTTTCATACTTTTGGATACAGAAGAGCAATATGGTAAACCTACGAGTCAACCGTTAGAATCTGTTTTTAGGTGTTTTCCACCAAGATCGGACATGGCAGACCGACTGCATTGTAATATGCGAATCGAGATTAAACTAATTCTATATTTTCATCCGTGAATTCGATGAGGGGATTTTCTGTGCTGTCGCCTCCCGGTCTATATATTTTCAATAAATAACACTATACGGTTGGGTATAAATAAAGAAGATAGCTAATTAAATTATTTTAAAGACAAGCTATTATGTAAGAGCTAGGTGTTAAGTACTTTCAAATTATAATCTTTTACGTTTTTAATCATAGATATTTCTTGATTTTGAGAATAAGTGTTGATTCCTTTGGTGGTCTATTTTTCTTGTACTTTCAACGTTTGTAAATTAAATATGATTTTCTTGGATCTTTTTTCACTATTTTGTTTATGGATGGATGACATAAAGTTATAATAAAGTTTTTCTCTATAAAACAAATATTTAAAAAAAAAAGGTACTGAAATTAAAAGCGGGAAAATATTTGGCCAGATTTCGAATATTCGGCAGAATTTTGTGTCGGATATTCGATATCCGGTATCCGCAAAAATTTACATCCTATGCTTCTTTAATATATACAGACAAACCCGGTTATTGATTTTTTTTTCGGATAAAAAACACTGTTTCCGAATGATATTTAATTCATTTAATATTAGATTTATTAAACTAAAATTACTTATCGGAAATAATGTTAGATATTTGAAAAAAAACACTTTGTTAGCAAATTTGCGATTTCATGATCAAGTTTTATAAGTATTAAGATATTGGTGTACAGTATTTCGGATACAGCATAACAGACGAAATCTTTTGTATGTCCCTATAAATACTCGCTATTCTCTATTATACAGGACGTAACTTCTAGCAAACCTCAGCAACGTATATCAATTTCATAAAATGTGAAATAGTTTAATATAATAAAAATGCGCCTTAAACAATGTTTCCCCCTATACTATTATTCAATGGAATACTTTTGGGTGACCCAGTAAATTAATAACAAATATTCTTTGCACCACACACTGTAAAAAAAAAAAAAAAAAAAAAAAAAAAAAAAAAATCAAGAGGTTACTAAAAACTTTTTAGTAAATTTGTATTCCACAGAATTTTTTAGTAATCATTACAAGTTTTTTTTTTTTTTTTTTTTTTTTTTTTGCAAGTGAAACAAACATTTCTTTTGTAAACTGAACAAAAGAATTTTTTGTATAACTAACTTTAAGCTTTTTAGTATGAGCCACCAAGCAAATTTTAGTAATAGCTCCAAAATTATTTTTAGTTAATTAAAAATTATATTTAGACTTCTGAAGCGGAAGATTTTCGGCAAAACCACAATAGATGACAGCACCAAACATTGCTATATGCTCTATTTTGACATGTTTCTAAAGGGGAGAGAAAGTCCAGAGATCATTACCCATGGTAACTGCTACGACAGGATTTTCATAATCACTTTATTTAACGAGTACTTACATTGCATACATTCGGTGCATATTTGGTGGCGTCCAGCATCGAACCCGGGTACTTTCAGCCTGGAGTTCGGTGCTATGACCACTAGGCTATCACGGCCACACCAAATGAGTTTTAGTAATAGCTATTAAAAATGTAAAACTATTAACTCAAATCGTTGCTAGCTTTTTTCTAGCAATTCTTACAGATTCCTTGTAACCGAGTAAGATTACTAAAAATTTTTTAGTAATTACAAGAATCACTAAAATTTTTTTTAGTAGATCGATCCTTTTTTTTTAACAGTGCAGATTGAATAGAATATATATTTTAGTACCTACTTCACAGATGCATATCAATTGCATTATGTTCGAAATAATATAATACCATTAAAATGCACTTGAAACTATTTACTTCCATTAGCTTTCATTTAACGGAATAGTTTTGTTTGTCCCTGTAATTGATCTATTCATCCGATTTTCATAAAATTTGAAATCACTCGACAAAATTATGCAAAAATTACATATTTTAAACTTCAAACGATTAGTTTGGATAATTTTTGATCTGTTATTTGCGAACAAACGGCCTGAACACTGAGAGAAAAACATAGTTCTGGCATCTAGAATCTAAAATTGTGGCTTTAGAAAAAATAGTTCCATGTCATCCTTATAAATTCTAACTCACTTACCTTTAGAATTCTAGAGTCTCCTACTAGAATTCCGAAGCATTTTCCCATAATCTCGTTGTCCAATTTATTTTAAAATCTCTACAAATAAATGCAAACACAAGAGGTTAAAAACTATAATTCTAGTTTATGAAACCATTCCCGAAATTAAGCGAGTATTTCTCGTTCCTGAAATGATTCAATATCGTTTTGTCACCAAGAAAACGAGAGACTAGAAATGGTATGTTATTTCATCTATTCAGCTTAGTTGTTTAACCTATTCGCATAGATTCTTCATCTATAGTTCTAGTTTAGGTATTCAGAAAGTGCCTAACTATTCATTCTAGCTGAAGGAGATATATTTTTTTTTTCTCAGTGAACGACGACTATAAGTACTACGTATTTACATAATTACGAACACGTCTAAAAATGCGATATTTCTTGTGAAAATTCGTTAAATACGAATTATCCTCTTCAGTGGACGATAATAAAATATCGATTAAAGTTAACAGGCATTGTAGTGCAGTGTAAGTTATATCTATATTATAAATAGGTAAAGTATGTTTGTTTGTAGGGGCTAATCTCCGGAACTACCAAACCAATTTCAAAAGTAATTTTACCAAATAGATGATGTTCGCCAGGAATCAAACCAAGGCTATATCTTATGTCGTCTATACCTACCTTATAAAGAGGAAAAGTTTGTTTCTTTGTTTGTGGGGACTAATCTCCAGAGCTACGGAACCGATTTCAAATGTAATGGTACCAAAATGGTGCTGTTCACCCGGAATCTAACATAGGCTATATCTTATGTCATCTATACCTATATTATAATGAGGAAAAGTTTGTTTGTTTGTTTATTTGTCTGCAGGAACTAATCTCCGGAACTAACGAACCGATTTCAAAAGTAACGGTACCAAAATGATGGTGTTCGCCCGGAATGAAATATGGGCTGTATCTTATGTCGATGCCACAAATCCATCGGGGATACAGGAAAAAAACGTTCTAAAAATTCGTTTTTGTGTTACTGAAGGGAATACAAGCATGAAATTTAGCATGGTAATTACTTATGAGATATAAATTATCGCTAGCATTTCCTTAAAAATTTGAATTTTTAAAGGGGGGGGGAAGCGAAAAAGCGTCTCACAGTGTTAATAATCGGCAGGATTTGCTTCATCATCACTCCACCGCTTTGACAAAAATCTGTTACTTGACTAAATAGTAAAACATTCTCATTGGTCAGAATAAAGATAGTCTGTAAAAGAGGTAGAGTTTCTATACAGCAAAAGCTGTTGATTTTTAATAAAGCAAAACTTTCTAAATGGCAATCTGTAAGCAAAGGTGTTGATAAAAACTGTTAAAACATAACAAACGTAAGCTACATTTTACTTCGGTGACACTATCAACAGAGAGTTCAGGATCCAAAAATATTAAAACTGGGGTTTTTGGCTGTACTAAGGAGTCTAGAAACTTTAAATTTCGTATGGTAGTTAAAATATAAATGTCTTTTAGCTGTCAAGAGTAAATTTGTAATTAAAAGTTGTGAAGCAAAGAGGCGGTGCGAAAAGCATTCTATAAAATTTTTAAATTACGATTTCTGTGCAAATTCAGGAAGTAATAAAACGATTATAAAAGTGATGGCTTCAAATCAATAGTGACACTCCCTGCATCCTACATATATCATTCTCATTATCCTACGTTCTCATGATCCTCTATGTTCTATGCCAGTACCGCTGCCATTTGGGGGCAGGGCCGTAAATCCCGGGAGGGTTTGGGGGGGGTGCAACACCCCCCCCCTAGGAGAAATTAGTCGGAAAATTCCCAGATCTATCGGAAAAAGTATGTTTAGTCGGAAAAAAATGGTATTAACCAATAAAATCTTATAAACTGGAAAATCATTCGGAAAATTTCCCGTTCCATCGGAAAAAGGCGTGTTTAGTTGGAAAAAATAGCATTACGTATTATCCTATAAAAACTTATAAATTGGAAAAACAGAAAAATCAGTCGGATAAATTCTTGTTTGATCGGAAAAAAATGTTCTTAACCTATAAAAACTTATATGCTGGAAAATCATTCGGAAATTTTCTTGTTCCATCCGAAAAAGCATGTTTAGTCGGAAAAAATAGTATTACGTATTATTCTATAAAAACTTACAAATTGGAAAAAGGAAAAATCAGTCGGGATTCTTGTTTAATCGGAAAAAATGGTATTAACCTATAAAAACTTATAAATTGGAAAAACGAAAGTATCATTCGGAAAATTTCCCGTTCCATCGGAAAAAGCATGTTTAGTCGGAAAAAATAGTATCATCCTATAAAAATTTATAAATTGAAAAAACGAATAAGTCAATCGGAAAAATTCTTGTTCGATCGGAAAAAAATGGTATTAGCCTATAAAAACTTATAAATTAGAAAAACGAAAATATCATTCGGAAAATTTTCCGTTTCAATCCGGAAAGGCATTTTTAGTCGGAAAAAATAGTATTACGCATTAACCTATTAATACTTGTAAATTTTTAAATCGGAAAAAATGGCATTTACCTATAAAAAAAATTATAAATTGGAAAAACGAAAAAATCAATCGGAAGTTTTCTGTTCCACCGGTAAAGGCATCTTTAGTCGGAAAAAATAGTATTACGTATTAACCTATAAAGATTTATAAATTGGAAAAACGGAAAAGTCAGTCGGAAAAATTCTTGTTCGATCGGAAAAAAGTAAATTTAGCCGAAAAAAGGGTAAATCTATAAATATTTATGAATTGGAGAAATATTTTTGTAGTTTTTAATTAAATAAGAAAAACAAGTTAGATCGAAGAAAACCTATAAAATTTTATTCTCAGTCGGATTTATTTCCGCTTGCAGTTTCTGATAAGAAAAATAAGAAAAAAAAAACAGTTTAGGATGAAGAAAACAAATTTATTCTTAGCTGGAACGATTATTAAATAATTTAACTAATTGCTAATTTACTATTTACTTTAATTTACTAATTAATTAATATAACTTATTAATATATAGGATTTTATTTTTCTGATAAAACTATTCAGAAAAATTTTGATTTTTCAAATATTGTATTCTCGGAAACTTCGATATGACGAAAAAAAAAATATTCTTGTACATTTTCTAGTAATGTTAAAGTTATACCGTTAATTATAACAGTGATATTTGAGTAAAACCTTGATATTCCGATTTTTTTTTCTTTTTCTGTGTCTTTTGACTTGGATATATCGAAATCTACTTGTATTTTTTTTACTGTTGGAAAGTTTTTAGTTTAATCTTGAAATTTTAAGATATACTGATCGAAGTGAAGAAACTTCTATTTTTTTAATCTAAACTTTAAATTTAATTAGAAATATGTATCACGGAATTTAGGTGGTATACGATGAAAATTCATTTATAGAAATACAAATGTTTGGTATTTTTTCATATCAAAATCTGGATACTTTCCATTCTATTCAAATTTTACCTTTAATTGAAAATAATTATAGTCTCATTTTTTCCTACTATCTAAATTTGTGTTTTCTTTTTATTTTATAAAAAAAAATAATAATAAATGCGAAATTGTTTATACTTACTTTTTTACGTAATTTTTGATTGATTTAAAAGATTATTTAAGAAATTTATATGATACAGGATGAAAATTGAAAATACCCAAATACTTTGAATTTTCATCTCGAAATAATCTGGATATTTTACAGCCTATACGAGTTTACTTCTCTCAGAAGTAATACTTTCGTTAGTTTTTTCCTCAGTCAATTGTATTAAATTTTTTAAATATTTCTATTATTGCTACTACATTTTGTTTAGTCAGAAAAATGAGTTGTAACACCAAATTGTTACGCTGCTTTTAAGTTTGTCGTTAGAAAGAATTAAAACTTATATTAAGAAATCCTGTATTTTTGACAATTTTTTGTCTCTGAAGTATTCCCCAAGCAAACAGATTTCAATTTTACTTAAAGCTAAAGAGATTTTAACTGAATGCTAAAAAATAGAAAGGTAAAATATTATTTTCTCTTCAACGTAAAGCTTGGGCACCTAAATGACTGGACGTGTCACCTCCCGCCCTGTGTCAGTTAAAAAACAAACTGCGCCTGCGTTAACTCTTTGCTTAAACCGTTAGTATTCTGGCTCACAGTACGAAATCATTCAATTAAAAAGTGTTGATGGGAGAATATTTTGGTATATAGTTACTAGTTCAATATTTTTTTTATCAGTTATGCCCCACCTAATGTAGGAGACAAAAAGTGTAATGTGGGTTATGTAATCATATTTTCGATAGTGATTACAGGAACACACTTAATAAACAAAAGCATGCTGATAAAATATCAGCCCATATACATATACCGTTTTGCATTGTTGGAGCTCTAAAAAATCCTTTTGAAGTAAGGTAGCTATTTTACTACAGAAAATTTTAGATATGTAAAATGTGTAAATAACTGAATTGTTTTCATATTTAAAAATGAATTATTTTATTTTATTTATTTATTATTTTTTATTTATTTATTATTTTTTATTTATTTATCTATTTATTTATTTATTTATTGAAGGGGCAGATAAATTATTTAATAATTTATAAAAATGTACTGTTATTCGATATATATAAATTTTTTTAGCAGTTAGTATCGCAATTCCCTAACTATTTGCTAGTTTTGTTATAAACTGGAGATGACAAACTAGTTATTTAAATTTGATGAAATTATTATCATTTTTAACTACATTTTTTTCTTTCAATATATTTGCCTTCTTTTTTGCCAACCATTTTACAATTTGCAATTGCAAGTCAATGTATTTAGTATTATACACGAAGTTAAAATTGTATTATAGATCTTTTTATATTTTATAAATTTTATTTCATCATTATTTAAGAGTAATGCAGTATTTTAATAAATTTTTGCCTACATGGCTTTTCATTTTTATTATCTCAAGGTTCAACAACTAAGAAAGTTCATTTATTTTTTTAAGTTCAAATGTCAATGTATGTAAAATATTTTATATTTTTAAAACTTTGTTATAGTACAAGTATAATAATTTTGTCTCCCTGCATAACAATATTTTGATTATTATTTTATGGATAGATGTTTTTGTGTGTGTGTGTATAGGTAAGAATCAAAATTTAATCATTTGAAACTTGAAAATAATTTTAGCCTTGGGGGAGGATAAAACAGCGCAACTTTTGACTGTTTAAAGTTAATTGATGATTAAATGGATCTTTGAACCTCTTTTGCAATTTGAAATTTTAAAAAGGCATTTCAACTTTACTGGTACTTTTTTTGTGCCTATGTGTGTGTGGGGTAGATGAAAAAGGAACCAGAATTTTACTTTTGGCTTATGCATTTGTTTATTTGTTTGGTATTTTGCGCATGGGTTCTCAAGGACTCAGAAAAACTATGTACAATTGCCTTATTTATTAAAAAATTTGAGTATAATTTGAAAACCCTTTGAATTCGCTCCTGAAAATTTACATACTCTGCTTTAAAAATTTATTTGTTATTTATCTGTATATTGCATCTAATATATTTATATGATGTATCTAATTATATATTTTATCTAATGCCGGGTAACAACGGGCGGGTCAGCTAGTAGAGATAGCTATAAATATATAAAATAGTTTGTCCTGACAGACTGATAATCAACGCACACCCCAAACTACTGAATCTAGAACCATGAAAATGGGAGAGAAGGTACTTCTTATGATGTAAGCATGCACTAAGATGGAAATTTTGAAATTACCCCCCTTGAGAGGGACAAGCGGGGGGAGGTCAAAAATTCTGGAACAAATTGCCATATCTCAGCAAACATTTAAGGTAGGAGCGTAAAATTCCAGAAAATAAATCTACTAAAAAAATTATTAAACACATAATCCAGTGATTTTAGAAATCTCACCATAAGGGGGTTAAAAGGGGGGAGTCGAAAAATTTAGAACATTTGGCACATCTCAACAGCCTTTTCAAATAAGAACGTGAAACAGCAGAAAATAAATTTTTTAAAAACTAATTAAATACGTGTTTCAGTGATATTTTAAAATTTCCGCCCCCGAGGAGTTTAAATGGGAATGGAAAAATTCCATACTTTTTTGGACATATCATAGGAAAGCCCTCAAATCACTCTTTCATATACTAAATCTTTCTCCCTCTCCCCCTGTCTCCCCCCCCCCCTTATCCTCTATTAGCGACAATTTTCGATCTTTTTTGAAATTGTAACGTTTTATCATTTTAGACCGGATTTTTTTTTTTTTTTTTTTGGGGGGGGGGGGGGGAAGGGGCTCCGATAAATATTACTTATAATATATGAAAATTTTATAGTTAGGGGATGGGACTATTCTGGGAGGGAGGACAATTTCCTATGTTTGGAATACATCTCTCTTGTGATATATCGTTGGATTTCTATTTTGCCCTTACGGGCAACCACTTTTCTAATTTTAGCCGATACCTTTCATGTGATATAAGCTGGAAGCCTGCTTATTCGTATTATGCACGACTCGTGTCCCTCTCGGGTGGAACGGTTATTGTATTCCATCAGGAGATCGCCTAATAATGGGAAAAATATATTATATAAGACTAATAATAACATAATATAAGATTATTTGACTAACTCGATACACTAAGTCATAATTATCTTGCGAATTATGATATATATATATGTATATTAGTCTTCATGTTAGCCATAGTACTCGGAAATTTTCCTTCTTGGAGTCAGAAATTTTTGAGCCGACACCCCCCTACGCGATTAGGGTGGTTTACGCCCCTGTTTGGGGGTAAGCAGAAACAATTAATATTCCATAAAAGCCTTTAGAAACTTTCTAAATTATGTTTCTTTGGTACATTAGGAAATATCAAACCGATTTCAAAATTAACATATGCAAATTAATGGTAATCGTCCCTTTTCTAACATAGGTAATACCACTACCCCCCTCGAGAGTTGGTAGACCCTTAGAACAGAAACTTGGATTTCGACATAGTGATTAATTAAAAAATGTAAATGCAAACGAAGTTGTTTCTAAAAAAGAATAAATACTTCAGATGAATACTGAAAGGAATGTATGAATTAAGCAGAAAAGTTTCAAAATATTTTCTAAATTATCGTTCATTTAAAAAGTTTTTCGTATTATTTTCTGTCTCATTTCGGAATAATGCATGTAAGAATGTAATTTAGTCAAATTATGGCTTAATTGGGAGTTGAAAATCAGATATATGGGTGATTCTACGATAAGAGGTTCAAAAACATAGAGAATTCTGCCAAAAAGAAAAGTTTGAGTTTGATCAAAAACCTTTAAATTATGATTTTTGTCCCGTTTATTTACTTTTTCATATGAGGGCACGTCACTTTATACATATTTTATAACTTTTTCTGGTCAGTGACTCGCTCCCCAGGCAGTTATCTTGCCATGGGAAATACGGCAGGGGAGAGAGATTTTCATGTAAATTCAAATTTTTTAACTGACTGAATTAGTTTTTGGGTTAATTGTGTATTTCACTTTAATTATTACCGTATTGTTTAATTAGGGCAGTAAATGCAGTTGAATTAAGTGAATATTATAAGTTTTATGACTTACCAGGTGAGATACGCGATCACCGTGCGAAACCACTACACTGCACGGTCGCGTCGCAACAACTAAAAATGGCGAAGCTTAAATGGCTTGCGCGTTTAGTATTGCTAATTTCAAGCCAGAAGATGTCCTTAAGCACTACTTCCAATATAGCCATCCTTGAATTTATATTTGATTCAGCGGAACGAAATTTGACAGGGTAGAGACAAAAAAAAAGCGGGACAAAAGTTAATTTTAAAAATTATTTGAAATTAACAAAATTATTTTATTTTTTATTTTATAATACGTAAGTATAATTAGTTATATTCCAATTAAACATACTTTAGCTAAGCATCTGGCTGAAAAAATATAGGTATTGTTTGAAAGTTAAATTGAAACCGGCAAGGGAACATGCCAGGAGAGAGACTTTTTTAGACTTTGTAAGAAACTTCAGAAAAATGTGTTTTAATTAGGCATTCAATCGTGATGTTATTTAATAAAGTATATTAAGATGATGCGATTCATTGCAAAAAATAGCAACATATAGAATAAAAAATCTGTTTTAAACGGATTGCCGTACAAATTACCTTTTTATCATAGAATCACCCATATAAGTAATCATTTGGCATTATTCAACTATTATGCGAGCAAAGCCGCGGTTTTTGCTAGTTTTTTATAAAATTCTACTACATAGCGATTATAACAGTTTCTAATAAAGCCGTATTTCTTTTTTCAGCAATCCATACATTGAATGCAGAAATGTTCAAGGTATTGAACTATCATACTGGAGGGAGTAAAAGTGCAGAAGACTTGGGAATTTTATGAGATATTGATATGATTTTTCTTCTTGAAATGATTACATTATAGCATTTTTATCCTTTCTGTGAGAAATCTGTGTTTTGTATCTACTTTAATTTATCAAAAGCTGTTCTGTTCTATGAATTTCTACATTGTTTTCAAAAAATATATATGTAGGATCATTAAATTAAATATTAATGAAATTACTTTGTTGTTCAATACGAGTTTTCATTCGATGCAAACACATTTATAAAGATGTTGGCCATTTTAAATAATGTGGTTAGATTCTTGCAGAAATATTAAATATCTATATCCCATATATCTATAAATTCAAATATACTTATTAATTTTATTTTATGTTATTTTAAGTAAAAAAAAAAATGAATGTATACCTCAACTGGAGGACATTAAAATGTAAAACTGTCATCTGTAAAATGTATAAAAATAAAAAAATAAGATTCAATCTATTAAGGTCTGGCATTATCTCAATATATGTCTTTACATTATTACTTTGCGTTAACATTTTTGTTATAGTTCTACATCAGGGCAGAGCCGTAGCTAGAAGTGAGTACCGAGTAATAGGTGAGAGGGGGCTCATATTTTCTCTCTTTCTCTCTCTGTGACGCAGAAAGAGAAATTAGTCCATATTCACACTGTAGGCAGCGGTGTAAGTCATAAGTAAATCAGAGGGTAAGCGCTCAAGATAGAGGGTATACCCTAGAATGTATATACCATATTGTTTTTGAGAAATAGGGGTATACGGTGGTCCTTAAAAAATTCAGAAGGTATACGGTGTATACCCTCCGCTATATCCCTGATTGTAGGTACTATGTTTCTAATTAAAATGTTGTAATAACTTCATTTTATACTAAGAACGGAATAGGATGATGAAAAAATCGAGTATATAACTAGTATGATATTAAACATCAGGTTAGCTTCATATGTGCAAATGGGATGAGCAAATGTTGAAACACCTATTTTAGTTACAATTTAGTGTTTTTGCAAAACTAGGAAAGGTTCTCAAAACTAAATTAGATTTTCGAACAGAATTCCATATGGATTTTCAGAACAGAAATTCATTTTGTGACTTTGGAATCTTTTTCCAGGGGAGGGTCAGTATGTTTTAGGGGGGGGGGGGGAGCTGAGCCGCCCGTAGGACCCCCTTAGCTACGGCCCTGGTTCAGGATCGGCATGCTTAACATGCTTAAACATGCATTCTTAAATCATTCACGATCAACTTCACGTGCAGAAATAAGAGTGTATTATTACATATACCATTAACTATTTATACAGGATCCAACAAAAGTAACGAGAATACTTTTTTGCCATGCATTTGGTGACGAGTCAAATAACGGGAACTCCATGGTGGATGGAAATCATTTTCGAGAAGCAAAGTTCACCATTCTGCGTAGATCTAATGGACCCTTGTAGCAGTTATACAGGGTGATTCTAAATTCATGATACAAAATTTAAGGGGCAGTACCTTACACTGTAACAATCATTTATTGTATAATAATATATTCTCTCTTTGAAGGACTCTTTGAAGGACAAACACCAGAGGGTAATTTGACCTTTTTTTATTTCAAAATTTCTCATGCATACCAAAAAATTCCTGTACTATTTATTTCTTTATTTAAGATAGATATTTCACTATTACATGAAGAAAAAAAATTGATTAAAAAAGTTTTGAAATGTTCAAAAATTATATTTTTGATTAAAAAAAAACCTAGCAAATGTGTCAATCACAGAAAATACAGTAAAACCTCCATAACGGACCCTACCAAATAGCGGAACCCCTATTTAATGGACAGTTTTCCAATCACCACTCGTAAAACCTAAATTTTTGTATGTTTAACTTCTGAATAACGGACATTCCGAATAGCGGACGGTAATGTTGTCGCTAAAGGATGATAAAATTATGCTTTAACAAGAAAAAAAGTAAAAAGCCTCTAAATTTATTCGGACAATGTGTCACAAACTTGTGTGATCACAGATAAATGTATTGGGTGGGCTGGAAAAAATCATCGCCTCCCATGTGTAGTGTTGAATATAGGGGGTAGCCCGGGTGGCACATCTCCCCCCGGAGCATTAAAATGTGCCTCCTCCAGAAGATTTGAGATTTTATGCTATTAAAAAGTCAAAAAGTGCAATTTGGATTTCTTCGACATAAAACAGGAAAGCGTACGACAAGTGATTCAGAAAAGCAGACTTTATGTTAAAAGAAAATTAAACATACATTCCTGAGACAAATGAAGAAGCAAGCGAAATAAGTGAATTAATGAACTGTATCAGGAGTGAAGAAACAGCCTAAATTTTCATTAATATTGATAATGTCTCAGCTACTGAAGAAGAATCAGTTGATGTATGCGAATGTTTTACAAAAATTGACTTTATTAGTGATAATGAAACGGATACCGAAACTGGAGATTCTTTCTGCAATATAGAGAATTTCCAAGTAGCGGCAACATACAGTGGGCAGTTATTTATTTATTTATTTATTTATTATTATTTTGTATATATATATATATATATATATATATATATATATATATATATATATATATAACCATTAGGTAATACTACAAATCAACATCAATATGTGGAATAACTCGTTAATGGCAAATTATATCAAACAGAGGAATTGTCAAAAATTGGAATAATATTGGAAATGTGATATTTAGCTCGTTATCAAGGGCAATGCTAAATAAACACATCAATTGCGATTAATTTCTGAATAGAAATCATGATAAACCTAAAAATGATTTCCATATTGCCCGATCAATCGCAATAGAGAACACAATTCAAAGAAATATATTAGAAAAATAATAAGACAATAATTGAATTATCAATATATTAATTGCATTGGAAAAACTATTTCAAAAAAAAAATATTAGAAAATAATTATACTATAATTGATTTATCTAAAACATAGGTTCCCAACCTTTTATGGACCACCGTCCCCCTTACAATAAAAAAAAATATTCCAACGCCCCCCTTACAATAAAAAAAAAATATTCCAACGCCCCCCTCCCTCTACCACGATGGTTAATTATAAAATATTGTTGCATATTTTCAATACCTACTTTTTTGCCTATTTATTAAGAAACACAAAATACAAATTCTAATTAAAACGATTATCAAACGCAATAAAAAGTTGTTCAGTAAAATTTTTAAAAATAAGCATAAAATAAAATTAAATATACTTGCTAAAAATGTGCATTTGATAAGTTAACGATGTCGTATATCTAAAAATGTTATTATGGATAGTAACACAGTTTTAAAATCGAAAACTTTAAATATTATACGAAAAGCGCTTTCTATCAGAACTTCATCATCCTCAGGTCAGCTTTGTTTATGTACTGAAATTCCTTTCTAGCTCACAGACTATCATAGCCTGTGAGCTTATGTGCCTGCCCCTTCTGTATGTATGTACGTGCGTAACGCGATAACTCATGATAAAAATATCCGATCCACATGGAATTTTGTATATGGATATATTCTGATAAGGCGCTTCCTTGATTAGTTTTTGGAGTTCATTCGATATGTATAACAGGGGGAAGGGGAATCATGCCCCTCTCTTTAATTGATATAAATGTGTTTTTCATGCAGAATTATCAGTTTTAGATATAGGATTATTCTTATTGGGCATATCCGTGATTGGTATTAGGTGTTTATTGGATAAATATATTTAGAGGGAACGAAGGTTCTAATGCTCCTTCCTTTAATTTATATAAATGGGTTTTTCATGCTGAATTATCAGATTCCGTTCAAATCTCTGAATAGTTTTGGAAGTTTAATGGTTAAGTATAAAAGAGGGGGATAACTCCTCTTAAATTATATAAATGGGTTTTTATTAAGAATTTTCCAATTTGCTCTGAATTTTGGATATAGGTTTTTTATATGATAAAATATGTCCCTGAATAGTTTAGGGGATTCAATAATTAAGTATAAAAGGGGAAAGGGGAGCTGTTTCCTCTCCTTTAATTTTTTTTCGAACGGAATTAACCCATGAAAATATAAGGCTGCAATGTACAATTAGTATGCGTTGCCTGTGAGCTCAATGTCATCAGTTTAACTGGGCAGTATTCTTTTTTTGTACTCTAAACATAACTCGAATGTAAACAAAACTGACCTTAAGAAGATCAAGTTTTTAACGAAAGCTATAATATTTGAAGTTTAAAGTTTTTAAAACTGTGCTTTTATATGTAACATATTTTTGAATTTTAACATCTTTAACGCAGTAAATGTTTCACAAATAATAATGTAAATAACCAGAAAATCAATAAGAAATTAAAAAAGTTATTGCATAAACATAAAATTAATAAGAAAGAAAAATTTTAATGAGATGGTTGAGGCAGATGGAATTTTAGCAATTTGTTAATGTCGGGCTCCAATTTTTTTAACAGCAGTAGTAAATCGCCACGTTCAGTGACGTGCAGTAGAGGTCTGCAAGGGCTGGAATTTCCAGGCCGGAGCCCGGCGCGAAAGTTGAAATTTTGGACCGAGCTCGGCCCTGCTCGAAAGAAAAAAAAATAATGGCCCGGACCGAAAGTTGAAATTTCGGCCCAAACCTGACCGAACGAAACAAATATTGGCCCGGCTCGATCCAAAAGTTAATATTTCGGCTTAAGCTCGGCCGGACCGGAAAAAGTTAAAAATTCGGCCCAAACCCGGCCCGGATCGAGTGAATTTCTGCAGAACATTGATCTTTACTGCTCTTACGGAACAGTTCAAACCAAAAAAACTTATCTTAGTCTTTTTTTTTATGTTTATAATCTCCATTTATGCAGAAGTGCCGTAGGCTGCGATATTTACGCTTTTAATGCACCTTTGTTCGTTTTATGTAAATATTTTAGTTTTCATTAGTATTAATCCATATTCCATTTAATGGAGACATAAAAATCTAAAAAATGGTATATGGTAAAAGTAAAATCTTCTAAGGTGAATCGCATTGGAAAGAAAAAAAATACGTTCCCTTCTTAGCAGATGTAAATGTTTAATATATTTTTTCTCACGTATTGTTCTACTCATTTTGCATGGATAAACAATTTAAAAGAAATTTGCAGTTTTCAGATTAAAAGAAAATTCCGCCATAATCATATTTTTTTCTAACATGAGTTTAACTTTATTTTATTAAGCCTAGTAACCTACGATTCTTTAAAAAGAATAAATTATAATAATGACGACTAATGACGACTTAAAAGTACATGCCTTTTTTGCAAAAATTTTTGGACCATGCCAAATTTTACGGATTTATGAACAGACTTGACCACGTCGAGAAAAGGATTCAACAGGAACTGATTATTTTGGTCTGTGAAGAGTGAAGAATGAAATCAGTCTCGGTTTCGTATGGAAAAAATACGTTAGGCCCGGCCCGATACTCCAGGGAAAAAATTAAGGCCCGAGGCCAGCCCGTGAACATTAGTGACTAGAAAAAACTTCTTTAAAACTTCTTTATGGTGTTTAAAGAAGTTTTTTCACGTCAATTATTGACTAGGCCCAGCCTGGCCCGGCCCGTACAGATCTCTAACGTGCAGTCTGTTTCTTTTCTTAGCTAATAAATTGGATACTGGATTGAACCCACGTTCACCTAAATAAGATGCCGGAAAAGCAATTAATTTTTTTTTTGTACTTTTGCCCACAATTCAGGGTAGAGAGCTACAATCTCGTAGCTCTAGGCTCGAGCTTATAGGCTCGTTTTCATAGATTTTCATTTAAAGCTATATTTAAGATTTTTATCATTTGCCCGGGCAACAAGAGTCAACTAGTTATATTAATTTCTTATATAGGTAGGTCCGTCCTGACCGCCCCCCTTGAATGTCTTAGCGCCCCCCATTTTCTTCTGGACCCGTCACCGCCCCCCTAAAAGGCTCCAGCGCCCACTGGGGGGCGGTACCGCCCCCGTTGGGAACCTATGATCTAAAAGATAAACTTACAAATATCAATCACTACCAGATTAATCGCCAATGAGAATATGTTTCAAAGAAAAATATCAGAAAAATAATAAAACAATAGATTAATTTCAATGGAAAAAATATTTCGACTATAATTGAATTATCAAAAAGCTAAACTTACAAAAATCAATAGTTACCATGTGATAGCAATCACACTTTGCATTCAGTCAAAGTAGACAGTTAAGAAAGAAGTTATATCAAAAACCAAATAGATATAATTTATAATATATAAATAAATTAACTATTATTAAAAATAATTAATTACAAAACATAAGTAGACAAAAATTTTATGAACTTAATAAAAATAGTTAAATTATTTTATACTATGTATATATATATATGTATATATACATATGAGGACCCCAGAAGCCAAGGGGTAGAGGTCTGCACGGGCCGAAATTTCCAGGCCCGGGCCCGGCCCGAAAGTTAAAATTTCGGCCCGGGCCCGGCCCGGCCCGAACGAAAGAAATAATGGCCCGACCCGGCCCGGCCCGAAAGTTAAAAATTCGGCCCGAGCCCGGTCCGGCCCGAACGAAAAAAATAATGGCCCGACCCGGAGCGGCCCGAAAGTTAAAATTTCGGCCCGAGCTCGGCCCGGTCCAGAAAAAAGTTTTAAATTCGGCCCGAACCCGGCCCGGCTCGAGTGAATTTCTACAGAACATTGATCTTTAATCTTATGGAAGAGTTCTGACCAAAAAAAAAATTATTCTTTTTTTTTTCCCATGTTTATAATCTCCATTTATGCAGAAGTGCCGTAGGCTGCGATATTTATGCTTTTAAATGAATCTTTGTTTGTTGTATGTAAATGTTTCAGTTATCACTAGTATTATTAATCCATATTCCCTGTAAGGGAGACAAAAAATCGAAAAAGCGGTATATGGTAAAATTTCCAAAAGACGAAATCGCTTTGGAACGAAAAAAAATGCATTCCCTTCTTAACAGATGTAAATGTTTAATATATTTTTTTCCCGTATTATTGTATTCATTTTGCATGGATGAACATTTTAAAAGAAACTTTCAGTTTTCAGTTTAAAAAAAAATTCCGTCATAATCATTTTTTTTGTGTGTGTGTGTGTGTGTTTAATTCTATGTTAAAACGCCTAGTAATCTACGATTCTTTAAAAGGAATAAATTCTGATGTTTAACTGTAAAATAATGACGGCTTAAAAGTAAATGCTTTTTTTGCAGAAATTTTTGGACAAAGCCAAATATTACTGATTTATAAAAAGTCGAGAAAAGGATTTTCATATAGGAAGATTTAATAGGAACTGATTATTTTGGTCCATGAAAACTAGGAAGAATGGAATCAGTCTCGGCATCGTACGGAAAAAAAGTTAGGCCTGGCCCGATACTCCAGCAAAAAAATTAAGGCCCGAGCCCAGCCCGGCCCGAAAAGATTAGTGACTAGGCCCGGCCCGGCCCGAGTCTTCAGAAGTAAGGCCCGAGCCCGGCCCGGCCCGAATGCCATTATTGGAAATCGGCCCGAGCCCGTGCAGACCTCTACCAAGGGGTACAAGTGACAAAATTTCGAGTTGGAGTAAATTGAGTTTAAAGGTAATTGATGTTAAATTCGAACATCAATAACAATTGAGTGAATTGAAATATAAAATTTCTGCTTGTTGCATTCTGGTCTTTGAACTCTTATTTCAATAAATGTTAAAAAATAAAGTACAATTTTCTTTAAATGTATAATTAATCAATATTGTTTGTTTTTCGAAAAAAGTGGTTTTCCTTTATAACTCAGCAAATAATAAGAAAATCACTTATATTTTTTTTTACCTGAAATGAAAAAAGCATATATTTAGGTCGTCTGTGAGTAGTAGGAAAATAAGAGTACGGGCTCAAGCGCAGGTGGGGCTGTGGGGCCGCCCCGCCTGCTCCTCCGGCTGCCCCGCCTGCTCCTCCGGCTGCCCCACCTGCTCCTCCGGCTGCCCCACCTGCTCCTCCGGCTGCCCCGCCTGCGGTCCCTCCTGCTCCCACCATCTCACCGCCGCCCTCCTGCGCCCCCTAGTGGAAAAAAGGAACATTCTATTCTAACAGGATAGATGAACAACCTTCCCTAATTAAAAATATTATCAATCACATCTCAACGCGGAATCATACTATATGATGAAGATTAAATTTATATTTGAATTTTGAACAACCATAATTTTAATGAGTATTATTAATTAAGCGAAACAATTAAAATTTCAGTTTTCAACCATTTTATTTAGATTTCTTCAACTACAAGATGAGATTATCAATTTAACACAAGAAAGTTAAACATATATTTGAATTTTGCTTGATAGACATCTTAATGAGTAGTATTAATTAAGTAAAAACAATGGAAAATATCAAGTTTTATAGAAAAAGACTGACTTCTTACGATTTTTATCAACTTAAGAGAGAAAACTTAAACGTACATTTCAGTTTTTCAACAGCTCATATTAATGAGTATCGTTAATTAAGTAAAAAAACAATGGAAAATATCAAGTTTTATAGAAAAAGACTGATTTCTTACGATTTTTATCAACTTAAAAGAGAAAACTTAAACGTTCATTTCAGTTTTTCAACAGCTATAACCTTAATGAGTATCGTTAATTAAGTAAAAAACAATGGAAAATATCAAGTTTTATAGAAAAAGACTGATTTCTTACGATTTTTATCAACTTAAGAGAGAAAACTTAAACGTACATTTCAGTTTTTCAACAGCTATAACCTTAATGAGCAGGCTGTGGGGCCGCCCCGCCTGCTCCTCCGGCTGCCCCGCCTGCTCCTCCGGCTGCCCCACCTGCTCCTCCGGCTGCCCCACCTGCTCCTCCGGCTGCCCCGGGCCTCCTCCGGCTGCCCCGCCTGCGGTCCCTCCTGCTCCCACCATCTCACCGCCGCCCTCCTGCGCCCCCTAGTGGAAAAAAGGAACATTCTATTCTAACAGGATAGATGAACAACCTTCCCTAATTAAAAATATTATCAATCACATCTCAACGCGGAATCATACTATATGATGAAGATTAAATTTATATTTGAATTTTGAACAACCATAATTTTAATGAGTATTATTAATTAAGCGAAACAATTAAAATTTCAGTTTTCAACCATTTTATTTAGATTTCTTCAACTACAAGATGAGATTATCAATTTAACACAAGAAAGTTAAACATATATTTGAATTTTGCTTGATAGACATCTTAATGAGTAGTATTAATTAAGTAAAAACAATGGAAAATATCAAGTTTTATAGAAAAAGACTGACTTCTTACGATTTTTATCAACTTAAGAGAGAAAACTTAAACGTACATTTCAGTTTTTCAACAGCTCATATTAATGAGTATCGTTAATTAAGTAAAAAAACAATGGAAAATATCAAGTTTTATAGAAAAAGACTGATTTCTTACGATTTTTATCAACTTAAAAGAGAAAACTTAAACGTTCATTTCAGTTTTTCAACAGCTATAACCTTAATGAGTATCGTTAATTAAGTAAAAAACAATGGAAAATATCAAGTTTTATAGAAAAAGACTGATTTCTTACGATTTTTATCAACTTAAGAGAGAAAACTTAAACGTACATTTCAGTTTTTCAACAGCTATAACCTTAATGAGCATTCATAATTAAGTAAAAAACAATGGAAAATATCGATTTTTATAGAAAAAGACTGATTTCTTACGATTTTTATCAAATACAATATCAATGTATCGACTTAAAACTTAAACATACATCCTAGTTTTTCAACAACTATAACCATAATGAGTATTGATAATTAAGTAAAAAACAATGGAAAATATCAAATTTTATAGAAAAAGACTGATTTCTTACGATTTTTATCAACTTAAGAGAGAAAACTTAAACGTACATTTCAATTTTTAAGTGGTTATCATCTTAACGAGTATTTTTAATTAAGTAAAACAGCGAAAAATATAAATTTTTATTTGATTTCTTAAGATTTTCATCAACTACATGAGAAGTGTACCGACTTAAAAGTTGAAAGTTAAACATACATCCCAGTTTTTCAACAGCTATAACCTTAATGAGTATTGATAATTAAGTAAAAAACAATGGAAAATATCAAGTTTTATAGAAAAAGACTCATTTCTTACGATTTTTCCAACTCAAACTTCAGAATACCAATTTGAGAGAAAGAAACTTAACCATGTATTCAGTTTTGAACAACCATTTCCTTCATGAGCATTTTTATTTAAGTAAAACAATGGAAAATATTAAATTTAACCAATTTCTTTAGAATTTTTCAACTATAATATCAACTTAAGAAAGGAAACTTAAACATTTATCTTAGTTTTTGAACAGCAATCCCTTAATGAACATTGTTAATTAAGCAAAAAACAATGGAAAATATAAATTTTAACCGATTTCTTTAGATATTTTCAACTTAAAAACGAAATTTAAACATACATTTTTAACATTCGAACAACTATTACCGGAACGAATTTTAATAATTAAGCATTTAACGAACGAAAATAGTGATTTTTTATTTTATTTATTTATTTATTTATTTATTTATTTTTTAAGCAAGAAGGCCAATTGTATAAACTTTTACAGTAATTTGACATTTTAACATACTTTAAAAAACACTAGTTACATAAGATTTCAAACTTTAGATGACTAAATCTCAAGATATATTTTTCTCGAAAACAAATATAAAATACATTTTTTAAACTAATTTCCTCAATCTTACGAATTCAACAGGATTTTTACCGATGCAAACATTAGAAGCGAACAACAAATTCTCTCCCCATCTAACCTCAAAATTCCTAAGGGGGAGAGTACAATAGGTTTTTCGACGTCACACTTCGTAAGGTTTTCATTCAAGAAAAATATCTTTTACGTTATAAAAGTCGTTTTCTTAGAAGGATATAAACTTATGATTTTTGTTTTTGAACAATCATTATCTCAATAAATATTAATAATTAAGGAAAAACAATGGAAAATAATATGTTTTAAGGAAAAAGACGAATTTTATCGAATTTGATTAATTTTTACACTAGTATTTTCAAAAAGCAACATGGAAATATCGATTTTTTTAACTGAACAATTTAACGCATGTTTTAGCTTTAACAACAGAAACTTAATAAGTATCACTAATTAAACAAAAAAACAAAATACTGATTTTCAAGAAAAGACGAATTTTTATACAATTTTCAACACTTTACCTTTCTGAAATTTTTATGTTATCAAACACCAAGTTATTTAAAATATAAATATTATGCTTAATGTTTAGATAGTACACATGACTAATTCCACTTATTCTTTTCATATTATTAATTAAATTGACACATGTTTCACTCTACACTTCAATGATTTCTGAA
Source organism: Maratus speculifer (assembly GCA_964019185.1). Lineage (NCBI taxonomy): Eukaryota > Metazoa > Arthropoda > Arachnida > Araneae > Salticidae > Maratus > Maratus speculifer. Next base: position 324,308,001 of record OZ025296.1, read on the forward strand.
TTTTTACAATACTCACCACCAATTTTCTAAGATTTTCCGATTATACATTCCTCAGAAGTACATATTCGAAATGGTACAAACACTTTACATATCTAAAAAATATCATTGAAGTAGCTGTATTTAATATTTTTAACACCAATTTTCTAAGATATTCTAACATTTTCCAATTATACATTCCTCAGAAGTACATATTCGAAATGGTACAAACACTTTACATATCTAAAAAATATCATTGAAGTAGCTGTATTTAATATTTTTAACACCAATTTTCTAAGATATTATAACATTTTCCAATTATACATTCCTAAGAAGTACATTTTCGAAATGCTACAAACTCTTTACATATCGAAAAATATCATTGAAGTAGCTGTATTTAATATTTTTAACACCAATTTTCTAAGATATTATAACATTTTCCAATTATACATTCCTCAGAAGTACATATTCGAAATGCTACAAACACTTTACATATCGAAAAAATATCATTGAAGTAGCTGTATTTAATATTTTTAACACCAATTTTCTAGGATATTATAACATTTTCCAATTATACATTCCTCAAAAGTATATATTCTAAATGCTACAATCACTTTATATACTGAAAAACATCATTTATCTGCTAAGTATTAGTCAAAATTATAATATGTTTTCACCCTATAGTTAAAAAATATCTGAATTATCACACAACAACATTTTTCAAATATGAATATTATTTTAACAGATTAAAAAGGCAAAACATAGACGAACATAATCTTTAATTTTTGTAATCATTTCATATTTCATACCAAACTATCTGAAATTTCAACCAAATAAGAGCAAATATTAGACTAATTTTTTATCATTAATATTGCTTAGACCTTTTCATCATAACTTTTAAAAATGGTAATTATCCATTTTTTGGGTTCATTATCGAAAAACTGTAACTGAAATTACATAAACTCAATGCAAAAAAAACCCTGTTCTCACACAATTTCTTAAAATTCAACAAAGAATTGACTATTACTGCAATACTTATCTATATCAATTTCGATTCTCGATAATATATAGGTATTTTATTATTACACACTTACATCTCTTTTCAAACGTTTATCAGAAAATAAGTCAATCAAAGTCTAGTAGTTATCACATCTATTCCCCAGAAATATTGCTATCATGCGAAACAGTAAAGAAAATTAATAGATATTTAATATTTAATAACCTCATACGTGAAATTACTGTCGAATGAGAATACTAATAATCAATAAAATCAACTATTGAACAAAAATATAGTACAGATTACCGAAAATTCAAATGTTTTCTTCTACAAAAGTTACAAAAATTAACAAATGAATGACAAGTTAGAGAAATAACTAAAAAAATTAATGAACATATTTACAAATTTATTAAAATCACACCTTTTTCTGGATTATAAACCACAATTTCTTGAAAAAATTAACACCGAATTTATCAGATTTTAATCATTGTATTACATACACTCAATAAATATTCAAAATTAATCAAAAAATAATTTTTTAGTCTCATCAATAAGCAGAAATTCTATATTAAAAGAATATTTTCATAGTAGTACTTATGAAAATGAGAGTTTACAAACTGATTTTCATAATTTTACCACATTTAAACTTAATTTTTATACATAAAACATTATTTAATCAAATTTTATACTTTCTAATTCAGTAAAATTCAATACTTTTTAGTTTTTAAACCAATACCACAATATTTATTTACATCAAACTTGATTCTTCACCTTTTATATTTCCACATTACACACGTGAGATAAATACTAACTTGGATCAGGAGTTGAAGTCAATTGATTCCATTCGATTTTCATCATGTACGCATTGCTCCTACACGAAATTTCTTACTGCTATAATCATCTAATGTATTAAAACTAATCTACTCATATTTTTAATCAATTCATCAGATGTTTCATCTCGCACTTCTGAATTATCGTGCATCAAGTTGCTTAAAATATAAATACTATCTTTATAGTTTTAATGATATATAGTATACATGGTTTATCTTGAGTTAACACTTCCATAGTATTAATCAAATTATATGTTTCATCTTGCACTTGATCTTAATGTTTTCATCTTGCATCTGAATTATCGTCCATCGAGTTTTTTTTTTTTTTAAATAATAATATATTTATAGTTTTTGATTATACATAGCATGTACAAATACAATCTTTAATTTTAACATTTCATATTTCAAATAACCTATTTCCGAAACCAAGCTATGTGAATTTTACCACAATGCTTATTATCATAGAATAATTTGTGTTTCACACTTTTCTAAAAATTATCAGATATGTACCCCTCAGAGAAATTACTATCATATGAATAAATGAAGAAAATTTAATTTATATTAAATGTACACGAAATTGATTGCAATATACATGAATTTAATAAAAATAAATAAATAAGCGATTATTTATACATTAAACCTTTACTAAATATATACTTCTTTCATTATACAGATGTTTCAACAAGATGAACCAAAACAGCAGCAAACTTCAGAAATTAATGATCCGAATGATTCATCTCTAGCACATGTAGCGTTAACGAATGACACATATGTGAGTACTTATATGAGAAATACTAGAATTCGTATATGAAACGTAATTAGAGTAAATACAAAATGATTTGTCTTACTACCTACACTTTAACAAGTGCTTTTTACCTATATTATTGAAGAGAATCCTAACTGTGTCCATTTATTTCTACTACAGATGTGCTCTATTTGCTACAAACACTTCTTAAGTAAATGAAATTTAACAGAACATACAAAAATCTATACAGGTGAAAAACCTTACACTTGGAAAGATTACCATAAATGCTGTTTTCAAGGAGACGTGAATCAAAAATGCACACATCATCATATAAAGCATCATCAGATATATGTAAACTTAGCGAAGATATTCAAAAATTAGTCAGACTTTTGTAGAATTTAGAAATAAAGGAAGATATTTAGGCTATTTATCCATCATATTTTCACAACATTTACCACAATATCTCAAACTTAAAATTTGGAAGACATACACACTGCTGAAAAGTAATTTTGTGATTCTTCTAACCAGTATGAATGTATAGATGTTATTTTGCAGTGTATTCTTTAAATGATCACATTAAATATTCTTTTATATGCATATATCGTTGTGTTTATTTTTCTAATACCTATTACATTAATGAAATACATAACATTTTAAGTGAAATAACACTCTCACAACTTAAAAAATGCATAAGAACATACAAAAATAAACAGATGTATAAAAAAATATGCAAGTTTACAAAATATTTTCATTGTTTTCTAGAAATATTAACAAAAAATATTTACAATATGAAAAAATTGTAAAAGTGAAAAGAAAAAACATAAATGTAAAAACAAAAACCACAAAGTGAAAAACTCATAACAAAGTTTTTGAAAAAAATATTTACAACAAAATTTTTTTTTTACAAAAACCAAAACTTCCAAAAATATTTTTTTCAAAAAATTTTTTTTTTCAAAAACATTTTTTACAAAAAAAATTTTTTCAAAATAAGTTTTTACAAAAGTAAAAAAAAAGAAAATCACAACGTTAAAAAAATGAAAAATTTTTGTTAAAAAAAGTGTAAAAAAATTGCAAAAAAATGTTGCAAAAATTTCAAAAAAAGTTATGAAAAAAGCTTCAAAAATTTCGTTGGTTTTAATGCAGTATGCAATGGCGAAACCATTGCATTTGCTATTAAAAACAACAAAATTTTTGAGACTTTTTTCATAACTTTTTTTGAAATTTTTACAACATTTTTTTGTAATTTTTTTACACTTTTTTTAACAAAAATTTTTCATTTTTTTAACGTTATGATTTTCTTTTTTTTTACTTTTGTAAAAACTTATTTTGAAAAAAATTTTTTTGTAAAAAATGTTTTTGAAAAAAAAAATTTTTTGAAAAAAATATTTTTGGAAGTTTTGGTTTTTGTAAAAAAAAAATTTTGTTGTAAATATTTTTTTCAAAAACTTTGTTATGAGTTTTTCACTTTGTGGTTTTTGTTTTTACATTTATGTTTTTTCTTTTCACTTTTACAATTTTTTCATATTGTAAATATTTTTTGTTAATATTTCTAGAAAACAATGAAAATATTTTGTAAACTTGCATATTTTTTTATACATCTGTTTATTTTTGTATGTTCTTATGCATTTTTTAAGTTGTGAGAGTGTTATTTCACTTAAAATGTTATGTATTTCATTAATGTAATAGGTATTAGAAAAATAAACACAACGATATATGCATATAAAAGAATATTTAATGTGATCATTTAAAGAATACACTGCAAAATAACATCTATACATTCATACTGGTTAGAAGAATCACAAAATTACTTTTCAGCAGTGTGTATGTCTTCCAAATTTTAAGTTTGAGATATTGTGGTAAATGTTGTGAAAATATGATGGATAAATAGCCTAAATATCTTCCTTTATTTCTAAATTCTACAAAAGTCTGACTAATTTTTGAATATCTTCGCTAAGTTTACATATATCTGATGATGCTTTATATGATGATGTGTGCATTTTTGATTCACGTCTCCTTGAAAACAGCATTTATGGTAATCTTTCCAAGTGTAAGGTTTTTCACCTGTATAGATTTTTGTATGTTCTGTTAAATTTCATTTACTTAAGAAGTGTTTGTAGCAAATAGAGCACATCTGTAGTAGAAATAAATGGACACAGTTAGGATTCTCTTCAATAATATAGGTAAAAAGCACTTGTTAAAGTGTAGGTAGTAAGACAAATCATTTTGTATTTACTCTAATTACGTTTCATATACGAATTCTAGTATTTCTCATATAAGTACTCACATATGTGTCATTCGTTAACGCTACATGTGCTAGAGATGAATCATTCGGATCATTAATTTCTGAAGTTTGCTGCTGTTTTGGTTCATCTTGTTGAAACATCTGTATAATGAAAGAAGTATATATTTAGTAAAGGTTTAATGTATAAATAATCGCTTATTTATTTATTTTTATTAAATTCATGTATATTGCAATCAATTTCGTGTACATTTAATATAAATTAAATTTTCTTCATTTATTCATATGATAGTAATTTCTCTGAGGGGTACATATCTGATAATTTTTAGAAAAGTGTGAAACACAAATTATTCTATGATAATAAGCATTGTGGTAAAATTCACATAGCTTGGTTTCGGAAATAGGTTATTTGAAATATGAAATGTTAAAATTAAAGATTGTATTTGTACATGCTATGTATAATCAAAAACTATAAATATATTATTATTTAAAAAAAAAAAAACTCGATGGACGATAATTCAGATGCAAGATGAAAACATTAAGATCAAGTGCAAGATGAAACATATAATTTGATTAATACTATGGAAGTGTTAACTCAAGATAAACCATGTATACTATATATCATTAAAACTATAAAGATAGTATTTATATTTTAAGCAACTTGATGCACGATAATTCAGAAGTGCGAGATGAAACATCTGATGAATTGATTAAAAATATGAGTAGATTAGTTTTAATACATTAGATGATTATAGCAGTAAGAAATTTCGTGTAGGAGCAATGCGTACATGATGAAAATCGAATGGAATCAATTGACTTCAACTCCTGATCCAAGTTAGTATTTATCTCACGTGTGTAATGTGGAAATATAAAAGGTGAAGAATCAAGTTTGATGTAAATAAATATTGTGGTATTGGTTTAAAAACTAAAAAGTATTGAATTTTACTGAATTAGAAAGTATAAAATTTGATTAAATAATGTTTTATGTATAAAAATTAAGTTTAAATGTGGTAAAATTATGAAAATCAGTTTGTAAACTCTCATTTTCATAAGTACTACTATGAAAATATTCTTTTAATATAGAATTTCTGCTTATTGATGAGACTAAAAAATTATTTTTTGATTAATTTTGAATATTTATTGAGTGTATGTAATACAATGATTAAAATCTGATAAATTCGGTGTTAATTTTTTCAAGAAATTGTGGTTTATAATCCAGAAAAAGGTGTGATTTTAATAAATTTGTAAATATGTTCATTAATTTTTTTAGTTATTTCTCTAACTTGTCATTCATTTGTTAATTTTTGTAACTTTTGTAGAAGAAAACATTTGAATTTTCGGTAATCTGTACTATATTTTTGTTCAATAGTTGATTTTATTGATTATTAGTATTCTCATTCGACAGTAATTTCACGTATGAGGTTATTAAATATTAAATATCTATTAATTTTCTTTACTGTTTCGCATGATAGCAATATTTCTGGGGAATAGATGTGATAACTACTAGACTTTGATTGACTTATTTTCTGATAAACGTTTGAAAAGAGATGTAAGTGTGTAATAATAAAATACCTATATATTATCGAGAATCGAAATTGATATAGATAAGTATTGCAGTAATAGTCAATTCTTTGTTGAATTTTAAGAAATTGTGTGAGAACAGGGTTTTTTTTGCATTGAGTTTATGTAATTTCAGTTACAGTTTTTCGATAATGAACCCAAAAAATGGATAATTACCATTTTTAAAAGTTATGATGAAAAGGTCTAAGCAATATTAATGATAAAAAATTAGTCTAATATTTGCTCTTATTTGGTTGAAATTTCAGATAGTTTGGTATGAAATATGAAATGATTACAAAAATTAAAGATTATGTTCGTCTATGTTTTGCCTTTTTAATCTGTTAAAATAATATTCATATTTGAAAAATGTTGTTGTGTGATAATTCAGATATTTTTTAACTATAGGGTGAAAACATATTATAATTTTGACTAATACTTAGCAGATAAATGATGTTTTTCAGTATATAAAGTGATTGTAGCATTTAGAATATATACTTTTGAGGAATGTATAATTGGAAAATGTTATAATATCCTAGAAAATTGGTGTTAAAAATATTAAATACAGCTACTTCAATGATATTTTTTCGATATGTAAAGTGTTTGTAGCATTTCGAATATGTACTTCTGAGGAATGTATAATTGGAAAATGTTATAATATCTTAGAAAATTGGTGTTAAAAATATTAAATACAGCTACTTCAATGATATTTTTCGATATGTAAAGAGTTTGTAGCATTTCGAAAATGTACTTCTTAGGAATGTATAATTGGAAAATGTTATAATATCTTAGAAAATTGGTGTTAAAAATATTAAATACAGCTACTTCAATGATATTTTTTAGATATGTAAAGTGTTTGTACCATTTCGAATATGTACTTCTGAGGAATGTATAATTGGAAAATGTTAGAATATCTTAGAAAATTGGTGTTAAAAATATTAAATACAGCTACTTCAATGATATTTTTTAGATATGTAAAGTGTTTGTACCATTTCGAATATGTACTTCTGAGGAATGTATAATCGGAAAATCTTAGAAAATTGGTGGTGAGTATTGTAAAAATTCAGAAATCATTGAAGTGTAGAGTGAAACATGTGTCAATTTAATTAATAATATGAAAAGAATAAGTGGAATTAGTCATGTGTACTATCTAAACATTAAGCATAATATTTATATTTTAAATAACTTGGTGTTTGATAACATAAAAATTTCAGAAAGGTAAAGTGTTGAAAATTGTATAAAAATTCGTCTTTTCTTGAAAATCAGTATTTTGTTTTTTTGTTTAATTAGTGATACTTATTAAGTTTCTGTTGTTAAAGCTAAAACATGCGTTAAATTGTTCAGTTAAAAAAATCGATATTTCCATGTTGCTTTTTGAAAATACTAGTGTAAAAATTAATCAAATTCGATAAAATTCGTCTTTTTCCTTAAAACATATTATTTTCCATTGTTTTTCCTTAATTATTAATATTTATTGAGATAATGATTGTTCAAAAACAAAAATCATAAGTTTATATCCTTCTAAGAAAACGACTTTTATAACGTAAAAGATATTTTTCTTGAATGAAAACCTTACGAAGTGTGACGTCGAAAAACCTATTGTACTCTCCCCCTTAGGAATTTTGAGGTTAGATGGGGAGAGAATTTGTTGTTCGCTTCTAATGTTTGCATCGGTAAAAATCCTGTTGAATTCGTAAGATTGAGGAAATTAGTTTAAAAAATGTATTTTATATTTGTTTTCGAGAAAAATATATCTTGAGATTTAGTCATCTAAAGTTTGAAATCTTATGTAACTAGTGTTTTTTAAAGTATGTTAAAATGTCAAATTACTGTAAAAGTTTATACAATTGGCCTTCTTGCTTAAAAAATAAATAAATAAATAAATAAATAAATAAAATAAAAAATCACTATTTTCGTTCGTTAAATGCTTAATTATTAAAATTCGTTCCGGTAATAGTTGTTCGAATGTTAAAAATGTATGTTTAAATTTCGTTTTTAAGTTGAAAATATCTAAAGAAATCGGTTAAAATTTATATTTTCCATTGTTTTTTGCTTAATTAACAATGTTCATTAAGGGATTGCTGTTCAAAAACTAAGATAAATGTTTAAGTTTCCTTTCTTAAGTTGATATTATAGTTGAAAAATTCTAAAGAAATTGGTTAAATTTAATATTTTCCATTGTTTTACTTAAATAAAAATGCTCATGAAGGAAATGGTTGTTCAAAACTGAATACATGGTTAAGTTTCTTTCTCTCAAATTGGTATTCTGAAGTTTGAGTTGGAAAAATCGTAAGAAATGAGTCTTTTTCTATAAAACTTGATATTTTCCATTGTTTTTTACTTAATTATCAATACTCATTAAGGTTATAGCTGTTGAAAAACTGGGATGTATGTTTAACTTTCAACTTTTAAGTCGGTACACTTCTCATGTAGTTGATGAAAATCTTAAGAAATCAAATAAAAATTTATATTTTTCGCTGTTTTACTTAATTAAAAATACTCGTTAAGATGATAACCACTTAAAAATTGAAATGTACGTTTAAGTTTTCTCTCTTAAGTTGATAAAAATCGTAAGAAATCAGTCTTTTTCTATAAAATTTGATATTTTCCATTGTTTTTTACTTAATTATCAATACTCATTATGGTTATAGTTGTTGAAAAACTAGGATGTATGTTTAAGTTTTAAGTCGATACATTGATATTGTATTTGATAAAAATCGTAAGAAATCAGTCTTTTTCTATAAAAATCGATATTTTCCATTGTTTTTTACTTAATTATGAATGCTCATTAAGGTTATAGCTGTTGAAAAACTGAAATGTACGTTTAAGTTTTCTCTCTTAAGTTGATAAAAATCGTAAGAAATCAGTCTTTTTCTATAAAACTTGATATTTTCCATTGTTTTTTACTTAATTAACGATACTCATTAAGGTTATAGCTGTTGAAAAACTGAAATGAACGTTTAAGTTTTCTCTTTTAAGTTGATAAAAATCGTAAGAAATCAGTCTTTTTCTATAAAACTTGATATTTTCCATTGTTTTTTTACTTAATTAACGATACTCATTAATATGAGCTGTTGAAAAACTGAAATGTACGTTTAAGTTTTCTCTCTTAAGTTGATAAAAATCGTAAGAAGTCAGTCTTTTTCTATAAAACTTGATATTTTCCATTGTTTTTACTTAATTAATACTACTCATTAAGATGTCTATCAAGCAAAATTCAAATATATGTTTAACTTTCTTGTGTTAAATTGATAATCTCATCTTGTAGTTGAAGAAATCTAAATAAAATGGTTGAAAACTGAAATTTTAATTGTTTCGCTTAATTAATAATACTCATTAAAATTATGGTTGTTCAAAATTCAAATATAAATTTAATCTTCATCATATAGTATGATTCCGCGTTGAGATGTGATTGATAATATTTTTAATTAGGGAAGGTTGTTCATCTATCCTGTTAGAATAGAATGTTCCTTTTTTCCACTAGGGGGCGCAGGAGGGCGGCGGTGAGATGGTGGGAGCAGGAGGGACCGCAGGCGGGGCAGCCGGAGGAGGCCCGGGGCAGCCGGAGGAGCAGGTGGGGCAGCCGGAGGAGCAGGTGGGGCAGCCGGAGGAGCAGGCGGGGCAGCCGGAGGAGCAGGCGGGGCGGCCCCACAGCCTGCTCATTAAGGTTATAGCTGTTGAAAAACTGAAATGTACGTTTAAGTTTTCTCTCTTAAGTTGATAAAAATCGTAAGAAATCAGTCTTTTTCTATAAAACTTGATATTTTCCATTGTTTTTTACTTAATTAACGATACTCATTAAGGTTATAGCTGTTGAAAAACTGAAATGAACGTTTAAGTTTTCTCTTTTAAGTTGATAAAAATCGTAAGAAATCAGTCTTTTTCTATAAAACTTGATATTTTCCATTGTTTTTTTACTTAATTAACGATACTCATTAATATGAGCTGTTGAAAAACTGAAATGTACGTTTAAGTTTTCTCTCTTAAGTTGATAAAAATCGTAAGAAGTCAGTCTTTTTCTATAAAACTTGATATTTTCCATTGTTTTTACTTAATTAATACTACTCATTAAGATGTCTATCAAGCAAAATTCAAATATATGTTTAACTTTCTTGTGTTAAATTGATAATCTCATCTTGTAGTTGAAGAAATCTAAATAAAATGGTTGAAAACTGAAATTTTAATTGTTTCGCTTAATTAATAATACTCATTAAAATTATGGTTGTTCAAAATTCAAATATAAATTTAATCTTCATCATATAGTATGATTCCGCGTTGAGATGTGATTGATAATATTTTTAATTAGGGAAGGTTGTTCATCTATCCTGTTAGAATAGAATGTTCCTTTTTTCCACTAGGGGGCGCAGGAGGGCGGCGGTGAGATGGTGGGAGCAGGAGGGACCGCAGGCGGGGCAGCCGGAGGAGGCCCGGGGCAGCCGGAGGAGCAGGTGGGGCAGCCGGAGGAGCAGGTGGGGCAGCCGGAGGAGCAGGCGGGGCAGCCGGAGGAGCAGGCGGGGCGGCCCCACAGCCTGCTCATTAAGGTTATAGCTGTTGAAAAACTGAAATGTACGTTTAAGTTTTCTCTCTTAAGTTGATAAAAATCGTAAGAAATCAGTCTTTTTCTATAAAACTTGATATTTTCCATTGTTTTTTACTTAATTAACGATACTCATTAAGGTTATAGCTGTTGAAAAACTGAAATGAACGTTTAAGTTTTCTCTTTTAAGTTGATAAAAATCGTAAGAAATCAGTCTTTTTCTATAAAACTTGATATTTTCCATTGTTTTTTTACTTAATTAACGATACTCATTAATATGAGCTGTTGAAAAACTGAAATGTACGTTTAAGTTTTCTCTCTTAAGTTGATAAAAATCGTAAGAAGTCAGTCTTTTTCTATAAAACTTGATATTTTCCATTGTTTTTACTTAATTAATACTACTCATTAAGATGTCTATCAAGCAAAATTCAAATATATGTTTAACTTTCTTGTGTTAAATTGATAATCTCATCTTGTAGTTGAAGAAATCTAAATAAAATGGTTGAAAACTGAAATTTTAATTGTTTCGCTTAATTAATAATACTCATTAAAATTATGGTTGTTCAAAATTCAAATATAAATTTAATCTTCATCATATAGTATGATTCCGCGTTGAGATGTGATTGATAATATTTTTAATTAGGGAAGGTTGTTCATCTATCCTGTTAGAATAGAATGTTCCTTTTTTCCACTAGGGGGCGCAGGAGGGCGGCGGTGAGATGGTGGGAGCAGGAGGGACCGCAGGCGGGGCAGCCGGAGGAGGCCCGGGGCAGCCGGAGGAGCAGGTGGGGCAGCCGGAGGAGCAGGTGGGGCAGCCGGAGGAGCAGGCGGGGCAGCCGGAGGAGCAGGCGGGGCGGCCCCACAGCCCCACCTGCGCTTGAGCCCGTACTCTTATTTTCCTACTACTTCTGTGTATTTAATTTATTTTTTCAATTTTGTCACTTATACCCCTTGGCTTCTGGGGTCCTCATATATATATATATAAGATGATTCAGAAGGATTAAAATTATTGACACAATTAAAATTTCACAATGAAAAACAAACTACATGTAATCGCAAGCAAAGGCAAACTTTTGTAACAAATTATTTTTCGTAGGAATGTAATAAACAGCGGATAAAGATATGCACAAAATTATTTCAATTTAAAAAAAATATTGAATTTTTGATTTATCATATGATAAAGATTTTAGGATTTATAAAAGTCAATTAATGGATCATAAACATTTCCTAGTAGTTTTTGAATCTCGGACAGCCGAATAGCGGACACTTTCCTCGCTCCCGAGATATCCGTTTTTTAGAGGTTTTACTGTATATGTCAAAAATAGAAATGGAATCTTTTTTAAAATCAAAAAATTTGATTTTATACAATAAATTTTCAAAAAAGAAGTTTTAATCATGATTGTAATCATAAAATATCTCTGTTAAAAAAAACAAGTTGGAAATTGCACGTGAACGTAGCAAATGAGGTGCGTTCCTACAATAACGAAGTTTTAAAAATATTCAGATCTTGCTGATATAGTAAAGTGTACTCCGGATACAGTATAGTAGTCGAAATCTTTACGTTTCTGTAAATATGTAGGAAGTAATTTTTATTACACCTCAGCAACGTATATCTTATTCATAAAATGTGAAATAGTTGAATATAATTAAAACACGTACCAAACCATGTTTCGCCGTATAGCATTATATAGTGGAATACTTTTGTGTGGCCCTGTAATTTAATAATAAAAATTCTTTGCATCACAGATTGTACAGAATGCATATTTTAGTATATATTTCATAGATTCATGCCGATTCTATTATGTTCGAATAAGTGTAACATCATTAAAATGCATTTGAAACTTTTTTCCCCATTGACCGTAATGTAACGGAATCCTTTTGATTGTCCCTGTAAATGATCTATGCATCCGCTTTTCATTATATTTGAAATGACTCGACAAAATGACGCAATAATTATATGTTTTAAATTTCAAACGATTAAAATGCATTTAAAACTTTTTTCCCTATTGACCGTAATGTAACGGAATCCTTTTGAATGTCCCTGTAATTGATCTATCCATCCGATTTTCATAAAATTTGAAATGACTCGACAAAATTTTGTAATAATTATGTATTTTAAATTTCAAACGATTCGGTTGGGTAGTTTTTGTGTTATTATATGCGGACAGACGGACAGACAGACGGACGGACGGACTGAGCGACAACAATAGGTGCTACGTATTTACATAATTACGAACGCACCTAAAAAAGGAATCTAGGATTTTTTAGATATGAATTAGAAATTTTGAAATAAAAAAGGACGAATTGGCCCCCTGGTGTTTGTACCTCAACGTGTCATTTGGGTCCAAACATTCATTATACGTACAATAAATAATTATTACAGTGTCTTGTTCCAAACATTGAAATTTGTACCACGAATTCAGAATCCCCCTGTATAGTGATGCTCAGTATTCGAGTATTGTCCACTATCCACGATGTAGCAGATGCAGTATGCGAAAATGTTCCGTGCAAAATTGAACAAACTGGCCAATGACACCATAGACATGTCGAAGCAAGCTTATTGTATTAAAATTTTGAAACAGGCGCAAATATTCATGCGTCACAAGAACTTCAAGGTAGGTTGACTGAGGGACCATCGTATACGAACGGCGCAAAGTAGTTTTGGTACAACAAGGCAAACAGTAAATGTGTTTTTCTACGTTAACCTTTTACAGGCCAAATTCAGATCCAGGCATATTTTAAATTACTTTTTTGTACATTATGCCTTCTAATGCTTTAGTTAAGAGATATTAGTGATTAATATGGTGAATTTTTTTTTTTTTTTTATAATTTTCAGAATGTTCCCAATTGGGAACATCGGTCATTTCTCGTGGTCATTTTCCAGTGGCCATTGATAATTTTTATGATTTTCTATAGATTTCCTCATAAATGATGGGAATGTAACTTATATTTCAAAAAATCAAGTTATTCTAATTCGAAAAATCTATTTCAAAAAATCATTTTTATGACTGATCATTTTCCAGTGGTCATTGGTCATTTTAATGATTTTCTGTACCTTGCCTCATTAATGATAGGAATAAAACTTCTATTTCAAAAAAGAAAGTCATTCTTTTACTATTTCTGCTAATTTTTTTTGGTCGATTTTCATTAAATTAAATTTTTAATAAATGCTTAAACTTATGTTCCCAATTGGGAACATTGGCCTGTAAAAGGTTAAGGAGACACATTACCTTGAAATTGGTCTTGTGATGACTGATGATGGGTTTTTTTTGTTTGTTTTATTCAACGGCGCCGCTTCTTAACGTCACGTGACAAGCGGAGGGAGAGAGAGTCAAGAGAGGAAGGGATACGGATAGAGATGCAAAAACCCACAGTTTTTGAGGGACGGGAATAAACCCGGGAATTTTGGGGAATAAACCCGGAATTTTGGGGAATATTGGAAATTTTGAAGAAGTTTTGAAAGTAAACAAAACCAGTCATTTTTTAACTTTAAATTTTCATTTTAGGTCATCATTGCTCATTATTCTGAGAAATTTAAATGGATTTTTTATTAATTAACAAGATTTATTATTTTAACACTTTGCAACTTTTTAAATTCCTAAAATTCATCAGCTTTGCAACAATGGTGATTTAATGAATGAAGATTTCAATTATTCTCTTAAAATTGTTTACTTTCTGTTACTTGGCATATCCACCATATATTCTTTATTTAATTTTTCTGTTTATATTGAATCTGAGAACAAGGGTGATGTTTACATTTATAAATTAATCTGTCATTTCCCTTTCTAACTTATTAATATTTTAATTTTTTAGTTTTCATTTAAACTCCACTGGTTTTGTTTACATTTTTTATTGTAAATATTTTTATGCACTCAATCAGTAAGTTTCATAATACACAAATAGTTGTATAGACAGATTTACTATAGTTTCATACCCAGAACAACCTTGTGACAAAAGCATCTCAGAGTCAGAATTCTTTTCTACTTTAAAATTTTAAAAACAATTGTTTAAATATTAAATTTTGGTTTTAAATATTAAATTTTTTTGCTGTTTTGTTCACTTGTTGCATTAATTGTATTGAAAGTATATAAATGAATATCCATGGATGGATTTATATTTAAATAAGAATATAGTAGAATCTCGTTACATGTCAATAATTTTTCAGTGTAACAAATATTATTTGGATTGTAAAAAAAAATCCTATTTCATCATAAAAAGATTCACTTTAACAAATTTTTCTGTATAGCGAATTTAATTAGTGCTTTCTATCATTGTAACTAGATTTTATTGTATTTTGTTATTAAAAGCAGCTTTTAAAATCCCCTGCACAACAACACGAAATCCTGACACATTTTTAAACATAAATGCATATAATTGGCTGGCCTATTGAAGCGATTCCTAATGAAAATGATTTTTCAATTCTTTGAGAAATAACTTATCCAATTTTAAGCAATTGTAGTCATATGACAGCAAGTTTTTTTCCATTCCTGCAGTGTCTTGTCTGAAATTTGGTTCAAAGTACTAATTTAGACAGTATTTTCTAAAAGATTGCTTGCATTTATTAAAAAATGAAAATAGTCTCAATTACACAATTTATGAATTACAACACCTGCTCATATCTACTTTTATATAATTTAAAAAGAGGCGGCTTTTGTGGAGCTATAAAAGTTATTTTGGTTCAATCGTGTTGTAGTCATAAAAAAACCAGATGAAACATACACTAGAGTCATGATTAAAAAAAAAAAAAAAAAAAAAGGTTCTTAGTTATCCCGTCGACCAATTTCACCAAATTTTAATAAATCGCCAAACCACTCGCCACATTATACAAATTGACATAATTTTTATTTTAAATAACACAAAAAAAAAAAAAAAAATTAGCATAACATTAATAAAAATACAAATAAAATGTCGAATTAATGGTTTTATTGCCCATTATTGCCATTTTATCGTACAATTAATAAAATTAATGACAATCATTATTGGCATTTTATCTTAAAATTTGGCGGCAGTAATTTGTTCGACGGGATAACTAACAAGTATCAAAAAACTGTTTTAAAAACAAGATATATATAACTTTCTTTAAAAAAAATCCAGAAAGTACTTGGCATATACCCTCCACTACATCCCTGGGTTCAATTTCTCACTTGTTTATCAACAACAAAAACATAAGGTTTATTGACTTTAGTTTACATTTAATTTTTTTTTTAATTCTATGCAGTTGGACATATTTAAATAAAATACGGGGGAAAAAAACTTTGCTCAGTAGTTCCTGCCAAAGTTAAAAGTGAAACTTTTGTTTAAATCAGACAACAAATTATTATATAACACGATTCAGTTAATTGACAGGTTGTAACTAAAAAAAGTCATTGTTAAAAAAATTTATATATATCTAAGCAGATCATTTGCCATTCTACACAGCAGTTCCAAAATCCAAAATTATACAATATAGAACTTTTATAATCACATTTCCTAATCATATACATTTTAAAATATAAAATTTTATTTCTTAGGAAGAAACTAAACACTTACCTGTTGAATATTTGAAAGTGAAAATCATGCTAGAAATATGTTTAAATAAATATTTATACCAGCATTTCTCAAAAAGAAGTAAATGACAAGATACTACAAATTGCATTTATAACATATTTTACAACTGAAATCATAATTTAAGTGTTACTATCATCTGAAATTTGGGAAATACTGGTCCTTTTTTTCCTGTTACCTGCATACATAGTGACTGTAAACATATACCAACTAAACATACAAAATGAAAAACTTTATTTAAATTCTTAACATTTTTAAATTGCATTAGTCACTTTCATAGTCATCAAGAGACAGTTGTTTTGATTTCAGAATAAGGTTTGATCTTATTGATACAAGTTTTGACACACTCTCATTATTAAGTCTGTTGCGTGTCACTGTGTGGGTATGGTAGTGATGGGCGATTTCGATTTTTTAAATCGATTTAATCGATACTACGGCCAACTCGATTTAATCGATACTTTAAAATTTTTAATCGATTTCTCTGAAGGTAATATAATTTTCATTTTCCTTCAAAAGTCGAAGATAAAATAGACGGATGTGCCAATTCCAAAATTTCAATGTATTAGTTTCTAAGATAGAAGAATTAAAGAAACCTCAGAACCCGCCCCCCCCCCCCCTTGCAAAATAGCGTTTTTTTTTTTTAGTGATGTACACCAAAAATTGATCGGGATCAATTTTTATTAAGTACCAGGTGAATCTGAATTTTGATGAAAATCCATGAAAGCGCGAGATACAGCTATTGCGAAATCATAATAAAAAGAATATTGCCCAGTTAAACTGATGGCATTGAGCTCACAGGCTACGCATACTAATTGTACATTACAGCCTTGTATTTTCGTTAATTCCGTTCGAAAAAAAAAATTAAGAAGGGGAAACAGCTCTCCCCTTTCTCCTTTTTTATACTTAATCATTGAACTTCTAAACTATCAAGTACATGCTTTATCATATTAAAAAATCTATATCCAAAATTCAGAGCAAATCGGATAATTCTTAATAAAAACCCATTTAGCATTTATATAATTTAAGAGGAGTTATTCCTCTCTTTTATACTTAACCATTAAACTTCCAAAACTATTCAGAGATTTGAACGAAATCTGACAATTCTGATTGAAAAATCCATTTATGCAAGTTAAGGGGAGGGGCATTAGAACCCCCGTTCCCCCTGTTTATACTTATTCAATGAACACCTAATAACAGCCACGGACTCGCCTCATCAGAATGATCCTATATCTAAATTTTGAACGAAAACTGTTAATTCTGCATGAAAATCCCTTTTATATCAATTAAGGGGAGGGGCATGAGCCCCCCGTTCCCCCTGTTTATACTTATTCAATGAACACCTAATAACAGCCACGGTATCGCCTCATCCGAATGATCCTATATCTAAATTTTGAACGAAAACTGTTAATTCTGCATGAAAATCCCGTTTATATCAATTAAGGGGGGGGGGCATGAGCCCCCCGTTCCCCCTATTTATACTTATTCAATGAACACATAATAACAGTCACGGAATCGCCTCATCAGAATGATAATATATCTAAATTTTGGACAAAAACTGTTAATTCTGCATGAAACACCCGTTTATATCAATTAAGGGGAGGGGCGTGAGCCCCCCGTTCCCCCTGTTTATACTTATTCAATGAACACCTAATAACAGCCACGGTATCGCCTCATCCGAATGATCTTATATCTAAATTTTGAACGAAAACTGTTAATTCTGCATGAAAATCCCGTTTATATCAATTAAAGAAGGGGGCATGAGCCCCCCGTTCCCCCTGTTTATACTTATTCAATGAAAACATAATAATAATCACGGAATCGCCTCATCAGAATGATCCTATATCTAAATTTTGGACAAAATCTGTTAATTCTGCATGAAAAACCCATTTATATCCATTAAGGGGAGGGGCGTGAGCCCCCCGTTCCCCCTTATACATATCGAATGAACTCCAAAAACTAATCAGGGAAGCGCCTTATCAGGATATACCTATATACAAAATTTCAAGTGGATCCGATATTTTTATCATGAGTTATCGCGTTACGCACGAACATACAGAACGGACGGGCACATAAGTTCTCAGGCTATGATAGCCTGTGAGCTAAAAAATGCAGCATATCAGCGTCACCTGCTGGGCAATTTACACCAAGAACTAAATAACACTAATCTATGTCAGAGATTTACTGAATCTGAATTTTGATGAAAATTCGTTCTTGAGATAGCGCTATTGCGTTAATCATGAATAATGCAGTATAGCAGCGCCATCTCTTAAGCGATTTCCACCAAAATGTAATTAGCATCAAATAATATCAAGGACTAATTGAATCTAAATTTTTATGAAAGTCCGTGCATTAGTTCTTGAGATAAAGCTAAAATGGAAACAGGGGCGTGCGAAAAGAGAACTGCGCCCGGTTCAAAGTTCCAATTTAGCCCTCCCCCCCCCATTAACTTTTTCTTGTGATAGGCTAGAAGTGATGTTAGTAGTAAAAATTTGGCGCCCCCTAAATTTCCGTGCTCGGAACGACCGCTTCCTTTCGCCTCCCCCCCCCCTTTCATATGGCGCTGAGTGGAAATTGTGAAAAATTCAGTATAGCAGCGCCATCTGAGAAGCTATATACATCAAAATGCAGAAAACATCAATTCATGTCAAGGACTAACTGGATCTAAAATGTGATGAAAATCCGTTCATTCGTTTATCAGATATAGCTGTTGCGCAAATCGCAAAAAATGCAGTATAGCAGCGCCACCTGTTAGGCTATATGCACCAAAAATTAATTAGATTCAGTTTATATCAAGGTCAAACTAAATCTAAAGTTTTGTGGAATTCCGTGCATTTGTTCTTCAGACAGAACGGTCAGAAATTTTTGTCGTATACAGACGCACAGAGTGACAGACACACACAGACAGATATTTCTTAAAAAACATGAAATCGTGTTAAAAACCTTCTAAAATATATAAATCCATCAAAAACGGGAAGTCAAAATTTTTCACGAATCTAATACTCTCTTCTTGTAAAGTTACAAAAGAAAGTAAAACTGTAAAATCGATTCTGCCCGTAAGATCGGTCTTTAGATTCGATGTCGATCTTAGATTCGATGTCGATCTTTAGATTCGATTTCGATCTTTAGATTCGATGTCGATCTTTAGATTCGATGTCGATCTTTAGATTCGATGTCGATCTTTAGATTCGATTTCGATTTTTTTTTTCTTTCTAGGCTAAATCAGAGTTGAATGCAAGTATTTTTCTGCGACTCCGGAGAAAGGCATCATGTTTTAGAGCTCTGTAAGAGAGGGGGAATCGCAATTTGTGCACGGGTGCCCAGAGAGGGGTTTGGTGACGCAAGATGCGTCATACAATTTAGTTTTTTTTTGGGGGGGGGTGAATTTGAGAAAAAGTACTTTTTTTGGGGGGGGGGAGATTTTTAATTTTTTAATATTTCAAAATTTAATTCCAGAAATGTTCCTATGTTTTCTTTCTTTAAATTCTAGATAAGGGCAATATTAGCTCATTCTGCTATTCTCATTTCGCTATCTCTTGAATGTGCAGTAGATTATAGGTAGAATATAATTTACAATTTGTATTATGTTTGGGGGGGGGGGGAAATGCTAAAGTATGAAGGTTTTTTTTGCGGCGGGGGGGGATTTGCGTCATTAGGTTTGGAGGGGGATGGTCACCACTGGGGAATCGCAATTTGTGCATTAAAAAGCATAAAATCTCATAACTTCTGGGGGGTGGGATAATCCCCTGCGGGCCACCCCATTAATTCGACACTAGGTTAAATCGTTATATTTATTTTTAGATGTCCAGTTATTTGAAGTATTAGTTTATTATGTTTTATTTTTTACGTTTGTCTCTTCTAATCCCCCCTTTCACGTCAGTTTTAACTTACAGGGCCGTTCGAAATATGCATAGTTTTAAAAATGTCCAATTCTCGGTCTATTTTATTTTAGATCCACATTTTAAATCCTTGACAAAAGATAAATAAAAAGTCGCCCTTCCGCCCGTTTGGGGTTTATCTGCGCCCCGCCGGAGGGCATATTTTGTTGTTTCTTCAAAAGAAACAAAAAAAAATTTGAGGGGGGTGGGCTTGCACCCTCCCCCAATATACACCTTAAAATTTCGCTCATTTAATTTTCTACCATTTTTAACTTAAAAGTTTAAGCTACATGGCACCCCCAGAGCTGTGGATTCTCTCCCCCCCCCCTGTCGATCACTCACCTAATTTTGCTTATTTCTTCACTTCATTTCAATCTTTAAAAGGCTATAACTTTGCTTCTATAGGAATTACAGTGATGAGAAAAATTCTAGTATAGCTAACCATTTCTCGCCGTTCTTTTTGCTTTTCCATTTTCCCGGTTTTCCCTATAGGACCTTTTTTTTGGGGGGGGGGGGGCAGAGGGGTTTTTTGTTGATACAATATGTCCATTGAAAGCTTATGCTTCATACATTACAAATCTAGCAAAATAAATTTTCTCCCATCATTTCAGGTCACATTACGGACCCATAATGTATTAAAATTTTAATTTTTCAAACTTCTTCTTCTTCAAAAAAAAAAAAAAAACATTGATACATATCAGCGAAACTGGGGTACGAACCCGCAATCGTTTGATTGCACACATAATCCCTAAGCTTTTTGGCCACCGAGTACTCAGCAGCGCTATTATTTCTTTAGATTGTCATCTTTAAATTCGTAATATCTTTTGAATGGAATGTCCGATTTGAATAATTCAAAAAGTAATCTGCAGATATTGTAACAGGCATTAAAACAAAATGATTTATTTGGATAAGGATTGAGGTATCGATAGTATGGTCTAAATTTGGTTGGTGTATTTATCGCGTTTTAAAATGTAGGAAAGTAGTTATAGTGAGTTAACTACAATAGCTGGACATATGGTATCGCGTTTTTTTTTTTTTTTTTTTTTTTTTTTTAGACACTAATATTTTTTTTAATATTATAGAACCTTTTTTTATTCATTTAAAAGTATTTCCTGGCGATTCAAAATTATACATCCTAACGATTCAAAAATGCACACGTAATTGTTCAAGGTTTCACTTCTATCGGCACTGTCAGAGTGCCACTATTTTTTTTTTTCATGTTCGTCCGTTCTACTCCCCCCCCCCTTCCTCACCAATGTTAACTTACAGGTTCGTTCAAATTATGACTGCGATTTAAAAAAAGTCTAATCCTCGTTCTATTTTGTTATAAATCTATATTTTGAAACCTCAACAAAAGATACATTTGGGCCGGGGTCGCCCTTCTGTCCGTTTGGGATTCACCTTGCCCCCCTGGGTGGGGGGCATATTTTTTGTTTCTTCCACACCATCTCATGTAACATATCTTTATAAAGCTTTTATCTCCTCGTTTTTTTCTGTTACTACCCCTCTCTCCACCTAGTTACATGCTCTTGGCACTTTTTATAGTTTCAAAGAGTGCATGTTCCCCGCGGGCCACCCCAAGAATTCAACACTAAGTTAAACACTATATTTTTGTTTAGAAGCTCAGTTATTTGGGTTATTAGTTAATTATTTTTTTTTTCAAGTTCGTTCGTTCTAATCCCTCGCCCCCCTCCCCTTCCTCGCTAATCTTTACTAAATGGGCCGTTCAAAGTATGCATGCAATTTTTAAAATGTACAATTCTCGTTCTGTTTTATTGTAAATGCTAATTTTGAAAATTCGACAAAAGATACATTTGGGCTATGGTCGCCTTTCCGTCAAGAGTGGGGGTTACCTGACCCCTTGGGAATGGGGCATATTTTATGTTCTTCCAAACTATCTCGTGTAACATTTGGTTGGCATTAGAAAAAAAAAGTTTTTTTTTTTTTTTTTTTTTTTTTTTTTTTTGTCTATTTTCTTTGTTCCCCATCCTAGTTACACGCTCTTGGCACTCTTTATGCTCGGTTTAATGCCAAGTTACTCAGTGTTGTTATTAGTTGAGTTATGTCTCTTAAATTTGTCAAAGTTTTTGCGTAACTGAAAACCATAAGTGACAATCATTTAAATTTTGGGCTAAAATTCTTTTAAAATTCTTATTATCCGACTCTAAAATCTGCAATAGCTTAATTCTATGCCTCCCTAAATGGGGATGGGGGGGTGGGAGGCGGTAATTACGGTCCTGCTGATTGTCTAAGTTTTGGAATTAGTAATTTGGATCTTCTCTGTGTGAACCTAAATATCGAAATATCGATTCTAGTATCGATTCTAGAACTGAGAAATCGATTCTTATTATGATCGATGTTGTTTTATACGATATCGATTTTAATCGATTCTCAAAATTTCCAGAATCGCCCATCACTAGGGTATGGGAAAAAGTTGAAAAATTTCTTTCACATGCGGCAGAAGAGGGTGGAATACTAAATAATCGTAAAGCGAGTGAACATAAATCCTGACCCTTAAAAAAACCTTCATTGCGGATATTGCTCCATCCATCTGTTAATATTGACACAAAGTCAGCATTTTTAATTTCGTCATTTACAAACTTTGTTGCATTTTCATATTCTTTATCTAGAAATAGACGTCTATTGCTCAGATCATGCTTTGAAGGGATTTTGTATGCTGGTCGAATCAGCTTAAAAAACTGTTGCCAATAACTGTTATCAGGTAATGACAATGGCAAATTTTCAGAAAAAACTGCTTTAGCAAAAGCAGAGTCAATATTTTCAGATTCCACTTTCGAGACGGAATCAAAAAATGCTCGTAAAACAGGTTTGCTTGAATGAGGTTCCGAAGGACTTGAGGTGGCGACAGGAAGATTATCTGAAATTGGAACAGCACTACTTGCAGTTGTAGATTCTGAATGGCCTTGACTTAGCAGTACACTTTCAGGATCAATCAGCATTTCTTGAGACCCCACGATGATGGGAGGTTCCTCACCATCTTCACCATTAGAATATATGGGCATTGATACAACTACGGGTTTTTTTTGCATGACCTGAAATAAAAATAATGTAATTAGTTATGATTAAAATAGTCACATTAATTTAATAAAAATTGTTAATCTTAAGTGATATATCTTAAGCAGAGTCACATTGAGAGAGAGAGAGTACTATATCTGGAAATTTTATGCACATGTTTTATTATTACTAGAACGTTTAAGCAAAGGTTGTATTAGTGTTGAATTTGTGTTTTGTGTACTTCGCGGCTCTTTTTAAATATTTTATTTGTCTTTTGATCCTTACTATACTTTTTGACTCATATCCTTTCGATTTATTCCTTTATCAGACGCAGGAGAAAAAAAATGAAATATGTCCATTGATTGTGCGATATAAATCGTAAATTTTGCTTAATTTATCAATAGGTCATGTGAAGAAAATTGAGAAATTTGCAATCAATCAAGGAAAAAAAATGGCAACAGGGAAAAAAACTCGCAAAATTCATCCATCGATAAAATGAAAAAACAGTGAGTTTTGCAAGTAAATTGTAGAGCAAAAACCGAGAAATTCATCAATTGTTCACAGAAAACTATAGCAAAATTCGTCAACAGGGCCCTTTAAAAATAGAGAAATTGAGCAATCGTTTGTGGTAAAACAGAGAAATTCGTTGATTGATCGCAAGTAAAAAACACGAAATCCATATATTGACTGGGAGATTTACGAATATTAAAGTGAATTTCGCAGAAGAAAATTGTAAAATTAATTTTTAAAAATTGCAAAATTTGTTAATCGGTCATGGAAAAAATTCGTGAAACTTGTCAGTCAGTAATAGGAAAAAAAAATCGCAATAATTTTCATTTGATTGCAGAAAAAATACAAAATCCATTGATAGGTCGTGGAAAAAAAAAACCTCATGATTTTTTCTAACAAGTCTAAAAAAAGCAGCAAATTTCACCAAACAGTAGAAAGAAAAGATTGTCAAATTCTTCAATTGGTCACTAAAAATTCGCTTAATTCATCAGAAATCGCAAAAGTTTGTAAGTCGATCGTGAGAAAAATCTTTGAAATGTTGTGAAATTATCCGATTCGCGAGAAAATAACAAAATCTGTCAGTCAATAGTCGAGAAAAAAATGTTAATCTTTGATCTTGTCTGAATCCGATTCTTAATCATTCCACTAAACTTGTCAAATGGACGTTGGTTTAATGCCTAACCAGTTATACAGAATATATCCAACCCCAACCATTCTGGATAAATGATTCTATATTGTACATACATTGAAGATGAGTTCACACACTTTTTTTCAGAGCTTGAGCCTGATGATTTGGAATCAAAGTTCACCCACGCTTAAAAAGTTTGTGTCATTAAAGCTCGATTTCAAAAAATATGCTGCAAAAATCATTTATAACATCTTTAATTGATTAAGGATTAATTTCTCATTTGAACATTTCTTCTTACATAGAAATAAAACATTAATCCAAAATACGCACTCATGATCTTAAAAATATCTTTAAAATAGCAAATTTGTAACTAATACGATATCAAACGACTAGCAGAGATCTGAAAAAGTCACAATTATTATTCATTTAAAATATCACTGTACAATGATGGTAGAACGATAAAAGTTCTGTTTTCTTGTACTTGTTGAAAATAAAAAGAAAGCGGGGATAAAAAAGGATTATCAATCCCACAGCTTTGGAATTAGAATATATCTCATCAATTAGAGATGCACCGGATGTGGATTTTTGCCGGATACCGAATAACGGATATCCGGCACAAAATTTTACCGAATATCCGGTATCCGGCCGAATAATTTCTCATTTTTAATTTTAATAATATTTCAATTTTATGCTTGTTTAAAGAAAAAAAAATTATTGAAATTTTATATTATGCAAGTATTAATAGATTTCAATTCACTTATTAAGTCAAAGTTACTTAAAAACATAGTAATAATTAAATATTGAAATGTAATAATATTTTGCCTTTTCAATATTACTTATAAAACTTCTAACTTTACATGCATATTTTTTTCTACCCTTTCTTTAGTCTCTATCATCAGATTTAGGTAGTGTCTTGATGTTTTTATAGATGCATTGTATCGATTAACTAACAGAAAAAAATATTTTTACCCTGTTGACACATAATTAACAAAAATGGGATAGTTATGTATGTTACTCCTCTTGACTCTGAGTGAGCATTACAGTTTTCCTATTAAGCTCTTTTTGCATCGTAGAGCAAGTTTCAGAATGAACTTTATTTAAAATATCACTTGCAATTTTAACATGAGCGGGTGACTTATATAACAAGGCATAGTTCAATTGTTTTGGAAATTTTTACTAAAATATGTTTTATTTAAAAATGCAATTTGTATATTTAATTATTTTTTTTCTTTTGTTTTTACCACATTTTTTTCTATTGTTGACTGCTTAACTTGTGCAATTGATGTTCCAACAAAAATTGAATGGTTTCTTTATTATCAGCACCATTTTGTTCTTGATTTTCTAAAGAAACACACTTTGAATCTGGAGTATGAATATTCATAAATAAACTCTTTAGTTTGTTGGAAACTTTATTTTCTACATAGTTTTTAATCCTCAATACTTTAGCACTTATAAGATGGCCCCATTGTACACATTTCAGACTCGGATTTTTGACGTATTAACAGCAACTTCATAAAACTTTTAGATTAGATATTTATACCTTTCTCTTTTGTTGATATTAATAATTCAAATTAATAATAAAGTTATTA
Source organism: Maratus speculifer (assembly GCA_964019185.1). NCBI lineage: Eukaryota > Metazoa > Arthropoda > Arachnida > Araneae > Salticidae > Maratus > Maratus speculifer. Next base: position 324,334,043 of record OZ025296.1, read on the forward strand.
ACAAAACACTTGAGAAGAACTATAAAAGTCTACTACTTCATTACAAAAAAAAAAAAAAAAAAAAAAAAAATGAAAGCAAAACAAAGTTGAAATTGTAGTTGATATTCTAGTTTTGGTTTTACAATTACAGTTATGACAGAATTATTGAACACTGAGTTAAATTTTGACTGGTGAAAATTACAATAAAACTTTTGAGAGGTGTAAAATTACTTCATTACTGAAATTTAAGAACAATTTTTAAGAGAAATAAAAAATGTGAAGTTGAACTACATATTCTAGTTTTGTTTTTACAATTGCTGTTATAGGTTATGACAAAATATTGTCATACTTTAAATATATCTTCATTTACATATAAACATTATAATTTCATAATTGTGAAAATATACAAGTATTTATTTTTGTTAACATTGCTTTTTAATAAGATAAGGTATGCAAGGAGCAAATTAGTTTTACATTTGTTTTTAAATATAAAAAACAGATGTTAAAAAATGTTTTACTATCCGGCAACCGGATATTAAAATATTCGGCCGGAACGAATATCCGGTTCGAGTGCCGAATAAGCAGTATATCCGGCAGGAGCCGGATATCCGGTGCCGGAAACCCAATCCTCCCTTATGATAAATATTAATTTTAATTATGTTTAGCAATCATATATGAATATTTTAGTAAAATATCAATAGAAATGAAGGATATTCTGTATAACTTTCTATCTTGACTTACAGAATATTAACTTGATATGTTCAATATAAAGTACAAATTTTTAATTTTCTTTTTTTTCTAAAATAAAAAATAAACAATTTAAAAGTGCATTAAAGTGGTTGCTATATCAGCTAAAATATATACGAATTGTTTTAACTAACAGAATAATTCTGCTAATAGTAATTTAGATTCAATAAGTCATTTTATATTATTTATTAGAATCAGAATCTAGGTATCCGAAGTTTTGCCAAAAATACACCAAACTGTTAAAATTTTTAAACATACAAATAAAAATATCCATTTTAATTAATGTTTAATCTTATTTCCATTTAAATTTTGAAAAAAAAAAAAAATAATTATAACAATAAAAGTACTTAAAAAAATCGGAATCCAAATCCAAAGTTCGGTCGAATAATCCGTATTCAGCTAAATCACTTAGTTACATCCCTGGATTTTATACTTTATAATAAAAATTGTTAATAATCAAGCTAAAACTATTACTTACTTTAATTTAAGGAATCTGTGTAGAATAAAAGAGGGAAATGATGTCTTGTGCTTGTCATTTCAATACAAAATTGGACGGAATATGCAAGCAGAAGCAGAGAAAACGTATTCTGTAACTTCCTCGGTATCATCGTTTGGCTAGCTCAGAAGAGTTGAGTTGTTCTTGCAATTACAGTTCAGAATAAAATAATTGAAATCATTACAAAAATATTAAATAATAAATTAAATATTTCAGTGTTTAAAACGTTTTAAAAATTCCCGGAAATTTTCAAAATTTCCCTCCCAAAAAACCCGGTTTATTCCCGGGAATAAACCCGGTTTTTTCCAGCCTTTGCAACTCTAGATACGGAAAATAAGAAGGGTGTGTGTCATAGATAAGAAGTGGACCTGCGAACAGGCCCGGACTGGCTCCGTTGGGGGCCCTCGGCTAGAGACTGAAAAGGGGCCCCTTACTGAGAAAGTTATTGTGAATAGAATGGTAGACTATATAACATTTGAAAATTAGGCTTAAATGCTTAAAAACCGTTTTTTGGTGTAGTCTACTTACATTCAAAATAAATATTAATATTATTTTATATATGGTACCTAACCTAGTTCCTAGCTAGAAAAAAAAAATATACTAATTAATTACAACTGGTTTTTTTACTTAAAAAGAAAGGGGTATATATTTTTAGATTTAAGCATCAGAATTACTTCGTTGAAGCCATACCTTAAATGCTACTGTAATGCTTAAGAGTGCATTAAAAATGGACACAATAATAATAAAAAACCAAGCATACTGAAAAAAGCAATACTATCTTTAATTTTGATTTTATGGGTACATTATTTAAAATAGATTTTATAAAATTTACAGCAGTTAAGAAATGTTATGTTATTATAAATGGCTGTTGAGTAACCTAACAGCTTTTTGGTCAGTTCTTCACTGGTTCTGGCTACTTCTTCTATAATGACATCTTTATCTAAATTATAAAATAAATCTCTTTCTACATTCGTGAAAAGAAGATTAGACATAAGATCTTGGCTTAAACTAGATCTAAGTCGATTCTTAACAATTTTAAGTTTAGAAAACACCCTTTCACAGGTGACTTGTGTACAAGGTATGGTTAATACAAATTTGTAAGCTACATACAGGTTGGTATACATTCCAGATTGTGAGAGTTAAAAAACAACAGAAAAGCGCAAACAACGAAGACATTTTTTCTTGTCAAAGCAATAACCATACAGATTTTCCTCGTCTTCAAATTCAGATTCTACATCGTCACACTCGCAAATTTCTTCAGCTCCATTCAGATTGACTTGTTTTTTTTTTTCAATGTCAATTTTTTCAGCCACTGTAAAATTTTCATATTGATCGGCAAACTCTTTCAGCTCTATCAATAACTGACTTCTTTGAACTTTACAAAGTCTAAAAATGGTAGAAAGAAAATCAGGAGGAAATTTATCAAGCATTACGATTTCCTTAAATTTCTTTGAATCTAACCAGGAACAATCTTCTAAAATATTTTCATTTGGACTAAATCTTTCTTCAATACTCGTTCTTGCACAATCTAAAATATTGAAAAAGACCAATTTATAGTTTTGTGCAGTTGAGATTCCAGGAGCTTCGTCTATTAATTTTTCCCCAGGCATTAACTTTTTCTTTTAAATTCTTTTTTCCTTGAAATCTAATTCTACTTCTACATCAATATTGTTATCTTCTAATTTTCTATTAATTGTACTTGCATAATATTTTGTTTTTGTATACAGAGTCTGAAAGTGTGTATCACTCCTTTTGTCCTTTACTTGTATAAGCAACTTATCTACCAATTTCCAGGCTGTAGAATAGTCAATGGTTTTACTTTGCAAATATTTAGAAATAGGAAATGTAACACGAAATAAATCTAATAAAACTATAGAAATAAATGTGGGTCGGAGTCTAGGGAAATTCATTCAAGCAGAGTCTTTTGGGAAGACGAACACATTTAATAAAAAAAAAAAAAACGCACACACAGTTTAAAAAGATACAATAATTACAAGATTGCATGATCATGACTTCTCTATGTCGTTCAGAATAGAAAACTATTTAAAAGAACAAAAGGGTTGCATCCTCACGCAACGCAGCTCTCTCCTCAGAGCCGAAAAACCAACTACCCGCTTTTTCACCTGCCACGTCCCATGACGCTCTCCTCTCTTTGGCCGTTGCCAGATACATAAGAGTGTAAATTGAAACAATGAAAATAAATTACAGTTACAGGCAAATTACACACAACAGAAAGAAAATGAATAACAACAACAAAGTGACGAATGACATTTCCCACATAAATAGGTTTTCAAATTTGGACCATTGATCGATCAAATTTCTTGCCATGAATTTAGATTTACAATCAAAACTTCCATTTGATATTTCTTTTAAAACGGTAATAAAATTAAATAGTTTCTCTGTGTTTACACTTTCCTCACTTCGTAAAAATTCCTCATCGATAATAGAAAAAGGAGCTTTATGTTTCCTCCACCACCTCGTGAATCCTATTTTTTGCAACCTGTAGAGTTTTTCATGTGCGTTATGTTTTTTGTTTGTTTCCTTCTCCCATGCGGCCATTCTTTTGTAAGAAGAGCTGGGGAAAACAGCAGATTCTTCAACCAATCCAAAAAAGTTTTCGGTTTGGAGCAACGTTGTTGTCGAGTCCGCTACAACCAAATTTAGGCCCCATACAGTGAGTGTAAATAAGGTCTTCATTTTTCTTTTTGAATTGAAGCTTGAAGACCGTTATGAGAACCTTTCATGTTGTTTGCGCCGTCAAAAGAACACGCAATAATATTTGATGTTGCGATTCCATACTTCGCTAATTCTGATTGTTGAGATTGATGAGTTCGTGCAAAGACAACCCACATGAATCATCGACTACTGTTATTTCTAAAAGTCTTTCATATACTTTTTCTTGAACGATATAGCGGAAACTTTGACCCATGAGCGGGGGGGGGGGGGGGGGGGGCAAATTTAAACTTTTTCCCTAGGTGCAATTTTCTCTTTGCATGCCCCTGTCCGGTGCTCTGTAATTATGAGCTCCAATGAATTCCGACCAATATTTAAATATTTACTAAAAATAGAAAAGTATCGGAGTTGAGCACCGCCGGGCTCCAAAACAAAAAAGCCTTGTAGAGAACTAAAAGGTTGAAACTTAATTTTTTTTTTTTTTTATTAATGTGAAAAAATAAAAAAAATATAGCATACAATTTTTGAAAGAAGTCTAATCACAAAATCCAAATTTGTGCTTCTAGTAGCAAAAGTAGATACATCTTGTTACCAAATTTTGTAATTCCACTCCACATGGAGCGATCTCAGAACATTGTCGATATACACTCACACACAAATTGCTTTCCTTATTATTATTGTAAATTTGAATGTAACTCATCTCTCGAATTATTTTTTTCTAATGACCTTTCTAAAATTTTAAATTTTATGCAGTTCTAAAATTGACTTTGATTAAAAATAGCCGCCAGGCATATTTAAAGCGAGGCATTCATGACTTGATTAGAATTTTATTATAATTATTTTAGGGGTCGTCCATAAATGATGTCACACTTTTTTTCAATATTTTTGACCCCCCCCCCACCCCTTTATCACAAAGTATCACACTTAACCATACCTCTCCACCCCTCCACTTTGTCGTGTGTCACGTAATATTACATGTACATATACTTGAAGTTGAAAAACAAAGCATTATGTTATAGATCATATTTTAAATTTTATTTTAAAACTTAAATTGTGTAGGGAAAGATGGGGATACTTGAGCCATTTTTTGAATTTTAATTTTTTAAAATTTTTTATAATTTCTTAGAATAAAATAAAATATGGAAAATGAAAATTTGATATTTTTTCTTCAACCGAAAACCACTTTCAATTAATTTTGAACTATTTTTCTATGTCAAAAAGTTTTTTACTTTTTGTTTTACATCATGGCTCAAGTATCCCCATGAGGGGGATACTTGAGCCATAGTGAATGGATACTTGAGCCAGTACGGAAAAATACCTACGAAAGTAATTTTTCTCGCTTTATGTTTGCAGAAACATTTTACAGAATGATAAATTATGATACATAAAGTCTTTCAAAACCAACTGAGAAAACAAAGCTAGTAATATGATCATTTTTTGTCGTTAGGACTGATGTTCGAAGGATCATTTCAACTTGAGTTATGTCGATGGTAGAAACATCCTCAGTTCAGAGCCATTTAAATTTGGAATCTGCAATTCTTCGGGCAAATTTCATTTTCAAAATATTAATCACTTGTCCAACAAATATTTTTACAGTTTTCTTTTCGGCATATTTTATTAGTAACCAATCATCAATAGAAGGTTTTCTTTTCAAATCATCATCATCATTAACAGAATTTTTCTCTAATGATATTATCTAACCCATGCTTTTAATTGAGTAGCTTTCGGAATCTAAGCCAGATGTATCATTCTACGATTTCAAACGCTTTTTTCATTTTACAGGAAAAGATTTTGTCTTTCCCTTTGGCTCCATGCAGGTAAGTTTCATCTGTGATTTTTGTTTCTTTTCTTGTTTTTTTGTGCGGTCTTTTTACCAATTCTTCTCCAATTTTCTTAGTTAAAATAAGTTACAGCAACAGAGGTTATAATTTCAATATAAAATATTAATCTTAATATATTATTTTAAAAAATAAATATTTTAATAAGTTGGGCCTAACAAATTATAGTATTAGCGATTATAACATGTAAAACAGTTTTAAAAAGTTATTTTAATTTAATAAAAGCTAAATTGAAAACTATGTTTACTTTTATCTACACAGGCTATTTTGTTAGTCAAAATGAAAAATAAAATGGATTTTTGCATTAAAAAATGTACATTTTTAAAAATGTTATGTTGTTATTTTTTTTAAGAAAAAAAATTAATAATTCTTCTCCCTTTAATCCAGAAAATAATCTATTAGTGAATATAAAGATATAATTTTATTTTTTGTTTGTTTCACTCATTCTAATTTCATATTGGGGATGATTAGCACATGGCTCAAGTATCCCCAATCTCACTGGCTCAAGTATCCCCACTACCACTATTTTTGTTTATCAGAGTTTTACTAAATAAATCATGCAGCTATTAGAACTACTTTAGATTCAAAATACAATTGAAACTATACTTATTAAATTTATGTATATAGTTGCAACTTTCAACAAAACTTTGAATACAAAAAGATAAAAAAAAAACCATGCACCTAAATATTTTCTTCAGATAGAGAAAAATAATTTTTAATCACCATACTTTAAAAATGGTACCAAAGTGTGTGATTTCTTTTTTACATGTTCAGAACTATAAATATGTATACAATATTGTCAATTTTAGAAAGATAAATTAACAAACTGTAGAGATAATAGGGGTGGCTCAAGTATCTCCTATGCTCAAGTATCCCCACTCGCCCCTATTAATGATATTTGTGACTATAAACAATAAAAATGATTCATGTACTTATTTTGTATAAAATAAGATTACTAGACAATAATAATAAAATATTAATATGAAAAAGCAACTGAAAACAATAGTATTTTAGAATATGAAATGGAATTTTAATAAGTATTTGACTTAAAATTTTATCTTTACTTTATGAACACAAAATACTTTATTTTCAAATTTACTTCAAATTTTAACTTACTTATTTTTAATATTTTTACTTTAACTAAAATGTGCGATTTCACATTTCTTCTTATCCCCTTGTCACAAACTGTCACAATTTCATGACTCCCCTCCCCCCTCCAAGAGTGATATCATTTATGGACGGCCCCTTAAGTACAGAATCAAAGCATAGCCAAGAAACAGACGAGCTTGGCGACTCAAAATACCGAGTATATGCATAGCTGCTAACTTTTACGCATTTTTGCTACCACCAAAATTGTACAGAGATTTTCCATTTGTTTAATCATAAGATTTCGACGATTGAATAAGACAATATTTAGTATAAAATGTTTGTGGCACGAAAAATGCGTAAAAGTTGGCAGGTATGGTACATGGAATGTAATTGTGAGCTAATAAAGTTATTCGATTTACCTTACATGTATTTAATGCATCAATATGCTCCCTTGACTTTGCGACTGAAAAGTGGATTTAGTTAAACAAGGACTGAAACTTTTAGAATTTTTTTCAACGGCTAAAATTTTTCTCTTCTTTTCTTTTCTTTTGGCGGCACCGCTTTTGTACACACGCTTCATATTGAAACAAATATAACAACGTGCTAACTGCAATCAAAGAATCAAATCAATACATTCCGATTTATTTTCTTTGTTAGAACAATAGTACGAGACTGCACGCTCTCAATAATTTGTACACAAAAACCGCAAACCTTCCTAGGAAGGCTGTCACTATGCATGATCTTTCTGAATTTCGTTTTGAATTTCTATTGGTTACATTTTGTCGAAGTTTTAAAACTAAAGCAACCCTAGATACATTGTTATTTTTCGTCTAAATCACGTGCTTTAAGTTTTATAATATTCATATCGTTGCTTTAGCTTGTGTAAGATTTTATTAATTATTCTCAATTTTATATTAGATCGAATTTTCACTTCTCGGAAAGTATTTCATAATAAGAAAATGGATATATTTATTTCGTGTACCGTGCTGATATTAGAATCTATGATATTAGAATATCTCAAAGCTAGAGAGCAGTGTTGAATTCAGGGGGTGTACCGGGGGGGACACATTTCCCCCCGGGAAAATTTAGGATTATGTGTTTTCAATGGTGAAAAAGTGTAATTTCCCTCCGGAACTCTATTGTATCAACCGGACCACAGAAATCCCTCCCGGAGAAAAATATCTGAATTCAACATATTTTATAATTCACTATTTTTATACATTCATCATACCATCAAAAAAGTTACAAATACCACATTTTTCATTAAATTTAGTTACCTTAAAACCCAGTTTAACCCTTCGGGACAGACGAAATTTACACAAATTTTATTCGGTTGGCACCACTTCTTTAAAAGAGGTTATCTTTACTTAAAGAATCACGAAAATGCTCTAATTAAAGAAAACAAACATTACTTTTCTTTTTTTCTGGGGAAAAAAAAAACAATGTCTATATGCTCTTTTTGAGGGTGCATACGTACATCCATGGTACCGAACAGGTTAACACAAAAACAGTTTTCATTTTATTCTCATTTACAGGATAAATGCATTTTTTAGAAACTAGATTCCTTTGAAATAACAAAGAGCATATAAGAATTATTAGTACTTTGAAACTTTTTTGAAAATTTTCAGCTGTATTATCAATTCTGGTTAGTGATCAGCTTAACGCAATAAATAACCGTAGGGAGCCTTTGATCTTTTGAGCCGCTTGTCTGTGAATCGCTTAGGACAGCATAGAGATCCATGGGCCAGCCATCAACCCTCTTCCGTCTGGCTAACGACAAATTACGGCATCACTAAGTAGGCTATCATAAACAAAAATCAATAGGGCAACCGCTTAAAATTTATTGTAAACTTGGCTAAAAAAAAAAGATTATTGGGAAATAGTCAAATTATTATGAAGTAATTTTGTATAAAGTAATACATCCACTATTTTTGAGGCCCCTCCGGGGCCCCCTTAGGCTGGGGGCCCTCGGCGATCGCCGACCTGCCGACCTGGCCAGTCCGGGCCTGCCTGCGAATGTTTTGGTGCAGGTAAAAAGAATTTAAAATATTATCCGGCAATTGGGATACGTGTGTGCTAAGGGCACGGTGTTTATAAGTTAGTGAAAGAAGATTAGATAGAAGTTCTTGAAAGAGATGTTTAATCCGAAGATACGTATATATTTAATTGTGTGTAATTTCTTCATGTCCTGTGTTTGTGACGTCTTTGTATTTTACATGTCCTAATTAAACTTTTGTTTGCATCAAAGCTTCATTTCTTGGATTATTTCGCCATACACAAGTGTTCCGCGGTACATTGTGAAGAAACAGAGGAAACAGCAATAGCGTGTATGACGGGTCTAACTATCGATTTTCATTTTTTTTTAATATAAACTAAAAACCTCTTTGATAGTGAATACTTTGACACCTCGTTTTTATCTATACGACAATTATATTGTGAGTGATTATAAATTTTATTATTGGATTCAGAGCAATAACCCATGCAAATGAAAAGATTAAAAGGATTTTTGTCCCTGTTCATATTTTTATACTTTGCTTGTTCGATGATTACTAAAGCTTTTTTTTTTTTTTTGCTAATTTTGATAGAAGTTTTTTTTTACTTGTTTTTCATGGTATATTTATTTTTTTGTGCATGGATTTAACTTTCAAGTTTATATTTATTTTTAAAAATATATTTAAGTTCAGAGTTGGTTGAATTTCCTTCCTTTTCAAATATATACGAAAAAAAAAATCATATTAAATATAAAATCCCATACATCTAAAAATCCATGCACTGTTTTATAAAGTGTATTTTAATGGATGTGGAAAAAAATTGAAGCAAAAATATTCATAGTTATAAAAGTAGTAGGGATTTTAGAAAAGCATGGTGTGCATGGCAAAAGTATCCTGTCCAAAGATTAAATTTTTTTCATTTAAATGTTAGTAAAAAAGGCTGTTTTACAAGATTTTTTAAAAATTTGTTATTTAACGTTTAGTATTATATATTATGCCACCACATATTATTGGCGATTCAAGCGCTCGAATACGCCGTCTGGTGGAGAAAAGATGTAACTTCTCGTCTCAGGATAATCCCATTGCGTTACACATATTTTTAAATCGTTCAGAATAATTATTATTTTGCACAATTTCAGATTTACTCTGACATTTGCCTTCTGTCTTATATTTCAAAGTAAAAGTTATCCGAATTTGAGTATTTAAAACTTTCAAATTCATTTAAAATAAAGAAATATTTCAATGGCACTTTAACGTTAGTTAAAGGGGAATTAAAGGGACAGCTTTCCTGAATTGAAGGCAGCAAGCAGCGCGTCTATAGGCCGTTTTAATTCCCAATTACAGTATTGTTCAAAATTGAAAAGATGGTCTCAGAGGTACTGTGTCCCCTTAACGATTTAAGGAAAGAGTTATCCAAGAATAAAGAGGAATCGCTAGCAACTTGATCCTCCACTATGACAATATGAAGATTTACGCAGCTTTGTTTGTCGAGAAAATTTCGCTCAAAAAATATCTTTATACTTCCCTAACCGCCGTACTCCTGGGGGGCAACTTGTGACTTCTTTCTTATTCAAAAAATGAGAACTCTAAAGTACATCATTTGGCAGAAGGAGTCAACACAGCATCTAATAAAAGCGTTTGTGCAAGGTTTTGAACAGTGGACACAAAGCTGAACTTACTGTGACGATCTTACTTCCAAAAATATTAATTTATCGATGCATCCGATACATTCACGAGCGATTTGGCCATGAATGTATCGGTTGCGACGATTGAAAGGTTAAAGGTATTTCCAATTTGCTTTGCTCTGTTTTTTATTTATTTACTAGCAGTCATCGCCCCCTACGCTGGTCGGTTTTTCAAAGGAATCTTGAATCAAACGAAGTACATCTAAAAAGTTTTTAAAAAATTATATCTAATAAAACATTCATAATTGTTGTCTTATTCGTACATTATCCTGTTCAAAGTGCATGTTAACGACATGATAGACAAATAGCTCTAAAATGACTAAAGTACCTATGCTTAACTATTTTTTAATAGGTGAGTTACCTTGAATTTTCCCTTTCTAATTAAACCTGTTACTGAGGTGGGGCGAAATACCTCAAAGACGTTAGAGGTGTATAATTTGAAATAATGGTCAGAAAGCTTTTACAGAATATGACCGCTCCCCCCCCCCCCCCAGGAGTTTCAACTATCACGTCTCCGCGGTATGAAATCACCCTTTCCCTTTGAAATTTTCAAATATTATAACTAATATTTATCAGAGGGCTGCGTAAAAAAATCCGATGTGTAGTGATAAAACGATACAGTCTCAAAATATTTTGAAAACTGTGCCGGAGTGGAGAAGGGGGGGGGGGGATTTGGATGCGGGAAGGAAATTTTATTATATGAAAGAGCGATCCGAGGGCTTTCCGATGATATGTCACATGGCGGGTCCAAAAAAAAATTTAGAACTTTTGACCCCCAATTTAACCATCTCGGGGTCGGAAACTTTTAAATCGCCAAAACATTGTTTTTAAGTATTTTTTAATAGATTCATTTTCTCATTCATTTCATTTCACGCTTCAATTCAAAACGACTGCTGAGAAGCACCAAATGGTCTAACTTGTTCGAACCCCATCCCCCCACTTTTAACCCTAAGTAAAAGGTTTTAGGGGGGGGGGGGGAGTTTGTAAATTTCCTAAAATATGTGTTTGATTATTTTTTTAGAAGATTTATATTCTGGAATTTCACGCTTAAACCTGTAACGACTGCTGATTTATAGCAAAACATTCTATAATTTTCGATCCCCCATCTAATCCCCAGGAGGAACTTTAAAAAATCCCGTCATATACACGCTTACATCTTAAGAAGTATATTTTCCCTAATAATAATTCACCGGGGGGACATCCCCCCCGGAAAAATTGATATATTGTGTTTCCACTGGTCAAAAAGTGCAATTCCTCCCCCCCCCCCCCGGAACACTGCAATCTCTCCCCGGAGCCACAGAAGTCCCTCCCGCAGAAAAGAGTCTGAATGAATTCAACGCTGATTCTCATTCATAAATATAAGCAATGGTGACAAAACATTTGCCACAAGAGCTGTTACTCCCCCCCCCCCCCCGCCGAAAACCATACATATTCGGTACTAATTCACGGGTATTCTCTAAGATCGAATCGTTACGTAGAAATACCACTCGTTAGTGTTTCAATATGCAACCGAACAAAGTGAAACTAACTTCAAACGCTGCTTACGTTTGTGTAATACACGAATGCGGCCAGACAGTCGAATGCAATATACGATGCCAGAGCTGCCAAATCTCCGGCTTTTTGGATACCGGTATTTCAATGCAGAAAATAATATTTTATTTAACTGGAACATTTCGGCGATTTAAGATAACCAGATTTTCTTTAAAATAATAGTGGTGTGCAAAAAGCTGGAGACTTGGCAACTCTGTGATGCGAAATTGTATTCGGACTCTGACAATAGGCGCCAGGTTCAGTTGTTTCCGTATCAGTGTATGTGTATCATTCTGTTTGTATCAGTTATTCTCAAATCTCAAATGATTTGGATTTCGTAAGGGATTGTTAATGCATTTATTTATTTTATTATGACAAGAAAAAGAAATAAAAAGTAGATATACTTTTTGAAGCATCAAATTATAAAGCAAAGTGTCATTCATATTTATGCCAAGCGAAGAATTCAGTTAAAGGAGGTGCAACAACAAATTGGAAAAAAAAAAGAAAGAAAGAAAGAAATAGTGGTAAAGTATCTCAGAGCTTGCGTATTTGGCAAAAAAGTGTTTATCAGTGATGTATGTATATTAGTACCATCTGCATGATTTTTTTCAAAATCAGGTTCTTTAATATTTTAAAGACCCCCCCCCCCCAGGACTGAAGTTAAGAGGGCGAGCAGAGGGCGCATGTGCCCCGAGCACCAGAATGAAGGGGCGACGATTTTTTGTCGATTTTTCACGCGTTTATGATTAGCATCATACATTTAAAATCATCCTGACTGTTAAAGCATAGAAGAATCTAAGAATGATATGGCATAAGAAGCTTGTATAAAGCGAAATTATTTTCGATTCCATTTTCAAGATGTTAATGAATTAATATTTGACGAAGCCAATGATGTAGTTCAGAGTTACACAGTCACCGCAAAAAAAAATCTTGACATTTTCGATTTCAGATGTTTTGTTGAATATCTAGAAATATACATGAAGAATGACTCTGAAACTCCAGATGTGCAAACAACATAGTACAGGTGATATACTTTCGAGAAGATTTTTTTCCAAAATTCATTAGGAGATCGTCAACAAATTGAAAAAGAACGAATATCTTTTGAATAACCCTGTCAAAACTAATGTACGAAAAACGTTCAAACTGCAGATTATGATTAAATGGCTTATGGTAATAAACTGTGTTCATTTCTATACGGATAGCATGCATACTCGTAGAGAAATTAAGGTTTTTATAAAAACGGTCCCAGATTTTGCCAAGTTTTTTGCTTGTAATTTGCAGAGTTCTTAATAAAAAAACAATATTCTTTTCAAAAAATATGAAAAACAACATTGTACATAAAACCCTGTAATCAAAATAAAAAAATATTAATAATTGTATGAAAAATGAGCAGGTTTACTAAATAAATTTTCACTGTGCATGCGTCAACTCTATAAAACTTTCATTTGCATATTGTGTTAGCTAAATGTAGTATAGTGCAACTTTTGTTAAAGTTTCAAAATAATAGCTTGAAAATTCTGAAAATTATCGTCTAAAGAATAAGATCAAAATCCGATATTCCCAAAATGAAACAAAAAAATGAGGGGCTGTATCCATATTCCATTGATTAGTGTCTAGACCAGGGCATGAAATTTCAGCTTAAAAGGTACTCGCCAGACTAAAATTTTTACTCGCCACTATTTTACATTTATTCAGACAACGGTTTTTAAAGGATTTAATATCCGGTAGAAATCCAAAAGGAAGAACAGAACTTTAAGAAATTTCTAATCGTTTTTTAGCAAATCCTTAGCTTTAGAACTGTCATTGTCTTTTCAAGGGGCCACTTGTTCAAGATGACTTACAACAATGTTCCAAGATTGCAAGAGAGCGTTTACTGCACTTTCTTTGGTGGATAACCATCTAATAGAGTGAATATCATTCAGTTTAAGAATTCCTTCTCCTAGAATTTCTTCTTTCTTTTAACATATGAAGTCTTTTAGCAGAGCCATGGTAAAATTTAAAAATACTTCTAACAACTGAATCAAATGTTTTGAGATATTCAACTTCGCATGCATCCAAAATAGCTAACTGCAAGCAGTCTACAAGGCAGTGAGACAGTGAAAGCCTATCAATTTAGGACAAATAGCATTTTCACAAATAGCACATTTTCACAGCAAAACCTGATTTGTATCCATTCATATTTGGAGCACCATCAGTACCCAAGCCTACAATATAACATATTCATTCTGACCTATAATCTTATCTAGAAAATCAGTTAAAATGTAAAATAACTGGATGAAATAGGAAGGAAAGGGATGAAGACATTTTAAAAGACGAAACTTACTCGCCAACCTTAAATATTTACTCGCCAATGGCGAGCTGGCGAGTGGAAATTTCGCGCCCTGGTCTAGACAGTATTGCACGTACTACTAATATTTGGATACAATTCATCTTTTTGCGTCATTTTGAGAATATCGGATTTTGATCTTATTCTTTAGACAATAATTTTCAGGATTTTCAATCTTTGATTTTGAAACTTTAACAAAAGTTGCTCTATACATTTAGCTAACACAATGTGCAAATGAAATGTTTGTAGAAATGACACATGCGCAGTGAAAATTTATTTAGTAAACCTGCTCATTTTTCATACAATTATTAATATTTTTTAATTTTGGATACAGGATATTATGTACAATGTCGTTTCTCATATTTTCTGCAAATTATAAGCAAAAAACCTAGCAAAATTTCGGACCGTTTTTATAAAAACCTTAATTTCTCTACGAGTATACATGCTATCAGCATAAAAATGAACACAGTTTATTACCATAAGCCACTTAATCATAATCTGCAGTTTGAACGCTTTCACTACATTAGTTTTGACAGGGTTATTCAAAAGATATTCGTTCTTTTTCAATTTGTTGACGGTCCCATATTGGATTTTAAAAAAGATCTTCTCGAAAATACATACCTTGTACTATTTTGTTTATACATTTGGAGTTTCAGAGTCATTCCTCATGTGTATTTCAAGATATTTAACATAGCATCTGAAATCGAAAATGTCAAGAATTTTTTTGCGGTGACTGTATATTTTATGATTGCATACTTTCAATATTAAAATAAGTCGGTCATTAAAAATTTAATTTTTTTTTTCTTTTTTTTTTCTTTGTAAATATATTTTTCTTAAGAAAGGGGAGGGGGGAGAGCCAAAATTTATGTTTGCCCCAGGTACAAAAAAAAAGGTAGTTTCGGCCCTGAGACCCCTTCATTGAAACCCAAAATAGTGTGAAAAATAATATTTTTATACATAAATCAAAGAATTCAGAAATAATGTGATTGATGTAAACTTTGTTTGATAAGATGATAAAATCTAAAATAAAACACATTTCTTTTAAATGTTCTGAAAATTTTCGAGTAATTAAGTATTCACAGGTTTGTTTTTACAGCGCCGTGCGAAAGGGGGGTTGGCAAAGGGGGCGGACGCCCCGGGCGCGGAAGTTTAGGGGGTGCCAAATTTATACTACCAACGTCATTTTTGCCTTGTTACAAGAAAAAGTTGGGAGAGGGGTGCGCCAACTTTTAACTTTGCCCCTGGCGCCATTTTCTCTTCGCACGCTCCTAGATTTCAGTGCAATCTTTTTCCTATAAAAAATCTTTGTGCATGTATTTATGTTTTATATTAAAAAAAATATTTTTATGATAAAGACGAATTTTTAGGTTGTCTGTAAAAATGTTTCAATGATAAAGTTTATTTATTTATTTATTTATTGTTGCTTGTAAAAGTATCTTTATTGGTATGTTTTTAAATTTCATATTTGTAAAAAAAAAAAAAGTATTTTTAAATATAAATCAAAATTTTCAAAAATAATAATGTGGCTGAAGTACAAGGTTATTTGAAATGAATGATCGCATAAAAAATTAAAAAAAATTTTAAACGAACTGTTTTAAAATTATTATAGAAATTAAATTTACATAATTACTTTTGATGTAAAAGTATTCCTAGAAATTTAGAAATTAATTAACTAGAAATTTTACGTATAAATGGCAGCACATATCGGAATTATCTGAAGATTCGTACGGTATATAATTGAGAACTAAAACGGCCTATACAGGCGCTGCTCGCAGCTTTCGCTACAGGATAATTGTCCTTTTAATTTCTCTTTAACTAATGTTAAAGTTCCATTGAAACAATTCTTTATTATAAATGCTCTTCAATGTTTTAGATATTCAAATTCGTATAATTTTTACTTCGTCATATAAGACAGTACACAAATGTGACAGGAAATCTGAAATTGTGCAAAATAAAAATTATTCTGAACAAATTTGAAATGCATGAAAAGCAATGCGCTAACACGGCATTATCCTGATGCGAGAAGTTACATCTTTTCTCCACCAGATGGCATATTCAAGCACTTGAATCGCCAATTAGATTTGCTATTTAAAGTTCTGTAGTACATGCGATGATTGTTAATACCTGGTTTCTGAATAGTGCGAAAGTAACGAATAACGAATATTTTCTAACTAGTAGCGAATTTGAAATTAACGACATCATACAGGTATTAATTTTGTCGTTACTTTTTCAGCACTATGCCGCAGCAAATGCTGGGCCAAAATAATTGCTATCATTTGATTATACTGACTAATAATATTACATTACAATGTAGAAAAAATGGGTCAATGAAGAATTGTTTGTAAGTAAAATTAAAGGGGTTATTTTTATGTATGTTTAATTATATGAATTGAGACAATTTAAAGCAGGAGATGAGTTAAGACTAAATAAATCGTATCTAACCGTTATTTACTATGTGACGACTACCTTTTCACTAAGAATGTACTTTCTGGGCTCATCATGACTGAGTGATTAAGACACCATGCCGATAATCTTTCAAGAGCGTAGGTGGGTTGTGAATTGGACTCGCACTGGCTCCGTTGCACACTCTTTGTGGAGCTCCCGGCTGTAATTCTCTAGTGTTGTAAATTTCTTAGTGCTACCTCGTCCTTGTATATTGATGATCAGTGTTCTCGCTGTCGCTCGCCAATGCGCCAAATTGCGACTAAATTCTTCATTTGGCGAGTAAACAAGAGATTAGATTCGCCAAATTGCTAGTGCTCAATTTTTGCTTTTTCTTTTTTTCTTTTTCGGTTTTTCATACATATGCATATATTTAATATATAGATATTTTTTATATTTGTAGCGGATAGTTGAAATTAGATTAATAACAATCGCTGTCACAGTTATAAAGACTTGGGTTATTTTAGAACATATTGAAAAAAAAAATACATTAAAATATTAAAGGTTTTTGTGGGTTACACGGCGAATCTATTTTGCTAATACTTTTCTCATTTGGCGAATGTTTTTTATTTTTTAATTAGCCAAATTACTAACGTCGATCAAATGTCAGCGAGAACACTGTTGATGATGACTTATAAGCGGACACCAGATCTCTAGCACACAAATCAAAAGTATGTGTTCAATAAATAAAAAAAGATAGACAACATTGTACTTGATAAAAGGTGATTTGTTTTGAAAAAGTTGTTTAATATTTTTAGAAAATGAATATAAATATCTGTAAAACTTTTACATCTGAAATTATTGCTGTGAATGTATCAAAGAACAGCGAATTTATATTTAAAAGCTCATTACATAAAGAACAACAAAAAAAGGGTAACAACAAATTTTATTACTTGATCTTTCTACATCATTACATTAAAAAGCTTAACAAATTCAAGTAATCAATTATGTATTCAAGTAATCAGTAATGACACCAATTACTATAATAACAAATTTGTATGATTGAGTTGTAAGATTTTTCCCTCAAAAGTCACTTAATATTCTTTTGCTGACGATTTCACCGTTTTCCATCCTTCATTAATTTTCTTTTCTAGTTGTGCAATCCTGAATTAAAATTAGAAAATACAGTCAATAAATTAACCTTACATACAAAGTTTTATCAATAATTAGAAGACAGAAGTTATCTAAGAAAAAAGAAATTGATATGCTGTCGCTATCAAAAAACGTTATTCTTTATCATTCAAATAGATTAAATAAAACTGTTAGATATCGATAATTATGAAGTACAATGTACTATACTAGGGGGGCCCCGCCCCCCTGCTCGCTATGCTCGCCAACCCCCCGCGTAATCGCTTCGCGATTCCAAATTATTGGCTACCCCTGTTTGCTGCGCTCGCCATTACCCCATGGTATGAATAAGCAGTTGCAGACCTTTCAAATGATGTGTCACACGACTGGTGTTGTAAAGAAATTAAAAATGTTCCCCCCTAAGGGGCAGAGTGGGGGTGACACACAAGACATCCATAAAATGAATAAACAGTTGCAGACCTTTCAAATGATGTGTCACAAATTGGTGTTGTAAAGAAATTACAAAATGCGCCCCTCTGAGGGCAGAGGGGGGGGGGGGGTTACACACAAGATATCCATAATATGAATAAGCAGTTGCAGGCCTCTCAAATGATGTGTCACATAATTGGTGTTGTAAAGAAATTAAAAATGTGCCCCCCTGGGGGCAGAGTGGGAGATGACACACAACACATCCATAATATGAATAAGCAGTTGCAGACCTTTCAAATTATGCGTCACACAACTGATGTTGTAAAAAAATTAAAAATGTCACGCCCCCCTGGGGAGAGCAGAGTGTGGGGGTGACACACAAGACATCCATAATATGAATAAGCAGTTGCAGACCTTTCAAATCTTGTGTAACACGACTGGTGTTGTAAAGAAATTAAAAATGTGTCCCCCCTGGGGAACAGAATGGGGGATAACACACAAGACATCCATTATATGAATAGGCAGTTGCAAACCTCTCAAATGATGTATCAAACGACTGGTGTTGTAAAGAAATTAAAAATTTGGAGAAATATTACAGTTATCGCCAAGTTGGCGTCACTTTTGACAACTAATTTTGGTCGCCAAATTTGGCGATATATCGCCAAGTTGGCGACAAACTTGGCGATTGTTGGCGATGGTAACCTTTCCTCTCTTTATGGTAACCCATACGGCGATGCATGGACGGAGCCCTTTCCTGATTGGTCTATTTGACTCATGGAAGGAGTGGACAACCCGGATTCGTTAGTTCCGGAAATCTTCCACATCAGCATCATTCCAGGAGTCATTCCTTTTAAGGCTAGTTTTTTTTTACTATAGAAGGATATACCTATATTAATTAATAATCATTAGTACTGATTTACAATTTCCAGCTAATGAAAAATATTATGGAAAACAATGGCTTCGTGTTCGATATTCAAACTCATCATTGTATCAACATGTACATTTTTCTCTATTTTAAAACTCCCGCCGTCACCGCCGCTTATAATGAATTTTTCGTGACCGGAGGTTTTTCTTCGTTAATATTCGAGGGCTTTTGAACACAAAAATATAATTCGGTAATAATTCGAGAGCTATTGCACACAAAAATATGAAAATTGGTGGTATTATGCAAAAAGTTTGATAAATACGCTGGTGCAGACAATTTTTAAATCGAATAATTATTTTAAGAGATATTTAATGTTAAAGTTAATCAAAGTTGTTCCATTTAAAAAGTTTTTTAGGAGCTATAACTATTTATGGAAATTTAATTATTTTTTTAGGTCATTTTATACATTTGAGTGTCTCGGTGTGCAGACTGCTTTTATTTTTTTAATTTGACTCATTTTTTGAGGATTTATTTCTATTTAAAGCGATATTTTCTAAATATGTTTGAAAAGAAAATAATTTTAACCTGTTGCCAACTATTAAAAGAACTCAAAGAATAAAAGTTCTCCCAAATTAAAAAAATATTGACACGTGAATATTATAAATAGAAAAAACTTTTGAATTAAAATTAAATGGATATTACTTAATTAAAGCAGTAAAATATTGAAAATTACGGCATAAAAACTATAGTTACCCGTGAATTTTAAAAGAGAAAAAAATATATAAAATAATAAATTCATCAATATGCAATAAAAGTCTTAAATGGTGAAAAATTACGTCATATTTAAAAAATAAAATATGACAGCGCAAATAACAATATTTCCTTTCTAATTATGAAAATATTTTCGCCTGAAACCTCGTACATTAAAAAAACTAACGATTTGCAAATGGACCAATGAAAATTGCGCAAATACCGTAAAGGGCGGAGCTTGGTTCTTTCGCCAAATGTCACCAAATTTTATCGCCAAGTTGGCAGTTTATCGCCGAATTTGGCGACAAAAATTAGTCGACAAAAATGACTCCAACTTGCGGATATCTCTAATATTTCGCCAAGTTCCCAATGAAAACCAATAGGTTTGCTTGCTTGTCGAAAATCAACAAATTCGGATATTTTAATACAACAATAAACTAATATTAGCTCCTGAATAGAGCTTAACAC
Organism: Maratus speculifer; assembly: GCA_964019185.1. Lineage (NCBI taxonomy): Eukaryota > Metazoa > Arthropoda > Arachnida > Araneae > Salticidae > Maratus > Maratus speculifer. The sequence goes on from OZ025296.1 coordinate 324,354,419, forward strand.
TCATCTGATTTGCCCATACGTCGTCCGGGCAGGGAAAGTTTGTTTGATTCTTCACTTAAAGCAAAAATATTTAGAGCGGAAATATTTAGAATAAATGTTACGAATATTTTAGCTTAAAATAAATGATTTTAATAAATAATTTCAATTTATTGTACGTAAAAATTATAATTAATTAAACAGTTAATGGGGTAATTAATATTATTTTTGAGCACAAATACAAACTATTTACAAAATGCAATATATTTATATCACAATATCTTTACGTGAACTTCTCAGACAAATAAATCCATAAGATTATCCATCCATCACTTTATAGAATATTGCATGAATTAACTAGAATTTATGGTCAAGAATATGTTTTAAATTTATCGCCTAGAAACATGAAATTTAACATATTAATAACTCATAAGATATAAATGGTCTCTAGAAAAATTTCCTAAAAATCATGAAAGTTAAAATGCACGAAAAGCTATTTAAAAACGTTCTAAATTGCAAATTTTAAACAATCTCGGAAAGTAACAAATCGATTTAAAAAATAATGATATCAAAATGATGATGACATTCTTACCTCCAACTTAGGCTACATCTTATATCTATGCCACTACCCCAAAGGGGGTACAGGAGTAAAAAGCATTCTAGAAAAGGCAAGTTTTGTGTTAATCAAAGGCACGAAACGTATGTGTAACGAACCGATTTCAGAAATAATGATGTCAAAATGATGGTGACAGCCTTTGATCTTGTATAGGCTTTATTTTTTGTCGATGTTACAGCCACCTCGAAGTTGCGGAACCCCTCTAAACATTGATTGAAATATAACACGATGTAAAAAAAACATTGGTCAGATATGCAAATTGGAAATATTTTATGTCAACAAACGACGAATTCTAACAACAATTGCAATTTATCTGTCGAAGAATAAATTTTAAATTGAAAGTTAATTTAAAACATTACCATTTACAGAAACATAGAATTGTGTGTTTGAAAGGAATACTTCTAAAGTAGCAATTATTAGTTGCTATATATTTTCAAAATTATTAACTACATAATTTGAGCTGTCATTTAAACTTTAAAAAAAATAATCATCTGGATTGATTCTGCATGGTTAATGTTATATAACAAGTGTTTAATTAAATATTGAAATTAAAAACACGAATTTTCAAAATACACTACGTATATTATGTCGCTTTATCCTGTCTAATAAAAAAACGAGTATAAATGTATATGAGTTTTCAATACAGAACAATGTTATATATACCGGGTGATCCAGAAGTTCCGGGAGTTTTTAAATGCTAATAATTAGCAAACTATAAACAATAGAAGTGTGCGGTTTTCACAGAAATGCTTAGTGAGAACAACTTATGGGATTTGTTTTTTCGAAGAAACAAACATACTATGTTAGTTGCACTTTTTGCCAACAGGTGGCACTGAAATTGAGTATTACTTTTTATGGTATGATACAGCTTACTAAAAAGAAAGAGTCAGTGTCCAAGGGTTACTAATTTTCATTATGACGCCCATAGCTTATAAGTACCGACGTGAGACGATACAAAACAGCATACACAGTATCCTCAAAGCAGGAAGAAATTCATGAAGAAATTTCAGTTCATCGTGATATTACAATTGTACTGCACTCACCATGAGCTGATCATTTCCACTGAGTATTGGCATCGAATTCTGCCTCATTTACGATTGCAAACAGACATTTGGAATCTCCTGCTTCGATTACGATCTTCCAATGAGCCCTTTTCTCAAACCTTGCTTACCATAGCATTTCACATTTGTAATGGCCATCGAATCTTTTTCAGTTTTAACTTCACGTATTGTAAGATAAGAATACAATTCGACATGCTAAAAAAGCATGTCTAAACATAGTAGTCATCGTCATAGCAGCATCCAATTTTGTATCAAAATTCCCTTTCAAAGCAATTTCAACTACTTAAAAAAAGTGTTTGAACATAAATCATCCTTAAAACGAAATCTCATCAATATCCTAGAAAGGATGTTTCGCAATGAACTCATGTGTCTATATAACGCATGGTACTGGTACATTCGGTCTTGTACAGCAGCGCCACCTGTTGCTAAAAATTGTAACTATATATATTTATAAAAAATTTATTCTTAACAAAAATCCCACATGTTGCTGAGCATATATCTGAAAACCGGACCTTTGAATTGTACATAGTTTCCTAATTATTAACATTTCAAAAGTCCCGAAACTTCTGGATCACCCGATACTTTAAGGTACCTTACGTACCCAAATGTTCGTTTTCTAGTGCTTTTAGTGCTATCGTATTATGTACGTTTACATTTCTCCCGTACGACGATTTCTTCTGTTTTTCTTTCAGTTCTTAAATTGGATAAGTTTCAAGATTTTTTTCTGGTATGCTTTAAATTTTCACCTTTTAATGAAAATAAAAAAAAAGTATCACTTGTAAAAACGGCTTGTTTCCCATCAGAATGACAAAAATCTTGTGAGAGTTTTGTGATATTAACTGCGCATTCACGAACTCTTGGGTGCCATTGGATCAACTGAACTTAACATTTTTATAGATTACTAGGGGGGCCCCGCCCCCCTGCTCGCTATGCTCGCCAACCCCCCGTGTAATCGCTTCGCGATTCCAAATTATTGGCTACCCCTGCTTGCTGCGCTCGCCAATACCCCATGGTATGAATAAGCAGTTGCAGACCTTTCAAATGATGTGTCACACGACTGGTATTGTAAAGAAATTAAAAATGTGCCCCCCTGGGGGGCAGAGTGGCGGGCGACACAAAAGACATCCATAATATGAATAAGCAGCTGCAGACCTCTCAAATGATATGCCACACGACTGGTGTTGTAAAGAAATTAAAAATGTGCTCCCCCTGGGGGGCAGAGTGGGGGATGACACACAACACATCCATAATATGAATAAGCAGTTGCAGACCTTTCAAATGATGTGTCACACAACTGGTGTTGTAAAGATATTAAAAATGTGACCCCCCCAGGGGAGAGCAGAGTGTGGGGATGACACACAAGACATCCATAATATGAATAAGCAGTTGCAGACCTTTCAAATCTTGTGTAACACGACTGGTGTTGTAAAGAAATTAAAACTGTGTCCCCCCTGGGGAGCAGAATGGGGGATAACACACAAGACATCCATTATATGAATAAGCAGTTGCAAACCTCTCAAATGATGTATGAAACGACTGGTGTTGTAAAGAAATTAAAAATTTGGCGAAATATTACAGTTATCGCCAAGTTGGCGTCACTTTTGACAACTAATTTTGGTCGCCAAATTTGGCGATATATCGCCAAGTTGGCGACAAACTTGGCGATTGTTGGCGATGGTAACCTTTCCTCTCTTTATGGTAACCCATACGGCGATGCATAGACGGAGCTCTTTCCTGATTGGTCTATTCGACTCATGGAAGGAGTGGACAACCCGGATTCGTTAGTTCCGGAAATCTTCCACATCAGCATCATTCCAGGAGTCATTCCTTTTAAGGCTAGATTTTTTTTAATATAGAAGGAAAAGTATCTACATTGTAAAATTTTAATTTAGTATATCTGTATCTTAAGTTTTAATATTTTGCTAGATTTATTATCTCTTTTAATACTTAAATACAATTTTTTTTTTTTTTTTTTGAAGAATGTTTATTACTAAAGTTTTCATGAGCACCATTGAAATCTAAGATGCTTTGATTTATTTTCTTTCTTGCAAGTTGATTAGTTTTTCATTCAAATTTGGATACATTATTGCAAAATTATTTAAAGAATGTAATAGAATAATAGACAGTTGGGAAATAATGATTTAATCGTTTAATTAATAACTTTTTCTTAAGCAAATATATTTCCCAAAACATTACCGGCATATTCAACATAATTAAGTATGGCATTAAAAAAAGGACGATAGTGCAATAAAAAAAACTGCCAATTAAAATCTTACTTTTTTTCTAAGACTAGGGGGGCGCCGCCCCCCTGCTCGCTATGCTCGCCAACCCCCCGCGTAATCGCTTCGCGATTCCAAATTATTGGCTACCCCTGCTTGCTGCGCTCGCCAATACCCCATGTTATGAACAAGCAGTTGCAGACCTTTCAACTGATGTGTCACACGACTGGTGTTGTAAAGAAATTAAAAATGTGCCCCCCTGGGGGGCAGAGTGGGGGGCGACACAAAAGACATCCATAATATGAATAAGCAGCTGCAGACCTCTCAAATGATATGTCACACGACTGGTGTTGTAAAAAATTGAAAATGTGCCCCCCTGGGGGCCAGAGTGGGGGTGACACACAAGACATCCATAAAATGAATAAACAGTTGCAAACCTTTCAAATGATGTGTCACACAACTGATGTTGTAAAGAAATTAAAAATGTGACCCCCCCTGGGGAGAGCAGAGTGTGGGGGTGACACACAAGACATCCATAATATGAATAAGCAGTTGCAGACCTTTCAAATCTTGTGTAACACGACTGGTGTTGTAAAGAAATTAAAAATGTGTCCCCCCTGGGGAGCAGAGTGGGGGATAACACACAAGACATCCATTATATGAATAAGCAGTTGCAAACCTCTCAAATGATGTATCAAACGACTGGTGTGTAAAGAAATTAAAAATTTGGCGAAATATTACAGTTATCGCCAAGTTATTTTGACAACTAATTTTGGTCGCCAAATTTGGCGATATATCGCCAAGTTGGCGATAAACTTGGCGATTGTTGGCGATGGTAACCTTTCCTCTCTTTATGGTAACCCATACGGCGATGCATAGACGGAGCCCTTTCCTGATTGGTCTATTCGGCTCATGGAAGGAGTGGACAACCCGGATTCGTTAGTTCCGGAAATCTTCCACATCAGCATCATTCCAGGAGTCATTCCTTTTAAGGCTAGTTTTTTTTTACTATAGAAGGATAAATCTGGCAACCCTAACATGCAATATATTATGAAGTGCTTATCAGATAATAAAAATAGCGCAGTAAAAACGTTCTCTAATAGAAAATTCAAATTCATATTTTAATTAACATACAGTAAACTTCCGAAGTAGATAGATAATCAAATGACAGTAGAAGGCCTTTACTAAAATTATATTTCTATTTGTCAGTTTACATTTAAAAATATTTAAACGATTTTTGTTTTATAAATTGTGTAACTTTTTAATAAAAATCATAATTGTTAATAAAAAAACAATTTATAAGCCAAATATTAATAAAAAATAAATAAATATCTAGTATTTATTTTCGTCCAAAGTAGTCCATTGTAAATTGTTTCTTTGCGCGTTGCTTGTGTTTTTACCAGAGCTGGGTTTTTGCCGGCAGAAACAAGTGGCAGGAAGTGGTTTTATCCGGCAGAAACTGGCAACAACTGGCATAAATTCATTTCAAGACATAATCTGAGACTTTTTTAGTAGTATTCAATTGCTTATACATTTTATTCATGATAAATAACAAATAATATATTTGGATAAAACATAAACTAAAAAACATGATTTTTCTATGGCAGCTGCTCATAAAATTTATTTAGCTTTATTTAATGATGGAAATATCATTTAAACTCACAAATGCAAGATTCAAATCTCATTTAATGCAGTGTTAGCTTTTATGCTATTTAATTTTTTTAACTAAATTCTTTATATAGTAAATACATGTGTGAATTATGAATCATTGCTGGTTAAAGTTCATATTAGTATTACTTCTTAGTTTTTGCCAGTTTTTGCCACTTACTGGCAGAAACTTGCCAGTCCTGGTTTTTACAGCAGCAAAATTACGAATTCGGTGTAAAAAAAATACTTCTGTTACACATGCTTCCTTTTGCATCTCAAACCAAATTAAAACACATGCAGAGCATGGTTTCCATTTTTGGATGGCTAACTCCTGGATCTTTTTCCCCCGATTTATGAAATTCATTAGTTTCAGGTTTCTCTGGATTAATAACATTTTAAATAAATTCGTTACCCGTTAATTGTTGGCAATCAATACAGTAGATTCCCTCAAATCCACACAGCTTGGGACCAGAGGCTGTGCAGATTTTAGAATCTTGCAAATTTCTGATCATTACTTTGTTTACATTTTTTAAATAGTAATTCGAATGTAATTAATAATGCAATCGAAATTATAGTGAATGCTTTATAATATAATAAAACATTAAAATAAGTAAGAAATTAAAATGATAAAAATTTAGATAATTTTAAAAATGATTAAAATGATATTAAAAGCACAGGTCAACTTAATAATCAATAATGTATGATTAAATATTCATCATAAACATTGTTTCCTCCGCACATAGCAATTGTCGTTAGAAGGCGCAACTGCGCGCAGAATGTTGTTGATGTACGGGAATCCTTCCCGCCAGTTGAATGGATGTAAGCGCAGCGTATCAACCGCTGCCAATCGTACGTAGCACTCTGTAAATAAATTTTAGTGTTTGTTTTTGTGTCAACTAGTGATCCAGTCATTTTTACGTTTAATCAACATATTCAGAAGTCCTTTTGTAAGTATCGACGAAGCAACAAACATGAAATGCATTTTTCCTAAATTATTCATTGAAACTTGCCTCATAAAAGTACATTACTAATTCACAACAAAATCATAAAATAAGGAAGTTTTATTTCAGGTTCAGCCAGATTTAATAATCAAAAAAGTTCGATTAATACATAAATATATTTGGTAAGACGATTGTGATTACCAATGACATGAGCAATATCTTGAATTCTTTCAGAAAAATTTATTCCTCTTTCATGAAAAAAACGTAATATTAATAAATTGCAATGTATGTGGAAATGAGATACAACTAAAAAAAATCAAATTTCGTGCCTATATCTGAACTGAATGTTTCATTGTTCATATCCGTAAATTATGTGTGGATTTTAGGATTGCGGATTTGAGGAAGTCTACTGTATTATTCTTATTTCAAATAAACCAGCCTGTGACTTCATCGGCAGAATTTTTTTAAACATGGTAGTTTTGACACCAAAATCAATATTCCTGAATCACCCCTGGGTGCTTCAGTGTCATCATCTTGTGTGCTATCGACAATGTTAGGTCACAATTTTTTCCAGTTTCTTTGCAAAATTTTAGGGGAGGAGTGGCAGTTGATAGAACGGTGGTTAATCGGAAGTTTATTGTATATTTTTAATTAACAAATACAAATATCAAACGGGTTCATTTTGTAACCAATAAAAATTGAGATACATCAATACTGCTTATCACAAAAACCATAAAATAGTTTTTTTTTTTTTTTTTTTTTTTTTTTTTTTTTTTTAAGCGATAAGAAGGAACTTGCATGGTAGATTAAAGGAACACAAATATTATATTAACAGTGGGTGTTACCATATCAGAATTTAAATTTAATACAGTTTTTGATTGGTAGACATCCTCTATTCCCAAAATAGCATTCATATTTAAATGTAGACACAATAGAAAACTGAAATGCTATCACTTGCATCTCTTTGCGACTATTAGATGTTTTTTTCTTCTCTTTTGAATTTTTTTTCAAGACTGTAAATAAAAATGCATAAAGCCCGAATCAAGTTAAATTTCTGTATTACGCTGTTTTAAAAAAGGTTTATGGTTGTTCAGAAAAAGTACAATAAATCTTTTACGTACCGTACAGAGGTATCGATGATGAGATGTCGAGTTCTTGCATGAGTTTCTTACATGCTTCTGCATCAACGTCATTACGCAAAATCAAGTCATCAAAATCCATTTCTGACAAAAAATGTACTTCTTTTGGTGCTGTTCCACTGAGCTGTTCATCTCTGCTATGGAACTGAAAATTGGTTTTAAGGCTTACTGTTGGAGCATATTGATCGATGCCTGGAGAGTCAACATTGTTGTAGTTTTCAGTCTCTTGGTTGATAGATATGCTCATTCCTAAGAAACCATCGGAAAAAAATTCAGTCAAAACTCTCAAATCTTTATTCGGGTGAAACATTTGCATATAATTAGGTTGCCACGGATCAGCGCTGAATTCATTACATGAATCCCGGAAAATGTGGTCGAAATCTTGTCCGGAAATCAGTAGATTTTGTTCTTGCCAATAAGTGTCCTCTGTCCTGGATTCTGCAAATATATACAAATTAAGATATAAGTGCGAGAGAATGCTGAAATATCCCTCATTTTTAATTTACATTAACAGTAAAGGCGCCAGCAAGAGCGATGAAAGGAGTGGGTAGTAACATTTATTTTCAAGTTTCTTTTCTAATGGTCGTGAAAAAGAAAAAAAAAAGGCATAAACTAATAAAAATATAAGATACAAATAATTAAGAATTTTTCATCACGGGAGGTGGTGTGTTTGTGTGTTTGTGTGTGAGGGGTCTTTAATTCTGTACTTTGAAAAAAGTAAGCTTAAGAAGCTTACTATTGGATTCATTTTTGTTGAATTGTGGAATTTGTAGATTGCTTTTTGTATTGATCTTGGCAGAGGACTACTGGAAGATCTGTTCCTAATCTTTTCTCTACCTGAATTTTGTTTTGCCGATAGTCATAAATAACATCAATCCGGAAATCGGGTAAAAAAAATAGAGGACATTCGTTATGAGCAGATACAGTTTCCCTTGAGCAGTACGGTCAATAATTCCTGCAATATTACCGCACTGATAAAAAAAATGCGTAGAATCGAAAAAACTGCAATCAATCCATGACCAAGTTCTTCAAAAATCAATTTAAATATTAGACCATGTAATATTGCACTGCGATATTATTTTTTGCATATTATTGCTAGAAAACACATATTACAATTTAATTTGAAACTTTAAAAATTAATATAAATTTTGAGTAATTCAATTAACAGGAGATTCAAACTTACAGAATAACAATCTAATAAAAAGAATATTGCCCAGTTAAACTGATGGCATAGAGCTCACAGGCTATGGACACTAATTGCATATTACAGTCTTATATAATAATGTCCTTCGAAAAACAAATTAAGGGAGGAAATAGTCCCCCCCCCACCTGCATTTACTTACTTTATACTTAAACATTGAACTTCAAAAACCAGGAGTCGTGTTTGTCCTGAAATTTTAAGATCAGGAAATTCTTCTGTACCAGTATTTTCTTATAGAAAATATCTTCTTAAAATAAAACAAAATTTCGCTCGTTAAGCCTAGATTTATTTTTCTGTATAGAAATACTGATATTTATCCTGAAAATTTTCCTGAACCGTACGATCTCTGTCCGAAACTAATCAGGGTAGCGCATAATATAATAAACTAACATGTATCCAAAATTCGAAGCAAGTTGAATAATTCTGCATAAAAACCCATTTATGTAATTTAAGAAGAGTTGTCCCTCGTTCTCTCCTTTATACTTAAACCTCCATTAAACCTCCAAAACTGTTTAGAAATTCGATTTATCAGAAAGATCCTACACCCAAAATTTAAAGCAAATCGGATAACTCTGCATAAAACCCCATTTAGCTAACTTACGGGGGAGGTAATTGACCGGTATCCCCTTTATACTTAACAAAAGAATACCACAACTAATCAAGGAAGCTTCTTACCACTATGAATCTAAATCAAAAATTGAAACAAACCGGTTAATTTTTCATTAGAAAAATCTTTACCTAAATAATGAGGGTAGTCTCCCCTATCTCCCCTTTATATTTACCCAATGAATTCCAAAAACAAATCAGAAAAGTGCCTTTTCAGAATGCTTTCATGCAGGTATTTCGAAGCCTAGATAGAAAAAAAATCCCTCCTTATGCGTAATTTTACATCAATACTACCATTAAAACAATAAAATTAGAAAAATCGATTCAATCTGAAACGTGGATCGATTTGAAGTAAATAAAAAAATAACAACTCTATCTAGTATCTAAGAATCCGTCCAAAATAAGATTTCAATTTAAATAAAAATAAAATCGATTCTGCCCGCATCTAAACATTGAAATCGAATCTATATTGAATCGATTCACCATTGCTTTGCTGTGCCGATCTTACGGGCAGAATCGAATTTACATCTTTACTATCTTTTATATCTTTACAAGAAGAAATTATTAGATTCGTGAAAATTTGACTTCCGGTTTTTGATAGATTTATATATTTTAGAAGTTTTTTTTAACACGATTTGATGATTTTTAGAAAATATCTGTCTGTGAGTCTGTATGTAACAAAAGTTTCTGACCGTTCTATCTCAAGAACAAATGTACGGAATTTCACAAAACTTTAGATTTACTTGACTTTGATATAAGCTGAATCTGACTACATTTTTGGTGTATATCGCCTAACAGGTGGCGCTGCTATGCTGCATTTTTGTGAATTATAAAATAGCTATATTTGAATTACTAATGCACGGATTTTCATCAAATTTTAGATTTAGTTAATTCTTGATATGAATTGATGTTGTGCACATTTTCGTATATATCGCTTCACAGATGGCGCTGCTATGCTGCCTTTTTCACAATTTACACTCAGCATCATGCGAAAGTGGGTGGGTGAAAGGGGCGGTCGTCCAGGGCGCGGAAATTTAGGAGGTGCCAGCTTTTTACTACCAACGTCACTTCTGGGCCATTACAAGAAAAAGTTAATAGGGGAAGCGTTAAATAGGAACTTTGAACCGGGCACAGTTTTCTTTTCGCACGCCCCTGTTTCTACTTTAGCTCTATCTCAAGAACTAAAGCGGGGACTTTCATAAAAATTTAGATTCAATTAGTCCTTAATATGATTTCATGCTGATTACCTTTTTGGTGGAAATCGCTCAAAAGGTAGCGCTACTATACTGCATTATTCATGATTAACGCAATAGTGCTATCTCAAGAACTAATTCACGAATTATCATCAAAATTCAGATTCAGTAAATCCCTGATATAGGTTAGTATTGTTTAATTAATGGTGTAAATTGCCCTACAGGTGGCTCTGATATGTTGCATTTTTCATGATTTCGCAATATCTGTATCTCGCGAACTAATGCATGGATTTTCATCAAAATTCAGATTTAGTTGGTACCTGTTTAAAATTGATACTGATCAATTTTTAGTGTACATCACCCAACAAAAAACGCTGTTTTGCAGTTTTTCCGTTTTTTTTTTTTTTTTTTTTGAGTTTTTACCAATTGTTCTATCTTAGAAACTAATGCACTGATTTTCATCAAACAGTTAAATTCAGTTAGAAGTTAACATAAGTTTTGGTGTAAATCATCTAACCGGTCCCGCTGCTATGCTGCATTTTTCATGAGATACTATTAACGTATATGAGACAGAAGAAAGTTTTGGGATTACCACATCTGACTAGTTTGTTACTTTTTTATTTTCGTTACAAAAAGAAAATATTAGATTCTTTAAAAATTTCCACTTCCGATTTTCGAAGGATTTATCGTTTTCGAAGTCTTCGATTGTCTCGAATACGATTTGACTTTTTTTATAAATTGTCTGTCTATCAGTCTGTTATTCTCTGATCAGTCCCCATTTGTTTTCGTCTCAGACAAATATTTTATGGGCACGATATATTTCATTAACTAATGCTTGGAATCTGTTAAACTTTAGATTTGGTTAGACTTTCGTATAAATTAGTGCTGAAATATTTTGTTGAAAATCTTTCAATTGGTGGCGCTGCTATGTTTCCTAATTACTGCAAGATCGCTATCTCAAGAACTAATGCAGAAATTTTCTTCAAACTTCATATTCAGTAAAATGTTGGCATAAGTTGTTGCTTATTAGGTTTCAGTGTAACTCATCCAAGAGGGGGCGTTGCTATGCTGCTTTTATCAGCATTGTTGAACCCAGACATTTTTCTCCGGGAGGGATTTCTACGTCTCCGAGAGATACATTCTAGACTTCAGGGAAGAGGGCTCGAACCTTTTTGTATAATAGCATAAAATCTCAAATCTTTTGGAGGGATATTTCAATTTTTCACGGATGGAGATGTCCCTCTTCGGGATACCCTTGAATTTAACCATTTTTCAGGATACATTTCCATAAGTTGCTCCTAATTAGGCTTTCATGTAAATCATGACAGGCTATGTTGCTATGCTGCTTTTTTATGGGATGTTGAATTCAGACATTTTCTTCGGGAGAGATTTTTGCTGTTCTGGAGAGAGACATTCCAGATTTTTGTATTTGTGTGGGAGGGAGGGGGTTGGACTTTTCTCCATGAAGCATATAAAAATCTGAAATATTCATGGTGTACCATTCTGCGCTCCGGGGAAGGGATGTTCTTCGTGAATTCGCGTTCTTCGTTCACTCCCTGAATTCAATATTTTTTTTTCATGATTTTCAAGATGCTAGCTAGAATATTTCAAGAATTAATTGATATAATTTCATAAACTTAATATTCTGTTAGACGTTGACATAAGTTGTTCCTGATTAGGTTTTCGTGTAAATTATATAATAGACTGCGTTGCATTTTTTACGATATTTGTGATAGCTATATCTCAAAATTTTATGCATGGAATTCAATCAAACTTCATATTCTGTTGCACTATAACATAAATAGATCCTTATTAGGCTTTATATACTGCCCAAAATGTGTCGCTTTTATGCTAAGTGAATTTCACATTTTGATTGCAGACATCTAAGAGGGTGTGAGCCGAAATTCAGCAATTTGTTTGCAAGTGTTAATATTTTGTTTTGAAATGCACATACGTCAGTGAACTTATGCTATTTGAATCCTCATGGTGGACATAAGTTATCATTTAATTTTGACACTGTGATAGTGAAATTGGAAGTTTTAACATCTATGCAATAGAAGAAATTTTGGGATTGGAACATCCGAATACTTTATCTTCGACTTTTGAAGGAAAATGAAAATGATAATACTTTCAGAGAAATCAATTAAATCGAGCTGGTCGTAGTATCAATTAAATCGATTTAAAAAATCGAAATCGCCCATCATTAGCGTCAACACATAAGTAAAAAAACTACTAAATCTATAACTAATAAAGCTTACCTGTAGGCATAAAACAAACTTCATTCTCTTGTGGAGGAAAACTTTTGGAAGATCTAAAGCTGAAGCAATTATCAAATGGGGAAAGTGCTGTAGATTCTAAAAAATATTTTAAAAAGTCGTTAGACGGCAACTAATACAAATATTAATAATTTGTAATGAAATCGTAATAGAATAAAGAAGAACAGAAAGCAAAAATTCTATTTTTTTTTTTTTTTCAGAATTTAGTGCCACTGCCGATGAGAAAAAAAGAATTTATTATAATAATTAAAAGCTTGAACTCGTCGAAGTTCGACAAAAAAATGTTTAAGAAGGATATAATTTATATTGAACTTACAAAATTAGTTACAGTAAAATTACATCTTATATTGGTTAAATTTTTGTAAAGCTAACACTAACTCTAAACTAATTCTAAAATAGTCTAATTTTTCGTCCAATTTTGTGCATATTATCAGTAGAATTTTATCAGTAGAATAATTTAATCAGTAGAATCAATTGCATTATTTTCAAAAGAAGTATTTCAACCTGCGAAGAATTTCAAAGCCGCTGGAGTGAAAATGATTCACTTCTACAGAATTTACACACAGAACACGCTTTTATTTTATATAAAATGATGTATTTGCATCCGCAATCGAATTCCAGATTTACGATCCAATCTTAAAGAACATCTATAGAAAAGTATGAATATGTTGTGCATAATGTAAAATAATGCACAAACTCAGCAAAAAGAGATCTCGTAAACTCGGTAATAAAACATTGGCTGTCGTATGATTTATATGCCTTCATTTACTTGTAACTTTAATATAGATATTTAAAATAAAATATCTTTATAATAGCTTCATGTTTTATCAAAAAAAGAAAAAAAAACATTTTTTTATTAGCACATGTTTGAATTACTTTTTTATTCATTTAGGAAAAAATGACAGCAAAAAAATGTAGTAATATGTTATTTTTCAACTATTTTCCCTTTACTTTTTACAGATACGGAGTACTTGCCACCGTTACAAAACCAGCATTAAAAATACAAAAATAAATTTATATTTTAAAAATAAATTGAGATGAAGTTTTCAAACAAATAGCAGTTAAAGGTACTTTTTTCCGTTATTCAAAGGTGCAAAAATTGAAAATATGTGTTTAAAAGTTTAAAAAATTGGAATATAGATTATCAGTATTTTATCGTACAATGATACATCTCCTTCGTTTTGCGGGTGGCTTATATACTGTAGCATCGTTTTTAGGTACGACACTTTAATTGTTATTACCTAAAAGAAATAGCATATCAGGAGTATAAAAACAACAAAAAATAAAATACAAGAAGATTATGTCAACGAAATGATTTCTTCGTGATAGATTTTATTCATTTTTTAATTAAGGTAATAAAAATAATGCATCTTTCATTATCTTACAAATTTAAAACATTGCCAACGAACACGAATTTTTCATTTGTAACCGCAATTTTTAATAAAGTGAAATCTGTCGAAGACGAAAACATTTAAAAGTCATGCATTTTTAAACATAGAGATTTCTGAGAAATCTATGTAAGACGGAAGAAAATTCCGTTTGGAAATATATAATATAAATAAACTTTATCTTTTTATAACCACAAGTATTATCCAATATATAAAAATATGTACAAAGTTTTCATGACTATTGAATTACAAAATTTTTTAATGTACGTTAGTTTTAATTTTTAATCAAAGAAATTTTTAATACTCCTTGAACGGAAGTTTTTCTGTCTAAGGCGGCATTTTATTTCAGTCTCAAGCTATTCCGCTTTAGACCGATTTCACTGCAATTTTAAATTATGCAAGCGTAATGGAGCAGTTTCGATGACAGACTTAAAATCAGAAGTGTCAATTTTATAAGGTTCACTTTTTATTTATTTTTAACCGACTTCAAAGAGGAGGTTATGATTTCGACCTGTATGTATTTGTTGTTCACGCATAACTTTTGCAAATATGAACCGATTTTGATAATTCTTTTTTTGTTTGAAAGCGTATGAGGCCCACGTGGTCCCATTCGAATTTCATAAAAATCTGATAATTAGAACTTTTTTAAAAATAAAAACTTTAAATTTCAAATTCATTTTGAAGCAATCGACCAATTAGAAGTGTTCATTTTGCATGCTTTTATGTTACACTTACATAGACACACGATCTTTTCACTGTTAAAAGTTTGAAGTTTTTGCTGCATCGTCACTCCATCGCTTTTATGGAATATCTCTATTTTGACCAATGAGAATTCACTATAATACAATGAAGTAATCATTTTCTATAAAAGCGATGAATTGACGATAAAGTAAAAGTTTCAAATTTTTAACAGTGTTCAAAGTGCAAAATCCTAACTGGACGAGGGCCAAGATTCACATAAACTTTGCGCTCTTTGCGAAACGAGATTTATTAACAAGAAAATTTATTTAAAACATTGAAAAATTTGCTAAAATTCAGGCTTCTGATTCGTTAATCTGGTTTCGCTAACAGCGTAAATTCTACCTGGATTCCGGACAAGTTCTCTTATGCAAGAAACCGGAAATATAGCATCTAGGGGAAATAGTGAGGAAATCGGCTATCTCAGGGCGTGTTCAGAGCAACTTACAAAAGTAACCAATGTTACCGACCGATTGAAGGGCAGTACGAAAGCAAATTGTGGCATCAATGAAAACTATTCTGTTGAATTGTAGCTGACGTCACACTTCGCTTTGATTTTCATTTCGTACTTGTCTACAATCGGTAAGTGGTCGGTAAGTAACCGGTAAGTTGTGCTGAACACGCCCTCTGTAACACTTAAAAAAAGCGCTAAAATGTTCTATTCTTTAAATGTGCAACAATGCTAATGAAATTTAAAGATAGAAGCGACATCTGCAGGACATTTTCTAAAAATGCAAGAATTATTGCTAGTCTAGATAATGTATCACGAAAATGCCGCAGATGTCGCTGTGATCGACACTTTGGAATTCAGTAGCATCGTTGCACATTTAAAGGATACAAATTTTTAGCACTGCTTGCATTGTAAAAAATTGAACCCTTTTGCTGCATCGTCACTCCATCGCTTTTATAGGAAACGATTACTTCGCCCTATTATGGAGCATTCTCATTGGTCAAAACAAAGAAATTCTATAAAAGCGATGGAGTAACGATGCAGCAAAAGGATCAAATTTTTTACAGTCTCGATAGCAGATTTTCACTCCATGTATTCCAGAATCTCTCCTTCGAGCAATGAAAAGTTCTCAAAAATGAAGGCTTATGACTGTCCAATCTTGTTTTGCTTAACAGCGAATAATCCTTCTGGATCCTAACCACTGTTGCAGAGATGCTAGTTTTTTTTCAAAGTACGAAATCTTAGCTGGAACAATTCTCGTATCCATCAAAGTGAAATATCCACATCGATCCAGACATGAGAATTCGATATCGAAAAGCTGAAAATTCATCTCTAAAGAGCCTTACACGTTAAAGCAAGAGTGTCTGTGTATCAGGGTGCTTGTTATGCCGGATTCACAAAGTGATTAAAGTACATTGCTATATGCTAGATTTACATTTGGACAAATGTAAATGACGAAAATTTTAATAAGCTTACCATTAAAGTTAAGCTAGTTAACTTCTTTCACCCATAAAACAAACTCGTTCAGGCGACTACCGCCAAGTTCTAGAATAAAAACTCTTAAATTTTCTGTACTTTGGAAAACCGCGTTTATCAAAGATCATTCTTAACTTCAAATATTGCTACTTTCATATAAACGCATGTTGAATCATGGTGTGATTTTGATAAAATATTCCTTTTTACTTTCTTCTATCTTTACAAGAAGAAAGTATTGGATTCATGAAAATTTTCGACTTCCGGTTTTCGGCGCATTTATACGTTTTAGAAGGTCCTGAACACGTTTTGACTATTTTCAGAAAATGACTGTCTGTGAGTCTGTCCGTCTGTCAGTCTGTCTGTCTGTATGTGACAAAAAATTTGTGGGCGCTCTATCTCAAGAACTAATGCTCGAAATTTAATAAAATTTTATATTCAGTTAGACCTTGATGTGAATTAGTGCCTATTGTTTTTTTGGTGAAAATTGGCCTGCAGGTGGCGCTGCTATACTACGTTTTTCATGATTTTCAAGTTTGCTATATCTCAAGAACTAATGCACAGAATTTACCAAACTTCATATTCTGTGACCCCTTGATATACATAGACGCTGATTAAGTTTTGGTGTAAATTGGCCAGCAGGTGGCGCTGCTATTGTAAGTTTTTCATGATTTTCATGATTGCTATATCTCAAGAACTAATGCACAGAATTTCACCAAACTTCAGATTCCGCGATACCTTGATATACATAGTCGCTGATAATGTTTTGGTGTGAACTGCCCTATAGGTGGCGCTACTATGCTTCATTTTGCACGATTTTTGCGATAGCTATATCTCAAGAACTAATGCAGAGAACTTCATCAAATTTTAGATTCTGTTACACTAGAATATATAACATAATTAGACGCTGATTAAATTTTGGTATTAACCTTGCAATAGGTGGTGCAGCTATGTTGCATTTTGCACGATTTTTCGGATAGCTATATCTCAACTACCAACGCCCAGAATTTCATCAAACTTCAGATTTTGTTACAAAATGGCATATAACATAATTACACGATGATTACGTTTTGTTATAAAGCCTTCAACTGATGGTGCTGCTGTGCTATATATTTTACACGGTTTTTTTAAACTAGCTATATCTCAAGAACTAATGCACAGAATTTCATCAAACTTCAGATTCTTTTACACCATTACATAATTAGACGCTTTTTTACGTTTTGGCATAAATTGTCCAAGATATGGTTTTGTTGTGCTACGTTTTGCAAATTTTTTGTTATAGCTATATCTCAAGAACTAATGGACGAAATTCCATCAAATTTCAGATTCTGTTAGGTCTTCACATAAATAGATGCTTATTAGGTTTTAGTATAAATTACCCAACATGAGGCACTACTAAGCTCATATTCTCAGAATATTAATTAAATTTTGCGTTGTAGGCGTTTCGGATACCAGAATCTCATTAGGCTAGGTCAAATGTCCGAAGAAATTCGATAGTGGGTAACTTTGGGGTCACAACTTTTTTTTTTTTTAAATATTAAAATGTACTTATGAGATAGAAGAAAGTTTTGGGATTGACACATCCAACTAGTTAGTTTTTATGTCTGAAAAGGGTATTTTAATACATACGAACATTTAGAATTACGTTGCTATGCATTGAATCATAGAAGCAACTTGATGCGCTCTGATTGTGTACGCGTACTTTAAACTGTAAAAAATCTGACCCTTTTCTGCATCGTAACTACCCCGCTTTTATAGAATATCTCACTATTAATGCAATACACTAGTCTCAGAAAAAGACCCGGATGTTAGTGTAAAGACTATGGGTGTGTTCTTTTCAAATATCTCGCTCAAATTTTAATATATTTACATGATTTTTTTTTTTTGCATAGGATAACCGAGGATGATCTACAACCGGCCTAGTTTTTACTTCTTCGATTTTGCTTATGTATGTTTTATATAATGATAGTTTCAATTACAGAACTGTTTAAACCGGTTTTGAAATTTAAAATAATTTAAAAAAAAGAAATCTGAAACAAAAATTGAAAAAGTAAAGACTAGGCCCGTTGTGGAATATCCTCAGCTATCCTATGCAAAAAAAAAATCACGTAAAAATATTAAAATTTGAGCGAGATATTTGAAAAAAACGCCCCCATAGACTTCATATTATCATCCGGGTCTTTTTCTGTGCCTAGTGTGCGGCCTTAAAGTTTGCTGGATGCGATAAATTTCCGAAATGTTAAAGCTTAAATGGACAATCGGACAATTCTCGCATCACTAAAGCGGAAATAGACATCAATACCAATCGACATCCTTAAGTCGTTGAAAAGATGAAAATCCTTTAGTATATATTTTGCTCCGGAGGAAAAAATTATCTCTACATATCAATGCAAAATAAAGCGCTTAGATATGTGTAACAAAATTATCTTTAGATTCAGATTTTGTTACCGGATTAGACACCAGAATGATTTCAGATTTTGTTCATGTGGGATTCCTCGATGTGAATATGACGACACATGGAGCACAGTATACGATTGATTGAAAAGATTCTGGACAAAAATGAATCATCAAGGGGGGTCTTTGTGGCCCAGTGGTTTAGACACCACGCTGCTAATCTCTTGCAAGCGTAGGAGATTGTGGGTTCGAATCCCACTGGCTCCGTTGCACACGCTCTTTATATGTAGCTCCCGGTTGTACTTTTCTTGTGTTGTAATATTTTCTTGTGCTATCTTGCCCTTGTATGTCATAAAATTTTTAAAATAACATGGAATATGTAATTATGTCTGCGTAGAAATAAAGGATCATTCGGCGTACAATCGAATTCTACCAGGAAATCATCATCAAATTTTATAATAGAAAATGCCTAGCTTTGCGATACATTGTTAAAAATTTAACTTTTGCTGCATTGTCACTCCATCCCGTTTATAAAATATCTCATACATACACTGTAAAAAATTTTACCCTTTTGCTGCATCGTCACTCCCCCGCTTTTATGGAATATCTCTCTTTTGACCCATGAGAATGCTCCATAAAAGGCTGAAATAATCGTTTTCCATAAAAGCGGTGGAGTGAGTTTCAAATTTTTAACAGTTTAGTTGGGACAAAAACGTCCGTGAAAAAAGTATTTGGGCATCGAATGCTGTCATTCTCTTATACATGCAGCCAAGTACAGGTTATGATTTTCGGATTCTCCGTCGAATCATCACCGCACATTGCCGATTCCTTTACTGGTTTTATAGGAATTAGATTGTTGTTGTTTATCTATTGAATCATAGAGCAATTTTTGTTAAAATCTTTCTTTTTGCTTCTTTTGACTGAAGGGGGAGTGCTTTTGACTACACTAGAAAAGCATTTTACTATTCATTGATACATGGAGTCATTTGCTGTTTACTCATATATAGAAGCGCTTTGCCGAGCGCTTATGTGTAAGGACACTTTACTTGAGGCATTGTCACCTTTCGATAACCACTTCCGATGTCCGTACGATTAGATGTTGACTTTAAGATTTCATGAATGCGGTAGCTTTTCGTCGTGCCAGATCTGAAAAAGTTACCACATCCAGAACACTTAAAGATTCACAACGATACTAACCGATATTGTAAGTGTCTTTTGAAAAGTTGAAAATTAAACAGTGGCAAGTAAAGCGAATACATCAGAACTCAGCAAAGTGCGTTCATTAGTAATGCTTTACAAAGAGCCATCATACGTCAGTACACATAATTATGTATTACGGTATAAATAACTAAAAAGTAGGAAATAAATTTAACTTTTTCAAAAAAATGTATAACCGACTCCAAAAAAGCGCTAAAAAGAATTAAATAATTCTAAAAAATTCGCTAATGACAAATCGTTATACAATAACCACACATTGACTATCATGTACCGGTATAAAACGGTTAAATTTAATATGTAGAATTTAATATCCACCAAACATAGATTTTCCAGAGAATATTTTTTACAAGAGATTAATTTACATATTTTTTATTTAATTTTTGAATATATACACGTAAAAAGTAAGGAATTACTTTTTGAAGTTGGTGCCAAACTAGCTTAAGTATAGTAAAAATTGTGGATATATTATGTCTAGTATCATAAATAAAATGGGGAAATCATTATCGATTATGATTGTTTGGCACCAATTTCAAAAAGTAATTCCTTACTTTTTATATGTATATATTCAAAAATTAAATCAAAAATATGTAAATTAATCTCTTGTAAAAAATATTCTCTGGAAAATCTATGTTTGGTGGATATTAAATTCTACATATTAAATTTAACCGTTTTATACCGGTACATGATAGTCAATGTGTGGTTATTGTATAACGATTTGTCATTAGCGAATTTTTTAGAATTATTTAATTCTTTTTAGCGCTTTTTTGGAGTCGGTTATACATTTTTTTGAAAAAGTTAAATTTATTCACAAAAGAAAAAAAAATACTATTATTATTGCTAACCAAGGTTACAAGCAACAAATGAAGAAAAGAATGAAGAATTAATACTACGTTATATTTGTAAAAAAAATCAATTGGAATCTGGCATATAAAAATCAAAAAATTGAATATACATATTATTCGAAAGTTTAACGATTCTTATATCTGTCACACTTTAATTCAAAGTTATTTAGAAATATTTACAATTAAAGCAATGATGTATGTTAGATAATTTTTCATTTAAATCAAAACAATTTTTAATTTTTTGTTAAATTTAGTTTTTTGACAACAAAAGCAACAAAGTAGTATGTTTGAAAGCAAAAAAGAAAAAAAATCTTACCTGTAGGCATTAAATAAACTTCATTCTCTTGTGCAGGAGGAATTTTGAACGGCCCAAAGCAAGTTTCAAAGGGAGGGAGTGCAGGTTCTAGAAGAAAGATTTCTAAAAGTCATTAAACGGAAACAAATATTAATATTAATCTTTTATAATAAAAACCGTAAAGAATAAGAATACACTGAGAAAAAAATGTATACCGCTTTCACCTAGAATGAATAGTTAGTGAATGAATAGTTACTTTCAGAATCCTTAAAATAGAATTATAGATTTCTAAACTATTCGAATAGGGTAGACAAGTTAGCTGAATAGGCGAAATGGTCTAGAATTTTCAGTCTCTTGTTTTCTAGGTGACGAAATGATATTGAATTGTTTCCGTAACGAAAAATTATCGCTTTGATTTCTGTAATGGTTTGATAAACTAGAATTATAGTTACTAAAACAAACCTCTTGCGTTCCCATCTATTTTCAGATATTTTTAAATACGTTTGACCACGAGAATATCGGAAAATGTTCTTGAATTCTTAGAGGAAACTCTAGAACTCTCTAATAAAAGTAACTGGAATTTATAAGGAACTATTTCTTCTAGAGCCACAACTTAGATTCTAGAAGCCCGAACGATATTTTTTTCTCAGTGAGAATAAAGAATAAATGAAGAGAATGATGTTAAGTGACTGAATCATGATTTTGAGGAAATTATCTGTAAAGTTCCAAATATCTACTTGAAGTCCTTGGGCCGACAGAAAAACACTCTAAGCTATCGAGCACAAGAACAAAAAACTTTACTTTATGGAAGAGTAGAAATAGGAGAATCTAATGATCCATGTCTGCCGGAAGTGAAGTGGTGCATAAGCCAAAAATGAATACCACCAGTGGTTGACTCGTAGGTTTATCGTTCTGTTTGTCCCACATTCCAAGGTATGAAAAAAAGAGGGACTGAGAGCACAAAAACACAATGATTAATCGACGAGGCAACCGCTGTTGGTATTCATGTTTGGCTTATGCACCATTTCACTTTCTGCAGAAATGGATCGTTTGATTCTATTATTTCTACTCTTCCATAAAATAAAGGTTTTTTTTTTCCCTTGTGTACGATGCCTTAGGATTTTGTGCTTTGAGGAAAAGTGACTTTTCATTATTAAGAAATAAATTTTTTTTTTCAAATTTTCAGTGATAATTCAGTATTACAGAAACGCAACTATGTACCCCTGAAAGGGTTAAGGAAGAAAAAAAGTTTAAAAGCAAATTCAGTATAAAAATGTAATCAAATTTCACATTTAAGGCTGTTCTTAAATCTAAAAGGGCAAATTTATGACATAATTTTCAATTTATTTTAGAACTAGCATGGAACTAGCAAGTTTTATTGTTCAGGAATTATCTAATCGTTCTCATTTTCCTGCGCAATAAATGTTAGAGGATATACTTTCAAGGTTGCCGTCTTGAACGAGTTTCCCGACTAAAGCAGAAAAAATTGTTAAAGTAGGGAGAATAACCAGTGATCAAAAATATTTATAACTCAAAAGGTAATTTATTGACCAAAAAATAGACAACGTAGTTCGATTTCAAATCGCTTCTACAATCAAGGTCTTTCTATTTTATATATTTCCGTTGGAAAATGAATTTGTAGATATGTCAAAGCGTTTTGCGCTTTTTGAGAACAGTCTAAGAGCATTATTTAACATAGACTTTAAAATTGGTTTTAAAACTAAACTAATAGGATAGAAACCAATTTGTAACTTAAGATAAGTAATAATTTTGTTCAGAATAATCTAAATAAATTCAAGCTAGCTGTTAAAATTAATTTACCTTTACTTGGTGAACTGATTGTCTTGATATTGCTTGAAATATTTTTCTTAACAGAAATCATATTTTTTGCACGTGATGCATTTTTTGTTAGTCTTTTTTCCTCTACATTTGTTACTTTTTTGTGCTTTCGTCTTTTCTGTGAAAGAAAAAATAAATAAAATTAATTTTGTTATTTTCTTTAATGATTTTAGAGTGTAAAATTTATAAAAATATAAACTTACGTTGGCTATTTTACCGGTTTTCGCTGTAGGACCTGTAATAGTTAATAATTTTATCTGTGACATATAAATAGGATTTTATATTTGATTTAAATCTAAACATTAAGAGGATCAGAGACGCATTTTAAAATAGTTTATATTTATTGAGTTAAAATTATGAATATTTTGTGATGATTAACCAAATTATTTGTAAACAAAATCACATGATAAAACTTATATATATATTTCTTTTATTTAAAATTTATTAAAAAAGCGAGGTTAATTTAAAATCGTTATAACTCGAAATATGATTTGCATTGATATGATTGATATGATTTCCATTTAAATAAACAAAAATATAAAAGCTTTAATTTTGATTCAACATTAAAAAAAATTTTTTAAATTCAATAAAAATTTTAAAAATGGTGTATTTTTTCTTAATTCATATTTTTAAAACTATATATATATTTTTTTTCAAATTTTCTTAATTAAAATTAAAGTAAAATACTAACTGAAAAAGATGTGTTACAAGTTTGAAGCATCTATCTTTAACAGTTCTTAACTTATAACAGTAAATATTAGAAAGAGCGAAAACCCCTATCACGAAGAAAAACGCATTTTCACAAGAAGCCGTTTGTATGACATCCATTGCTACAAAGCTAGATTTCTAAAACAAACCGAAAAATTATATTTTCTGTTCCAGTTAAGATAGAAAAATAATTTAACCTTCATTTTAAGCAGGAAAAAAATAAGGTAAATTTTAATACACTACAAAGATTTTTAGAAAATTAAAAAATTTTCTGTGTTCCGGACTTCATCAATTATTCTAAAGAAGCACTGCACATAAAATAAAATCTTACGACGAAATGGAGAATTTTGACTTTATTCAGTAACAAAATACACGAACTTTAAAAAGCTCACCATTTAACTGAAAAGGCGATAAGATATTAATAATATACATGTTACAAATTAAAAAAATATGCATTCTACTTAAAATTTCTTCATGCTTTCGGTCTGTTTTTCCCGTGGCCATCATCAAAGAATATTTTTATGATAAAAGTTTTAAAAACTATAAAAAATAAATTAATTGCTATACAATTTTTAAGCAAATTGTGCCTGAAAGTAAATTTTTCCCCCATTCAAGAATGTAAAAATTGAAATGTGCATTGTTTAGAAGTTTTAAAAATTGTAGTAAAAGCAAAATTAAATCGTCTATACCCGTATACACCAACGCAGGTTAATTCTTGAGTCAGTGTTAAATGCTGGACATGAGCATAGATACAAAGAAGGACTTCTCACGCAATGTATTAATACTGACAAGGAAGGTCTCCATACTGGGCATACTCAGAATTTTATGAAAAAAAAAACTAATTAAAGTACTTATGTATGTAATAAAGGATCAGTCAAATTTAGCGGCTGAATCACATTAGAAAATATGCAAAAAAAATAAAATATTTTCGAATATTTGGCGTGAAAAGACGAAAGAATCACTCGATTTGGCGAGCAGTTTTTTTCCTCGCCAAAAGCAAACGATTATAATGCAACTCAAAACTATTGGATATTTAGAATGAGTGTAAACGGTATTTAATAAATTTAAACATAAACAATGAGAGACTCTAATATATTATATACATATATATACATATTGTATTTCATATATATATTACTTCTTGGAGTAGTTATTTAATTAATCACTGGAAAAAATGTTTTCATAGATAAAAAAAAATCACATTGAGAAAAATTATCTTCATACATTTAAAGCGTATTCAAATATAAATCCAGTTGTTTCCATGGAAACAAAATCTAATCGACAGTTTTCAATTGGACTTTGAGCTTGAAACAAATTTAATTAATTTAAATTACGAATTTAGTTTTAAATCTCAAATTTTAATGATTAAATTTGGATATAACTACATATAAATATTGATCTAACAAAATTATACTTAAAACAAACTAAAACTTACAAAACTAAAGTTATTTAAATTAAATTTATCAAAACAAGTTGAACATGAAACTTTTTTTTTTCTTGAAGTGTATTTGACATAAAGTATTTTTTGAAATTACATTTCATCGCCAACCGACGATAAATCGGCAAATAACGAAATTTTCATTATTTTTTTACGGTTACTGAAGGGAGGTTCCGCCAAAATTTTTTTTATAAACGTATATATCCACACGAGATGAAGATTCTGTAAATTTTTCAAATTTTTCGTGGTATGCCCGTATGGAGGCGTTCCTTGTGAGTCATGATTTTGGAACTAAATGACAAAATGGCAAAAGGCGTAGGTCAAATGTTCTAAAGTAGCGCCATTTATAAACAAACTGAAAACGGCTACTATCGTAATGTGGAGAATATTTCTGAAATAAAAATTTTTATAAATACTTTTCATTATAACTACATTTTGTAGCGAACATGATCAGGATAAATGTAAACAACACCCGAACTAAGGAATCGTTCTACATGTGCCACCGATTTCAAATTTATTTCACGGAACGGTTTTCTTCTTCGAAAGGCTATTTCGTGAGAAGTCCTTTATGCCCAGCATTTTATACGGACTCAAGAGTTAACCCGCGATGGTGAATACGGGTGTTAGTGTTACCAACGTCAAAATGAATATCAGCGTTTCGTACGGAGACATTTTCCTTGTATAATGTGTAACTAGAAGTCTTTAAATGTGTGGCAAATAACGAAGATAAACTTGAGGAAAGTTTCTGGAATAAAGCTATATCCTTCAGAAACTAGACTAGACTATTGAAAAATATACTTGTCTAATTAAGTTTTTTTTTTCTTTTGACACTCCATTAATGCAATTAACCCGATTGCCACCAGCTTGAAGATATTTCATAAAAGATTATTAAAATTAAAATATAAAAATGGGATTACTTAAAAAAAAGCGAATGTGGGTTCATTTATAAATAAAGTGCTTTCATTTTTAAAAAATAATTATCAAAATAGGTTCTGTAGAAAGCTCAGGTTAGATGACTATGATAACATCCTTGTCTTTTAAATATAAAGATTCTAATTAAATAAAAGTGACGTAATTTTCAGGAACATTATAATTTGTGCATTCAAGGACCCTTAAATAACTAGCAAAAGTTCGGTCTATTTAGATGCAAGAAAAAAGTTTATTAAATATGTTATTATCGTTGAAACAGTTCTAACAACATATATTCGTGAAGCAAATTTATCTGTTTTCTGAATGACGTCGTTTTTCTCATCGGAAACTTTTCACTTTAGATACAGTAGAACCTCGATCCATCGTTTTTCAAGGGATGCGAGAAAAAAAAAAAAACGATAAATGCGGATTAACTTCAAAACACGAAAAAATAAAACGTTTATGCATTACTAAGGCTTGCAATGTATACAGTATACTAATAAATACTAATTTTTTGCTTACGAAATTCTAAAATAAATTGAAGTTATAGAAAATTGATATTTATTTTTAAAAAATCAATAATTTTCTTTATTTTTTTTGTTTATTTCTTTTTTAATCAAAAATTAAATTTTCAAAATATACATTTTTCTGCTTATTTTCTGTAATTTCATGTGTATATATAAAAGTCCGTACTGTTTCAAATGCCATAATTTCAACAGACAGACCTAGCATTGGTGGCTCAACTTCATCGGCATGAACATTATCCCCTGATTCTTCACCATTATTTCCATTTTTTGCATTATCACACAGTTTTTCTTTGTTTAGAACACCACATTCCGCAACATCCTTATCAACGGAGACATAATCTCATCCTATGTAACCTATCCTATCCTATCCTATACAACCACTCTTTGTCTGCATTATTGTCGCCATCATTAACACAAGCAGCACAAATGAATTATTTTAGGATAAAAGAAGTAATTCCAGTTTATATGTCATGTGGATTCGAACGATTTTCAATTTCATTTCAAAAAGGAGAAAAATTTTACTACGATAAATGCAGGAAAACTACTTTTTGAAAAACAATGCTTGCGGCTTCGTTAATATTATTTAAGTATGATCTGTGCAGGGACCGTAGAAATAAAACGATCAATGCGGGAAACCGATGGATGCGGGAACGATAGATTGGGTTTTCACTGTATTACTTTTTATCATAGATAATTTTTTGTTATTTTACTTACATAGATTACTTAATATTTTTTTCTCAATAAATAATTTATTCTTCCGTTGATTAATACATAATTGATACAGTCATTTCATTCTTTTTTTTTTTTTTTAATTTGATGAAAATAATTTTTTTCTTTTAAATAATATTGGACATTCACCGATGAAATCACTCTTCTGATTGGTGGAATGTGATGAAGCAAAATAAAATTATATTATAGAGAGAAAAGCTTAACCTGATTGCCACCGTTTTCAAGAAATATCACAAAAAGCTTTTAAAATTAAAAAGAAAATATAAAAATGGAAATAAATTTAAAAGTAGCTATAGTACAGCTATCATTTATTTTAAAAAAAAAAAATCATAAAATTAGTTCACTAGAAAGAGCAGGGATGATGACTTAAATACAGCCCTGTCTTTAATTATATAGATTTTATTCGGCTTTAAGAATAAAAGAATCTTATCGAACTCCAGTTTAAAAACTCACCAATAAACTTATAGTATATTCGGCCATTTTCCTTGTCTTCCTTCAATTTCTGCAATTCTCCTTTCTTGCTATTAAATGCACATCTTAAAAGTGATTTTATTTGTGTATGAGTTTTCCCTTTCAGTCTACCTAATGGCATGAATAGAAAATCAGTATGATTAAAAATATATCTATATACATTTGCAAATGCATAATGTCATACGAAAATTTTGAATAATTTCGATGGCTGTTATTTACTTATATAGAAGTTAGGCTGTTAAAGTAACTGAAACTTTCTATTATTTCCTTAAACCTTTGCGGCGCAGGACAAATTCATAGCTTAAGGGTGTTCTTAAATCAAAAAGGTCAACTTTGTGACACATGCTTTAATTTATTTTTGTTCGGAAATGCATGAAAATAGCAGGTGTTGTTATTCAGAAACTGCCTAATTGCACTCAATTTTCTGTTTTTTCTAAAACACAATAGATTTTCTATAACAAACCTTCAAAGTTGACAATTTTGAGCACATTTCCCGACGAAAGCAGAAAAACCGGTCGGAAAACAGGAGAAAAACGGCTGATCACGTTATCGAAATAGCTTATAACTGGACAGGTAATTTAATTATCATAAAATGGAAAAATAGGTTCGATTCGAAATCGCTTCCATAGTCAGGCATTCCAATTTTATATATGTTTGTTAAAAAATGAATTTGTAAATGTGTCAAAACGTTTTGCACTTGTTGAGCGCAGCAGTTAAGAACATCCTTAAGTTTTGAAATTAATGAATGAAACCGAAACTTGATAACCACTTTATTTGTTAATAAGAAAACTCTTTATTTCACGCATTCTATAAACCTTAATTTTTTTAAACAAAATTACGGTACCAATGTGGCGTTTCGGAATTAAAATTAAGCGGTATATCTATCAAACCGCCGCGCCGCAAGGGGTTAAATTTTGTGCCTTTAGAAGAAATAACTTTAAGAAAAAAATAGCTGACTGATATACGAAACGAACAGTAGCCATAGTGGCTCCAACTTATATGGGCCCGTGGGGCCCGAACCCACCCAATAATTTTGAATCGTAGCGTACCCAATTTTCATTGTTTTATTTCGTTTTTAATTTATTATTCATTTTTTTCCAAGAGCAAAATTTATTTTTCCAATGATCAAGTATTTTAATTCTCCGACTGACACACATAAATATCAAATGACTGAAATGTTTTGCTCCAAGTTAAATTTTTTGCTTTTTCAATTTGTAATCATGTTCATGATATGATGATATTACAATAAATATCACGATCTTTATAATGAAGAACGCATAAGAATATAGTTTTACAAAATTGAAACTTTTTTAAAACATGATAGCTTGACTTAAAATCCTCATCTTTCAACATCTGTCCACCCTTCAAAGGAAAACAAACTGATCGTATCATTTTTTCAAAATACAGTCGAGTCTCTATATAACGAAATCCATCGTTCTAGTAAAAAATTCGTTATATAGAGAAATTCGATGTTTAGAGAATAATGTTAAAATCGTATTTAATATATAAATTTGAACAAATATTATTTTTGATGTTTTGAATTAAGAATTTGAAATGTTTAAAAGTAAATATTAAGCTAACATTTTATTTCTCAATTATTTAAGCTGTTTCAAAAAAAAAAAAAAAAAAAAAAAAAAAAAAAACAGACATTTATTTGAAAGCTTAATGAAAATCAAAACAGCAAGACTTACATTAATTTCAGACGAAGATATCTGTAATTTTTTGTTGTTTTGATTTTAAAATTGTTATGCTCTCAAAAATGCTCAAATTTTAGCAAGGAATGAAAAATCGTAGTTAACATTTTCCTCTATTTGAAGGCCTCTCTTATGTGCCTCTCATTGATTCCTCTCTTATATGTGTATCAATCCAATTGACTCTGTTTTGAGAAGAGTGTGGAAAGGTGTGTGGGAGGTGGGATGAATTCGTTTTATTTAAAGAACAAGAAGAAAAGTAATAATAAAAAAAGAAAAAACTCAGTATTGAACGATAAATCAAAAATAAGTGATGGAAAATTGATTCCATATGATTTCGAAGTTTTTTTAAAACTGAATAAATTTAGACCAATTTATGAAAAAATTCGTTATATAGAGATAGATATTTCGCTATATAGAGACTGTTTTAATGTAATCATGCGAAAAGGGGATCGTTCCTATTAAAAATTCGTTATATAGAGAAATTCGATGTATGGAGTTTCGTTATAGAGAGACTCGACTGTATTTTTGAGTCCAACCAATATTTTTGAGCCAACCCAATATTTTTCAAAAATTGGCGCCATTGGTAGCCATTTATGTATCGGTTTAATGCAGTTATGTAATTTGCATATAACATGTTTAAAAGCTATGATGTTAATGTACGTGATTCTTTATAAATATATAGGATAACAAAAATATCAAAAACTGCTATATACACTGTGACACTACTTAACTCAAAATGGCGGCTTTTCTATTTATATTTTCTAAAAGGGTGCCAAACGCTGTTTTAATCTCCTGAAGTATACAGGGTGAGTCATAAATATCGAAACAATAGGCTATCTCCTTAAATATTGCCCCTAGACTCATACTTCCAATTGCAAAATTTCATAAAAAAGGTGAATTTTTTGACAAGATAAATTGCAACTCCATGGGGGGGGGGGGTCTATTTTAAAAAATACGAAAATTAAATTTTTATACGGCCCCCAGAGGATAAAACTTCCAATTAGAAAAATTTTCCTTATCCATTCCTGAATTAAACAAAAAAAAAAAAAATCATCTCGATATCTACAAATTCCTGAAAGATATTAAAATAAAAATTTTTTTCAAAATTCGTGACTTACACCACTTAAGCATACCTCTGAGCAAAACGAAATCAGTTCATTTGAAGTACAATTTAGGGATCGACCATAAATTTACGTATAGTTAAATGTCGATCCAAGACAATACTTTAACTTTTAGTTATAAAATAAAAGCGTATGGGTTTTTGCTCTAAACTTCCTTGAAATATGCTAGATGTCTGAAATATTTCGACCTTGACGCCAACCTCGTAACTGGCACGAGCCATTGGCCGGACCGTCTTATTAAACACTTATTAAAAGTGTTATTAAATTAAGTGATATTAATTAAACTCTTAATTAAAAGTGTCTTAAAAACTTATTGCCGCAGGCAATAAGTTTAGTAAATATAGTAATAGTGATAATGACACTTCTATTAACGGAATCATTGGAAATATATTTTAATAAATTACATAGAAATGTTTTCACAAATCTATTTTTTACTATTCAGTTTATAAATTTATGATGGTTTTAAACCTATTTTTACTTTCTTCTATCTTTACAAGAAGAAAGTATTGGATTCATGAAAATTTTGAATTCCGGTTTTCGATGGATTCACACGTTTTAGGGCTCAGAGATACTGAAAAACATGTTTTTATAAAATCTCTGTCTGTGAGTCACTGCACAATGAAAACATTTGAAGTAGACGTGATAAAAAAAATAAGGTTTAAATCAACTGACGCATTTAAACAGTAATTAAAGAAGGTGGGAATGGCAAAACTTAACACTAGAACCACGGGAAATTTTACCCAAGTTTTATAAAAATAATTCACATCAGAATTTTTATTTTAGTCTAACTTATTTATCTTAAATGATTTTTTTTTTCTTTGTGCAGTTTATATGTAAATTATTTTAAGAAGACTTATCTGGTTCGAATCGACATCTTTTCACTGAGTACGGGTCACAATGACCCATCTCCGCGGTTCTAGTGTTAAACAAAAGCTGAAATCGAAACTGTACGGGACGGAGTTAATCAGAAATTTTTAAAAAGCATTTAAATATTAGGAGTCCATCTTTGTTTAACACTAAATGCACTTTTCTGCACCATTTTTTTTTTTTTTTTTTTTTTTTTTTTTAGTGTTTTTTATTTTTAATCTGACATAAATCAATAACCGTCGGTTACAGTAATAGTCCCCCGAGTTCGATAGTTTTTTAACACCTCAAAAAAAAAAAAAAAAAAAAAAAAAAATCCAACGTGCCGAAAGAAGTTTTCAGCTCGGAAAATATACTTTTTAAAATATGATTTGTTTACAAAAAAATGCATTTTTTTTTATATTGCTATTTTAAGTTATTTTATTTAAAAAAAATAAATATTATTTAAAATGCTGAATTAAAATTAAAAATTAGACATTTTCATTTAATCGAAAGAAAAAATTCAACGCTACAAATAATATTTTGAGTTATAACAATTTAAATTTACTCTAATTTTTTTGCAAAAAAAAATTATTAAGAAGTCTTATGATGTGATAATGCTTACAAACTATATGGTTAACTATCACAAAACATTAAAAATTCTAACTTTATAAATAAATAAATAAAATAAATGTTTCTTGGACCCTGGGCCCATTACAGCAACACCGTTTCTTCAATTACACGCATTTCAATTTGTGTCTGATCCCTTGAAACCTCACGATTTATTAAAATTGTCATAACTCTCTGAGTTTTAAAAATATCGAGATTTTTTTTTTTCAATTCAGGAATATATAAGGAAATTTTTTCTAATTGGAAGTTTTACCCTCTGGGGGGCCGTATAAAAATTTAATTTTGGTATTTTTTTTAAATGGACCCTCCCCCATGGAATTGCAACTTATCTTATAAAAATTCACCTTTTTTTTAAGAATTTTTGCAATTGGAAGTATGGGTCTAGGGGCAATATTTAAGGAGATAGCCTATTGTTTCGATATTTATGACTCACCCTGTATACATCATGGGCGTCCTAATACAACCAAGTGTCCTAGACTAGCAACAAAATGCGCCCTTTTTATAATTAAAAAAAAATTGCTTTTGATATCTGAATGGAATTTTGAAAAGCTTTTGAAACTACACATTTAAATTGTAACATTTTAAGCAGTTTAAAAGATGTTATTTAAACTGTAAACCTTGCATTGTATTAAGTGAGATTATAGAAATCGTTGCTTAACACATTTTGTGTCTCTCAAAGTGGCCTTTATAGATATATATCGCATCCCCTGTCGGTATTATTAGTGTTATATAATAAATAAATATTTTCAAATATAAATATTACATGTAAAACCTAAATTTTACAATCAGTGGATTGTGCGTATATCTATATACAGGGTGAATCTAAACTCTTGGCCAAAATTTTAAGGGGTAATAGTACGCATCAATACAAAACATTAAATAGGAAACTAAGGGCCCCAAACGTCTTCCAAAGGAGATAAGCAGCATTAACGTTTTAGGTCCAAATTTCCAAATGATTATAAAAAATGGAAAAATTTGTGGATTCGTTCGCAGTTTTCGCTAAAACTGTTCTTTATGTCAGTATTTTCTTGAAAATAAATTCTAAAGTTAAAGTTGAAAAAATATCTATAGAGGGAGCTTTTTTTTAGACTTTAGAGTAACTAACAACCATTTTTTAACGTTATTTTCTGTATCTCATTAAATGTTTTCAAAAGCTTAGACTTAAATTTTGAGTAAATATAAAGTATATGACGGAATGAAATTTTCGCCTAGCTTTTTACATAAAATGTATAATATGAACTTTAAAATGAACTTGAAACTTTGATTGATTAAATTTAGATTTAAACTTTTTTTTTTTCGCCTTTTAAGTAAACCTGAACATTTTAAAACTCATATTATACATTGTATGTTAAATTTTGAGCGCAAAATATGAATCGTTGGGAGTGGTTAAGTAGCGCAAACTGAACTGTTTTCCGGAGGGAGAGGAATTTCAAATTTCAACTCCAGAACACAGTTCAGTTTGCGATGCACGAGATTTTAGATGATGTAATTGGAGGTTCCCACAAAATGAGAGAGGCAAACAATTGGGTATAGAACAATTTCTAGAGTTGCCTTTTAAATGTCTTATTGACGCGCAGATTCCCCACCAGGAATTGAGGGACAATTTAAATATTACAAATCTGAACACGTTGTCTTGCAACATGTTCAGATTTGTTAGTGAAATATCATGTTAAGAATCGTTTACGTTTATAATATAATTATACCTCTTTGTTCTGCATAGGCTATAAGTGCTCGAAGTTTATCTTCAGACCATCGCCCTGATCTTTTATGAATCCATACCATGTAAAATTCGCCTTTCCTCCGGTCCACCCATCCCATCAGTCCTGGATATAAGTCATTATCTAGAGCAGATCGAAGCCATGGTATCAAGTCTTCTTTTGTGGCAGAAACTTGCTTCGACTTCTCAAATTTCTCAAGTTTCTAAAATTAAAAAATAATAATAATGATAATGTATGTATAATAAGTCGACAAGGCTATTTTTTTACTGCTTTCTTAAAAACATAACATATCTATAATAATAATAGAAAGAAGTTGGTCTGTATATGTCCCTGGTATTCCAAGTTGGATGGCGATTTTGGCCCACTCGTAAAAGTAATTCGAAATTGAATTTTTTTTTCTCTCTGTAATAAAATTTAGCTGTTTTCAATCAAATTTATTAAGTATTTGTTCAGTGATTTTTGAATTTTTCGCGATTTTTTTTAATTTCATTTTTACTGAACTTTTTTTTCCATATTTAATAAATTTTGTGCTCTTTTCAATAAAGTTTACTGAGTATTTGTACAGGAATTTTTGAATTTTCGCGATTTTTTAAAAGGTTCCTTTTTTTGCCGAAAAGGAAGAGTCTGTTTTTTATCAACTAATTTCAATTTGATATCTTATCTCTGAAAATACTTTCGATTTGAAAAAAATATATAAAAAGTATGTTTTATTATTATTAATAATACATTAATTAAATAATCAAGTAAATCGATTTTCAGCCAAAACCTGCGATTTATAACGCAAGTATCACGACATCATCTTTTTTAAAAATTTTACTCAATTTAAATATCTAAAGCTTTGGAGTTTATTAACTTTAGCTTTAAAATTATTTTTTCTAAGGAAGTCCTGTACTTCGTTTGCTGCAAACTATCACCAAAAAATAATTTTCTTTTCTCTATAGAAAATAATATTACGTATATTGGAGAATTTACTAACCCAAAATATTATTTGTAGCTTGCTTACTAACATGCACCAAATTTTTTATACAAAACATGGTTTTTTTATGTGTATTTTGCAATAAAAATTAAAATAATTTAGTAAAGAATTGCATTTATGACAAACCTTCTTAACGAAATCTACTCTATATATTTCACTTTTTTTAACAATGTATTAGCAAACTACTTAACTGTGTAATGAAGCAAAAGATTTGCAATACCACTTAAGTTTACTAACATATATACCAAATTTTATATACAAAACATGATTTTTCAATGTATATTTTTCAATAAAAATAGAACTCAATATGTTTTAGTAAAGAATTGCGTTTATTACAAAACCTTCTTAACGAATTCTGTTTAATATATTTCACTTTTTTTTTATTAATACATCATCAAACTTCTTACTTGTGTAATGAAGTAAAAAATTTGCAATACCTCTTAAATTTACTAACATATACCAAATTTTGTATACCAAACATGAATTTTTTAAATGAGTATTTTTCAATAAAAATAGCTCTTAAATTAATATATACAAACTTAAAATTTATATTTTGCTTCAAAACTTAACAATAGATGAGCAGAACCTTGTGAAAAAATTTTATTTCAATGTCTGAATAACTCTGAAAGAAATTATGATTATCGTAAAAATACACAATGAAAATTAAGATTTCGGTATAGCACAAAAAATGATGAATGAAATTTATATTTTTAAAATCCACCATTTTTGTAGGTGTTTGTATATTTATATGCATATTTTACACTATATATTTATGTATTAAAGTGCATTGTTTAAACTGTGACTCTTTAAACGGTCACATCCGGTTCCAGAAAGTTCATTTTTGGTTTTTATTTTGGGATGTAATATTGCTTCTAATGATTGCTGAACCAAAAGTAAAGACATTTTTGGAATTCTAAATGTTCGAACTTTAATTTAAAATAATTAAAAGAAATCGAAAATTTTCGCAAAAAATAACGATTTGAGGGTAAGCACATACATTAAATTGTTTTTATTATCAGATAATTATCACTGTTCTGTTACATTTAAATCATGTTTCTATCTTAATTAGTAAAGAGAGTATTAATTTTTTCGTTTTGGTTTGTTTCTAAAATAAGCAATGGATGTCATAGAAATAACCTCTTGTAAAAATGCGTTTCTCTCTCTCTCTTTCTCTTCTTTTTTTTTTAAATTCCTATAACAGAAGAACCATTAAAGATAAATGCTTCAAATTTGGAACATGTCTTTTTTTATTGTTTTACTTTAATTTTGAAAACAAATACTTACTTTTGAAAATATCATTTTTTTAAGTCGCAACATTTTTTTTTCAAATTTTTATTTTAAATATTTTGAATTTTCTTTTAAAATTAATATTTTTTAAAATGCTGAATCAAAATTAAAATTTAGATGCTTCTGTTTATTTAAATATAAAAACACTGAAATTCAACAAACAATAGTTTGAGTTACAACGATTTTAAATTATGCTCCTTTTTTAATAAATTTTAAATTTTGAATTAAATATTGGGTTGGAGAAAAAGTAATTTCGTTTTTTTCCCCAATAGATAGCTTTAAAGTCGCATATCTCGAACAATACTTACTCAATTAAGCCATATTATACAGCGTTTGAAAATTAATAGTCTATAGAAAGTTCTAGATATAAAAGTAGCATCATCTGTTTAATCAGTTAAAAGTTATTGCGTTTTAAAAATAAAGATTCCAGAAGATCATTTTCGTCACATTTTAGTTTTTTACTTCCAAAAAGGAAAAAATGCTGCGCAGACTCATCGAAAATTATGTGGCATTTATGGTGATCATTGTTTAAGGAAACGCCAAAGTCATAATTGGTTTGCTCGTTTTCGTTTCGGAAAATTCGATGTTAAAGATGAACCTTTCCCTGGCTGGTCAATCGTTGAAAATGTCGATGAAATTTAAAAAAAAAATCGAGGTAGATTGACATATTTCTTCCCGCGACATTGCTACGGAACTAAACATCAACCATAAAACACCTTTGAACTATTTACATGAAATTGGATACCAAAATAAACACGATACTTGGGTTCCCCATGAACTTATTGTGAAACATTTAATGGACAGAGTTTCCATTTGTGAATTGCTACTGAAACGGAACGAAATCGAGCCATTTCTGAAACAAATGATTACGGCTGATGAAAAGTGAATCACATACGACAACAGTGTGCGAAAAAGATTCTTGTCGAAGTTTCACAAATGGTAGCAAAGCCCGAATTGACGCCAAGGAGGGTGATGCTGAGTGTTTGGTGGATCGGAAAGGAATTGTCTATCATAAGCTACTCGAACCTTGCCAAACCATTAGTTCAACTATCTACTGTGAATAATTAATGCT
The DNA here is from genome assembly GCA_964019185.1 of Maratus speculifer. Lineage (NCBI taxonomy): Eukaryota > Metazoa > Arthropoda > Arachnida > Araneae > Salticidae > Maratus > Maratus speculifer. The sequence continues at coordinate 324,391,554 of OZ025296.1, forward strand.
ATTGAAGCAGGCGGTTAAAAAAACGGCCAAAATTGATCAATAGGAAAGGCGTTCTTCCATCACGACAACGCTAAACCACACACATCTTTAATCACTAGGCAAAAACTGAGAAAGCTTGGCTGGGAGGTGTTGATGCACCCACCGTATAGTCCGGACATGGAACCGACCGATTACCATTTGTTCCGCCTTATGCGGAATTCTCTTATCGGTGTTAAGCTGACTTCAAAAGAGTCTTGTGAAAATCACCTTGTTCAGTTTTTTTGCCCAGAACTCACAGAAGTTCTACAGTGACGGAATTATGGTTTTACCAGAAAATGGCAAAAGGTCATCGAACAAAACAACACATATATTATTGATTAGTTTTTTTAATTTATATAAATAAATTCAGTTTGAAAAATACGAAAAAAAGCGAAATTACTTTTTCCCCAACCCAATATATAGATATGTAGATATATATATATGTACGAGAAGTTTTATCACTTGATTTTGCTTACAAATAATATAACTAACCATCACAAAAAAAAAAAAAAAAAAAAAAAAAAAAATCAAAATTTTAATTTAATTAATAAAAACTATTTTAAAATGTGTGCCGGACTCCTTAAATCACAAAAAATACTTTCTTGATATACACATTTTCACAATTAAATCTTACCTTTAAAAGTGAAGAAAATACAGCGGACATTGTATCTTCTTAGGAAAGTCCAGCAGATGATTGACATTTGGTGCCACCTCCAAATATTTGTAGCTAACTTATTATGCAATCAATAAAAATAAGCCACTTCTATTTAAATGCTGTGTGTATAGATAATTTAAAAAGCGTTATCATCTGTTTAGGAGAATCGAAATTCCAGGATATGGAATCCTTGTCAAAAATATGTTTAATCAGACATCCACTTGATATGCTTTAGTCTGCTGCAAAATCTTAGTTAATCAATGCAACTTTTTCTTTTTTCTACATGCTTATGTAAAGATAGAGTTGAAATAAAAAATAAACTAAGAAAAAGAAGATCTATTTTCTATCGAATGTTTATTTTATCCAGTCGAACTTTGATATGGGCTGATACATTTTAATCTCTAGAAGTTACGTATCCGCCTTTGAAAGTTCTATTTATTTTTTTATTATATTATTATTCCTAAAAATAGTTTAATCTTTAACTCTTCACTGCAATATGTGCCACATCTGGCACATACCCAAAAATACTACAATCAGTGGCGTAGCTAGAATGGGTGACACCCGGGGCGGATGTAAATGGTGTCCCCCCCCCCCCGCCCTATCCGTCATATTTTTTCAATCGCAACTCTATGTTATTACAACAAATGACCACACCATTCCTTATTTACCTTTTGTCCTCCTGCATAAAAAAAACCACAGGAGTGACTCATCACTCAACCCATAATGCACATAAGTCGATGTTTTGTCTATATGTAGAAGATATAAGAAGGGGGGAGGATTGTACTTCGTGCTTATATATAACTAAATAAATAAACAACGTTAAAGAGCACAAATATTGTAAAATAAAAGATGTTAAAAGCATACAGCCGTTTCGGGACTTCTAAAGTCCCATCATCAGTGCTATAAAAGTGTAAAACGTAAAAGAAGTCACATCGTTAATTAAAATAAAATAAACCGTGCATCAGAGCTCGCCGCTAAGGCGAACTGATCATGAAACGTCGCAAAGCAACTGTAAAAAGTCTGGGTGCGCGTGCCAATTTACTTTTTACAGTTGCTTTGCGACGTTTCATGATCAGTTCGCCTTAGCGGCGAGCTCTGATGCACGGTTTATTTTATTTTAATTAACGATGTGACTTCTTTTACGTTTTACACTTTTATAGCACTGATGATGGGACTTTAGAAGTCCCGAAACGGCTGTATGCTTTTAACATCTTTTATTTTACAATATTTGTGCTCTTTAACGTTGTTTATTTATTTAGTTATGTAGAAGATATGACTTTTTTTGCTTTCACTACACATTTATTAGATAGGTTGGTTTTCTTTTTTGGTGCATATCTTATTTAGAAAAATATCACATTCTCAAAGAAAAGAAAGTTAATTCTGTTGCGTCGTACGCTAGAATTTTCATTTATTTCTGATTTTTTTTTTTCCAAATTCTTTTGAGATTATATATATATATTTGCAAAAAGAGATTGGGTGTCACCCTTTAGAGGGTGACACCCGGGGCGAACCGCCCCCTCCGCCAGAAACAAAAAAAAATAGAAAAGTCAGTCAAGTTATTAAAGCAAAAATGACTTTTATTATTTTTATTGAATATTTAATGATATATAAAAATCTAGTCAGATGTGGCAATCCCAAAACTTCTATCTTTCACAAAACTTTCACAAAAGTTGCTCTATACATTTATCTAACACATTATGCAAATTACATTTTGATTGCGTTGATGTAGGTGCAGTATAACATTATTCAGTAAATTTGCTCATTTGCTCACCTTGGAAATTATAAGTAAAAAACTTAAAAAAAAATTGCGGACTGCTTTTTATAAAAAAAATTTTTTTTCTCTACGAGTATACACATGATAGCCTCATAAAAAATGAACACAGTTTATTACAATGAACCACTTAATCAAAATCTACAGTTTGGACGCTGTTATTACACTATTTTTAACAGAGTAATGCAAAAGATCTTGGTTCTGTTTCAATTTGTTGACGGTCCCCTATAGGATTTTGTGAAAAAAATCTTCACGGAAGACCTATAATATTCTGTTTAAGCACAAGGAGTTTCAGAATAATTCCTCAAATATTTCTCTAGATATTTAACAAAACGTCTGAAATCATAAGTGGCCGGTCACCTTTGGTTATGTAGTGTACCACAGTATACCCTTCCCTAAATGGTAGTTTCAGTCACCTACGGTATGAGTGTTCTTATGTGTGAAGAGGGTATTTTTCACAAGGCTATACAAAAGAACAGGAATATAATGATTTTATGAAATGAATATGTGTTAAATATGGATAATATAGAACCCTGACATCTATATAATTTTAGTATACGTTGTTACAATTACGTACAGCATGCTTTTTCTTGAAGAGTGTGTATATAGCATTTTAATATATACATATTTAATGTAGTACTGCGTCTATCCCTGATTTTTTAGCATTAGAAACCTTAGCGGTAGCTAAGGTGATGCTATGGGCGGCTCAGCCCCCCCCCCCCATGACCATTAAAAATGTAAAATTTCAAATTTTCCGGTGGAACATTTCATTATTCCGGGGAAGGAATGTCCCCCCCCCTCCCGGGCCACCACCTAAATTCAACACAATCCCTTCCTGAAAAATGCATTTCTCGTTTCGATCTTTTTTAAACGTAATTATGATTTAGAAACTCCTCTGCCTCCTCCCTTTCCTCCTCCTTTCGTGCCCTTACTTTATGAGCTCCTCCTTTATTATAAATTTCATTTCCAAATTTAAGGGAAGACGGGCAGCAACATTGAAAGTGGTGTGGTTTCTAAATTGATAACAAATAAGAAAAGCGGATATTATTGAACAACAAGGCGTTATCTAAAGAGGGCAGAGTGTTTTCCATCACATGATAACTGAAGAGGAGTGTAATAGTTTATCTGTCGAAAATATTGCTTTTTTCTCCTCCCTGTGTTGAAATAATGCAGATGAAGGCCATTTTATACGATATCGATTGCATGCATACTTTATCTCAGTCATAAGATGGGTACTTCACAATGTCAGAAATCTTTTTTTTTTTATTATTATTCAAATTCTTAGACACATCACTAGTATTTATTTCAGGGAAGTAAGAAATCTTTCAACCTTCAAATGTCCCATAGAAAAAAAAAAACTTAATAAAAGAAGTAAGAAGCGTGCTAAATTGAAGTTGAAATAACTGCAATATTAAAAAAAAAATAATGTTCGATGCTCTTTTTTTTAACACTTCTCAACATAGTTAACCCTTGCCATTCTGTTATCTCCGCTGGGGAGACATCTTTCCTTCCAAAATTTGTTTTGGGCACCAGTAATAAAGGAAAATAAAATTTTCCTTATTTAATCAGAGAATTTTTGAAATTATCTACTTCAAAGAAAGTTTTTTAAAAGAGTGGCGCTAATAGAATAATATTTGTGTAAGAGGCACTGGAGTCCGAAGGGTTAAAAAGTGTTTATGCTTTTTGCTTGTTTGGGCACTCATCGCCAACTGTCTGCCTCACCGTCTGTCTGTCGGGTCGGACATCCATTGAATGGTAATCCGAATATATTTACGCGTGTCTGAACTCGCGTAAATATATCAGGCATGCCAAAAACATGCTACAAAATGTGTCTGTGAGTCTCCTTGTGTGTATTTAACACAAATTTTGTAGGCGCTCTATCTTAAGAACTAATGAATATAATTTAATAAAACTTTAGATTCAATTAATTCCTAATATAAACTGATGCTGATTATTTTTTCATGTAAATCGCTCAACAGGTGGCGCTGTTAATTTGCACGATTTCCTCCAAAGCTATATCTCAAGAATTAATGCACGGATTTTTATAAAACTTCCGATTCCGTTAGTCCTTGATATAATTTGGAGCTTATTAATTTAAAGTGCCCGTATTTCGTCCCCTTCCCTAATTCGTTCTCATTCATTTCTTCCGCTTCTCTGAAAGTGGCCACTGATCACGCAAGGCAAAACGTACGAAGATAAAAGGATTCAGAAGTGAAAATTTCACTCGCCAAGACGATTCTGTGTATTATTAATGTCGGATTTTCCTATTTTTCTTGCTAAGTCATATGTAGAACGATATTTATTTTACCATAATTAATTATTTCCTGTTCATTGCATGTTTTCTATTTAAGTAAAATGTTAACAGTACCATATAGTGAGTTTTACAATGTTCAGTTTATTTTACAAGAGCTGAAACATCGCCATATTTGAAAGTAGCGTTGTTTCAATTTCGTCCCCCTTTCAGTTCTTATTTTCGTACCGACGAAATTAGGAGTGCTTTTCAGCGCTGCCAAATCCTTATAAATAATGTGCTTGCAATTTTGTATGTAGGTATGTATAGATTTAATCTTGAGAATTTGCTTCAAATTTTGCAAATAAGTTCATTCTAATAAGTAGTGGTGTAGTCGTAAAGACAACTGAGCGTATACGGTCTAAGCAGAGGGTATACAATCAAGCCAGAGGGTATACCCTAGAGTACATATACTAGTTTTCTTAGAAATAGAGGGTATACGGTGTTCCTTAAAAAATCCAGAGAGTATACGGCGTATACCTTCCACTATAAGCAGGGCCGGCGCCAGGGGTGAGGCAAGTGAGGCAGCCGCCTCAGGGCGCACCGTAAAAGGGCGGCATTTTGTCTCACATATTTGTACAGGTAAAATAGACCAAAATACGAACAAATACACCAACTGATGACCATTCGATAAAGTTTGAAAAAGTTTTGTCTTGACAGTAAAAATCAAGATTCGATGCCCCCCCCCCCCCCCTTGAAAAAAGCTGTTTTAAGGTGTTTAGGAAGAGGGTGTATTTTTACTTTGTTGGAGAATTCAATTTTTTTTTTTCTTTAGCTAAAGTGTAATATCGTTTGCTATGCATTTTTTTTTATTCAGATGACACTTCAGCAAGTCGATACGGTTATGCATTGCGGTTTTATCAATGTAAATTACAAATGCACGAATATTTTGACTATTTTACTAATCTTGAAGAAATTGATGATCCTGATTTTGATTATTGCGGCCTTGAGGACGCTTAAATATCTTGATATTATTTGATATGATATAAAGAACAAATTTTGAATGTAAAAAAAGAACATGACAAAGTTGTGCTCAATGATAATTGATAAAACATAAATTTCAACATTGTATATTTATAAAACCTACAATAACTTTTATAAAGAATTATCTTGCGAAAGTTATGTTTGAAACTTGCAAATGATGTTATTTGATTCAGAATTCGAAAATACATAACAAATGATACCCACTTCACCTAATTTTAAAAAGTTGAAGTATCCCTCCCACCCTCTAAAAAAAAAGCAAGGTGGTAAAGCTTTATTTTTTGGAGATTCATCGGATTTTCATGCCTAGTGACAAAACGAGGTTTTCCCCAAAATTTTCGTGAATGGCATCAGTTGTTACTGCAAAAACCAATTTTATCCGAACAAAGTATAATTTTTGCCATTTTATTCTTAAAACGTGCCGTAACTTTGTAAAAAATTATCGTATCGACTTGCAAATAGTGTCATTCGTTTTAGAATTGTAAAAATCCATACGAAATGATATCCCATTTGACCTACTAAAATAATGTTATCCCCCCCCCTCTTAGGATTGAAAATCATTGTCATTTCGCAGCATTTTTTAAGCGTTTGTAATATTAGTTCAGTTACAAATTTTAGCCTAATATAGTGAATTTTATCAACTGATATTTTAAAAAAAAATTTGTGATTTTTAAACGTTTTTTCGCGTTTATTTCTGAGCGATTTTTTTACATTTGAGAAAGAGTTCCGGTTACTGTCTTTTATGAAAAAATATTAAAATTTGTTCTATATTTTTTTAAAACTATTTTTAAATGATTTTTATCGTTTTTCCGAGTTTTATGGCGATTTTTTTATCTTCTTGTTAGGAATTCTATGTAGAAATTTAGCTAAATATATTAAAATCTCTCTTCCGCGATTTTTGAATATTTAGTTTTTTTAAAGCCATTTTCAATGCGATTGTTAGCGGTTATTATACTTATAATAATAATAATTATTATTGTTATTACTATTATCTTATTTGTTTACTTTATTTATTTATTTATCTTTTGCGTTCTGCTGCGCAGTTTTCACATTTGTTACACAAACGTTTTTATCAAAATTTTAGCCTAAATATAGGAAATTTTCTCCTCCGCGATTTTTGAAGTATTTGCAATTATCAATACAATGTCTATTTTTTGAGGTCCATTATCTTTTGCCATTCATAAGAGGGATTTTTTTTTTGAACATTTGGCCTAATATTATATTAAAGTGTCTTGGGGTGATAATACCACGTTAACGTCTACCAGTTTCACAGCTTAATTTAATTAATTAAATATTTTTTTCAAGACAAATATGGAATTTGATACAGCATCTTATTCACTATGTATACAAGAAAGAATATTTTAGCAGATATGTGTTCATAAAATGTATTGGCGTGATTTCTTGACCAATGCTATTTGGAGTTATTACATGCAAACGGAAATATAAAATATGATAAAATAATGACATGTAAATTATCCAATTCTAAAGATACAAACTCTACAGCCCTAGAAATCGACAAATTTCTCTTACTTAACTTTAATTGCGATATTAGATTGCAATAATCATTTTCATATTTCATTCATCAGACATGAAAAGACTAGCAGCACTCAGGACAGCAGTGGCGTAGCTAGGGTGGGTGACACCCGGGGCGGACGTAAATGGTGTCACCCCCCCCCCCACACACACACACACACACACCACCACCACCAACATAAACGTGAGCAGGAAGAAGAGAATTATTTTTATATTTCACATAGTATAGTAAAAATTTATCTGCTATACATTAGCATACCCTGATTGTATTCATGTTTAAAACCAGATTATGACAAAATTGATATATTTTTACATTTGGGGATCCATGAATCCGTTTTTGCTATTTAAAACTTATTGCATATATATGTGCGTGATTAGAATTTCAAAACTTTGGCAATATTGTATTAGCTCTCTCACACACACATACACTCAAATTACACTGAGACATTATCGAAAAAACACCAAAAACAAAGTTTGAGACCACTTGGTTTGGAATCTTTAAAAAAAAAAAAAGAAGAAATCAACATACATTCATATAGATGGGGGAAATGGATTCAGGGAGCATCAAAATGTTAATTATACCAATACCAATATCCAGAGTTCTATAATATAGACGCACGCGTGCACGCCATGTGCAGACAAAATTTATGAACTTTGCAGAAAATTTTAGGAACGAAACAATTTTTATTTTTTAAACTTTTTTAGCGTCAAAAAATTAAAAATATTCTGCCAATTTTATGTACGATTTATTTGCTATTAGCGTCCAATTAACAGCAAAGTCGAAAATTTAAGTCATTTCAAGCTGAAAACTTTAAAATTTCTCTATCCGGTTTATCGAACACCAAAAATCGTGAATTTCATACATCGCAGTTGTCGTAAAAAATCAATTTTGTCAATCGTTTTCAGGAAAAACCCTCCAATTTCGTTAAATTATCAAGGAAAAAACACGAACTTATTCAAAGTTCTGCGGATAAAGCGCAAAATATCGTTAAAGGACCACGAAAAAATACAAATTTCATCAAAAGACCGGGGAAAAAAAATTCGCCAAAAGGTCGTGAGAAAAATGCGAATTACTCCGAAAGACTTCGTAAAAATTGCGAATTTCAACAAAGAATCGGGTAAAAAACATGCATTTCGACAAGGGACTGCATAAAAAACTATTATTTCGACAAAGGACTGCATAAAAACTCGTATTTTAAAAAAAGATCACAAACAAAATACAAATTTAGACAAGAGATCAGTAACCTTATTTATACCCGGTTCTAAAAGTGATAAGTAAAAAAACTATAACCAAACTCAAAAAGTACAAATGGACAATAGATATTGACTTCAGGTATCCCATTAAAAAAAATCATTTAAAACAATAAAGAGAGAAAATCATAAAAAATACTCCAACAGATTTAACATTAGCGTTCGAGTTACCACATAACTAGTGTAGGCTCTTAACTCGCTATAGTAATGTTGTCGATACCCGTACATAAAAATACCGCTCCTAAGGGAAGGTGATAACATAAAGCTCTCTATGATTTATATGTAGAGCTGTTGTTCTATATGTAGGGACCTATGTAAAAAAAAAAAATGTCGAAAAAAATATGAAACATGGTAAATATAATATTTCATCTCCCTAATGATCCCCTTTCTTAAAAAAAATTTCTAAGGAAAGAAACCAAAAATCTTATTACTGCTTGTAATAACAAAAGCGTATAAACAATGATTTTAAAGCAGAGTATATTTTAAACAGCTTTTTATACGTAAAAAATCTGTCTCGGGTGAAATCGATCCAGAACGAAAAACACTCCATTGTTAACAGTTTTCTGCCGTAAAATTTATTGGATTGAAAATTGCAAGGAAACTAAATATCTTTTTACTTTAGACAGATTCCCTTCAATCTTATGCAGAAATAAAAAACATAGAAACAGGATGCAGTGGAACATGAAAGGAACACAAAGAGAACATTCAAAGGACACCCTGGAGTGCGGTATTGGGCAGACCTGCTCTAACATATGTACAAAATTCACGAATGACATGACTTTCGAATATTTACATTTATAGAGAACATTCAAACACTTTTGTTTTCAAATTAAAATTTAATTTTTAAATAAAAAAGAAAGTTTTTATTACCTATTAACTGCTTGGACTTGGATCTTTCAATCTTACTAGAACAAAAAATTTAATTGATAAAACTCTATATTCTAACAATTATAACATTTCAAATTATAATAATACAAAATGTATAACATCTTTCAAATGAATACTTATCATACATGATTTTATAATGAACTAAATAGTACTAAGAAAGGATAAAAAATGAAACAGAAGTGACGCTCTTCGGTGCCAGACTGTCTACGTATTTTTCGCGATGAAGGTCCCGTCTTTGGATACACATCGAACATATTTAAAAGATTTTGATTGGATAATTGATACAGAGAAACATTCAAGAACAAACTAGTTCCCTTTTTTCTGAAAAAAAAAAAAAAACTCATTTGCTTTTTAAGGCTTACAAAATTAATATTATTTTTAAATGTATACCGATAATATTTTTACTTTCTTCTATCTTTACAAGAAGAAAGTATTGGATTCATGAAAATTTTCGACTTCCGGTTTTCGACGGATTTATACGTTTTAGAAGGTCCTGAACACGTTTTGACTATTTTTAGAAAATGTCTGTCTGTGAGTCTGTCCGTCTGTCTGTCTGTCTGTCTGTCTGTCTGTGTGTCTGTCTGTATGTGACAAAAAATTTGTGGGCGCTCTATCTCAAGAACTAATGCTCGAAATTTAATAAAATTTTATATTCAGTTAGACCTTGATATGAATTAGTGCCTATTGGTTTTTGGTGAAAATTGGCCTGCAGGTGGCGCTGCTATACTACGTTTTTCATGATTTTCAAGATTGCTATATCTCAAGAACTAATGCACAGAATTTCACCAAACTTCAGATTCTGTGACCCCTTGATATACATAGACGCTGTTTAAATTTTGGTGTAAATTGGCCAGCAGGTGGCGCTGCTATGCCACGTTTTTCATGATTTTCATGATAGCTATATCTCAAGAACTAATACACAGAATTTCACCAAACTTCAGATTCTGTGACCCCTTGATATACATACACGCTGATTAAGTTTTGGTGTAAATTGGCCAGCAGGTGGCGCTACTATGCCACGTTTTTCATGATTTTCATGAGAGCTATATCTCAAGAACTAATGCACAGAATTTCACCAAACTTCAGATTCCGCGATACCTTGAGATACATAGCCGCTGATAAGGTTTTGGTGCGAACTACCCTATAGGTGGCGCTGCTATGCTACATTTTGCACGATTTTTGCGATAGCTATATCTCAAGAACTAATGCAGAGAACTTCATGAAATTTTAGATTCTGTTACACTAGAATATATAACATAATTAGACGTTGATTACATTTTGGTATTAACCTTGCAACAGGTGGTGCAGCTATGCTGCATTTTGCACGATTTTTCCGATAGCTATACCTCAACAACCAAAGCACAGAATTTCATCAAACTTCAGATTTTGTTACAAAATGACATATAACATAATTACACGATGATTACGTTTTGGTATAAATCCTTCTACTGATGGTGCTGTTGTGCTATATTTTACACTTTTTTTTAAACTAGCTATATCTCAAGAACTAATGCACAGAATTTCATCAAACTTCAGATTCTTTTACACCATAACATAATTAGACGCTTTTTTACGTTTTGGCATAAATTGTCCAAGATATGGTGTTGCTGTGCTACGTTTTGCAATTTTTTTGTTATAACTATAGCTCAAGAACTAATGGACGAAATTCCATCAAATTTCAGATTCTGTTAGATCTTGACATAAATAGATGCTTATTAGGTTTTAGTATAAATTACTCAACATGACACACTACTAAGCTCATTTTCTCAGAATATTAATTAAATTTTGCGTTTTAGGCTTTTCGGATACCAGAATCTCATTAGGCTAGATCAAATGTTCGAGGAAATTCGATGGTGGGTAACTTTGGGGTCACCACGTTTTTTTTTTTTTTTTTTTTTTTTTTTTTTTTTTTACATATTAAAATGTACTTATGAGATAGAAGAAAGTTTTGGGATTGACACATCCAACTAGTTAATCATGTTCTAGCTATTCTAGTACTTCATAATTTTTTTCTGTTAGTTTCACGTTGACGAAAGCGAACAGGATCTCCAAAATAAGAAGATCACAACAATCAGAGATGTAGTGAAGGGTATACGGGAGTATACGCCGTATACCTTCTGTAATTTTTAAAGACACGTCTTATACCCTCTGTTACCCAAGAAAGCCTGTAGTATACACACTCTAAGGTATACCCTCTGTCTTCAGAATATACCCTCTGCTTAGAGCGTATATCCTCTGTTATTTTTATGACTACACCCCTGACAACAATGACTCATCACTCATCGCGAATTCTGCATAAGTCAATGCAGCGCGAATGTACAGGGACATGCAAAGAGAAAATTGCGTCCTGGGCAAAGTTAGAAATTGGCACTCCCCCTCCCATCCCAACTTTTTCTTATGACAGATCAAAAATGACGATGGTAGTATAAATTTGGCGCCCCTAAATTTCAGTGCCCGGGACCGCGCTCCCCCCCCCCCCTTCGCTCTCTTCTTCCATTTCGCATGGCGCTGCATGTAGAAAAAAATTCTTTCTTTTAAAGTTTGTCTTAATTACCCACACATTGTGTAAATGGGTTTTTGCTCACTGTTGCAAACCTAATTTAGACGCCGCATTTGGTGTACCATTTCACTTTCTCCAAGAAAATAAAGTAAGTCTGTTGCGCCTTGTTTTGCTCTAGAAAATTCATTTTACGTCAGAATTTTTTCCAAAATCTTGTAAGATTATGCATATTTTTTTACAAATAAAGATCGGATGTCACCCTTTCGAAGTTGACACGCGGGGCGCCCCCCCCCCCCTCCCAACTTTTTCTTGTGACAGACCAAAAATGACGATGGTAGTATAAATTTGGCGCCTTCTAAATTTCAGCGCCCGGGGCCTGCCCCCTTCGTCCCTCATTTAGCATGGCGCTGCGTGTATAAGTAGAAAAAAATTCTTTCTTTTTAAAGTTTGTTTTGGTTACCCGCACTTTGCGTAAATGGGTTTTTCCTCACTGTTGCAAATCTAATTTATACACCCCATTTTTTTAACCGTTTCACTTTCTCCAAGAAAAGAAAACTAAGTCTGATGCGCCTAGTTTTGCCTAGAAAATTCATTTTACGTCAGAATTTTTTCCGAAATCTTGAAAGATTATGCATATTTTTTTGCAAATAAAGGCCGCTCGGGTGTCACCCCTTCGAGGGTGACACCCGGGGCGGACCGCCCCCTCGCCCCCCCTTAGCTACGCCACTGCAGGACAGACAACTTTCTATTTATACTTTTTGGTTTCATCAATGTTAATGCTCTCTCGTACACAAAATAAAAAATAAATCCTCTTCGTAGCTCTGAAAAGAATCAATCAGAGTAATAATGCCAATGGATAGCGTTATTATCCCAGTGTATTTATTGCACAGTATATTTTTAACTTCAAACTACCTCGCGAACGCATCCAAAATTTTCTGCAGCATTTTGAAAGTGCGTGAAATACACAAGAAATTTGTGTAATAAATAAAGTATTTTCTAATAAATATACAGTCTTTATATTAAAGAACTTACTGCGCAAATTTTAGATCGGACGTTGACTTTTACGAGCTCTTTTCAGCGGTAATGTTTACAAATTGAAATAATTTATTTTTAGTGGTTGTTTGTAATTCAGATAATTTAGAGCCCTTTTGTGCAGAACCTGTAGGTGCCATCTCCCGGATTTCATCATAATTACGCGTAATATTAGAATTTGACCTTATTAATCCGAGACACGTTACATTTTACCTTTCGCAATTTGTATTATTTATGTATTTAGTTTTGCATTTTTTGTGTGTCGCGCCAGTTTTTTTTTTTTTTTATTTATTTATGTAGGGATGAGATTTCCGCTTTTTTGGACACCAGTAAAATCTTAGAGAAAATGTTGTTATTTTAAATCATAAAAATGTTCCGATTTAAAAATATAGCATTTTCTCTAAGATTTTACTGGCGTGCAAAAAAGCGGAAATCTCATCCCTGTTTATGTATTTTTTATTTTAGGAAATAATTCCTGTTAGAATATTTTATCCCCCTGTAGTAAATTGGTCCTCTGTGATACTTCAAGATTTTTGTGCTTTAGATTTACCCATATATATTAATAAAATAAATCAACTTTAAATATTTTAGCCCGATGCAGTAAATTTTATCCTTTTTTCAATAAAGTTTATTCGGAATCCACAAGCTAACCAAGCTATTTTTAAATTCATGTAGCGATTTTTGGATTTTCTTCTGTTTCGTGGCGATTTTTTTCTTAGATTCGTAAATGATTTCTTTTCAATTCTTTTAGCATAATATACAACAAATTTTGTCCTTCTCATTTTTTGAAATCTTGGTAATTCGGATTACAAGTGTCTTAGCCCACTAGAGTAAATTTTGCCCTCTGCAATTTTTTTTGTTCATTTTTCAGCGATTTTTTTACATTCGTATTCGTAAACGGTATTCAGTTTAAAACTTTTCTAATGTTGTAAGTTTTGTTCAGTGAGTTTCTTTCTCTTCTTTTCTTTTTTTTTTTTTTTTTTTTTTTTTTTTTTTTTTTCAATGCGATTCTTAACATGGTTTTGCGTACTGCCTTTTTTTTTGTAAAAAATAATTTAGATTGAAAGTTTTAGACTAATTGAAGTATTTTTTATCCTTCGTGATTTTCATTGTTTTGCGATTTTTAATAAGAGTTCCAATGCAATTTTTATCTTTTTTTCCGTTCCACGGCAATTTTTTGACGTTAATGAAATGAATTCGGCTCCAAACAATTGTCTTTAACTCAATATTTTCAATGCAGATTTTAATGATCTTTTTTGTTTTCGCGATTTTTTTTCATTCAGAAACGAATTTTTGTTATTTATTACCGTTAGTAAGTTTTAGCCTACTGCTATAAATTTTGTCAAACGTTGCTGTGATTTTCAGCGTAATACATTAAATTTATTTCTCGCGACTTTTGAATTTTCCGCGACTTTTAATGCAATTTTCAACACGAGTTTTTGACATTCGTAAAAAGAATTTTGTAACTAACTTCAAATGAAACTTTATATGTGAAAAAATTCTTTTTAGTATAGTTTAAGCAGCTGAAATAAATTTTGTCTTGCAGTAATTTTTTAATCTTCAGTGACTTTTACTGTTTAAGTTTTGAAGCAATTTTTCACCATTATTAAAAAGGATTCCGGTTTTAATCTTTTAACCTATATAATAAAATTTGGCCTCTTTTCATTTAATTTTATTTGAAATTTGCTTAGTGATTTTTGAATCTTTGTGAATTTTTTTTAATGATCTTTTTGTTTTTTTTTCGCTCTGTGGCGGTTTCTTGACTTTGCAAAATAACTTTTGTTTAATCTTAAATAAAATTTACTGATTGCAATTTTTGAAATTTTAACGATTCTTTATATACCACTTTTAAAGCTCTTTTTTTTTTTTTTTTCTTTAGCGATTTACTGGAATTTTTCCGCATTAGTAAAAGGAATTCAGTTTCAATCTTCCAGTCCAATGTAGAACATTTTGTTCTCTTTGCGATAATGTTTAATAATCACGGAATGGTTTTTTAAAAATATTTTGCTACTTCTAATGCGATTTTACAGTTTTGTGCTATTTTTTTATGGGACCCGGAGTTTTTATTGTGTTATTGTTATTATTCTTTATGTGAGACTTTCTGGCTTTTTTTTAATATATACCAGTAGAATAAGATTTATTAATTTAATTCCAAGTTAGCTGTTGCTATTTTTAAAAAGATATAATAAATAAATAAATAAAAATTAAAATAAAATAAATTATGCAGTTTGGTTATTTTAAATTCCTTAAATGTAAATACATTTTATAATAAATTTTATATTATATTTATGCAAATAACTATACTTATTGTGTTAATTTACTTATTTTTAAAAAAGTTTGAGCAATGGTAAAAGAAAATGACGTCATAGGGGCGGCAAAATAAGGTTCGCCTCAGGCGGCGAAATGTCTAGCGCCGGCCCTGACTATAAGCTGCTTGTCTGATTAGGTTTGAAGGTTGATTGGTTAAGTATAAACTGGGATACGGGGATTAATTCCCGCCTTAATGTAGATAAACGAGTATTTCATTCAGAAATTGGACCCAACTTTAGAGTGTCTCAAAGGTGCCCTTTTATTTTAAAATGAAAACAATTCATTTAATACTGATTCATTACAAAATGGCTGTGTGAAGGTTGATATAGTCCAATGATGCAATCCAGTATAAGGAAGGGTTGACTATGGTCAATGCATGCTCCCTTAATTAAGGGTTTTTGGAAACATTTTTATTACACTCGGTATATAACAAGTTGGAAATTGCACGTGAAGCGTAGCAAATTAGGTGCGTTCGTACGATAACGAAGTTTTAAAAATATTACTTTCATATATCAATCTCATAAAATTGTAAATAGTGAATTACAATTAAAACGCTCATCAAACAATATTCTCCCTATACCATTATGTAATAGAATACTTCTGTGTGGCCTTGTAAATCAATAACAAATGTTCTTTGCACCACAAATTATGTAAGATGTATATTATAATATGTACTTTATAGTTGCATATAAATTTTATTAAGTTCGCATGAGTGTAACACGATTAAAATGCATTTGAAACATTTTTTGCCATTGACCGTAATGTAATGGAATACTTTTGATTGTCCCTGTAATTGATCTATGTATCCGATTTTCATAAAATTTGAAATAACTCGATAAAATTATATAACAATTATGTATTTTAAATTTCAAACGTATAGAATATATTTGAAACTTTTTCCCCATTGACCATAATGTAATTGAATACTTTTGATTGCCCCTGTAACTGATCTATGCACACGATTATCAAAAAATTTGAAATAACTCGACAGAATTATGTAATAATTACGTATTTTAAATTTCAAACGATTAAAATGCATTTGAAACTTTTTCCCCCATTGACCGTAATGTAATGGAATACTTTTGATTGCCCCTGTAATTGATCTACGCATCGGAGTTTCATAAAATTTGAAATGACTCGACAAAATTATGTAATAATTATGTATTTTAAATTTCAAACGATTCGGTTGGGTAGTTTTTGCGTTGTTATATGCGGACGGACAGACGGACGGACTGAACGACCACTATAGGTGCTATGTATTATATAATTACGAACGCACCTAATAAAGGGTTAATGTTCATATTTATAAAATAATGTAATTTTATTCTATATAGCTACAGGAGCGCTACAAAAGAAAGTTTTTAAAATTAAGCTTTAACTGATGCAACAGAAATCGGCACGTAACTACTGTGAAGCGATCTATCAGACTGCTCCATCGAAAGATGAATAAAATGGGATATAAACTTGTAGGAGATTGTTTTCGTACTAAACTTTTTGTGCAGGGATGTCTTAATTAAAATGTATCTGGTAATAGTACTAAAGACTGAAATGAAACGAAATTTCGGTTATGTTTATAATTAACCTAAAAGTTACAAGTTAAACTATAAGAGCTTAAAAAAAACAGCGGTCTTTGAGGCCGGTTACGCCAGTAACCAGTTAAAGCTATTCTGGAATTTTTAAACTTTTAAACCTTGTAGCATAAAGTTATTCAGGATTTTTTAAACTTATTTTATTTGGTTAAACGTTGTAGCTTAAAAATATTCTGTTTTTTTTTTTTTTTTTTTTTTTTTTTTTTTTTTTACTTTTAATAAGGTATTCTGGATTTTTAAAATTTTTTTATTTAGTTAAACCTTGTGTCTTAAAGGTATTCTGCGTTTTTTTTAAATTTATTTTTTTTTTGTTTAATCTTGTACTATAAAGCTATTCTGCATTTTTTGAAGTTATTTTTTCAGCGCCTCATTGCTATTAGTTTAATTAGGCACTTTTATTTTTTATTTAGGACAATTATTCCAAAATGAAAGTAAAATTAAATATAAATTAAAATAATACTAATAATGAACTAAAATAAAATAATATAAAATTCAAAATGAAAATGATATTTTTATTTTAACAATAAATTAAAATATTAAAAATATATATATTTATTAAAAATATGTATGTTTTGTCTTGATCTTTGCAGATGGGGCCGCGTAAGAAGTGGTATAAAGAACAGATGAAGTTGGCTGCTGAATTTGCACGCAGTAAAGAGACTGTACAATGTCCCAAGATCAACATTAAAAGATTATATAAAAAAGAGTGCTGATAAAAGTTCAAAAGACTTGATTGGAACGAGAATCGGTCGGAAAACAGTTTTCCCACTTAACTTTGAAAATGAGATAGCTTTATAGCGTAAAGAAATGGAGCGAAGTTTTTATGGGTTGGCACTGAAAGATCTCAGACAAATGGCATTCCAACAAGCTATTCGCAATAGTTTACCACACCGATTCTCATCAGAGACAAAAATGGCAGGGACCAAGTGCCTGTGTTGCTTTTTGAAGCGACACACGGAACTCTGTTCGAAACTGGAGCCTTTCGATGTCGCTTTTATGTTTCTCTTTAAAACATTTTATGCTCAAGCGGTAGAAAACTGACTGTCGAACCATCCTGGTAGAAAAGTTGGGAACCTGCAAATTGCACATCTTTTCAACGAAGCCTACGAGCGTGCTGCTGTTATTAAAATTGCTTTCAGTGGTTTTAAAAAGATGAGCATTATGCCATTTAACCACAATATTCTCGGACCTGAAGATTTTTCGACAAAGCTTCGTCCTTCTGTGTCTGGCAAAACTTTTATGGTACAGTCGACTCTCGTTAATTCGAACTCGTCGGGTCCACAAGAAATGTTCGAATTATCCTAAGTTCGAATTATGGAAAATATGAAATGAAAACATGCTTAATATGATACTAAGTAATTAACGTTATAGTGTTTTTTAAGTTTATTTCGTTTGTTATCATTAGAATATGACTTAATAATAAATTAGAATGTATAAATACGTAAACTAATTAAATAATTAGAAACAAGCACAATGGAAGAAAATTTTGAGGTGTCACTGATGGACAGATGGGGCACTAAGAAAGTGGATATCAAATGCTTTGGATTATATGTATACTCTTTCGGAAAATTTTCAGAAAAATCAGAGGAAGAAAGTTACTCAAATTATCGGAAATCCGTAAGAAAGAAAGCAAAAAAGAAAAATCGGAATTCTCGTTAGTTCGAATTAAACGAAGTCAATAGAAAACGAGTTCGAATTAATGAAAGTTTTTAACGTTATTCTGCCATTGAAAAATTCGGGACTTCATGTTTAGTTCGATGTAAGCGGAGATTCGAATTATCCGATTTCGAATTAACGAGAGTCGACTGTATCTTGTCAACCATCGTCAAGCGGTCGGGTTGATCAGCAAACTGTTGCTGCCATCAGCCCTAGAGAGATCAGGGAAGTGTCACTGATCACACCAGCAACCTCTGTCCGAGGAGGTTCAACAACAATGATCACTGGATCTCCGCATAAAAACAAAATGAAAATTTTCCAGGCGAAGAAAAAAAAGCTCAGCTGAAAAAAACATCTGACAACTGCCAGCTATCACTCTCAAGACGAAGGGGGGAAATCCACCATGTCAAAAGTCCAAACATGACCTACCTTGTATCATTGATGGCGAAAGTGATTCTCCTGTTGAATTTCCTCATGATGATAATATAAGCGATGATGACGACAATGATGCAGAGTGCCTTACTTGCTTGAAGCGTTTTTCTCATGATAAACAAGAGGAACAGTGGGTTTAGATCCTTCATTGCTGCACATGGTCACGCGAAACATACTCAGGAGCAATATACAATACACAAAATGTTGAAATAAACTAATCACTATTTCAGCTGAATAAAATCAAGTTAGATTATTCATAAAGATTTCATTTTTTTGTCATAAAAAAAGGCAAAGAAATTATTTTTTCCCTATTTCCAAACAATTCAACAACGAAATAAACTGATCTTATTCAAGGACACTTATTCCTTTTCTACTGCAGTGAAGTCAGGTGACAACGACCAAAAACAAAATAAAAAAAGGAACATTTAGAACTCTTTTTTGACATTCTAATTTTTTCAGTGTTTGTTTAGTTTTCTGTGTGGATGTAAGACATGTAAACGTCTATTGTTTCGCTGCTAAAAGCAGCTATGTAATTTATGTGAATATAATATCATTATTCAATTCAAAACTTTCCTCGACTCCATTGTTTATTAAAAACAAACTATTAATCAAATGTTTACCATTTCAGCGAAGTTTAACTAATTAATAAGTTATAAAAGTCTGACGTTAAGTCGAAGATTCCAAAAGAACGGAGGCCATGAAGAATGGAATATTTTGAAGAACCAGAAGAATGAAAGGTAAGATTATCTTGCCTTCTTATTATTATTGAAAGATATATAATATGATGAATTAAATTTGATAAAACGATATTAAACAAAAATCCTTATGTGGCGCAAAGCGCTATAAGGCATAGTTTTTTAATACATTTCCTACACAATTTACATGTTCCTCATTCATGGATGGATTTTTTATGTTATAATTGGTGCTATTATTTACGATTAGGATTAATAGTACATTTCTTTGTACTTTAAGTTGAGGTAAATTAAGTTAATTATTTATTTTGAAATAAATTTTGATTTAGTTATAGGTTAATCCTTGGCAGCTTTTTGGATTTTTTTAGGGGGACGAAATTGGGACTTTTTTTTTCATATTGAGATACTTTTGAAAAAAACAATTTTTCGTATTGTTAAAGTTTATTTGTGCAACATTTGCGCATGTTTTCATATGTTTTAATAGTTAGTCTATACAAAATCCTAATTTGGTAGATTTTCACTGAAAATTAAAACTTTCAAGGGCCTAAAAGTAACTTGGGTACAATAATAAGGCACTTTATCTTACTTTTTGGTGAAAATCTCCCAATATGTAGCATATTATTCGTGTTTATCGCAATAGCTCTATCTCAAGACCTAATGCAAAAATTTTCATCAAACTTCAGATTCAGTTAGTCCTTGATATCTCAGAGATCTTTCTCAATAGCTATGAGACCATTTTGTGATAATAATTAAGGGTTAAAAAATCTTTATGTCAAAAATTTCACGTGTTTGATATGCTAAAAAAGTATGAAGTGCTTCACCATTTTTAATATATTTTTTTTTTTTACTTCACCCTTGAAAATTGGCTCCACCAGTGGCCGAGAGGTTCTGACCTCTCAACTGGTAGACGGCAGGTGCTGGGCTCGAACCCAATAGCAGCCGTCGGCGAAACCGTTAGGAGTTTTCGTGGTTTTGTTCGAACTTTGCGTAAATACGAGTTAGGCTCCCTTAGAAAGACCCCCACGAAGAGCACCCCCCCCCCCACTCGGCCTATATCCCTCGAGTAGATAATCGGCCGACACAAAATAAACTAAACCAAACCCTTGAAAATTGTGTTTTATATTACAGCTATTATTTGCTGCAGAATCAGCAAAGGTGTATACTTTATTTCAACGTATGTATAACAATAATTAATTTAAAGACATTTTTTTCAATTTCCATGCGTTGAATATTAGAAATGTGTTAAAGTTAAAAGGTAATGCAACTTCGTTATTACCAGAAAAAATTCATTCATATCGTCTGAAAAACTAAAAAAAATCTGAATTTAATAAAAAATTTTCAAAGTGATCATTCTCCAAACAAACTAACGGCGGAAATGAAAATTCTGTAGAAAATTTTAGAGAATGCTTTTTTTTTTTTTTTTTTTTTTTTTTTTTTTTTTTTTTTTTTTAGCTGACAAGGATTTTTTTTTTTTTTTTTTTTTTTTTTTTTTTTTTTAGCTGACAAGGATTTCTACCATATGGCTTATTTAAGGTCCTCTAATGTAAAGGCCTACTTGGAAGACACTGTCTTATAAAAAAGGCTCTAAGGAAAAAAGTCATGGATTTAGATTAGAGTCATAGATCGGATCTGATTAATTCTTTTTTTTCCTTTCTTTACATTTCTTTTTTTTTGCGGGTCCGATTTCGGTTCACTTTAACTGTTTTGAACTCTTTAAGATCAGGTTTGAGTTGATCCGATTTTCAAAACAAAATCCTATATTTTTTGTCAAATGAAAGAAACTATATAGGGTTACATTACTCTAGTTTATTATAAAGCTCTCATGTAACTATTTACTGGTCTACCTAAAACAACCTTTTTGTTAAGTTTGTAAAGTTATCTTTTACCCAGAAAATCTCACCGGTAAATCTAAATAAACTTGCGCCGTTCCTACACGAACCTGTAAGTATTAGCCATGTTATGATGTCGTACAAGGGATCTCAACTCTTCGAACAGTAACTTACACCAACAAGTCGGAAATTTCACGTCAAGCTTGGCAAATGTGGTGCGTTCGTACTGTAACGAAATTTTAAAATATTTAGATCTTGGTGTAATAGCATCCAGTACTTCGAAGACAGTATAGTAGCCGAAATCTTATGTGCGTCCCTGTAACTACTAACTACTTTCTGTTATACAGGAAGTAACTTGTAGTAAACCACAGCAACGTACATCAATTTCATAAAATGTGAAATAGTTTACTCTAATTAAAATGCGCCTCACACAATGTTTCCCCGTATATCATTATGCAATGGAATATTTTTGTGTGACCCTGTAAATTAATAAAAATATTCTTTGTACAACACATTGTACACAATGTATAATATATACTTCATAGAAGCATATCAATTTTATTATGCTCGAAGAAGTTTAACATCATTTAAATGCATTTGAAACTATTTTTTCCCATCGGCCATAATGTAACGTAATACTTTTGTATGTCCCTGTAATCAAACTATACATCCGATTTTCATATAAATATGAAATGACTCCACAAAATTATGCAACAATTATACATGGTGTTTCAAAAATGACCGCTATATTTGAAAAATCAATAAAAACTAAACGGACAGCGAGAGAAATACAACGTTTGTTGCAATATACTTGGGACAACAGTAAATTTTCAGGCAGACAAGCTTTTGAAATTAGTTACAATTTTCAACAACAGATACGCTGCAGTCTGAAAAATCTAAAGTACTATATTTTCCACGTATCCATCAAGCGCAGCAATAATATGGCGTAGTCTCTGAACGAAATTACCAGAAAGCTTTGTAAACGTGTCAGGCGGGATGGCCTCACATGCAGAAGAAATATATTGCTTCAGTTGTTCAAATGTTTCTGGATTGTGGCGGTACACCTGGTTTTTCAAGTCAAAAATCCTCTGTTCTAAGGATTAAACCATTTTTTCACAGTAAACTTGCAATCTGTGAACAGCACACGCTTATAACAGAAAAATGACTTACAGAATGGCGAATTCGCAAACTTTTCTTCCATATCTGTCAAATCGTCTACAGTGACATCTGTTGTTGAAAATTGTAACTAATTTCGAAATTTGTCTGCCTGAAAATTTACTGTTGTCCCAAGCATATTACAACAAACGGTGTATTTCTATCGTTACCCGTTTAATTTTTACTGATTTTTCAAATATACCGGTCATTTTTTTAAACACCCTGTATAATTTTAATTTCAAACGATTCGGTTGGGTAGTTTTTGCTCTGTTATATCCGGACAAACGTAGGGATGATCTGAACGACGGCTATAGGTACTATGCATTTACATGATTACGAACACATCTAATAACAGTTCCGCTGATGAATAAGAGTCTCCAAAATAAAATTTTACATCAGGTTGTAAATTCAACCACGTTCATCCGGAATGACATTATTCACTTCGATCTCAACATTTGGCCTATCTCGCAAGTTATCAAAAAACTTGCACAAAATTTTCTCAGAGATCGTGTTCTAATATCCAACGAAGCGTTGCGGTCCATTAGACTGTACAATATTGTTACGAATTTTGTAAATAGTTAGTGTTTGTACTGTAAAATAATGTAAATAATTTTATTAAGCTCCATTTCTTTACTAATATTAGTTTTTGTTACATTGTCTCTGTTATCAAGCAAACTTGTCTATTATTTTCAGTGAATGTATATGGCAGCTTTGCGAAATATTACAGATATCGCCAAGTTGGCGTCACTTTTGGCGACTAACTTTAGCCGCCAAATTTGGCGGTATATCGCCAAGTTGGCGACAAACTTGGCGATTGTTGGCGATGGTAACCCTTCCCTCTCTATGGTAACCCCCCCTTAGGTATGCTGATACATTGAATGTTTTTCCTTGGTTTCTGGATTTTTCGAGAAGCCTCTGGAAACGTCTAGCGCATGCTGCGAGCCTATATAAGGAGAGCAATACGAGCTGTCGTGGTTATTATTTACCAGTCAGTCATTGAGTGAACAAGGAATTTGTTAAGCAAGTTTGCTTGAGTTTCATTTATGTTGTTTTGAATGTTATTAAGTGTTGAGACGTTGTATAAAGAGTCTCTGGGATCTAAAGCTGTACTTGTACGATAGATTTGAGCAGTTATTTTTGAATATCTAGTAACATTTGTGAGTTTCGAAGACTCTGTTGTTCTGAAGATCTGTAAATAAATTATTTTCTACTTTTCTAAGAAAGAAGAGTTTGAAGTTGTCTAACCATAAGATCAAAAGAACCCTATATACGCAACAACATTTGGTGTCAGTAGTCGGGATCTTATGGCAAAAACAAGAGGCATGGACGGGCAATTGAAAGAACTATTGGATGCT
The DNA here is from genome assembly GCA_964019185.1 of Maratus speculifer. NCBI lineage: Eukaryota > Metazoa > Arthropoda > Arachnida > Araneae > Salticidae > Maratus > Maratus speculifer. The sequence continues at coordinate 324,415,491 of OZ025296.1, forward strand.
ATTAATGGTATAAAGACAGAATTGACGAATAAAATCGATAAAATTGATAAAGGCCAAGAAGAGTTGGCGGATAAAATGAATAAAGGCCAAGAAGAGTTGGCGGAAAAAATGAATAAAGGCCAAGAAGAGTTGGCGGATAAAATGAATAAAAACGAAGAAAGAATGGAATAGTTGACAATTAAAATTGACAAATGCCAAGAAGATGTGACTGAAAAGATTAATAAAGGCCAAGAAGAAATGAAGAAAACTTTAGAGGAAAAGTTCTCGTCGGTAGAGAGAAGAATAGGCTCGGTAGAAGAGAAAATAGAGGAAGTAGAAGAGAAAATTCAGAATGAAGTTAGTAATGTTGAAGAGAAAATGGAAAGGAAAATGGCGGAAGTAGACGAGAAAATTCAGAATGAAGTTTGTAACGTTGAAGAGAAAATCAGTAACGTTGAAGAGAAAATAGGTGAAATAGATAAAAAGCTAAATAAAAAAGTACTAGTTGGATGTGTCAATCCCGAAACTTTCTTCTATCTCATAAGTACATTTTAATATTTAATATATATATATATATGGTGACCCCAAAATAACCCACTATCGAATTTCCTCGAACATTTGACCTAGCCTAATGAGATTCTGGTATCCGAAAAGCCTAAAACGCAAACTTTAATTAATATTCTGAGAAAAAGAGCTTAGTAGTTGCTCATGTTGGGTAATTTATACTAAAGCCTAATAAGCATCTATTTATGTCAAGACCTAACAGAATCTGAAATTTGATGGAATTTCGTCCATTAGTTCTTGAGATATAGTTATAACAAAAAAATTGCAAAACGTAGCACAGCAACACCATATCTTGGACAATTTATGCCAAAACGTAAAAAAGCGTCTAATTATGTTATGGTGTAAAAGAATATGAAGTTTGATGAAATTCTGTGCATTAGTTCTTGAGATATAGCTAGTTTAAAAAAAAGTGTAAAATATAGCACAGCAGCACCATCAGTTGAAGGATTTATAACAATACGTAATCATCGTGTAATTATGTTATATGTCATTTTGTAACAAAATCTGAAGTTTGATGAAATTCTGTGCGTTGGTTGTTGAGATATAGCTATCGGAAAAATCGTGAAAAATGCAGCGTAGCTGCACCACCTGTTGCAAGGTTAATACCAAAATGTAATCAGCGTCTAATTATGTTATATATTCTAGTGTAACAGAATCTAAAATTTGATGAAGTTCTCTGTACTAGTTCTTGAGATATAGCTATCTCAAAAATCTTGCAAAATGTAGCATAGCAGCGCCACCTATAGGGCAGTTCACACCAAAACCTTATCAGCAGCTATGTATCTCAAGGTATCGCGGAATCTGAAGTTTGGTGAAATTCTGTGCATTAGTTCTTGAGATATAGCTATCATGAAAATCATGAAAAACGTCGCATAGCAGCGCCACCTGCTGGCCGATTTACACCAAAACTTAATCAGCGTCTATGTATATCAAGGGGTCACAGAATCTGAAGTTTGGTGAAATTCTGTGCATTAGTTCTTGATATATAGCAATCTTGAAAATCATGAAAAACGTAGTATAGCCGCGCCACCTGCAGGCCAATTTTCACCAAAAACCAATAGGCATTAATTCATATCAAGGTCTAACTGAATATATAATTTTATTAAATTTTGAGCATTAGTTCTTGAGATAGAGTGCCCACAAATTTTTTGTCACATACAGACAGACTCACAGACAGACTGACAGACTCACAGACTGACAGACTCACAGACAGACTGACAGACTCACAGACAGACATTTTCTAAAAATAGTCAAAACGTGTTCAGGACCTTCTAAAACGTACAAATCCGTCGAAAACTGGAAGTCGAAAATTTTCATGAATCCAATACTTTCTTCTTGTAAAGATAGAAGAAAGTAACAAGATCTTGAGAAGAAGCTTTCAGCGTCCAGTGGTAATTATGAAGAATTTAGGAATCCGCCTGCTTCTCCTGTGCAAGTTAAGCTGTCGACATACGACGGAAAGAGCTCCTGGCAAGTTTACAAGACCCAATTCACCATTGTAGCCGAAACGAACAAATGGACTGACGAGGTGAAAGCTTGTCAACTGGCAGCATCTTTGAGAGGAGAAGCCGCCGACGTGCTGCAAACATTACCCGATACGACGCAACTCAATTTTGAGACTCTAAATTGTGCACTTGAAATGAGATTCGGAGAAAAATTCTTGAAGGATTATACGAGAATACAAATGAAGAGCCGCCATCAAAAATCGAGTGAAACCCTTCAAGAGTTTGCGTCAGAAATAGAAAGGCTGACAAATTTAGCATTCATCGACTGCCCAACAAATGTACGGGAAATGCTCTCACTGCAGTACTTTGTAGACGGAATAAAAGATCCCGAAGTGCAGAGAGCGGTACGAATGGCAGATGTACAGGATTTAAAGGCTGCACTACTATATGCCTTAAAGTTGGAAGCAGCTACACAAGCCAGCCGAAGAGATCGTCATTCAGTCCGAGGGGCAACGGTGAACAAAAGCTCAGACATTGAGAGCGACGTCTTGAAAGAAATTAGGAAAATAAATCAAGAGATTGAAGCTTTAAAATATGGAAGAACAAGTTCAAGAAGATAGAATCTCACGTGCTGGGGATGCGGTGATAGAGGACATCTCCGAAGAAATTGCCCCAAAATCCACGAACGTGAGATAAATTCAAACAGTCAGCAGGGAAACTAAATTTTGGCCATCTCCCGGGGCGGAGGTTGCCAGAGAATGAAAAGCCCCACTTGAAGATCCTCCAGATATCAAAAATGAGTGGCGGTGATAATGAGTTATATGTGATAGGCTTTATTAACGGAATTCAGTGCCGTATGATTGTCGATACAGGAGCCAATGTGACAATAATAAAAGAAGATTTGGCTCGGAAATTGAAATCTAAACTCATCTGGACTCCACCCTGCGTTACCCTGGAAACTGTGACGGGCGACAAGATAGGCATATATGGAAAGGCCAATCTAACCATCAACTTTGGAGGAACGAAATATTATCATACGGCATATGTGGCTGACATAATGCTTAATCGGGCTAGATTCTCCGAAGAAATTTGGCTTCAAACTTGATTTCAAAAATAATAAAATGCTCTCTAAATTTGAAGAAATAAGCCTTTTTGGATTAAATAACGAAATTGGATGCGAACGAATAATAACAGCCAAAGAAGACATCCATCTAGATCCAAGAACAGAATTTTTAGTTCCTGCTGTAATCAAAAATGAAGCTAATTATCGATTTGGCCATATAGATTATCCCGAAGACAATAGTACACAAGCAGGAGTATTGGTTGCTTCTTCTGTAGTAGACCTCTCGAAAAAGACCATTCCAGTCAGAATTGCTAACATCAGTGATAAGACAAGGACTATCAAGAAACGAGAGGTGATAGCATCGTGTGCTCCTGTGACGTGCATAAGTCAAAATTCCAGTCACTCTGAGAAATCTTCAGATAATTTAGTCAAGGATTTGTTACAAAATACAGACTTAGATCCAAACCAGAGAGATGCTGCTGAAAGTTTAATTAGGGAATTCCAAAGTTTATTTTCCAAAACATCTGAAGACTTTGGACGAACCAAAATGGCACAACACCGAATTGATACTGGAGATCACTCTCCTATTAAACAGCACCCTAGACGATTACCTTTTGCCAAGCAAGAAGAGGTGCAAAATTTAATTAAGGATATGGAAGAAAATGACGTCACCGAACCATCGACAAGTCCATGGGCGTCTCCCATTGTATTAGTAAGAAAGAAGGATGGTTCAACAAGATTTTGTGTAGACTACCGCCGACTGAATGACGTCACCAAAAAGGATAGTTACCCTCTACCAAGGATCGACGACACTCTCGACACACTTGCGGGCAACACTTGGTTCTCGACTCTGGATCTGAAGAGTGGTTACTGGCAGGTAGAGATCCATCCCGACGACCGCGAGAAGACTGCCTTCACAACGGGACAAGGATTATGGCAATTCAAGGTAATGCCTTTTGGTCTATGTAATGCACCTGCAACTTTTGAACGCCTTATGGAAACGGTTCTCCGGGGGCTGTCATACGAAGCATGTCTTGTTTATTTAGACGATATCATAATCATAGGAAAATCTTTTGATGAACATCTGAACAACCTCAGGCGGGTGCTACAAAAGTTGAAGGAAGCTAATTTGAAGTTAAGCCCTTCGAAGTGCAGTTTGTTTCGTAATGAAGTCGCCTACCTTGGACACATCATTTCGGCGGAAGGAGTTAGGACTGATCCGGAGAAGATATCGGCCGTGAAAAATTGGAATCGTCCAGCAGATGTTCACCAGCTTCGAAGTTTTCTAGGATTATGCACCTATTACAGAAAATTCGTCAAAGGCTTCTCGATGATTGCAAGACCACTTCCTAAATTAACAGAAGCCAATCAAAAATTTATGTAGACACAGGAATGTGACGCTGCTTACGCTGAAAAGCTTAAGGAGGCCTTGACATCCACTCCAATTCTGTCGTATCCTCAAATCGATAAACAGTTTATACTTGATACGGATGCAAGTAACGAAAGCATTGGCGTTGTACTGTCCCAGGAAATCGACGGCCAGGAGCGTGTTATCGCCTATTTCAGCAAGTGCTTGTCAAAGGCAGAGCGAAACTACTGCTTAACAAGAAAAGAGCTTCTTGCTGTAGTGAAAGCCGTAGACCACTTTCATCACTATCTTTACGGTCGAAAATTCCTGATCCGAACTGATCATGCTTCTCTAACTTGGCTATTGAATTTTAAGAACCCTGAAGGCCAGATAGCCGGGTGGATACAAAAGCTTCAAGAGTACGATATATGGAGATACGCCATCGAAAAGGCTCATCACATGGAAATGCAGATGCTCTCTCAAGAAGACCCTGCTCAGAGAATTGTAGATACTGCGACCGGGTTGAGAAGAAATTTAATGTCAAAGGTCCTATAGTAAGACAAGTTACAACTGGGTCTACATCATCGCAAGATCAGTGGTGTGATGAGAGCCTGCGTAAAGAACAACTTGCTGATCCTGAAATTAAGCCAATTCTAGAGCTGAAAGAGGAGTCCAATAGGAAGCCCAGCTGGCAAAACATTTCCCATTACCATCCTATGACTAAACGTTATTGGGCTCTCTGGGATTCCCTACATTTGAAGAACGGTATCTTGTACCGAAAATGGGAGTCTGACGATGGAAAGACATGTAGAGGGCAACTACTACTTCCTAAGTCGAGAATTTCTATGGTCCTTCAAGAACTTCATAATAGTCCCACAGGAAGTCATTTTGGTGTAATGAAGACCCTGCAAAAAGTTCGAGAGCGTTTTTACTGGAATAATGTTCGCAGTGATGTGGAGAAATGGTGTCGAACTTGTGACACCTGTGTAGCTCGTAAAGGTCCAAAGAGGCGCACTCGTGGACGATTGCAGCGTTATAATGTAGGAGCTCCTTTCGAACGAATTGCTCTAGACATCCTGGATCCTCTTCCTAGAACATCTGATGGCAACAAGTACATCCTCGTTGTCATGGATTACTTCACCAAGTGGCCTGAAGCCTATGCCATACCTAATCAAGAGGCGGTAACCGTAGCAGTGATACTGGTTCAACACTGGGTTTCCAGATGCGGAGTTCCTCTTCAAATCCATTCCGATCAAGGAAGAAACTTTGATTCGGCTGTGTTTAAGGAAATGTGCGGACTACTCGGCATGGACAAAACTCGAACTACACCTCTACATCCTCAATCGGACGGCATGGTGGAGCGTTTCAATCGTACCATCCTAAATAGCCTATCTCTCCTGGTGTCTAAAGATCAACAGGACTGGGACAAGAAATTGCCTCTTTTCCTGCTTGCCTACAGGAGTGCCACTCATGAGGCCACTGGTTACTCTCCTTCTCAAATGCTCTTTGGTCGTGATCTTCGTCTCCCTGCGGATCTTTTGTTTGGCCGCCCTCCTGACGCTCCTTTATCGCCCGAGGAGTACGTGGATGAACTCCAGGCACGGATTGAGGAGATTCATCGTCTAGCGAGGAACCGAATCGGACTGGCATCGGAAAAGATGAAGACACGGTATGACACAAAGGCAACTGGACATGAGTTCAACGAAGGTGACAAAGTTTGGTTGTGGAATCCCATACGTCGTAAGGGACTGTCGCCAAAATTACAAAGAAACTGGGACGGTCCTTACACAGTCGTCAACAGGCTGAATGACGTCGTCGTACGCAAACAAAAATCGGCACACGCCAAACCCAAGGTCGTACACTATAACCGGCTAGCCCCTTATTTTGGCCAAAGTGATTAGAAATTCAAAACTGGAATTTCAGACCATGGTCATGAAAGTCACTTTTTGTAAATATGTAAATAATAATTAGTTCTTATTTATGTAAATCTTATTATTTTATTTATTTATTTATTTATTTATTTATTTATTTTAAGTGTTTTCCTCTAACTCAGGGATTGCACTGCCCGGGACGGGCAGTCTTTGGGGGGGGGGGGGGGTAGTGTTACGAATTTTGTAAATAGTTAGTGTTTGTACTGTAAAATAATGTAAATAATCTTATTAAGCTCCATTTCTTTACTAATATTAGTTTTTGTTACATTGTCTCTGTTATCAAGCAAACTTGTCTATTATTTTCAGTGAATGTATATGGCAGCTTTGCGAAATATTAGAGATATCGCCAAGTTGGCGTCACTTTTGCCGACTAATTTTGGACGCCAAATTTGGCGATATATCGCCAAGTTGGTGACAAACTTGGCGATTGTTGGCGATGGTAACCCTTCCCTCTCTATGGTAACCCCCCTTAGGTATACTGATACATTGAATGTTTTTCCTTGGTTTCTGGATTTTTCGAGAAGCCTCTGGAAACGTCTAGCGCATGCTGCGAGCCTATATAAGGAGAGCAATACGAGGTGTCGTGGTTATTATTTACCAGTCAGTCATTGAGTGAACAAGGCGTTTGTTAAGCAAGTTTGCTTGAGTTTCATTTATGTTGTTTTGAATGTTATTAAGTGTTGAGACGTTGTATAAAGAGTCTCTGGGATCTAAAGCTGTACTTGTACGATAGATTTGAGCAGTTATTTTTGAATATCTAGTAATATTTGTGAGTTTCGAAGACTCTGTTGTTCTGAAGATCTGTAAATAAATTATTTTCTACTTTTCTAAGAAAGAAGAGTTTGAAGTTGTCTAACCATAAGATCAAAAGAACCCTATATACGCAACAATATAAACAGCCCTATCGGTCGTAAAAGACTGCTTGTCATCCTAAGTCGAGATAACGGCTTTGCACCCCCTTCCAAAAGAAGGAGGCGAGAGCCACCTTAATGCGCATCGTTGTGGGAACTCTAATTTCAAAATTACCCTTTTTTTTCTCCCTGGCAACCTTTCTTAAATTTTTTTCTAATTAATGTCATACAGCCCTTGCATTTGGCACTGGAACTAATTCATTTTCTTTTTATTAATTATATTTTATTATTTAATCGTCGTTTTAATAGTTTACTTTTAATTTATACTTCTATTTCTATATATTGTATTGCCCTGTCGGCCAATCCCCCCTTCCCCGAATGTTTGCTTGATATGTCAACCATTGCCCCTGCAAGAACTTTGTTAGGCAAAGTTCACTCTTGCTAATCCATCTATGTATTTCTGAATCGACTCATCGAATCCGAAAAGAAGTAAACGCAAGCATCGCGACTTGCGTAGGAATTCAAGAACTCGGCATTGGTCATTGCTCAAGAGTCTCTTATGGGTTTTGCAATGATTACGTACCCTACAGCCATGTGTTCCGACTGCAGTTCTTTTGAACTTGTGCACTTTTAATATTACAGTGTATCCCAAAAGTTTACATGCAACGAGTTTTTTTTTTTTTTTTTTTTTTTTTTTTTTTTTTTTTTTTGCAATTTTAAAAGGAGTAAAATTAAAAAATATTTTATAATTATAAACAATATTAAGACGATAATAATACCATATAAAAATAAAATTACACAATCACCGCCTTTCTTAGAAAAATTAAAACTTAAATTTTACTGTCTCAAATGTTTATAGACAACATAATTTTTTTTTCAAAATTAAAAATTTCAAGCCTTTGTTTCTAAGCATTTTTAAAACTCGATCAGGCATACTCAAAACAAGAGTTTCTAGAAATTATGACCAAAAAAAAAAAAAAAAAAAAAAAAAAAAAAAAACGTTCAATTTGCAGCTGTAGGTCTTGAACCATTGCAAACAGGGCCGTAGCTAGGGGGGCGCTATGGGCGGCTCAGCCCCCCTAAAATATTTTGAGCCCCCTTGGAAAAGATTCCAAGGTCACTAAATGAATATCTGTTCCGAAAATCCAAACTGAATTCTGTTCAAAAATCTAATTTAGTTTTGAAAACTTTTCACAGTTTTGCAGAAATACTAAATTTTATCTAAAATAAGTGTTTCAACACTCCTTCATCCTATTTGTACATATGAAGCTAACATGATATTTAATTTTGCACCAGTTATACATCCAAAATTATCATCATCCTTTTTTCATTCTTTTCTTAGCATGAAATGAAGTTATTACAACAGTTAAAAAAAACATAATACTTACAATATGGAAATGTACTAATTTATCATTCTGTATCATAGAGAGAGAAAAAAATATATGAGCCCCTCCTAAATTTTCTTCAGCCCCCCTACATTCTCTTGAGCCCCCCCCCCCTATTGTTCACTTCTAGCTACGGCCCTGATTGCAAATTGATGCTCATTAGCACACGTCTTTAACTAATCTTCCCAGAGTCCTCTGTAGGGTTCAGGTCAGGATTCTTAAGGCTACCCAGTATTGGAGTAACTGAGTTATCAACAGAATACTACGAAAGAAGGCATTTGTTTCCAAACTGCATCAACAGATGGAAGCACCATAAAACTGTTTTAAAGTAAGAAAATGAATTTCTTCGAACAGTCTTTCTTTATGACGACAGAACTTTATGTGCGGACTTTTCATGTTCGGAAAAAAAAAATTAACTGCGCAGTACTTAAAATATTTTTGTATACCAACGGAAGCCAGTTTTTTGGCTCCGTAATTGGTAATAAAGAAAAAAGGGCTTAGATGCAGTATCTTCCCGCAAGCCGCCATTTTGTTTCCCTGTTATTTCTCATATATGATTATTTAACCTTAAACTACAAGATGCAACTGAAATGATTATTTAATGATTGAATCATAGATTTCAAAAAACTACATGAAATTAAACAAGACAATCTACTGTAGAAACTAAAGGATTGAAAGAGCAAATTTTTGGTAGTAAAAATCTTTTGATTTACCTATTAATTTATTTTGTAAAACATTCAAGCAAAGTGAAAATAATTATTTTAGTATGCATATGCCATAAAAATATTTATTTTATGTTTCCTGAAAAAAATAATTGCAAAATAATTATAATAATAACAATTTGAGAGAAGTAATAGGGAAACAAAATGGCGGCCCGCGGGAAGATACTGCATCTGTTCCGAAAAAAGCTTTATGTGTATAACAAATGTTTGTAATGATCAAAATGTGTGTTTCTGAAAATCTTTTGAAGAATTAAATGCAAGCTGTTTCTGAATACAAAACCCCTAATTGAGATGATAATTTTACTTCAAGGTTCTCCAATCATTTGAGTTTTTGTTTCATCTTACTATGCCAGCAATATCCACATCCAGCAATATCGTCCTGAATATATAATCCTATCAAAAACATGAATGTGAAAGAATGCCAAGTTTGTAAAAGGTTTCGCTAATGAAAGAAGTGAGATCTAACTGCAAACCAAGTTCTTTCGAAGCTCCTTAAATCATAGCTCCTGTCATGCATAATATTCTTCAATTGCTTAAAATGAGTTGGTATGTTACTTGTTATTCAATAGAGCGACTTACAAGTTTTCTGTTATTCAAATTTCTCTATTTAATTGATCAGAACTTAAAGTTGATCACTTAATTAATTTATCGATACCTTAACTTCAGTGTAGTTATTCGAACATTTGAATGACTAGATCTTTCCCAATCAGATTCTAGATTAAATTTTACTCAAACATTAAAGTTAGGTACTCAAACATTAAGTACTTACTCAAACATTAAAGTTAGGGGCTGAAAACTTGCCAAGTCGCTCTATTGAATAACAAGTAACATACCAACTCATTTTAAGCAATTGAAGAATATTATGCATGACAGGAGCTATGATTTAAGGAGCTTCGAAAGAACTTGGTTTGCAGTTAGATCTCACTTCTTTCATTAGCGAAACCTTTTACAAACTTGGCATTCTTTCACATTCATGTTTTTGATAGGATATCATTATTTTTTGTCAAATCACTTCTTTTATTAGCGAAATCTTTAACGAACTTGGCGTTTTTTCACATTCATGTTTTTGATAGGATATCATTATTTTTTGTCAAATAAGTCGGTATTTGTTTCCTTTTTGAAATAAATTAGCTTAATATTAAATTAGTTTTATTTAATATTAATTAATCTTACAGCTTTTTCCTGCGTTTATTCACTGTTTCTTTGAATCAAATTTAAAACTTTTAACATTAGGATTGCTTATGTTCCATTAAATTCCACTAATAAGGATGTTTCTTTTATGTGATTGGGTACTACTTGATTATCTCGACGACCAAAAAAGTTTGTCTCCAACTTGGCGATATATCGCCAAATTAACGACAAAAATTACCCGCCAAAAGTGATACTAACTTGGCGCTATTTCTGGTATTTCGCCAAATTCCCATAGACTCCCATTGTAATCTGGCAATTTATCCAATACTGTTGTTAGAGCAAGGACTGCCACAATCATTTTGACTTTTTTTTTTCTTTTTTTTTTTTTTAATCGGTTCGCTAACTTTCCAATATTGCTGATATTGCTATTTAGAACGTTTATAGAACGCTTTTCGCGCATTTTTACCCCTTTTAAATTTTGTATTTGTTAACAAATGTTCTTAGTGATCATTTATATCTTATAAGTAATGAACATGCCAAATTTGATGTTTTTAAGCCCTTAACATACAGACATCGCATTTTTAGAATTTTTTTTGCTCTTTTAATTCTTTTGGATTAGTGGCATTGACATAAGATATAGCCTATATTGGAGCAAGGAATGTCACCATCATTTTAAGATCATTACTTTTAAGATCAGATGGTTGTTTGCTGAGATTGCTTAAAAATCCCAATTTAGAACAGTTTTAGAATGCTTTTCGTGCATTTTCACCCTTTTTGAATTCTTTATTTTTTAGCAAATGCGCTTAGAGATCATTTTTATCTTATAAATAAGTAACATGCCGAATTTTGTGCTTCTATGATTATTAGTAAAACAAAAATCTCCTTTTTAGAATGTTTTTTGCTTCTTCACTCTCTTATGGTTAATGGTATATACATAAAATATAGCATATACTTGAACCGGGGTGAATACCATCATTTTGGTACTATTAATTTTGGAATCGGATCATAGTTTCAGAAATTAGCTCCGATACTCGCCAAAAAAAGACGCCAACTTGGCACTATTTCTGATATTTCGCGAAATTCCCGTGAACTCTAAAATGCCAAACTTTATAATTCTAGTCCCTTAACATACAGACATCGCATCTTTAGAACGTTTTTGTTCTTTTACCCCCTTTGGGTTAGTGGCATCGACATAAGATATAGCCTATGTTGAAGCAAGGACTATCATCATCATTTTGATATCATTACTTTTAAAATCGGTTTGTTGTTTGCTGAGATTGTTTTAAAATCGCTATTCAGAACGTTTTCAGAATGCTCTTCGCGAATTTCCACCCCTTTTAAATTTGGTATTTTTTAGAAAATGTCATTAGTGATCATTCATATCTTATAAATAATTAACATGACAAATTTTTTGCTTCTAGGCCCTTCACTAAAACAAAAATCCCATTTTTAGAGTGTTTTTTGCTTCTGAACCCTCTTTTGGTTAGTGGCACAGACATAAGATATAGTCTGCGTTTGAACCGGGGCGAATACCATCATTTTGGTTCCATTACTTTTGAAATCGGTTCGGTAGTTTCAGAGATTAGTCCCGATACTCGCCAGAAGTGACGCCAACTTGGCACTATTTCTGGTATTTTGTGAAATTCTCATAAATCGCCATTGTAATCCAATAATTTATGTTCTAACAACCATTAATGTTTAATTAATGGCGATTTCTGATTTTTTCCTATTTATAGATCCAATAACCTACCTCCACACCAAATTTCAATTTCCTAAGTCACCTGGAAGTAGTCAAACATTTCTATGAGTGAGTGAGTGAGTCAGTGGGAAAAACAGTGGTTTTCAGACGTCAATTTCTCGTGAACGGTAAAAGATTTTTTTAAAAATTTATAGGATTAGGAAATTAGAAGATGGTCTTACACGACACAAAAAATTGCAATTGTGTAGGTCAAATAGAATTTAAGTTATTGAGGGGTCAAAAGTGGCCCGAAATGGTTCGGGTAATATAACCCACGGCCGGTGTGTCGACTTTTACTTTTTGAACTTGGCTGACACACTGCCGTGTGTCTAGATTAAGTGTTTCCCGACGAGTAAATGAAGTCTCCATTAAGAAGATAGCACGCAAGGTAGGAACTATTTAATATCTATCTTTAGAAATTATACAATACGTTGAATTTTAAAACCGGGATCTTTCAAGTTACGGTCTTTTCATCCAGTCCGTAACAGTTACTCTATTTTGTCAAAACTACTGAATTGTAAAGTTGGGCAAGTGAAAGGAGCAATTGTCTTACTCGTATATCCATTTGTATCCACCAAAAACTTTCCGCAGAAGTAGCTGTACCTAAACAGCTTTCTGGTAATCTTTCAATATTGAAAACTTTTCAAACAAGTTGGAAAATGCACGTCAAGCATAGCAAATGAGGTGCGTTCGTATTATAACAAAGTTTAAAAAATATTCAGATTTTGATGTAATGGTAAACAATACTTCGGATACAGCTTAGAAGCCGAAATCTTTTGGATGTCTCTGTAAATACTGTCTGCTTTCTATTATACAGGAAGTAACTTGTTAGTAAATCTCAACATTGTATATCAATTTAATAAAATGTGAAATAGTTTAATATAATTAAAATGCACCCCCAAACAATGTTTCCCCCTATACCATTATGCAATAGAATACTTTTGTGTAGCCCTGTAAATTATTAACAAATATTCTTTGCACCACAGATTGTGCAAAATGTATTTTTTAGTATATACTACATACATGCATATCAATTTTACTATGTTCGAAAGGGTATAACATCATTCAAATGCACTTGAAACTATTTTTTCCCATTAACCGTGATATAACGGGATGCTTTTGATTGTCTCTGTAATTAAATTATGCATCCAGTTTTCATAAAATTTGAAATGACTCCACAAAATTATGCAACATTTATTCATTTTAAATTTCACGCGATTCGGTTGGGTAATTTTTGCTTTGTTATATTCGGACAGACGGACGGACTGATTGACGTCTATAGGCGCTACGTATTTACATAATTACGAACGCACCTAAAAAGCAATAGCAGCTGTTCCAGTATAAGAAAATGATCCCCTCATCATGAGTGAATTCCCTCATCCTTGTCTGCTGAAATATGTTCGTGGTTTCTTGCAAATATCGTATCAATAATATGGCCAACCATGGGGCCCGTCTAAATAATTTTCCTTTTTTTCAGCAATAAAATGAACACTCAACCATTTCTCTGTCCAGTCCATAGGATTTCGTGCCCACTGAACAAAGGCATCTTTATGCCATTTGGTAAACTTTGGCGAACGAGGCATTTGGCGATACTTGCCTCCTGCTGTGGATGGATCATGGATTATGATACTGGAACGCTTACTTTTTTATTCCAATCCAAACTGCTTATTTTCTGATTTATTTTTTAATCCATTTTTGCTCACAAACGAATCAAATCGGCAAATTCCCTTATTTAGGAAGTACACAATGTGCAGTGCTTGTCAAAATTTAGATAATGCAGAAAGTATTGAAAAAAAATGCTGTCAAAAAATGGCATTTTTAAGCGAATTTTCCGAAGCGAGAGATCTGAGGACGAAATAAGGGGTCATACTGAGAAAGTAATTGCTTATAAATCAAAAGCTAATGAATTGGGCGAAAAATGAAATCACACGGCACCTTATACATCGCTTCAAAAATCACCTCAGCAAGTTTCATGTTTATACTTTTAAAAAAGAGTCTGAAAATGTATCCGAAAATTTCAAGCTGTTGAGAATGGAAAAATATTTTTTCGAATACACCCTTAAAAACTAACCGTTCAGACGGTTCCTGGATAGAGACTAATCTTAAAATCACTCTATCTTCTTGTTTAGTTGTTTTCCTGGTCGTGCAGGACAGGATTTTGTTTCAAAATTCTCACCTTTTGATGGAATTCGGTAAATACCAACCCTGCTGCGTCCAGTTTGTCATGCAATTCCCGAAAATTTTTCCTCCATGTGACTTTTAAACAATAGATTTGCAAAATTTCTTTTTTAGAAAGCTGCACACGTGAAACCTTTTTGCGATTAGTCGGAAACGGAAAGCCAGATTCGCTTTCTAATATTAAGCTATTATTACTATTAAACTATTACTGAAAACTATTATTACTGTTAAATTACTGCGCCACAAATGCATGGCCTTGAAATATACAAATTTTGGATATCAGTACTGAAATCAGCTTTTAACACCGGTTGTTTAAATTTTTAAAAAACAGTATTTTTTTTTTTTTTTTTTTTTTTTTTTTTTTTTTTAAGATTTATGGTTGTTAAAAGTTGAGTGCTTCATTAGTTTTATTTCACCATTATATATTTCCATGATTTATTTCGGTTTTCATACACATTTAGTTAGCTCTTGAATAATAAACTGGTCGTTGGACACCACCGTAATACTTACTCATCATGGATATACATATATAATATATGAAAATAAAACATTTGTAAACTATTTATAAAATGCATCGAAATTCCAAAACAAAATTTAAACACATATTTAAATATTGCTAATATATATAGTAATACTCTATAAATGAGTTGCTGATGAACCCATTTCGACAAATTATACAACACGCCAAACTACTCAAGTAGTACCGAATTTCGAAAAAGAAACATCCTCATAACTCCAAAAATAATAATCTTATTAACTAACAGTTTATTGCGTCGGATTAAGCATCTCATTTCCAATTAAAATCTATCTTTGAATCGAAATTTGAATGAAACACGGGGTCATGAAAAATCGAAGAATGTGGAAAACAGGATTACAGATATCTCGGCAACTAATAATTCGATCGACTTCGTTCTTTATGCAAAATATGTGTTATTTTATTGCCTTTTACAATCATTCCTTAAAATAAAAAATGTCGAAAATTTTTTAATACCTTTCATCAGAACGAATTTTTCGAGAGTCCAAAAAAAAAAAAAATAGTTCCGGATAATCGAAGTTACTGATATTAAATAGGCTTCGTACCATTCTTACATACTAAATACATACAAAATTTCAAGTCTCTATCTCAATTTGTTCGGAAGGTAGAGCGTTTACAGACAGACAGGACGGAATTTTTTTTTTTTTTTTTTAAGTATGTTTTTCGAAATCTCCAGTGTCTAAAATGTGTAAATTCGTCAAAAAAAATTTTTCGATTTTAAAAACGATTGCAAGATTTACCCTATACTACGTATGATGAGTAAGTAAAAAATGGTTGCTTATAAACTTTTGGGATGTACGGCATAGTGTCTCCAGTTTGCAGTAAGTGAGCTTTATAGCAATCTCTATACTTTGATTTGTGCAGACAGTGGACAGTTAAAAACTTTTCGATCAATTTTACTCATTGCTTTTCTGAAGATGTTTGTTTGATCTAATAAAAACTACATTGTGTATGTGTTACCCTACAATGTAACAGTTTCCATTGGATACCTTTTATATAACGGAAAGAAATAGTAGATTTACCTACCCATCGAGAAGCATCCTGTATATCATTTTTGGCACTTGTCCAGTAGCGTCAGAAACATATATAGACCAGGGGGTCGTCAGCACAGACAGAAACCTCATCGAGTTCACGGATGAAAATATAGGATAAGTTGAATTTCGATTAACATATTAAAACGCAATCGATCTGCCAAGTCCTATCATAGCGGAAAACAAAAAAAAATGTTTTATACAATTTTAGTGGTTGACCAATATGTTTTCCTGCTCCCAATATGCCATGTTTTCATACTTTTGGGTGCAGGAAATCTACAAGGGCAAACCTAGGAGTCAACCGCTAAAATCGGATTTTTAGGTGATTCCTGATATAACTTGGCAGACCGATTGCATTTTAATATGTTAATCGAAATTTAACGTATCCTAGATTTTCATCTGGGAACTCGATGAGATGTCTGTGCTGCCGCCTTCCGGCCTAATACATAAACATTAAATAAAGCTAAATGTTGAATAACAAATATGGACAGATTATGGTAATCAGTATATTTTTATAAATTTATTTGATGAATAAATGATACATGAATAGAAAATTTATGTAACATAAAGTGCTCCGTAACATTATTCAATTAAAATATTAGTCCTTATTCATATCTTCTTTCCAATACGTAAGATTAATACTGCTGACGTCATTGCATTTGAGAAAGGGATTGCTGAAATAAGAAAAAAAAATAATATGTAAAATATTATTTAGTTTAAGGAAAACTGCTTTTAAAAAAATTTCGATGCGATCTTTTGTGATCACACTTGCTAGTTGCCTTTAAATGTCTATAATATTGAATTATCACCGGAAAAATCGAAAATTTTTGTTTTAAAGTAAGAAAAGGCAATTTTTCAACACTTTGCCGCCAAAGTTAAAAATATAAAATTTCGTTCAAAGTTTCTGATGAGAATCTCGTTTAAATTAGGTGGGATAAAATATATTCTACCGCCCATCAAAGGGTTAAGAAGGTATTAGAATTTAGCAAAAAGACTCGTTCTCTAATGCTAATCCTATGGAAGAAATTTATAAAGACATCTCGGTTGCATTTCAATATTTTTAAATGATTTATTTTATTTATTTTTTACTTTATTTTATTTTATTTTATTATTTTACTTATTTTATTTATTTTATTTATTTATTTATTATTTTTTATTATTTAATTTATTTATTTATTTATTTTTGCATTAGACAGCTGAGATCGATCTGTACAAAAGCCGTTTTTCCTTTTTGAATTTTGTTCATAGATTGTTTTCTACAGTACGTAGGAATTTTTATGCTTTTTATGTATAAATATTTCAGAATACCCACTCTCAACAGTTAAAGGATAGAAAACCAACGATTATAAATGCACAAATAAAGTATGAAAAGGGGGCAAACAGCTGTTTCGAATCTACTATCGAGATTCTTCTTCAGTGCAAAAACTCAGTGAGCTAGACAAAGCAAAAACTGAGCAAAACTTGGCTCAGTTTTTGCTTTGTCTAGCTCACTGAGTTTTTGCACTGAAGAAGAATCTCGATAGTAGATTCGAAACAGCTGTTTGCTCCCTTTTCATACTTTATTTGTGCATTTATAATCGTTGGTTTTCTATCCTTTAACATTTTTGCAAAAAGGCTTTATTTGCTATTTTAACAATCTCAGCAGTGTCTAGTTGCTAAATCGTAAAGCATAGAGACATATAGTTCCTATTAAAAAAAAAAAGTTTTTAATGAGTTAAAGAAGTATTTAAAGGCAATTTGGGTCAATGAAAACATTTCAAGGCTCCTATAACAGACAAGTGCTTAAAAATATTTATTGAAAGTCCCACATAAATAAAGAAGCATTTTTACATATGAAAACGCTTTTGAACCAAGAGAAATTGACGTACAACTAATAATGACATATTAAAGAAAACCATATTTAAGATACTTGATTGCATATGAATAAAAAATATATATATTTTTAGGTGCATTTGTGATTGAGGGCTAAAAATAAAAACCGGTAAAAATACCAAAAAATCGGGTTTTTTACGAAAAAAAAATGCCTTAAATGCTAAGCTTTACAAATAGGTGAACCTTTAAAGTCACAACTCTAGTAGAAATTGCTCATAAAAGGAGCAGAAAAATGTCGCGGGTTGAATGTGCCTCGCGAAATGAAGTGGCGTTAATATCAGTGGGATATTTTTAACTAGGGTGAAAATATTAAATAGATAGATAAAAGAAAGGTTTACAAATGATTAGGTATTTAAACACTAAATGAAAAGAAGCTAGATACCAATATGTTAAAGCGTTAAACTGACTAGGGAAGGTCCAGGGATGTAGTGGAGGGTATACGGGGGTATACTCCGTATACCTTCTGGATTTTTTAAAGGAGTACCGTATACCCTCTGTTTCTCAAGAAATTTATAGTATACACTCTCTAGGGTATACCCTCTGCTTAGGGCGTATATCCTCTGTTGTTTTTACGACTACACCCCTAGGAAGGTCCCCAGTTGTCATATCGTGATTTTGTCGAGAGTGGTATCGTTGGAAAACTCTTGCGATGGGGATCAAGGAAATGTATACGACCACCCATCCGCATGTTACGAGGTATGCAACAAAGACTAATCCCTAAATTGTTTTTATTTGAACTTTTTAATCAAGAATTATTAGTGTTTTATTCCCTGTATTCAAGAAATAACTCACTTAAAGGACAAAGTGTACTTTTACATCTCAACATCTGGTCTGCGGTTTGACAAGCCCAGTGTCTATATATACACGAGTGAACGTCCGCGTTAGAAACGGACTTTAGAACTCTTTTAAAAACTTTAATTTTTTTCATTATTAGATTGCTTAATGTATTACAGCAGAGAAGATCAATTTTATGTTCTCTCATCTTATTGTTCATATTCAAGAAATATAAATATTAAACGTATTCAACTTGCAACGAACAAGTTTTAATTTACACATCTCTCACACAATATAGTGTTTTAATTTAACTATTTTGTTACCGTTTTAGATAGGTGAGAAGATGATTGTAAATATATATCACGATTTCAACGAGGTTTAAATGTCCCGGAAGCATTTTCAGAAAGAATCACGTTTTGAGCACCAGCCTTGGCGAGTTGGCAAAAGCGAGAACGTTCAGCTAGCTGCATTGCCAAACACCAATCGTCGTTTTGTTTTGATTTTCAAATCCGAGAAATCATTTTAATCTGAAAAAGCTCTTTGTTTTAAACTATGTTATAAATGTAAACAACGGTGAATAACATTTCCTCATATTATATTCTTTGCTTGATAACATTTACGAAAAAACAAATGAACAATAAGCACGATCTCTTTGCAGAAGGAAGGGTTGCTATTCGCTAGGCGTTTGACGTCACAAACAAGAAAGGGTGCATAGCATTGACTTCATCTCCGCGCCAATCGTTGTTCTGGCGATAAGGTGCTCAAAACGTGATTCTTTCTGAAAATGCGTCCCGGAATCGCGGAATACAACAGGCGGTTTCCAGCGCTACCGAGTAAGGTAAGAAATATATTTATTTATTCTTACCTCTTATTTAAATAACGATAAATACGTAACTTTATACATTTTATAAAACCGGATGCAACAGGTGAGAAATTATAGGCCGATGTATTTCTGTTATTTATAGATTTCTCAAAGTCACTAGCTATGCAAGAAAGACAAAGGCAGCTTACAGTAGAATTATGTAACCTGTTGATGCCAGTATGAAAATGGGATAGATTCGTTTTAGTAGGAAACAGAAGATTGTAACCACATTTTCACATTCATATATAACTAATTGACTGCACTAATTTGAGTATGTTTTAACACTTTCGGGACGAGCGACCGGTATCCGTGTTCGCACCAGTTTGCACGATCGGTATAGGAGTCGGGGCTTTTTCCACTCTGATCCCGAGCGACTGGTATTTATGCCACCATACCGGAACGTTTTCTTTCAAGTAGTATAAATTACAAATAATTTACATTAATTATATTTTAATTGATATTAGGGAAAAACACATTCCATTCTAATTAGGGAAGCACATGGAATCAATTGATATTTTTTATATCCACAAAAATTCATTTCTTCAAAAAATTACTATAATGAAAAGAAAGTGCGTTTATTTCATCATTAATTTATGTTTCTGATTGATGCTTCTAAAATATGATCTTTTTTCAATCATAAATCTTTTGCCTATTTAATAAAGCATTATATTTTATTTATCATAAAATTTTCTTCAGTACTCAGAAGGGTGAAAGTGTGGATAAGCTTTAAATATATGATAAATCTGCCACTCGTGCGAATGCGTCTGATCATAGACTCTAATTAATGAGTGTTTTATGTAACTCGTTTTTATGCCAATTGTAAATAGTTTAATTGTAGATTGACAGGTGTGCATTTTGTATTAGCTCTTTTTTCTTTTATCTCGGTTAAAAATTGTTTATTTATATACCTATCGTTATGATTATTAGATTCTGGGTTTTGTTGTTTTAGAATTAAACAGTGATTCCATTTTATACTTTATTTTGTTGCGGCAAATTCTGTTGAGCTAAAACTAAACTAGAGAGAGAGAAAAAAAAAGGAAAAAAGAAAAGAAATTTTTCAATTATGAGAATGTGGAATACTTTGGTTTCATCTTTTATTCTTAAAAAATATCAGGAACTAACTCCTTCATCATTTAAAATGACATGCATAGGTATGTCTTTCAAAAGAGACATTGATCCCGTCATTCGATCAGTTAAACAGGCGTGTTTTAACTTAACTAATAACACCTTTGACAATTGCAAAACATGCCATTTCATTGTGTGTAACTTATGTTGCAAACACTCGTGATTCTGCCATTCCTATTCAGAAATGCACTACTATCCGTGAAATTACTTATTCGCCAAGCATAAACTGTCTTCTCTGTAATCGATCAACTCTCTTTTCTACCACACAGAGTGCTTTTCCTGCACGAATTAAAAAGAGCAAATGGCGAAAATTACGTCTATTTAAAATACACGCGTAATAGTATTGTCAAAAAAATTTAATTTTAAAATATATTTAATGAAGGGATTTATTTCGTACTTCAAGATGATCTTTCTCATTATTAAAAAATGCATTTTCAAGTACATAATGAAAAGAGAAACTTTGGGCAAAATTACGTCATATTTAAAACGATGTATTTAAAATTTCTTCTTTAAAATAATTTTCTTATAGTATCATTACAAAATTCTATGAAGCAGCGATATTGTTTAGGTAGCCACTTTCAAATGTTTAACCCTCTCGTTCATACAGGTCTCATGAGGACAGATAAGAATTACCTTATATATATATTAAGAAAATCTGCATTCATTTATAGACTGATAATAGCTAGCATGCAGCACAATTTTAACGTTATTTTATTATGGGTTCTCATTTATCGCAAAAAAGGTATTAATGAAAAATAATGAATCATAATGGAAAATAATTTATGCATGAGAGGGTTAATTGATTTTATTTTATTAATCACAAAAACAGTCGTTAGCTGTCTCGACTGCAATTGATTTGTTCTTAAAAGCCCTCAGTCAAAAGGGAAAATTAATGGAAATCTTATCACAGGAGGTCGTCATTGGTGGTTTAATTATTCAATCTTCCGTAATCTCTCTAAAGCAGATCATATTAGCGGATTTTTTGAGTCTGGGATATCTAGGTTGACTATCCTAGCCTATAAGTTGCAGAATATCCTAGTAATTTAAAAACATGCATTATCATAATAGTAGAAGTATGAGGACTGGTGTTATTATATACAATATATATACACTGTAAAAAATACGGACGATTTTACGGAAATTTTACGTTATCGGGACACCAGTACAATTTACTGTTTTTTTTTTTTTTTTTTTTTTTTTTTTTTTTTTTTTTTAACGGAAAAATTTCTATAAAAACCAGAAATAAATCCCGAAAAAATGGAAAATGTTCTGGAATTTAAGGAAAATTTTCCGTTAAAATAACAGCAAATTGTACAGGCGTCCCAATTACTAGTACAATTTTTGTAAAATCGCCCGTATTTTTTTACAGTGTAATAATAGCCTGTATAAGAAATCAGATTTTTTTTTAATTAAAAACTTACTTTGTATTATTTAATAACATAGGATTTCTTGGCAAACGAATCGTATCTGTGTTGGCACATATGATTGCTGTAAGACTTGTTTTCTTAAGTTCTTCCAGTTGATCTGAAATGATAAAGGTTGAAAGTAATTATTAGCAAATCAATACGAATTTTACTTTTAGAAAATAACCAATAATTCGTTGAAATATCTAAGTATAATTCTATTTATCAGAGTTGCAGTTAACAAGATCGTCAAATATCTGGTTCGATAGCAAGAAGCAAAAAATAAATTTTTAAAGATGGAAAGGTTATTGTTATTCTAACCATACACGGGTCATTCTCAGATAAAGGGAAATTTTGACTTCGATAAAATGATTAGTCTCTAATATTTTAACTCTTGATTTCTGACTCAAATTACACCAGACATCCAAGAAATGGGAATTTTCGCTAAAGAATAGCAGTGACTTTTTAAAAAAGTCTAAAATTGTCATTAATATGAGCTTGAAATCATAAATATAATACGCCACAATAATGCACATGGTAATGATATTTTTAACATTAACCTTATTTTAGAACTAAACTATAATAATTTAAAACTTATGGAGTATTTATTCTGAAAGCAGTCCCAAAGTGTCTTTGTAATTTATTCTGTAGAGTTTAATTACTGAATAAGCATTTTGACAATAAGGAGCTTGGTAATGACGCATGTTAAGTACACAGACTATAATTTTGGAACAAAATCCATAAATTGAAGTAGTTCTTGCATAATTAATTAAAAATAAATGCTACAGTTCGTAAGAAGATGTGGAACTATACAATCTAAGAGAATTTCCATATAAAAATAACATATAGGGGAAAATTAAATGAAGAATTACTGAAGAGCATGATAATGACAATTAATACTAGGGACAAACTTTAAATAAGTATAATCAATAAAGATGTTTTCTGTTTTGCGAAAGGTGTCAAATATACAGGGTGATTCAGCTCGTCGGTGACAAACTTTAAGGATCGATAGAGCACACCTAGACGAACATTTTTGAATAGGGAATGTAGGGTCCCTGACGCGATGGTAAGGCGCTAGGCGCTTTCGAAAATTTGGGTGCCGAAATTCGAAACGTCATAAAAACTAGGGAAATGGTTAGATTTTCTTGCTTGTTGCGTCGAAATGATTCTGTTTGTTTAGACTTTCTTCAGTACCAATTTGATAAGCGTATCTCTTAAAACATGGATAGGGGGCGCTGCAGACTTTGGAGAGCTAGACAACAACTTTAAGCCCGTTATTTTGATAATTTAACACATGCTCGCCAAAGTTTATACTCTAACTTAAAGTTTGAACCCAAAAGTAGAGCCCTGCAAAAAGCGTAAGAGCCGGAATAAAATGTCAAAGTACAGGGTGGTCGAAACTCGAAGGCTCCTAAGAGATAAACAAACAGATTTCTTGACTTATGGCATGCATTTTCATGATTCTGTTTGCTGGGGCTCTCTGAAACTCAGTTGAACGGTACAAAAAGAAACATCGATAGGGGGCGCTTTAGGCAAAAAACATAATTCGTTGACATTTCGGACGCTAACTGGAAACGGGGCGCTACGATCAGTTAGAAACAAAACAAGAGAGTAATTTACTTATCATAAGAAGCTATTAAAACTGCAGTTTTTTTTTTTTTTTAACAAACATAGCTGGTTTCAATCATGCACAATGCGCGCAATAAAATTTACATAAGGTGCTTTTTGCTGATTTATGCAAAAGATATCGTACCATATCGATATGCAAAAGATACGTAATGCGTAGACGACTACGCGAGATGACGTAGTTGTATGCGCAGACACGTCTTTTGAACGTGCGGTACCTACTTAAGCTTCGGGTTACTTGTCTGCAGATCGGTAGTAGGATGGAACGGTACACAAACTCTGAATTGGCTGACATGCATTTGGCGTATGGCGCTGCTGGTTGTAATGGACGAGCCGCTCAGCGGTTGTACGCCGAGCGTTACCCCAACAGGCAAATCCCCTGCCATGCCTTCTTCGCTCGAGTACACCAGAGGTTGTCCACAACGGGATCTTTCGACGGAGGCAGGCCTGAACGGGAGCGATCAGTGAGCACCCCCGACAACGAAGAGGCTGTGCTTAACCTGGTTGAGGACAACCCAGGTCTTAGCACGAGAGATATCGCCAGACATGTTGGCATTTCGCAAGCAACTGCGTGGCGCATCTTACGTTCCCGGAATCTGCACCCCTACCACATCCAGCGGGTGCAGTTGCTCAGAGAGCAGGATTTTGGCCCTCGAGTGGAATTCTCAAGATGGTACTTGGCGATGAGATCCAGGGATCCCCGTTTTGTAAACAGCATTTTGTTTACGGACGAGTCCACCTTCAGCCGGGAGGGAATGTGGAACGCCCACAACAGTCATGTGTGATGTGATGAAAATCCACATGAAACCAGAAGCCGAGCAACCCAGGAGCGTTTCTCAGTAAATGTGTGGGCCGGCATTCTGGGGGATTGCCTCATTGGCCCTTATTTTTTACCTGAACGGCTGACAGGTGGAAATTACCTGATTTTCCTGGATCAAGTGCTGCCGCAGCTTCTGGAGGAGGCGCACGTACCCGAAGGTTCGCGTCGCCAGATGTGGTTCCAGCACGATGGAGCTCCGGCCCATTACACGAACGACGTGCGTCTCCATCTAAACGCAAGGTATGGCCAGCGGTGGATCGGGCGTGGGAGTCCAGTTCACTGGCCTGCCCGATCACCAGACCTCACCTGCTTGGATTTCTTCCTTTGGGGTTACCTGAAGGCCGAGGTATACCATACACCTGTCAGCAGTGCTGAAGAACTTGTGGCGCGCATTGTGGCAGCTGCAGGGCAGATCAGAGATACTCCTGGCATTGTTGGAAACACACACTCCTCAATGCGACGGAGGTGCGAAGCCTGCATCATGGCCCAAGGTCGAAATTTCGAGCATCTTCTGTAGTGTTATTTTTTGTAAATAAATTTCCAGTATCATTGATGTTTTTGGTCTAAATTTATTCAGAAGTGTTGAGCAGAGGTAGAAAATGTGTTTTCATTATTACTAACTGATCGTAGCGCCCCGTTTCCAGTTAGCGTCCGAAATGTCAACGAATTATGTTTTTTGCCCAAAGCGCCCCCTATCGATGTTTCTTTTTGTACCGTTCAACTGAGTTTCAGAGAGCCCCAGCAAACAGAATCATGAAAATGCATGCCATAAGTCAAGAAATCTGTTTGTTTATCTCTTAGGAGCCTTCGAGTTTCGACCACCCTGTACTTTGACATTTTATTCCGGCTCTTACGCTTTTTGCAGGGCTCTACTTTTGGGTTCAAACTTTAAGTTAGAGTATAAACTTTGGCGAGCATGTGTTAAATTATCAAAATAACGGGCTTAAAGTTGTTGTCTAGCTCTCCAAAGTCTGCAGCGCCCCCTATCCATGTTTTAAGAGATACGCTTATCAAATTGGTACTGAAGAAAGTCTAAACAAACAGAATCATTTCGACGCAACAAGCAAGAAAATCTAACCATTTCCCTAGTTTTTATGACGTTTCGAATTTCGGCACCCAAATTTTCGAAAGCGCCTAGCGCCTTACCATCGCGTCAGGGACCCTACATTCCCTATTCAAAAATGTTCGTCTAGGTGTGCTCTATCGATCCTTAAAGTTTGTCACCGACGAGCTGAATCACCCTGTATAAAAAGTAGAAACGTCAAATATACTCATATAATCATTATATTTGTTCTAAAGCTTTCCAAATCTTAATAATAAGGATTTGAATTCAAAAATATGAATTTTGGGACAAGCCATGGTAATGACATTTGCAACTTTACAGATTTTTTTAGATATTGAAATTATTTTTATTTTCATATTTGGACTAGTGAGCAATGTAGTACTCAAACATAAATGTTCACAAAAAATGCAAACATTCATAGATGACTTGATTAATTCACATTTTTTATTCAAGGACATAAAATTTCCCTTTATCAGAGAATGACCCATAGAAGGTGTTCAGTATTCATCCGACAAACTGAGAGGATTGTAAGCGGATACCAATAGGAACAAAAATTATGATGGAACACGGTGCCGAAAACCACATATTTAATCGACAAATACAGGGTGTTCTACCCTAACTCAACTTTACTTGACTTGTAATAACTTTCAGAAAACTGAATTATTTGTTAGAGATTGACCGAAAATTCCGTTTCGGTTTCGGCTCAAAATCAGAGTTTCGGTGAAAGTTAGCTTTGAATTCAGGGGGTGTCCCGGGTGGGGGGGACATTCCCCCCCCTTAACAATGAAATGTGCCCTCTGGAAATTTTGAGATTTTCGGTTTTCAATGGTCAAAAAGGAGTCACAGAAGTCCCTCCAAGAGAAAAGTGTCTGAATTCAACATTGGTGAAAATGCTCTCAAAAATTCGGTAGTACTGAAACTTGATTAAATATATATCAACATTCCAAAAATTTCGTTTCTTCTTTCGGAAATTTTCAACGTTACTTACTGATTTAAGCTGTATTGACTCAAATGAGACATTCTTTATTTAATGTTACGAAATTCATTGAAATTCTTCCATACTTTTGTGTGCAAGAAATCACAATGGTGAACCACTAAAATTAGATTTTTTACAAGTATTTGTTATAAATATTTCATTGTTTTTAAGTGTAATTTAAGATAGTCAGATTTGATTAGAATTTTTGTATAAAAATTTATTCGCGTGATACAAGAGAAAGACGATCTCAAATCGAATCAAAAAATATATGCAGAAAAATTTCAAAGCTGGAAAATTCTAAACAAGAAAGCTTATAACCAGATAAATCATAAGAATTTTTAAATTCAGAAATAAGTAAAATCGACACATTGTTATTATTATTTTCCTTATAATTATTTAAATTGTTGTTGCATTTTGAACTCTTTTTTTTTTTTATGTGTGTGTGCATAAAAATTAAATTTCATGAATATTTTTAATTTTAATTTAAAAAACTTTAATATCCAATGCTAATTGTTTTTATTATTTTCCAGAATAAAAAAAAGGATAAAAAGAAATTTATAGGGAATTCATTAATTGAAAATAATGGAATTGCCTCCCATAATTACTAATTTGGCCCTCTTTCGTGTGTACGCTCCATGTTGCGAATCACTAATTTAAAGTAAAGGATATGTTGATAACAGGGCCCGACTTATGCAGGGCAATTGTCCCGGGCCCCCTTTTTTAAGCTCTCCTCCATGAGAATAATCAAAATTTTCATTAAAAGGTGCCAATTGGTTAAAAATAGCGAAAAGTAACCAAAATTCATGTGCTTTCAAACATTTAGGAAAGGAATGTAGTCCCCCCCCTTCCTTTTCTACTTCTAGTATTCCCTCCACATATGCAGAAAACAAACTATATCATTATAAAACTAATGATGATTAAACTTTTATTACAACATCTTAGTATTCTACAGCTTTTCGTCCCATTTTTCTCCTTACCGCCCCTTTTTTCCTTACCGTTCTGTTCCTTGGATTCTCTTTTAGACTAATGTATATTAAACTTTTGCACTAAAAATACCATTTTGCTATTATTTCTTATTTAAATGTTCTATGGGTAATATGCAAATTCATTATAAGTTAAATTAAAAAAAATAATAATAAAAAGTTTGAGAGTATAAGTGGCAGTAATAGTAACAGTAAGTTAAAATTGAACACGCAAGTTCAACTTAAACCTCAGTAGGGTCAGGAATGGTAATTATGACCACTTTTTACATTTTCAATTTTGTTATTTTTCTTTTACTTTTTCTATTTGGAAAAGTGATAGTTTCAGTAGATAGGAATTAACTTTGACAGTTTAAGAACATCCCTTTAAAGTTTAAATTCTCATAAATGTTTTAAGTTAAAAGGGTGGTTATAATTACCCCATCAAAATCTCACATTCACAAAAGTTTGCGGCTATTAAGACCGGGAAATTATGACTACTATATTTTCTCTTTATATTTCCCTCTACACATTTGTTTGGGGTAAATTGGGACCAGAATTCCAACTTGACAAATCCATTAATGAAAAATTTTTGTAAGACTTTGTTTCAAATTGCAATTCGGATGTCAAAAATGCTTCAGATTAGGGATAAAGAATATCTAAAAATAAAAATGCATTATGAGGTCAATATGTAAGCATGAAACAAAATTTTACCATACACAATATTCTCCAATATGGAGGGAGGCATAATTAGCCCCATCTGATCCTAAATAATAATTGTTTTAAAAAATTGTCGTTGCTGACCGTTTTTCCTTCATTATGAATCATTAAGGTGTTTGTCTATGAGCTTAAAAATGTTATCTTATTAAGTTTATTTTCACCAGATTTTTATTCCTGAAAGTTAAAATTTCGTGAGATTCGCCTCACATACGGATGGATCAGACAACGAAATTGGGTGATTCTACGATAAGAGGTAATTTGTACGGCAATATGTTTAAAACAGATTTTTTATTCTATATGTTGCTATTTTTTGCAATGAATCGCATCATCTTAATATAATTTATTAAATAACATCACGATTGAATGCCTAATTAAAACACATTTTTTTGAAATTTCATACAAAGTAGGGATGCACCGGATACTGATTTTGCCGGATATCGGATACCGGATATCCGGTATCCGATTTGCCGGCCTAATATCCGATCGGATATCCGGTACTAAATGTTTTTAGTTATGGTGAATGTTCGTTTATTTCTTTATACAATGCCATCTCATATAATAAATTGCAAACATGTTTTACACATCATTACAACATTTTAAACATATTGCAATACATTTTACAGAAACTATATATCTGAGATCTGACTATCAGGGCTTGAAATTCAGGTTTTCCCAGGAGGAGATAGTTTCCCTCATAGCATTTGTAAATGCAGGGGAGTTAAACTGTATGAGAGGGGGAGGGATATTTTTAAACCCTATTATTTTTTACATGCCACTTAAATATTTAAAAGTTATACCGACAGGACAAAATTTCACTGAAATAAATTAAATCAACAACTCAAGATAATTATCCAAAATGTTTATTTTAATTAAAACAAAGGAAAGGAATCAAGCCTTATATATATATCATATCCATTTTTCAATTTTCACTCAGTGTTATGGGTAATTAATAGCTGAATTGCTAAATGAATTTTTTAATTTAGATTTTATTCGATTTTGTGTGGTTTAGAATTTTTTATAGACAACAGAACAGAGGAACTTTTTTAACACATTAAATTATTGAAATACTTGGTTATGCTCGAAATGGTTATGCTTGGTCGAAATTTTTTTTATAAACGTTTATATCCTCACGAGAAGAACATTCTGTAATCTTTTCAGATTTTTCGGAGTATGCCCGTATGGAGACCTTCCTTGTTAGTGGAATTATCGTCAATACTGTAATCCCTGGCATTTTAGCTAACTGAATTATGTTCTACTATTTACTGGAATTTTA
Source organism: Maratus speculifer (assembly GCA_964019185.1). Classification (NCBI taxonomy): domain Eukaryota; kingdom Metazoa; phylum Arthropoda; class Arachnida; order Araneae; family Salticidae; genus Maratus; species Maratus speculifer. Next base: position 324,444,865 of record OZ025296.1, read on the forward strand.
AACCCATATGAAATTCTGAAAAGGACATAGTCAGTAGGTTTCTTCTATTACATAAGAAATGGTTTATTTAAAAAAATCTGGTCTTAATTTCTGTGAACTATGCACATCAACTATTTATTGTTTCTAAATGTGTTTCCTTGAAGTTCATAAATTTTTTTTTTGGAAAACATCTGTTATTATCGGTTGAGAATGGACCTTGTGGTGTCCGCATTTTATTTTGTTTATGATTCGTCCAGGAATATTAATGTTTAATCCATGATAGACATAATATATTACTCTTATTACATAAATCATGTTTTGATCATCATAAAAATGATATTTTTCTGATTTTCAATAACTCAATAGGAAACATTTAAACATCTTGCTTTGGACAATGGATGATCACATTTTATTTTACGAAATTCTTTAAATTTAGAAGAATTTTTATTTGAATAGGAAATTAAAATGTCAGTGCTAATAAAGAAGAGAGTAGGAAAGTTATAAAATGGGCAGGTGAAAATTATCAGACATGGAAAAAAAAAACAAATCCAAACAGAAACAAAAATATATGTATGAAAGATCGTCTTTTAAATTAAACAAGTAAGAAAAATCATGCGTTAAGCATAGATTATGAAGCACTTTCCAACACTTAATGAAATCTTTAACAAAACTTTGTTATTTAGGGAAATAATAGTGTATAGCCAAATATACCCAAATATGTATTCCAGTACATTAGAACAGCCCTGTATTTCATATGTCAGTTCATATAATGGGAAAATTTAGCTTAGCAAGAAAATACCCAGTAGCTTGAAATTTCTTTTTCAGCAATTCATACTATTAGATGGAAACATACTTGAATATTTTTGTTCAGCCCTGTAGTTTACATTGTACCTTTATTACACGTCAGCATTAGGCTAAAATTTATTGTAAACTAAAACACTTTTAAAACAACTGAAATCACATTCTCATAAATCATCATTCATAGGCGTCTATGTACCGAATTCTTTGCGTGGCCCTGTATATCCCTTTATCTATATTCTGCAAACATTTCTCAGTAAATTAAATGCAGCTCAGCGAACAAATGCATAGCTTATTTAAGAACCATGTTTAAATAATTTACGCTCATATTCAGTAACGTTGGTGAGCTCTTTTGGGGAGCCCTGTATATCAACTATAACATTTATACGCACCATATAATGTGCATATATTTAGCGAAATATAAACGCGAATATCATAATTAAAATGCATTTCATCATCGGACACATATACGGTACTTCGGAAAGAATATACTATTTGAAATCTTTTGTATGGCCCTGTAAATGCTATGTACTTCATATTATGCAAAACAGTAGCGTATAATTTATATAAAGCTTCAGTGACATATATCAATTTTATTATACATGAAAAATCTTAATATATTTAAAATATGTCACACACAATTCCCCCTTTTACCATTATCTAATGAAATTCTTTTGTGTGGCCCTGTAAATGAATAATAGCTACATTTTCACCTTATATTTTATAGAATGCATATTTTAATATGTTTGACAGGGTATAACATCTTTAAAATTCCTTTGAAACATTTTTTTCCCATAGGCCGTAATGTAATAGGAAACTTTTGATTCGCCCTGTAGATAAATTAATCATGGTAGAATCTTCATTTTCGATAGGACTTGTGCTAGGGTAAACGTCAATAACGTCCTAAAATTTCATGGCAATCCGAGTATATTAACGATTTTTCCCCATGGGCCGTAATGTAATAGAAAACTTTTGATTCGCCCTGTAGATAAACTAATCATAATGGAAACTTCATTTTCAATAGGGTTCATGCTAGGGTAAACGTCAATAACGTCCTAAAATTTCATGGCAATCCGAGTACATTAACGATTTTTCCCCATAGGCCGTAATGTAATGGGAAACTTTTGATTCGCCCTGTAGATAAACTAATCATGGTAGAAACTTCATTTTCAATAGGACTTGTGCTAGGGTAAACGTCAATAACGTCCTAAAATTTCATGGCAATCCGAGTATATTAACGATTTTTCCCCATAGGCCGTAATGTAATGGGAAACTTTTGGTTCTCTCTGTAGATAAACTAATCATGGTAGATACTTCATTTTCAATAGGGTTCGTGCTAGGGTAAATCTCAATAATGTATAAAAATTTCATAGCAATCCGAGTATATTTACGGGAGTTAGAGCGCGGACAGACGGCCAGACGGACAGACGGCCAGACGGACAGACGGACAGACAAGCCGAATGCATAAGCACTTTTCAACTTTGTTGGAAAGTGCTAAAAAGGAGGTATGATTATAGAGCCCATTGATGACGAAATGTGCGATGACTTTCAAAAATGAAAAAATCTAATGTTGAACCACTAATTAAAAAAAAAAAAAAAAATGTTTTTTTTTTTTTTTTTTTTTTTTTTTTTTCCCCAAATGTGCAACACAGGATTCAATCTCATTTTGTTTAGTGCTAATTCCAGAGTCATGTGATAGAGTTAAGACTCTAGTGACCATTACTGCTCTTTTAGTTATTTCTTGTTTCGGCACAGGAAAAAAATTCGCAAAATATATAAATCAGTCATAGAAAAAATATCGCTCATTTCGTCCATCATGGCAAAAATAAATTTTTAAAAATTGTCGACTTGTCTGAAAAAATTTTAACTTTGAGAGAACTTGGGCAGTGGGAAAATATAGCGAAATTTGTCAATCAATTACAGTAAAATATCGCAAAATTTGTTAATCTGTCACAAGGAAATATCATGAAGTTTCTCAGCCAATAACAAAGACAAAACACAAATTTTTCAGCTGGACACAGGAAAATAACTGTTAATTTCATCAGAATGTCACAAAAAGGGAAATTTGCCGATCAGTCGCAGAATAAAATAGCTAAATTTGTCAATTTGTTGAGATAAATAAATTGTGAAATTTGCCTGTTAGTCTCCAGAAAAAAAAAAAGATTTTGTAAAACAAGCAAGCAGGAAAATTTTGTGAGAAAAATTACAAAACTTATTAGTCAAACGCAGAAAAACAATCATGAATTTTGTTTAATTGTCGTAAAAGCAAACTGTGAGATTTGTCAATTGATAGAGGAAAATATCAAGAAAATAGTCAGTTGGTCTTGAGACTTGATCTTCATGTCACAAAGAAAAAAATTTCGAAAAGTGATTTTTTGGGGAAACAGGAATGACACAAGATTCTTTAGTGCATGAATCCTGCCACCCCGTCGCGAAATTCAAACCCTGTATGTGTATAATAATAATATTGAATAAAAAATGCAATTCTTACATTTAAATACTCTCCTTATTTGTCATTGAACTGCTGAAAATTGCTTATAATATGTACAATAAAATGCTGATAATTTTTAGAACAAATTTTATACGTTTATTAATATGTCTATGTCTATAATTGTAAAGCATTTTCACAAAGGAATGCGTAGCATCCTTTTATAATGTAAACATTATAAAAGGATGTTGCATAAACAAAAGTCTTACTAATATACCAATGGTTGAAGAGTTATCTCCAAACACAGGTTTAATTGATGATTTTTTTTTCATGCTTTAATTATTCAATGCTGTCTTACCTTAAGCTATATTTAATTTTATTTTAAGGTAAATCTCTTTGAAATTTATAAGAAGAAAAAATTACTTTTAATTTTAAATATTTATAATGAAGTCACGAAAATAACTAGTTGGATGCACCAATCCCAAGACTCTCTTCTATTTCAAAGATCTCGATGTTTCAAAAAATATTTACAAATATTAATACTACATCAATATTGTTAGTTCAATATCATACCCAACTTTGATTTTCATCAAGAATTTTCACTGCAGTCAATTAATTAGATTAATAATGAGTTAATCTCGATCATGATATTTATTAAAATTAATATTTTTTTGTTATTCCGCTATACATCAGCTGTTTGCGAATAGCCAGTTTTAGCAAGATACAAAATTCCCATTGCTGCATGAACTGCCAATTCAAAAACTCTTTCGAAAAACAAATTAAGGGGGGAATTTGTAGCTCCCCTCCATTTCCCCTTTTTATACTTAATCATTGAATCCCCTAAACTAATCAAGGATATGCTTTATCACATAAAAAAATCTATATCCAAAATTCATAGCAAACTGAATAATTCTTCATAAAAACCCTTTTATATAATTTAAGGCGTTATCCCCCTTCTTAATACTTAAACATTAAACTTCCAAAACTACTCAGGGATTCGCCTTATCAAAAAGAATGTACATCCAAAATTTAAATCAAATAGGATATTTCTGCATAAAAACTTATTTATCAAATTTAAGGGAGTTTGAGGTAAACGCCCGTATCCCTTTTATGCTTAACAAAAGAACCCCACATCTAATTAGGGAAGTATCTTATCACTTTAAACCTGTATCCAAATATTAAAAGAATTCGGTTAATTCTGGAAGAAAAATCATTTACCTAAATTAAGAGGGGTAGTCCCACCGATCCCCCATTTATACTTATTAAATGAGCTCCCAAAACAAATCAGGGAATTGCCTTATCAGAATGAACCTATATCCAAATTTTGAAGCAAATCGGCAAATTCTCTGTGAAAAACCCATTAAACTAAATCCAAGATGGGGGAGTTACCTCCAATTTCCTCCTCTTAGACTTATCCAGTGAACTCTCAAAACTAATCATGGAGGTGTCCTCATCAGAATGATCCTATGTGTAAAATTTGAATAAAATCTGATAATTTGGCATGAAAAATCCATTTATCTAAAATAAAGGGGAGGGATTAGCCCCCCCCTTCCTCCTCTTTATAAATATCCAATGAACTCCCAATACTAATAACCGTGGCGGTGCCCTCATAAGAATGATCCTGTCTAAAATTGAATGAAATCTGATAAATCTGCATGAAAAACCCATTTATCGAAGTTAAGGGTGGGGAATTAACCCCCCATTTCACCTCTTTATACTTATCCAATGAGCACCTAATACTAATCACAGAGGAACCTCATCAGAATGATCCTATGTCTAAATTTTGAGCGAAAACTGATAATTCTGGATGAAAAAACCATTGATATAAATTAAGGGAAGGAGTATTAGGCCCCGATCCCCCGCTTATACTTATCGATTGAACTTTTAAAACTAATCAGGGAAGTGCCTTATCAGAATACACCTATACTCATAATTTCAAGTGAATTGCATATTTTTATCATGAGTTATGGCGTTACGCTTGTACATACATACTTACGTACTTTCAGAATGGGCAGGCACATAAGGTTTCAGGTTTTGATAGCCTGTGAGTTAAAAATCATTATTACAGAATAGTAACATTTTGTGGCAAAATATTTTCAAATTGAAGGAACCACTGGCAGCCATTCCCAGAAACGTATCCAAAGAAATTTGATTCAATTCTATGCATAACTTCATACAGCGTTTGATGTGGAATAATGAAAATGGCACAAAAATTGTGATTACAGCATCGCCTTACAGCAAAATGTTACCATATTGAAGATGGACCTGCTGGCTACAGCCAAAAACATGCACAAAATATTTGGTTCATTCTATGTCAGACAGGTTTAGAATAAAGATGTTTTTGGGGAAACTGGATCCCTAAAACATATAAATTCGTGGAAAAAAAAATTGATTACATTACTTTCTTCTATCGAGGATAGAAGAAAGTAAAAAATGTTTGCTTAGTTGTTTAACTTAAAAACCAATTATTAATTATTTAAACTAAGCGAAAGAAATAAAATCATAGTTTATTAAACAATTACAAATTTTATAAAGACTAAAGACAGAAAACCAATATTTAGAAATGCATATAAAGGTAGCAAATTGCCATTTCGAATCTACTATTATTCGCTCCTGTAATTGGTATATAAGCCTGCGCTTCTCTGTCGCTTTGCTCAGCTTAGCTTTTTCTACATGCTGAGTTTTGTACTGATGAAGAATTTTGGTAATAGGTCCGAAATGGCTGTTTGCTACCTTTTCATTTATTATTTGAGCATTTCTAAATGTTGGTTTTCTATCTTCATACATTTTTACAAAAAGGCTTTATTTCCTATTTTGACTTCAAATTTTGTTTTACAATCTGAAAGTAAAGATACAATTTTTTAAAAGATATAAGCGTAAATTCTTGAATTTTATTACAGAATTTAAATATAAGTAGTAAGAAAAGCTGGCAATTTTTTAAGCTTTTGGGAATTACGTTTTACTCATTTGTAGGGAACTTATTATTTCATCTTTTGCATTATAAACAAAAGTTTTTTGGCATTGTTTGGGATCAAATGATTACTGTTATTCATCTATATTTGCTTTGCTGCATTCTCCGGATATCCGATAGAGAAGTCGGATATCCAGTGATTGTGATCCGGATATCCGATGATATTTCGGATATTGAAAAATCAGCCGGATATCGGATATTGGCCGGATATCCGTTGCATCCCTAATACAAAGTCTAAAAAAGTCTAAAAAAGGCATGTGCCCTTTCTGGTTTCAATTGAACTTTCAAACAATACATATGTTTTTTTTTTCATCAGATGCTTAGCTAAAATATGTTTAATTGGAATTTAAGTAATTAATTATACTTACGTATTATAAAATAAAAAATAAAATAATTTTGTTAATTTCAAATAATTTTTTTTTATTATTAATTTTTGTCCCGCTTTTTTTGTGTATCTACCCTGTCAAATTTCGTTCCTCTGAAACAAATATAAATTCAAGGATGGCTATATCGGAAGTAACGCTTAAGGACATCTGTTGGCTTGAAGTTAGCAATACTAAACGCGCAAGCCATTTAAGCGTCGCCAATTTTAGTTGTTGCGACGCGACCGAGCGGTGTAGTGGTTTCGCACGGTGATCGTATATCTCCCCTGGTAAGTCATAAAACTTATTATATTCATTTAATTCAATTGCATTTACAGCCCTAATTAAACAATACGGTAATAATTAAAGTGAAATACACAATTAACCCCAAAACTAATTCAGTCAGTTAAAAAATTTGAATTTACATGAAAATCTCTCTCCCCTGCCGTAATTCCCCTGGCAAGATAACTGCCCGGGAAGAGGATCACTGACCAGAAAAAGTTATAAAACATGTATAAAGAGACTTGCCCTTATATGAAAAAGTAAATAAACGGGACAAAAATCATAATTTAAAGGTTTTTGATCAAACTCAGACTTTTCTTTTTGGCCGAATCCTCTATGTTTTTTAAACCTCTTATCGTAGAATCACCCATATAAGAGTTGTTTATATGATTACCATCGCACTTAATCCTTCCAGGTCTGGTGTACTATTAATAGTACATGTACTTTTAATGGAGTATTACTTTGTTTTATGAAACATTTTTCCTTTTATTTTTATGTAATAATGTTAGTATATTGTGTCTACACATTTACTCTACGACTTCATGTATGTTTAGGCATTTAGTGATAATAATAATTATTATTATTTGCTTCATTCTCTTTATTTTAAACATATATTTTACTCTTTAAATATGAATTAAAAGTTACTTTCCCGAAAGGATCATGTGTAATAAAGCGCAAAAAATATTAGAAAATTGTAACATAAGTTAAATCTTATTGTAATACAAAAATTTCTAAACATCTGCAAAAATTCTTCCTTAGCCTATATATTTATGTGAATATTAATTGAACAAGGTAGATCCCGTCGAATTTTGACGAAAGAAAATGTTTAAGAAGAAACTGTTTCATTGATAATAAACCTAAAAAATTAGTTATAATAAAAAATGCACTTTACATTGGTAAATCCAACTCTTAAATAAATGATAGTTAACCAAAGTTAACAAAATATTATTTCTATAAAACTCAGATGTAGATATTGTTAAAATTAAACATTAATCATACATGTAAGCAAAAAAAAAATATTAAAAGATCTGTTATTATTATAAAGTTATCAATTAAGGCTCTTGTGTTAGCATTCCAAAATGAAAAATAGCAAAAGTTAATTCAACTTTGACTCAATCATTGATTTTTTTTCCCCCGTGGAATCTAAACCCGACATCTTTTTCACCACATCAAAATTTATAAATGTACAGTTGATATAAGTATTCACCTTTTCAAAAAAAGGGTATTTAAATTTGATAATTTTTGCTCAAAACTTGAAGTTTTGATGCTATTAGGTAAACAGATACCAAACTAGTATTTATATTCTTTTGAGTATAAATGAAATTTGAAAAGGAAACCAAAATTCACCGGGTTTTATATCAGAAATATTCTTGACACTGCACGTACGTTATTTTATTTCACTTTTAATAAGAAAACGGCAGCATAAAAATACAATAATCAGCATTTTCCCCTTTGCTTTTTATAGAAATGGAGTACTTCTGTTGCCACAATTAGATAAACGGTATTAAAAACTAAAAACAAATTAATATTTCAAAAACAAATTAAGATACAGCTTTGAAACAAATTGCATTTCAAAGTACACTTTTTCCCCTATACGACGGTGTAAGTATTGAAATTGTACGATGTTTAGAAGCTAAAAAATTCTTAGTAGCAAAAATTAGAAAAACGAAGTCGCATTTCAAAGTGTTGCTATTCGCAAAATGACGTATGCGTTACGCACAGATACGTTTGGTCTTTATAATATAGAAGCTTTGAAACAAATTGCATTTGAAAGTTCACTTTTTTCCCTATACGACTGTGTAAATATTGAAAATGTACGATGTTTAGAAGCTAAAAAATTCTTAGTAGCAAAAATTACAAAAAGGAAATCGCATTCCAAAGTGTTGTCATTCGCAAAATGACGTATGCGTTACGCACAGATACGTTTGGTCTTTATAATATAGATAGTATGCAAAACAAAAACATTTGTTATCTTTCAGACAATGAAGTATTCGTTAAACACTAATTAATCAATTTGGATAACTAGTGTTAATGTTATTAACACTAGTTAATAATTATAATAAACTAGCGCACCCGACAGACGTTGTCCTTCTTGGCACCGACTCCAGAAGGGAGGGATGTAAGGAAATTATTTTTTACTCTTCATTAGTTTTTGAAGTCGGTTCAATTTTTGATAGAAAAGTTTTTTTTTCTCTTTTTAGTTAAAAGTTAACGATTGTCTGAAGTCGGTTAATAAAAATTATAATACAGGAAATATTACTGTTAAGCATACACGTTTGTCAGCAGTGGGGTTCGAACACGCGATCTCTTTCTTCAAGAAACTGAGCTTAAATCTGGCGCCTTAGAACGCTCCGACATTCCGTCCGCACTCCATTCATCGAACTTATTCAACACTTTTAATTAGCGAAAAATCACTAACTATTAGTTTTTACCTGATTACAAAAAAGTACTGAATCAAACTCGATGAAATGTGAATCTAAACCATTCTCAAATCCACTGGAACACACACACAAAATTTCATTAAAATCGGTACAGTAGTTTAGGAGGAGTTGAGGTTTTTGAGCCAAAGACATCGCCAAATTAGGAAAATGTGAATTATCCCAGGAACTACTGGATTCAAACGAATTTGCTTAGTACCATTCGATTCAGAATGAGAGAATGCACTAAAATATGTTATCAGTTGCAAAATAACTATAAAAGCCTATTTTTAAGGAAATTTTTAAAAGTTCGTTCTTTTTTCTATTCATCTTAGGGGTGGAATTTTCGAAAATCATTTCTTAGCGGCACTCGATGTTATAAGAAGTATTTTTACCCCAATTTTCAAGATTTTTGGTTCGGTAGGTTTTTGTGTGCTGTGATTAATACGCAGTCATGACTTCCTTTTATATATATGGCACTTTTAATTAGCGAAAAATCACTTATTAGTTTTTGCCTAATTACTTAAAAAGTACTGAATCAATTTCGACGAAATGTGAATCTAAACCATTCTCGAATCTACTGGAACGCACATACAAAATTTCATCAAAATCGGTCCAGTCGTTTAGGAGGAGTTCAATTACATACACACGCACAGAAGATTTTTATATATAAAGATAAACAATATTAATAATATTAATAATAAATAAACTAATTTTTTCAAAACACTGAAAAAAATCGTTCCCGAAAGGGTTAAAAATAAATTATTTATTTATTTTTATTTTTTTTTACTTTATTTACTTATTTATTTTTATTTTATTTTATTTATTTTCGCCATTATTTTTATTTTTTTCGCCATTTGGCATCACTTTTCTCTTCCTCATGTCCTCTTTCAGCGAGCACCACTTGTCGCACTCTTTGTAATGTCCTCCTTCTTTCTTTCACTTTATCTCGACTTTTTAGCTGATGACCAGCTGCTATTGTTGTAGCTCGAAACGCGTCCTACTTTATTTTTCATTTTATGGTGATTTTACAAAGTGTTTTACTTTATTTATTAATTATCGCCAGTCTTTACGGTGTTTTTTCACCATTAAAAATAAATTGTTGGTTGACTTTACAATGTAAATTTATAATCTGTTGATGGCTGATGAACGCTCGAACACGTTTATGCTTACCATCGCTGAATGATCCTGCTTGGTCTTTGTGTTCAAAATAAAATCTATCCCCAAATTTTAGATTATGAAATTGAATACCCAAAACACAAGCAGTCGTGGGTCCAACTATAGAATTTCCTCTCGGTATTTCCATCAGCAAAGCTGGCCGCAGTTCCACGTCTTTTACATTCCTGTTGAAAAACAAAACCGTAAATTAACAAAAATTGAAAATCAACTAATACAAAGAACATACACTGGTGTGCAACATTTAAGGACGAGTGCCAAAATGCCAATTTTCAAGGGATTTTCAAGCGATAATTTTCACGCAAATATTCAAAAGGAAGTAATATAATTCGAATAATTACTATCCCTGCATAACAGCTAGTCCATATAACATCTCATTCATGTCACACATGGTCACAAGAGTTACAGTCACTACGGCGAAACAAAAAAATAGGAAATTCCATACGTCTTTTTTATGAGTTTCAAATGACTACTATATGTGACTCTACTGACAGGTCATTGCGACTGCTGCTTTGTGGCGAGTCACCAGATGACTTTACAATGTCGTTCCATTGAGACTCTCGCGTGACCTCTCATCTGGAGACTCAATTTTAAAGTCAATGTGAACGCTGCATTATGATAAATTACCAAATAATGTCCCCTTAAAGTCATTTGGTGACTTTTCACCACTTTTAACAACAGTTAGTCCACAGTGGGATCTCTGTCACCATTTGACAAAGTCTTGTGACAGAAAGTCACCATGTGACTTTAATGTGACATTATTTGGTGATTTATCATAATGCAACATTCACAATGACTTTGAAATTGAATCTCCAAATGACAGTCACATGAGAGTCTCAATAAAACGACATTGTAAACTCATCTGGTGACTCGACACAAAGCAGCAGTCGCAGTGACCTGTCCGTGAAGTCACATGTAGTAGGCATTTCAGACTCATAAAAGAGACGTATGGAATTTCCTATTTTTTGTTTAGCCGTACTGACTGTGACTCTAGACCATGTGTGATCTGAATGAGATATTGTATGGACTAGCAGTTATGCAGGGATAGTAATTATTCGAATTATATTACTCCCTTTTGAATATTCGCATTAAAATTACAGCTTAAAAATCCCTTGTATATTGGCATTTTGGGACTCGTCCTTAATTTTTGCACACCAGTGTAGACTATAACATTCAGGTTTCTCGCTGCCACTCGCCATTGAGCCAAATTGCGACATAATGCTTCATTTGGCGAGTAAATGAACAATGAAATTCGCCAAATAGCAAGTACACAATTTTTGTTCTTTTTGTGTGTGTGGTTTGCATATACAGTCGAAATTACTTAACTGCGTCACTGAACGATTGATGTTGCTTAACATATCCAATCTCACCGTGCCGTTTACATTGCTCTATTTATAAAGATACCGACTCGACAACCAATTCAATTTAGCAACAAATAACGATACAGAAAGGATTATGCGATGGGAATTTTTCTATTATCAGTTATGCGCCTGTGAAAACCCAAACAATATAACAAGCATCAAGCGCCAAGTAGAGAAAATTTTTGTTGGAATGCGGTGTTGAAATTAACTATTTACCATGCGATTTATTAGTTTTATGTAAAGTATCATTAGCTGGTTAAATTTTTTCTATCGTGTCGAAATCTCATAGACGTTTTTAGTGTATATTTTCAACACGTAAGTCAAACACAGAGGTTTTAATTTTTTATTTAGACTACTAAAAGAATGCCTGAAGCATTTACATATTTAGGGGACATACAATAAAATGTACTTATTTTAAATAGTTTACATAGCTGATGGTTAAATTTCGATTTTATATAAGCAATTACAAAAAATTAGGATATTTTAGAACATAGGGGGGTAAAACAAATACAATAAGAGATTATAGAGAGATACTTCAGTATTTTACACTGAATCTATTTTGCTAACATTCTTTTTTTTTCATTTGGCTAATGTTTTTCATTTGTTATTCGCCAAATCCTTAATGTTGGTCAAAAGCCAGCGAGAACCTTGATAACAATAACATAAGTTTATGCAGATTTATGGTAAGAGTCGGATCGAGATCATAAAATTGCACCAAATTTTAATTTAAAACCGAGATTTTGATAATACTTAAGTATTTACAGCTCATATTCAAAATATTAGAATAATTGAAAAAAAAGTAATAAGAAAAAAAATTTTCAATTCTTTATTTTTGATGCTAAGTAAATACAATTACATTTCTTATAAATTAAATCTGGAATGTTCAGATAAGATTCTAACAAATTATAAAACACAGTACAATATATTAGGTTTACAGCTTAATGAAACGCATCAAAATATTAGAATAAAATTCAGATTTGTTCAAAATATTATAATTTTTATTTTCGCAACAATAACACCTCATGAATATGAAGAAAATGGTAGTTAATATTTTGTAGCATCCCTTTTAGCTTTCATAACAACGTAGAATCGATTTTGCATACTATATACAAAATGTTTACAAAAATTTCTATCAATATTAGCCCAAATAGACTTTATACGAGCCACTAACTCAGTTTTACTTGAAGGAGGATTTTCTTGGACTTTTTTTCCTCTATATACGATAAGTTTTCGAAAGGGTTAAGGTTTGACGAGTTTGGTGACCAAAGAAGTACCTTAATGTTGCGTTGGCAAAACCGATTCTTAGTTGACACAGAGGCATATGGTAACGCTAAATCTTATTGAAAGATGAAATCGTCTTCAAATAAATCTTCTGATGATGGAATCATGTAATATTCCAAAATTTCTTGATATATATAGACTTTGTAGTAGTCGTAATAATAATAATAATAATGAATTACCGTATTTTCTCGTGTAAAATGAGCACTTTTTTTTCAAAAAATTTGGACAAAACTCCTAGGCGCGCGTTATACACGGAATAATTTTTTACTGCTGGATGTAATCCCACTATATACATATGAATCAAGAAATGTATTCAAAGGAGACATAATCATGCGGAAAATCTTGCTTAGTTGAAATATTACTACATATTTATTTCACTCCTTGCACTTTTTTATACAACAGAGCTAATAACATTATCTAAACGCAAATTAGCAATTCTCATTATCGTCACTCACTCCTATCCCCCCCCCCCTCGTCATTCACTCCCTACCCGAAGTCTAAAAGTGTATTTTCGCCTTGTTTTCATCCTGATGTAATGTTTGTTTGACTTTATTTACTGAAATTCATGTAGTCATTCATTCACTCGCGCGTTATGTACGAAATTTTAAAAAATCGCGTTTTTCCTTTTAAAGTACGGAGTGCGCGGTATACATGAGTAAATACGGTATCTAATTTTCATAGAAAAGTTATAATAAAAAATGATAACGTACTTGTAATTTTTCTGCAATGCTTCTGCTTCCTCTCGATTCATCAGCTTGTGCCGAACAAGATCTTCAAAAGTCTCTATGTCCAATCTGCCTTTTGAGCAGTATTTAACCAAATCAACGTAAGGCGGGAGCCCATGGTCACGTCCTCTGCTTATATCTAGAACTGCTATGTCTAGACCCATTTTATGTCTTGGTGACCTGTAACATACAATGTGCAGAAAATATCGTAATATTTACTAACAATATATTACATAAAATATATTTGCTGTTCATTTATTAACTTTATTTTAACGAGGTGGAGCCCGTCTAAATTCGACGAAAGAAAATTTAAAAAAAAAAAGGAGTATTTTATTTATTTATAATAAACTACAAAATTAGTTACAGTAAAAAATGCATCTTATATTGGTCAGTCTAATTCTCAAGCAAATATTATGTGAAACTAAAATTAACAAAATACTATAAAACTCAATTATTCAAATTATTAAAAGAAATAAAACCGAAATTCACAGGATTTTATAACAGACACATTTTAATTTCTATTTTTTTTTTTTTTTTTTGAGAGAGAGAGAGAAATTGGAGTGATTCTGTTGTCACAATTACAAATTGGTGCTAAAAATTATAAAAAAATAAATTAATATATCAAAAATAAATTGAGATACAGCTTTGAAACAAATTGCATTTAAAAGTAATTTTTTTTTTCTCTATACGACAGTGTAAAAATTTAAAATATGCGATGTTTAAAAGTGTAAAATTTGCAGTAGTGAAAATTGCAAAACCGAAATTATAGGGGAAAGTGTTGCTATTCGCAAAATGACGTATGCGTTACGCACAGAAACGTTTGAGCTTTTATAATATACTACATGGCCAAAGATGACCGTCCACTTGCGATTTTTGGCATTTTGTTAAAAATCTAGAAAAATACTCGAGGAATCATCCTGAAAACTTACGTGTGTAAACATCACAGTACAGATCATATATTTCCGTAAAAATTTTCTCCCAAAACCCCATAGGAGACCGACAACAAATAGAAAAAGAACGAAAATCTTTTGGATTACCCTATCAAAATTAATATAGCAAGTACGTTCAAACTGTAAATTATGATTAAGTAGCTTAACTGTTATTATAAACTGTTTTCATTTTTATGGGGACAGCATGGATATTCGTAGAGATATTAAGGTTTTTATAAAAACAGTCCTAAATTTTTTCAAGTTTTTATTGTAATTTGCAGAGTTCTAAATATAAAAAAATGTTCTTTTCCGAAAATATGACAAACAACATTCTACACAATACATTCTAATCAAAATCACAAAATAATAAAAATTGTAAAAAAAAATGAATAGTTTTACTAAATATTTTTTTATTGCGCATGCGTCAACGTTATCAAAATTTCATTTGCATATTGTGTTAGCTAAATGTATAGAGCAACTTTTGTGAAAGTCTAAAAAACGTAGCTTGAAAACTCTGAAAGTGTTCGTTGATTGAATAAGCTGAAAATCCGTTATTCCAAAAATGAAGCAAAAAGAAGAAGGGTCGTATTCATTTTTCTATTGATTAGTGCCAATATATTATACACAATGCACGTACTACTATATTTGGATACAACCCCTCCTGTATATTATGTCCTCCCATGTATATTATATGTGTTTTATAGATGCATATCAATTTTATTATGTTCGAATAAGTGTAACACCATTAAAATGCATTTTCCCCCATTGACCATAATGTAACGGTGTACTTTTGATTGTCCCTGTAATTGAACTATGTATCCAATTTTGATAAGATTTGAAATAACACGACAAAATTGTGTAATAATTATGTATTTTAAATTTTAAACGATTAAAATGCATTTGAAACTTTTTTCCTCATTGACTGTAATATAATGGAATACTTTATATTGTCCCTGTAATTGATCTATGTATCTGATTTTCACAAAATTTGAAATGACTCGACAAAATTATGTAATAACTACATAATTTAAATTTCAAACGATTTGGTTCGGTAGTTTTTGCGTTGTTATATGCGGACGGACTGAACGGCAACTATAAGTGCTACGTATTTTACATAATTACGAATGCACCTAAAACATAGGCAATGTGAATGTGAAGTACTTCTCATGATACTATCAGAATTTCTAAAATAATGAGATTGTCAATGGGTGATATCTGTAGGGTATTCTCTAGTACAAATTCTTGGGTTCTTATATAATTTCAGTTTTAAGAAGAATTTCCGCTAAGAAACATAACTATTTGACCTATGTCAAATTTACAGAATTTCATGAAAATTGATGCACCCGGTAACACATTTCGAGTAAGACTGCTTTAATGTTAAACAGTGGCGCCAACTTTTGAAAAATATTGGGTTGGCTCAAAAATATTTCTGTAAAATGGTGCGACCAGTTCATTTTTCTTTGAAGGATTGACAGATGGTGAAAGATGAGAATTTTAAATCAAGCTATCATGTTTCAATAAAGTGCATTTTTTCTTATGAAAACACTTATATTTATTGTACTGCCATGATATCACGAACATGACTAAAACTTGAATTAGAAGAAAAACATCGAAGTAAAACATTTCAATCATTTCGGATTTGTGGGTGTTAGTCGATGAATTAAAACACATGGTCATTATAAATAGCGAAAATAAATTTTAGCGAAATAAATTTTATTCTAGGGAGAAAAATTAATGATAAAATTATAATGGAATAAATAACTAGAACAATGAAAATTGGGTAAGCTATGATTCAAAATTATTGGGTGACTCGAGCCCCACGAGCCCATATAAATTGGCGCCACTGATGTTAAACGTTTCAAGGGAAGATTAAGTTTTGGGTTGAATTGACATTCTTTCACATCATGTTCGGGTTGAACGAAGATTTTTTTTTAAATGAAAAATCTACATCTTTGAATATTAGTGAGGGTAATTGTTCCTTTTTATGCAGAAAGATAAAATTAGTATTAAAGATATAATTGTAGGCTATTTTACCATGATGTATTAAAATATGGATAAATTTTTTAAACTTCGGGATTAGTTTTGGGTATTTTGAGTTCGGGTCATTTTCTGGTTGAAGTGCGCCACACTGTAAAAAAAAATTCAAGAGGTTACTAAAAATTTATTAGTAAATTTGTATTCCACAGATTTTTTTTAGTAACCATTAGAAACTTTTTTTTTTTGCAAGTGAAACAAGCATTTCTTTTGTAAACTGAACAAAAGAATATTTTGTATAACTAACTTAAAATTTTTTAGTATGAGCCACCAAGCAAATTTTAGTAATAGCTCCAAAATTATTTTTAATAACAATTACGTGCGTCCGAAGGGCAGGAGCTTCCTTCGAGCTGCATCCAGACTTCTGAAGCGATAGATTTTCGGCAAAAACGCAATAGATGGCAGCACCAGACATTGCGACCAGCTCCAACAGGAAATTCATAACCCCTTTATTATAGAGTTCTTACACTACATACATTCGGGGCGTACTTGGCGCTGTCCAGCATTGAACTCGGGACCTTTTAGCCTGGAGTCCGTTACTATAACCACTATGCTATCGAGGCCACGCCAAGTGAGTTTTAGTAATAGCTATTAAAAATATAAAACTATTAACTCTATTCGTTGCTAACTTTTTTCTAGTAATTCTTACAGATTTTCTAGTAACCGACTAAGATTACTAAACATTTTTTAGTAATTACAAGGATTACTAAAGTTTTTTTAGTAGATCGACCCTTTTTTTTTTTTTTTTAACAGTGCAGCTTCGGGTCGGATTGCAGATTGACTTATGGTACAATTTTCAGATTCTGGTCAAATACAACCCGACCCGTGTAGGACATTTCTTGGCAACGAAGAAAATAGTATGTGGATGAAAGAATATCCTAAAAAATCGAACAAAAATGAAGTACAACTTTTAAAAATCGTTGCAAATTATCCTGTGCTTACTTAGCATAATTGATAACAAAACTTGAAAATCATCACTGTCGCAAATGTACTGATAAGCACGGCATAGAAGTGAAAAACATCCCAGTTAGCGTAAAACACCGGAAGTACATGTAACTCATATATGAAAATTCCAAAAATTCCCAACACACATTTAGACTAAAAACAACAGTTTCTTACAGTATATTTTGTCCTCCATCCATACATCCCTGATATAACATTACAATATATCTTCTTTTAAAAAAATCAATGATCCAGAATAACCCACGAATAGCATTCTAGCATTCGAAGTGTCTTATAAGCAAAAAAGGAGAGGAAACTAAAAAAGACATTTCCATCTCTGTAGTATTTCGAAGCACGCCTTATATTCATTACGAGAGTAAAAGATGTCTTTCATGTTGATGAACTTTTCCTAAATTTTACTGCTCTAAGTATATTTTCCGTATGGAAATTAAGAAAGTTAACTTTATTTTATTTTTCTTTTGCTCTTATCTATAAAAATTCAACACATATTACAAAACATCATACTTATAATGCCTCAAATTAAGGAAATATAAAGACACCAAAAAAATTTTCTCTAGTGCTAATACATTATAGTCCAAGAGCCGACCGCACAAAACCCTAAGTCATCAAGCACAAGAAAAAACCCTTTATTTTATGGAAGAGTAGTCATTAGGGGGATCTAATGATCTATGTCTGCCGGAAGTGAAGTGGTACATGAGCCAAAAATTAACACCACTAGTACTTGACTGGTAGGATCAGCATTGTGTTTTCCTGTACCCAGTTTTACGTCTTTTCATACTTTTGATTGTACGGCAAACACAATGATAGACCTATGAGTGAACCACTAGTGGTATTAATTTTTGGCTTATACACCCCTTCACTTCCAGCATACATAGATCTTTAGATTTCCCTATGACTACTCTTCCATAAAATAAAGGGATTTTTCTTATGCTCGATGACTTAGGGTTTTGTGATGTCGGCTCTTGGACTATAAAGACACCAAAAAAAGTTTGCAAATACATTACCTGTATAAATGGTGTGTAACATCATGAACAAAATATTTGTCGAATTGCTGCGACGGGTGAGTGGAGACTTCTTCCATTAGAGGTCCCATCGGCCCTTTATACAACCCGAACGGTTGGAAGAAGAGATCTCGCAAGTTTGCATATCCTTGTGTAACAGCTAACTGTTGACCGCTGACACGAGAATTTATTAAACTGTGGCCAAAACGAAACGCAGCTGTTGCGAACTCGATCACGGTTGTCGGATCGATGCTAGAATTGTAAGTTGTTCTCTCTCCTTTAACAGATACGCTCAGTTGAAATTCTGACATAGACTTGTTATCCAAAGTTATTGGCAGGTATTGTTTGTAGACAATGGCTTGTACTTCAGCTCCAACAATTCGCCTGAAATATGTACAAGATAGAACATACTTATTAATATAAAAAATTATTGTTGTAATATACGTAAAACATGCCATTTATAGTGTTCATTCTAGGCCATTTTTGAAGGTTGCAGCACTCTGCCCTTTTTCAAATTTGCAAAATGCACCCTGCCCTTTTTAAAAGTAGCAAAATGCACCATTGGTTTTACCCAGAAATTTTTAATAAATATTTATTTTATTACCTAGTATTTTTAAATTTGTGTGCCTAAAAATGATAATTTTTTTCATTTCTTTAAGAAAAAGAACATCAAACTATTCAATCACGGTTTAATTTAAATGTATTTTTAATTTTTATATCATAAAATCATTCAAAATTAATATTATTTGATTTATCTTACTTAGAAATTATGCATTTTCCCGCTTTCTTTTTTTCCCTTCTAAAGGCAATAAAAAAAATTTCTTGCAAAAGTGCCCTTTTCTGCTTCAGTAGTGCCCTTTTTAGGAATAGCACCATGCCCTTTTTATTTCTAGAGTGAACACTAGCCATTTACTAAAAATAGTTTTTATACAAATTAGAAGTTAGGTTAAACTATTTTTATAGGAATTAATTAATAAAATTATTTAACCCGGCAGGTGCCGGACCTGATAGACCCAGAGTGCGTATGGTTTTTACAATTGCCACCACTACTTTTGTAAAAATAATTTTCAACTCATTTTATCGCAGAATTTGCTACAATTATCTCCGACTAAATGAGATGGCGATTATTATTTATATTTATTGGTGACAAAGTAAAAATCATTAATACACTGCGCTGATTTGGGATGTCAAAACATCCCGCGCCTGTCCTGGCGGGTTAAGAGGCCAATTGGCTCGCTGAAACAAACTCGGATGATAATGTTAAGTACATTGGGGCGATATTTTCAAATATCTTGCTCAAATTTTAACCCTTCCGACTCTAGTGCCTCTTACACAAATTTTATTCGATTAGCGCCACTTTTTTTAAAAGAACTTTCCTTGAAGTAGACCACTTCAAAAATTCTCTGATTAAATCAGGAAAATTTTATTTTCCTTTATTACTGGTGCCAAAAACAAATTTTGGAAGGAAAGATGATGTCTCCGCAGCGGAGACAACGGAGTGCCAAGGGTTAATATTTTCATATATATATATATATATATATATATATATATATATATATATATATATATATATATATATATATATATATATATATATATATATATATATTTTTTTTTTTTTTCATAGTACAGCTGAGGACGATCTACAACCGGACTTGTTTTTACTTTTTAGGTGCGTTCGTAATTATGTAGATACGTGGCACCTATTGTTGTCGCTCTGTCCGTCTGTCCGCATATAACAACGCAAAAACTACCCAACCGAATCGTTTCAAATTTAAAATACATAATTATTACATAATTTTGTCGAGTCATTTCAAATTTTATGAAAATCGGATGGATAGATCAATTACAGGGACATTCAAAAGGATTCCGTTACATTACGGTCAATAGGGAAAAAAGTTTTAAATGCATTTTAATCGTTTGAAATTTAAAACATATAATTATTGCGTAATTTTGTCGAGTCATTTCAAATGTTATGAAAATCGGATGCATAGATCAATTACAGGGACAATCAAAAGGATTCCGTTACATTACGAATTACGATCAATTGGGAAAAAAGTTTCAAATGCATTTTAATGATGTTACACTCATTCGAACATAATAGAATTGGCATGAATCTATGAAATATATACTAAAATAGGCATTCCGTACAATCTGTGATGCAAAGAATTTTTATTATTAAATTGCAGGGCCACACAAAAGTATTCCACTATATAATGCTATACGGGGAAACATGGTTTGGTACGTGTTTTAGTTACATTCAACTATTTCACATTTTATGAATAAGATATACGTTGCTGAGGTGTAATAAAAATTACTTCCTGCATATTTATAGAAACGTAAAGATTTCGACTACTATACTGTATCCGGAGTACGCTCTACTATATCAGCAAGATCTGAATATTTTTAAAATTTCGTTATCGTACGAACGCACCTCATTTGCTACATTCACGTGCAATTTCCAACTTGTTAGATTTTGGTTTCGGATTTTGTTTTAATTACTTTAACTTTCAGTAGCGGTTGATTCCGGTTCTGAATTTGAAACTATCATAATATTAAAAAAAAAATAACCAAAATTGAAAAAGTAAAAACTAGCCTGGTTGTAGATGGTCCTCAGCTGTACTATGCAAAAAAAAATCATCTAAAAACATTCAAATTTGAGCGAGATATTAAAAAAAAACGCCCCCATAGACTTAATATTGTCATCCGGGTCTTTTTTAGCAAGTCGAGTGGCCTCTTAACAACAATGACAACTTAATTTAATCTATTATTCTCAGCACTTTAATTCGTTTAATCTACATTAATGCAATACATGATAAATAATTTCCTATTATTTTATACTTGTTAGATTATTTTCTTTTTTCAATCGTATCTAAAGTTTTTAGTTCAACATTACCTTACATCTCTTAAAATATTTCTGCATAATAGAAGTAACGATTTTAAAGTCTACTGATTCGTATTAATTAAATAAAAACTTTGATAGTCGTTGATTTTATTTCAATCAAAAATTTACCTCGAGCTTTTGGCACACTGATTTAGAATTGGGATTTTAAGAAATTTAAATAATTATAATTAGTGCAATTTAAGCACATCTCTTAACTCTTTCAGGGGAAAGTAATTGCATTTGTAAAATTCTGAACTTCCACCGCAAATTTGAAAAAAAAAAAAATACTTCAAAGTAAGGAAAAGCAATTTTACAAATATTTCTCATCAAAGTTAGAAAAATAAAATTTAGTAAAACTCTTCTGGTGCAAATCTTCATTGGATAAAATGTATCCCACCGCCCCTCAAAGTGTTAATGTATCATCGTTTTATTATTAATGTGCACTTCTATATGGCGAAATGCGTTGTTTTGCTGATTTTTAGATGCGTTCGTAATAATGTAAGTACGTAGCACCTATTGTTGTCGCTCAGGCCATCCGTCTGTCCGTCTGTCTGTCCGTCCGTCTGTCTGTCTGTCTGTCCGCATATAACAACGCAAAAACTACCCAACCGAATCGTTTGAAATTTAAAATACATAATTATTACATAATTTTGTCGAGTCATTTCAAATTTTATGAAAATCGGAGGCATAGATCAATTACAGGGACAATCAAAAGGATTCCGTTACATTACGGGCAATGGGGAAAAAAGTTTCAAATGCATTTTAATCGTTTGAAATTTAAAACGTATATTTATTACATAACTTTGTCGAGTCATTTCAAATGTTATGAAAATCGGATGGATAGATCAATTACAGGGACAATCAAAAGTATTCCGTTACATTACGATCAATGGGGAAAAAAGTTTCAAATGCATTTTAATGGTGTTACATTCATTTGAACACAATAGAATTGACATGAATCTATGAAGTATGTACTAAAATATACATTCTGTACAATCTGGGATGCAAAGAATATTTATTATTAAATTACAGGGCCACACAAATGTATGCCACTAAATAATGTTATACGGGGAAACATTGTTTGGGCGTGTTTTAATTATATTAAACTACTTCACATTTTATGAATAAGATATACGTTAATAAAGTATAATAAAAATTACTCCCTGCATATTTACAGGAACACAAAGATTTCGACCACTATATTGTATCCAATGTACGCTCTACTATACCAGCAAGATCTGAATATTTTAAAACTTCGTTATAGTACGAACGCTCCTCATTTGCTTCGCTTCACGTGCAATTTCCAACTTGTTTCTTGTTTCAAGAGGAAAACATGATCGCCGTGACCTTCAGGATTACTTTGTTTACCATTTCATGATGTTCTAGCATAAATTCTTATTGGTTGATCATTGTTACAGGCAGGGTTCTGCAAACAATCTCTAGCTACAGCCCTAGGCCCGGGATTACACAGGAATTGATCCAGGATGATACCATATTATTTGATATACTATAAATACTTCACTTTACACAAATTTACCAATCTTTTTTTTTCTTTCTTCTATCTTCAATTTAAGAAAATATGGTAATCGAAATTTTTTTTCGACGGATTTACACGGTTTAGAAGTCAGAGATACAAAAAAAAACATGTTTTACAAAATGTCTGTCTGTCCGTGTGTGTGTGTGTGTCTGTGTGTCCGTATGTCGCCATTTTTACCATCAAAAAGTGCATGAATATATTCATAGAATTGACCCGAATTTTTTCTATATGTTTTTGGCTGTAGCAAGCAGGTCCTCCTAAAATTTTGAAATATTTCGCCTAAAGGGGGCCTCTGTAATCGCGATTTTTGTGCCGTTTTCAATATTGTACTACCGAAAAGTGTATGAAGATATGCATAGAATTGAACAATTTTTTTGCCTAAGTATTTGGCTATCTATAGCTAGTTGGTTCACCCTGAATTTGAAAAAAATCCGACGGAAGGAGAAGCTGTAATAGCGATTTTTGTGCCATTTTCAATATTGTATCACAAAAAAGTGTATGAAGTTATGCATAGAACTGATCCAATTTTTTTGGTAAGTGTTTAGCTATGGCTAGTTGATCCTCCTGAATTTGAAAAAAAAAAATCTACCGAAAGGCAATGCTGCAATAGCAATTTTTGTGCCATTTTCAATATTGTACCACTGAAAAATTTATTAAGTTATGCATAAAATTGAATCAAACTTTTTGTATAAGTGTTTGGTTGTGACTAGTAGGTCCTCCTTGAATTTGAAAAAAAATCCGCCAGAAGGGGGACTTGAAATAGCGATTTTTGTGCCATTTTCAATATTGTACCACTGAAAAATTTATGAAGTTATGTATGGAATTGAACCAAATTTTTTGTAAAAGTGTTTGGTTGTGGCTAGTAGGTCCTCCCTGAATTTGAAAAAATCCGCCAGGAGGGGGACTTGTAATAGCGATTTTTGTATTATTTTCAGTATAATAACACCAAAAAGTGTATAAATTTATGTACAGAATTGATCCAAAAAATTTTTATATGATTTTGGCAATAGCCAGCAGATCTTCATTGAATTTTGAAATATTCCGTGAAAAAAGATCATTGTTATGCCGTTTTTGTGTCATTATGTATCAATTCTTCGTCGTTCTATTGTCCATCGGCTCAAGCAGAGACGGGAACTCACGTTTGAAAACAGCTGATAATAACAGAATAAGAGAAAACTATATATTTTAATAAATATCATGATGTGCATTAATTTATTTTTACTGCGATTAATTGATTAAAGCAGAAATATAAGATGAAAATCAAAATTTTTATGCTATTGAATTAATAATATTACAGTATTAACATGCGTACCTTACTGTTTCAAACTTTATGATGTACGTATGATATAGAAGAAAGTTTTAAGATTGGCACATCCAACTATTTTTTCTTTTTTTCCAGAATTTTACATTGAAGTTTGGTGAACTGGTATTTAAAGAAGAAAAATTATGTTTTAATGTCAAGAAAATGTTTAGGAAAGTTGTGAAAAAATAATAATGAGCTTGAATCGAAGTTTTGACTCATTTTACGATTTTTTTTTTTTAAATCTAATTTAATCTGGAACTATATGTCTATGACTAACGATTTAGAAATTAGCCATTGTCCACCGTTGAGGGAGGACATACTGTATTATAAAATACAGATTCTTACATACAGACCTAGCCTCCTGAAATAATGTATCTTCATCCCAATGAGGGTTTATGTCAGCCAGCTCCTCGGCTATTCTGTTGTGTTCTCGCATAAATATTGTTTGCAAGCTCGTCAGAGTTGGGTTTTGATTGACGCGTCCATCACCTGAAAAATGTAACAAAGTTACCTACTGATATTGCGGTAAACTAAATTAATTTGAAAACATTTATTTACGAATAAAAGCTATAAGGCTGCATGGGTAGCTGGTCCAATCAATAAAATTCAATATTTTACCATTTTACAAATAGAATTACACAGCGCTGGAAAAGGTTAACTAAGAACTACAGTCGACAACACTATGAAAGAGGTCTCATTCGAAGATTAATATAAAACTTTATTCTTAAAATATTTTTTATTATATTTATTATTATTATTATTATTTGTTATATCTATTCAATATTATATAAAATCTTAGTTCGCTGCAACTGTTAAAAGATATTTATTAATTAGTATACAAAAGTATAATAAAGCTATTTAATAATTTTTTTTCCCATCTTCTATAGTTTTCGAAATACAAACACTAATTCCGGAATTCATAGGTAGACAGCGTTCCAAAAGGTTCTGGTTATCCAGCACAAGAAAAAAACCTTTATTTTCTGGAAGAGTAGCAATAGGGGAATCTAATGATCCATGACAGCCGGAAGTGAAGTGGTACATAATCCAAAAATGAATACCACTAATGGTTGACTCGTAAGCTTATAATTATGTTTTCCTGCACCCAGTTTTCATGCCTTTGATTGTACGGCAAGCACGATGTAAAACCTACGAGTCAACCACTAGTGGTATTAATTTTTGGCTGATGCACCACTTCACTTCCGGCTGACATAGATCATTAGATTCCCCTATAGCCAGTCTTCCATAAAATAAAGGTTTTATGCTCGATAACATAGGCTTTGTGCTGTGAGTTCTTGGACTAATACGATAACGGTCAAAAACGACTTACCTGCTTTAAAACAGAATTTATTTTTGTCTGGAAAACTGCATGCATCATTTTTTGGATCATCAGATTTTGGCAGTAAGTCTCCATGAACATTCTTTTGAACTTTTAATCTCCCTAAAAGACCCATAGAAATAAGTCAACAATTTATTGGCATAGATAAAATGAATTTACTATGAATTGATAATTATACTATAAGTGTTAATTAGATAATATTTTACCACATTGTCTTTAAAAAGAAGTTAAACTCTTAAATATAAATATCAAACATTCTTTTTAGGTGCGTTCGCAATTATGTCACTTATAATCGTCATTCAATTCGTCCGTCTCTCCGCACATAACAATGCAAAAACTAGCGAACCGAATTGTTTGAAATTTAAAATATATAATTAAAACATAATTTTGTTGAGTAATTTCAAATTTTATGAAAATTGGATTTATAGTTGAATTACAGGGATAATCAATGGTATTTCGTTACATACGGTCAATGAAGAAAAAATAGTTTCAAGTGCATTTTAATGATGTTGCACTCTTTTGAACATAATACAATTCATATGCATCTATGAAACATATACTAAAATATACATTCATTAAAATCTGTCATGTAAAGAATATTCTTTATTAATATACAAAGTCACACAAAAGTACTCATTTATACATAATAGTATAGGGAGAAACATTGCTTAAGGTGCGTTTTAATTATATTAAACTATTTCACATTTTATGAATTTTATATATGTTGTTGAAGTTTGCTACAAATTAATTTCTGTATAATAGAAAGCATTTAGTAGTGAGCATTTTACAGTGATACACAAAAGATTTCGGATACATCCTGTATATTTTACAGACTTCGTTATAGTACGAAGGCATTTCATTGGTTACGTCTGATGTACAATTTCCGATTTGTTAATTTCTTTTGTTATTCTATAAATAGTCTCCATATATTTTTGTAACGGTTTTTGAAAAAGAAATACACAAGGAAGATAAGAATCTTATTTTCGAATCATGTTCAATATGATAGCTCTTTTGTTGAGCTATCATGTTATATTAAATTAATTTTAACACAATGATTCTAACTGGTAATTAAATCATATGAGCTGTAATTTTCAAAACGGGAGAAAAATGTCTGGCCCAAGATTCGAACAATGGATCTCTTGGCTGAAGCTGCCAATCATTTGGTCTGATTTATGTATCAGCTCAATAGAACAAATCGCAGTAGCAAAACTCCAATAAAAGCTGCATGAGTGTTGAATTCAGACACTGGACAATAGAACTATGAAAAATTGTTAAAAATATACAAAAATCTCTATCACAGTGCCCTGTTCCGGCTAAGTGTTTTCAAATTTAAGGAGGACCTGCTGACTATAGCAGAAAAACTATACAAAAAATTTGGTTCAATTCTATGCATAACTTCGTAAACTTTTCGATGGAACAATGAAGAAAAATGCCCCAAAATTGCTATTACAGTGAACCCTTTCTGTGGAATATTTTCAAATTCAAAGAAAACTGCTGACTGTAGCCAAAAACATACGCATTTTTTTTTTCAATTCTGTGAATAGTTTTAAACACTTTTCGATGGTATAATAATATAATTGGAACAAAAATTCCTAATACAATTTCTTTTTCGGGCAGAATATTTCCAAATTGAAGAAGTACCTGCTGGTCATCGCCAAAACATAGGCAAAAAAATTGGTTCAATTCTATGCATAATTTAAGCCACTTGAAGGTAAAATGGCGACACACGGACAGACAGACATTTTGTATAAACATTGCTTTTGGAAACTCTGATCCCTAAAACATATAAATCCGTCAAAAACCGAAAGGTGAAAAACAAATTTCGATTAGATTGAAGATAGAAGAAAGTAAAACACATATATAAACTGCTTATTAAAATGTTTTGTTGTAAACTACATCTAAACTCTTAACAGATTAATTTTTTTGAAACAATAAATAAAGATAGGGACAAAACACCATTTTTTCGCTCCAACTTGCATAATCAAGACATTTCCGCATATTAATAATGTAAAAACTACAGTTGAAAATTATTGGCGTCCAAAAACTTTTTATAACCAAGCAAGCAAACAGGTCTTGCCCAAGCGGCGTTCCAATAAAATTTTTAATTGTTTAATTACTAAATTTTAATAAATGTGCTGTGATATTATTAACTTGAATATTTGAGCCCTACAAAAAAGAAAAATAACTAACAAAAATTTAGCGAAATAAACTTTTTGGAATCGTCAAAATTCGCACTGTTATGTCTTTATGTGGTTATTGTTGAACGGTAAAAGACATTCAATATTTCAGAATTAAAAGCATTGAACATTTTAAAATTAGAAGAATTTCATATTTTAGAATTAGAAGCATTCAATATTCAGAATTAGAAAAAAAATATGTTATTTTGAAGGAAATCGGAGTTAATTTCTCGATTTAATTAGTAAAATTAACACACATACACAGACATTTTATTACATCTTTTACAATATCTATTTTAAAATTTTTGTTTGCAATTTAATAGGTATAACAATTTAATATGTAGGATATGTAACTGAAATAATGTCAAGAGTTTTAGAGGTGATAATGTAAGTCAAAACAAACTATTTTTGTATTGGAAACCAAAATCACAATGTACTTATTCAGTCAAAATACAGAGCATCACTGTATATTTTATTGTATTTTCTTATTATTTGTAGTTATAATATCTACAACAAGATTATCCCTAATTTTCATTCACAGCTTTAACAATAATGAAAATATTTTAAAGAGATTGTCAATAGATATATTCATAGGAAATGTGATAATCTGATTGGAAGATCGTTGTAATTGAATTTGTATCAGCTTATATATCGTCAATTAGCTTCCAAATGGAGAATCTATCTCAATGATATTTGGATCTGAACGTTGACTATTTTTAGCTCTCGAGGTGCTATTTTATTTCACAGAAACCATAGTAAATCTGAGTTATAATAGCATAATATCTATTCATCTATCATCATTATATTTCACAGAAAGCAAAATAAATCTGTACGTACAAATCTGTCTATTATCATCATCATATTTCTCAGAAAACAAAGTAAGTTTGTTGTTATGATATCTATCTATCTATCATCATCATACGAGTATTTCACAGAAATCAAAGTAAGTCTTTGACTATAATATCTATCCATCATCAGCATATTTCAGAAAAAGCAAAATAAATCTGTTGTTATAATACCTATCTGTCTATCATCATCATGTTTCACTAAAAGAAAAATAGGTCTTTAGCTATAATATCTATATAGAGTGTCCCAGTATTGGGACAAATTTTAAGGAAAGCTAGGGGACATTATAAGGATTCACATTCGCAACCCATGGTTGGAAACGCTTTCTTGGTGCGGTAGTGACGATACAAAACATAACAAAGAAAAGACACTAAAAAAGAGAGAAAACATGTTTATTATCTTTGGCGCTGTAAAAATTCCGGGACAACACGGGAAATTGTTGACGCACGCATCGTGGTAACTGCTGGAAAACTTCGGGACATTCCCGGTATTTTCTCGAAAACATTAGATCTTCCATGCACCGGAGATGATCCTCCATGCATCAGGGCTTGGGGTCGTAATTTCCAATGCCTACTTTGATGACGATCGTTGTTTCTTTAAAAATAGCAAATTATTTTTATCTTCAGATAAAAATAATCTATTTGCTATAATCTTTTCGGTACTACTTGATAAGCCCGTCGACCAGTTTCGCCAAATTATACAAATTTATGTAATTTTTATCGCAAATAATGAAAGAACAAATAAATTAGTAAAACATTCGTAAAAATGCAAATTAAAAGTCACTAGAAGGCGTAACAAACACGCATATCTTGTTTAATATCAAGTGAATGTAACATTTAAGATTATCCATTATTGACACTTAATCTTATAGTTTGGCGATAGTTTTTTTGGTCTCTAAATTTGCGAACGAAAATCTGGAGTTGTTTTGTCACGAGACAATTTGTGTTGAGTAAACGTACATGAATTCTAGTCAGATTTCCTATATTAAAATGGACTGTCTTGACTCCGTTTTTGCAAACATATTATGGCTATATTATACAATAAAAACTACTAAGACGAAATTGCGCAAAAAAACAAGAAAAATTACATTTCAGTTCAATTTTTGTCTTAAAAGATGCACCGTCAATTGAACGCTTTTTGCCAACTCCATGATAGTTTTTGGTTTTAATGTTTACTGATAAACATAATTCGGCTAACATAACTAATATGGCTCCAGTTAATGCATCACAAACTAACTTACAAACTAAAATAATAATAATTTTTAGAAGAAAACTTTTAAATGGTAATATAATGTTATTACCTGTCCCATCATTTTCCCTCAGCGATATCATTTGATCGTCAGAACTTCCATAAACAAATGAAGCATCGATGAAACTGGTTATTCTATTCAGCAACTTACTGGAATCTGTATCAAAACAAAAATATTAGTTTCAATTATCATCATCATTCTGTTATCTTAGAAGTAGTTCTCTTATCTAACAATCTGTAATATTCAATGACTTAAAATAAATAATATTTTTAGCTATCAGCGCAGGGCCGTAGTTAAGGAGGCACTATGGGCGGCTCAGCCCCCCCTAAAATATTTTGATTCCCCCCCCCCCCCCTTGAAAAGATTCTACCGTCACTCAATGAATTTCTGTTTCGAAAATTCAAATGAAATTCTGTTCCAACATCTAATTTAGTTTTGAGATCCTTCACAGTTTTGCAGAATTACTAAATTGTACCTAAAATAAGTGTCAACACTCTCTCATTCTATTTGTGCATATGAAGCTAACATAATGTTTAATTTTGCACTAGTTATAAACTCAAAATTTTTATCATCATGCACTTTTCTTAGCATAAAATGAAGTTATTACAACAGTTTAATAAGAAACATAGCACCTACAATGTGAATATGCACTCATTTATCTTTCTGCGTCAGAGAGAGAGAAAAAATATGAGCCCCCCCCCCCCCCCTATTGTTCACTTCTAGCTACTGCCCTGAATCAGCGTCAGTAATTTAAATCATTAAAAATAATCTAGAACCATACAAAATATGGGATCAAAGGGAAATGCTAAGAAGAATACGATTTGCATACTATAAGATATAAAATTATTTCATTTTATTTTAATTCACCCTCTAATTAAATCCACACCGTTCTTGAAAATACAGTCGGTTTCTTGATTCGAACTCATAGGGAACAGAAAAAAAAAAGTTCGAATTATGGAAAATATGAAATGAAAACATGCTTAATATGGTACTATAACAAAGGAATTAATGTTATAGTGTTTTTCTTTAATTTATTTCGTTTGTTATCAATAGAATATGACTTAATATTAAATTAAAATCTATAAATACATTAACTAATTAAAGGATTAGGAACAAGCACAATAGAAGAAAAATTTGAAGCGTCACTGATGTACAGATGGTGCTCTAAGAAAGTGGATATCAAATACATGGGATTATATATATACTCGTTCTGAAGAATTTTCACAAAAATCAAAGAAAAAAAAGTTATTCAAATGATCTGAAATCGGTGAGAAAGAAAGGGAAAATGAAAAATCGGAATTCCCGTTAGTTCGAATTATAAGAAGTCAATAGAAAATGTGTCCGAATTAATGAAAAATTTTAACGTTGTTATGCCATTGAAAATTTAGGGACTTCATGTTTATTTCGAATTAGGCGAAGATTCGAATTATCCGATTTCGAATTAAGGAGAGTCGACTGTATGAGTTTTATCAAAGTTTACATCTACAACCCATTAATACAATTTAACACCTACAATATGAATTCACTGAAGATTTAGAAAAAGTTCAAATAAAATTACTACTTTAATTTTGGCAAATTATAATAATAAAACCTAATTATAATTTAAACGTTTTAAATATGATGTTACAGTATGATTATTACAATTAGTTTTAATAATTTTGGATAATGTGATAAATGATTAAATTAGTTAAAATATTAGAAATAAATGAAATGCTTAGCGATACTCCGAGAAAGATTCTAATTAGATCCTCAATCATTGAGGCAATTCAGAGAGCATTGTTAGCAGCATTATTATTACAATTAGTTTTTAATAATTTCGAATAATGTGATAAATGATCAAATGAATTAAAATATTATAAATAAATGAAATGCTGGAAACTGTAGAACAGACAACTTTTCAAGAATAAACATAATTTCGAATAGAAGATACAGTCAAACCTCGTTAACATGAACACGCTTAACGTGAATTACTTTTAACATAAACCGTTTTCACAGTCCCCTATAAATATGTACACAAAGATTTGACACTGACAACATGAATTACTGTTACCATGAACAAAGTTTCGATTCCTCTTGAGGTTCATGCTAACGAGGTTCGAATGTATCTATTTTAACCCTTTACGGCGCAGGACAAATTCATTGCTTAAGTGTTGAAATTAATGACTGACACCGGAATTTGAAAACAACTTTATTTGTAAATAAGAAAACGCTATATTTCACGCATTCAATGAACCTTAATTTTTTTAAACAAAATTCAGGTGCCATTGTTGCGTTTGGGAATTAAAATTAAGTGGTGTATCTATGAAACCACCGCGCCGCAAGGGGTTAAATAATGTAAAGAGCATCTATGGAACACACGATTTATGAACAAGTAGACTGGGAGGCGGCAAGACAGGCAATGATCTCATCGAGTTGGAGACTGAAATCACAAGATTAGTTAAAACTCGATTCGCAATAAAAATGCAATTGGCTTGCCAAAGCATATCTTGATGGAAAACGTCTGAAAACCCGATTTTAGCGGTTTACTCGTAGGTTTACTGTTGTATTTTCCAGATCTCAGTCCTTGACTTTTCATATCTTTTGATGCAGGAACAGTGGCGTAGCTAGCGGCGGGGAAGGGGGAGTGCGCCTCGGGTGTCACCTTCTAAGAGGTGATTATAAGATTTTAGAAAAGAATTCTTCTTAGAAAAGAATTCTTAGAAAAGAAATTGTTTTCTTTGAGAATGCGAAATTTTATACAGAATGGAGTTTCTAAATAAGATATGCACTGGGGAACGAAAACTAATCTATCCAACCAGTGGTTAGCAAAAGCAAACTTTAAAAGAAAGAGTTTTTTTCTCCATATAGACATCATACTGAGTTATGCGGACTATGGGTTGAGTGATTGATCGCTCCTGTGGTTTTTTTTACACAGAAGGACAAAAAGTAAAAAAAGAATGGTATGGTCATTTGTTGTAATAACGTAGAATTGTAAATGAAAACATATGGCGGATTGGGGGGGGGGTGAAACCATGGTGACTGGGGGTGACACTATTTATATCCGTCCCGGATGTCACCCATCCTAGCTATGCCACTGTGCAGGAAAACACAATGATAAACTTACACGGTTAAAAATATCATGAAAAATTACTTCTGCTTTTAAAGTACACTTATTTTCTGACCAATGAGAACGTACAATAAGTATTTATGTAGCGTTATCGTTTGTCAGAAAATAGATAGTTTTTTAAAAACAGAGGTAATTTTCCACCCTATTTTTAGCAGTGTACGAGTTAACCCTTAAAATCTGATTTTCATGTGTCTTTCACCAATTTTATTATGCTATATATTTTAATGTTTTAATATGCTAATCGAGTTTTAAATAATTCTGAAATTCCAGCCTCCAACTCGATGAAGTGATTGCCTGTGCTGACGCTCCCCCAGTCTAAACGCAATGACTTGTGATTTCTTGTATTATTTGAATCATTTAATTGATTTAATACCTTCGACCAAAAAAAGTTCAGTGAATGAATTCAGAACGACCGATCTGGCATCACTGGGAAAACAAAACGCTGCACCAGCATAGAAGCAAGTGTTGACCATCTTCCCCCATCGTTGTTCAGTTAAGCGTCGTTTATGTTCTGTGTAAGACGTGCTTTACTAAGCGCTTGTTCAATGTGTTGGTTCTTAACTGAGAGCAGGAAAATGAACGAACAAAAGATCAGTTTAAAGTTTGGTTTTAAGCTTTGCAAGACACCGAAAGAAATTCAAGAACTTCTTCCTATTTTCACGACTCAAACTCTCTATTTGAAAGTGATTTGACCCTATTGCTGACACCCAACAAAATGTGATGAAGCTTTTATAACTTCATCCCAAAAGAAGACTTCATGCGAATTTCCCAGGACATGTATAGCAGATCTCAGCGGTGCATAGTTAAGGGAGATGACTATTTCGAAGGATGTTATGGTAACGTTCGTTAATATTTCATCTATATTAATGTTACAGGAAAATTCACCGAACTTTATTGTCAGAGGTTGTACATTTAAAAAAGTTTTGTAATAACTACAACATGCTAGTTTATATTGTTTGTCCTAACTTACCTTTTGCACAAGCAGCGGCACAAGGAAGTGACCTTTCGAAACTCAGGCAAGTGCCGTTCGGATAGAATGGGTCTTCATCTTGCACTGTTATCGATCTGCAAGATGAGTCGGTATTTTTATTTAATGGACAGCAATGGAATGGGTCACCACTCTCTAGAAGAAAAGAAAAAAAAAGATGATATTGAAATTTGAGAGTGAAAATATATGTTTATTTTATGGTGTTAATAAAACATGTGAGTTATTTCTAATACTCAATTCAGAATTTTTACCCGGTGGAGAATGGGTATTTCCAAACGTCTGTAGGTGACATTGTGTCATGCTTACGAGAATCTTTTTTTAAACCAAGACTGTCGAAATTTCAAAATCTTCCGAGGAGCTATTTCTTCACCTCTCAAGTCTTAGTCTGAAATCATCATGGCTTACTTCGGATATTATGAAAAAAAAACTGTTGTTGTTGTTGTGTTTTTAAATTACAGATAAAAGTTTTTAGCTCCAGGTATTATCTATCTCACGTAGATTTTTTTGGTGCGTTTTTAATTATGTAAATACGTAGCACCCATACTTGTCGTTCAGTCCGTCCGTCCGCATATAACGACGCAAAAACTACCCAAACAAATCGTTTGAAATTTAAAATATATAGTTATTACTTAATTTTGTCGAGTCATTTAAAATTTTATGATAATCGGATGCATAGGTCAATTACAGGGACAATCAAAAGTATTCCGTTACATTACGGTCAATGGGGAAAAAAGTTTCAAATGCATTTTAATCGTTTGAAATTTAAAATACAGAATTTTGTTGATTCATTTCAAATTTAATCAAAATCGGATGCATAGTTCAATTACAAGGACAATCAAAAGTATTCCGTTACATTACGGTCAATGGGGAAATTTTTTTTTCAAATGCATTTAAATGGTGTTGCACTCATTCGAACATAATAAAATTGATATGAATCTATAAAGTACATATTATAATATACATTATGCATAATCTGTGGTGCAAAGAACATTTGTTATAGATTTACAAGGCCACACAAAAGTATTCCATTACATAATGGTATAAGAAGAACATTGTTTGGTGCGTATTTTAATTGTAATTAACTTTTCACAGTTTTATGAGATTGATATATGAGAGTGATATTTTTTAAACTTCGTTATCGTACAAACGCACCTCAATTGCTACACTTCACGTGGAATTTCCAATTTGTTTTCAATATGTTCTAAGATAAATAAAGTTTTTACTGCGACAACGATTGTTATTAATCTAAGTTCAACTATCCGCTAGAAATATCTTAAAAATACGTATATATGCATATGTATGAAAAAAAGAAAAAGAAAAGAAAGAAAAAGCAAAAAGTGAGCACTAGCAATTTGGCGAATCTAATCACTTGTTTACTCGCCAAATGAAGAATTTAGTCGCAATTTGGCGCAATGGCGAGCGACAGCGAGAACCCTGCCAGGCACTGCATGTCTTAACATCTTGACTTGGCGCGTTTCTCATGTTAATTTCCTTTACTTTGTCCCTGTGTTTGTTATTATCTTTTGTGTATATTTCTATTTTTACGTGATCTTTATTCGGCCTAGGGATAACGTTTGTATCGCCTGCATCATTGGAAAAAAAGTTTAAATTTTTCAGGCAACCAATACCAAATAACTTAGAATAGTAATGTATAATTAAATTTATGAGATTCTTGAAGAATATAGATTTCATTTTTTGTTTTTTATAATGTTCATTTTTACCAAAAAAGCCTTTTTATTTTGTGCACTAGAAAAAAAAAATCAGTTTCAAAATTTGCTTAAAGATTATTACTGATATTACTTCATCATAAGACAGTTATATTAAACAATTGAGTAAGTGTAATCCCAGATAGCATACACAGTGTCGCTTAATATTCCTTTCAAAACTCTGTATCGTCTTGCAAAGTCTGTTACTTCTATATTTGACTAAAAAAAAGGCGCACTCTATTCTAAACAATCTTCTATTCGATAGAAATTGCGTTCTGCAACCTATCCGTAGATATATTAGTCGAGGAAATTGGATCCGTAGAACCCGAGATAGGAAAGCGCCACCTGATGTCAAAAAGGGGAATTAACACATGTAAAATAATATGGTGTGTAATATGAAAGAGTGATCAAAGGGCTATCCAAGGATATGTCACATGAGGGGTTCGGCAATTTTTTTTGCAAATCTCTGGAGGGCTTACTATCGCGGCTCCAGAATACCCTCCCTTTCTTTGAAATTTTTATGTTTTATAAATAATATTTATCAGCGGCCTAAGTAAAAGAAATCAGATCTAAAATTATATTTATCGTAGAAAACACTACGATTTTACGCCCCTCCCCCAGACCCAAAAATTCGAATTCATATAAGGATAAACAAAAAAAACTAGTGGTGAAAAAAAACAGTTAAGATGGGGGGGTAGTGCCAGTGGTGTAGACACCCGGGGCGGATGTAAATGGTGTTACCCCCAGCCATCCTGGTGTAACCCCCCCTCCTCCCATTTCCAATCAGTCATATTTTTTCAACCACAATTCTATGTTATTATAACAGATGACCATATAATTCCTTATTTGCCTTTTGTCCTCTTGCATAAAAGAACCACAGAAGTGACTCAGCACTCAATCCATAGTCTGCATAAGACAATGTGGTGTCTATATGTAGAAGAAAATTCTTTCTTTTAAATTTTACTTTTGCCACCCCCTCGTTGGATTCGTAGGTTTTTGTTCCCTGGTGCATGTCTTATTTAGATACACCATTCTGTATAAAATTTCGCATTCTCAAAGAAAAGAAAACTAACTCTATTGCATCGTACTTTAAAAATTTCCTTTTATTTCAGAATTCCTTTCCAAAATCTTATAATATTATAGTTTTTATTTGCAAATAAAGATTGGGTGTCACCCCTTAGAAGGTGACACCGGGGGTGGACCGCCCCCTCCGCCCCCCCCCCCCCCCCGCTTGCTACGCCACTGGGGCGTGCTTAGTAATGTGTAAACCAAGAGCTTTAAATTGATATGTTACATTAAAAAAAATCCATTTCCTGCCTCTCCATAGGTTGAATGTCCGTCAATTGCCCATTAATCAAAAGACCTTGACGATATATCCCTTTTGTCAAACCTTCAAATGTGGTGGAATGGGAAAGACATTCCAGGTCTATTTTTGAAGAATAATTTTTTATTGCTACACTAAGAAATTGCTGTTGATATATTGAAAAAAAAATGCATAAAACCTCTATAACTTTTGCAATTTAAATTTATAAAATTATTCTTAATCAATTGACACAAGTATCGTTTTATAACGAAAATGAAATAGGCTGAAATAGTGTGTGCATGTGCGTGTATGAGGGGTGTAAACATTTTCTAGATTGTATTGTAAATCCATTTAACTCTTTACAAGCAAAGTAAATAAATTCTTTTTTGCGCTTTACTGTGATACCAATATTTTAAAATCTTATTCTTAATATTAAAAAGCAATGTCACGTAATAAAACATTAAGCAAAATTATTCCTACCTATTGGCATACTTACTAAAAGGTACTTGTGAGATATCATGAGCTATTAGAAGCCCAAAATACATGTATAAGTGAGAGGTGTAGCTTGATGGACGGTCACGGTTGTAGTGAAGATTCAAAGACAGGCTTCTCGGACAAGGAAGAGGTCCACCCTCGACAGATTCTCGATATTCTCTTGAAGACCCTAGCAAAATAATAATAAGAAAATAAAATAATCTAGGAAAATATAATATAACCACAAGCGAAACTATATAGTAATCTCTTCTAAATTACCTATAATTCCTAATATGCGTTTTTTTTTTTTTTTTTTTTTTTTTTTTGTAGAAATTTTAGAAAACTATATATTTTCGAGATTTAAAAAAATTATTTATAAAAAACAAGTTTTTTTACTTCCGCTGATTTTCGAACAGAATCCTACTGGC
The DNA here is from genome assembly GCA_964019185.1 of Maratus speculifer. Taxonomy (NCBI): domain Eukaryota; kingdom Metazoa; phylum Arthropoda; class Arachnida; order Araneae; family Salticidae; genus Maratus; species Maratus speculifer. The sequence goes on from OZ025296.1 coordinate 324,482,909, forward strand.
GCGGTGGTCACGTCTGACTGCCACATTGCAGGACCGGAATTCGACTCCCGGCTGGGCAAGGTACAGTCAGATTTTCATTCCTTCGAGATCGATAATATGATTACCAAGCCTAGCTAGGAAACTGAACACCGATGATCCCGAGTTAGGCTGTCCGAGACATATGCTGTATAACACTTCGAAGCTCAGGGTCAAGTAAACAGGATTCGACATTGTAAGCTTTGATACTTCATATACAGGATGATTTTAAAAAACGCGGACTAAATGATATGACAAATCAAGCATACAACAAGAATTTTAAAAAAAATCGCATAGGAACAAAGGGTCGCAAACTACTTATTGAGTCGCAAATATAGGGTGTTTCCTTCTAGCTACACCTGGCTTGAAAATAATAATTTCGAGGGATATAAAAATATTGTAATGAAAATGCAACGATTTTTACCTTATTTTGTGCGAAATGTGATAACATTACGAAAAGATCTGGAAAAACATATTGCTCAAGCAATCGATGATATCGAATAAACTGATTATCACAGTCCAAAATGTGAGGTGCCAAGTGCATATTGCTGGCGACCATAATGCAAACTTCCACCACTTTTGTTTGGCGTTATCACATTTAAAACAAAGGCGAGAATGTCTGTTAAATATTTTATTATAATATATTTCAGTTTTCTGGAATTTATTACCGTCAACTCAAATTGAGTTAGGATGAAACACCTTGTATTTGTGACACAATAAATGGTTTTCGGCCCTTCAAATGTGATTTTTTATCCTTGGCGTATGCCTAATTTGTCATATCAATTTGTCCACTTTTTTTTTTTTTTTTGAATCACCCTGTAAATCGGATAGCCACAGGTTTAGTTTTTTAGAAATGTTCTCGAGTAGTTTATATGGTATATTAATTTATTTACTCAATCAGGAATGTAGGTTTTTCGTATGTCTTCAATTTTTAAGTAAATATTATCGTGTTCAACAAGCATGTTTTACTTTCAAACGTAATACATTAACAGCATTAACAATAACATTAAATTTAATATTATTTTATAACTGTTCAATGTAGGATTTCAGTTACGCAGATAAAAATTTCTAATTGAAAATGGATAGCTTCCTAAAATAAATGATATTTGCAGTTCGATAAAACTGATAATGTATTTTAAAAACTACTCGGAAACGTCTCCGAAAGTGAGAGGCAGCAAACAAAATTTTGTTTCTTGTAAATGCATCTTTAACCTCCTCAGTCCTGAGACAAATTTTACGAAGCACAACAAAAATTAGTTTAAATTTATTATAAAACATCTACAAAGATGCATTAGTATATATATCGATGCTTCTAACATGCGCATATGTATTAAAAAAGTTTAGATGCAATTTTAACAATTTTAGTAGCAGATAAATTAATTTAAAGGGTGTTTTTTAGTGTCGCCTCCAGACGACATCGGGACTGAGGAGGTTAAATACGAAAAATATATTGGCTTCTAAGACTTCTAAACATGAAGCACGCATTTTGGAATCATGGGTAATTCAGAAGAGGTTATCGTATCCGTGCGTAGTTATAATATATTTCTGCAGATAAAGGAACATTTCCCTTTCTTTACAGTATAAATCTAAAGAGTAGAGATACATTGTGCTACCGTTACACAATAAAATAAATAAAAATAAATAACATTATAGCAAAAAATAACTTTGTTATTTTGTTTTATTTATATATTTATTTAACTAAAGACATTAATAAATAAACTATCTTATTAATAGTCCAAGAGCCGACTGCACAAAAACCTAAGGTATCGAACACAAGAAAAAAACCCTCTATTTTATGGGAGAGTTGTAACAGGGGAACCTAAAGATCCATCTCTGCCGGAAGCGAAGTGGTGCATAAGCCAAAAAGGAATACCACTATTGGTTGACTCGGTAGGTTTATCATTGTGTTTGCAGTACAATCATTTCATACATTTGACTGTGCGGCAAACACATGTTAAACCTACGAGTGTACCACTAGTGGTATTCCTTTTTGGCTTATGCATCACTTCGCTTCCGGCAGAGATGGATCTTTAGGTTCCCCTATTACAACTCTCCCATAAAATAGAGGGGTTTTTTTCTTGTGCTCGATAACATAGGTTTTTGTGCAGTCGGCTCTTGGACTATAGTTTAACAGAAATGATACATGAGATTCATTTGATAAATCGTTATCTAACCCTCGAGTATTTCTGACCTAGGAACACATGTCCTTATGTATGACACATCCTGAGTAAACACGGTTTTTAAGTTTTTATTCCACTAGTTTAAATTTGTAAATCTTTAATTAATTTTATCGCTGATTTTATATAAGTTTTGTCATACGGCCGCACAAGATTTTTAATCTTTTCTTTAGATATTCATTATTCAATCTTTTGTTTTTCAAATTTAAATACTTCAGATCACTATTTAAACAGAACGAGAAGTCATGCATAAATTAGATCAAGAATAGATTTTGAAACACTTTCCAACATACACTGTTAAAAATAAAGGGTAAACGTTTCACCATGATTGTGGTTATTTAATGGACCTTCCAGAGAAATAACCATATTTTCAGATTTTAAAAAAACCTCATGATCATCGAAATTCTAAAAGCTCCGGTATTACGGATTAACCTCCTTGGGTTGAACCAAGAACATCGTTCAAAGTTCAACCTATAGTCAACCAACGATCCAACCATCTTTTAATAATGGCGTCGATCATGTCTCCATCGAAGTAAGCAGCCATGACGGAGTAGGGAGATATATTAATCCAGCTTCGGTTTATTGTCTCGTCAATAAATAAAATACTCGAGTGAGTACATTAGTGATTATTATTTATTTTATACATATAATAATGTTTTGCTGAAACTCTCGTATGAAAAATTTATACTTCTTTTGCCTAAGCCTAAAACGGTCCCCTCCTATCTTGCTTTGTATTCTACGCGAAATAAACCACTATTTTAAAGCTATTATAATAGCTTAAGTATAATAATTTAGTTCATTTCTACAGTTTATACAAGCGAAATTATTTTTCTAATTATATTTATTTCTGTTTGTAGAAAATTTCTATTTATGAATAAGCTTCTCTAAAGTTAATGTTATATGTAAACAATAATTTATAATGCCATAAAATAAACTGAATTTTTCACATTACTTATTGGATGTTTACCGAAATTCATGTAGCTAAATCAAATATAACAAAAATATACCACGATTTTTTAAAATTTTCATTTTTCTAAAATAAATGAAATTATTTAAGAAGTGGTCACTATTTTAAAACTAAGCTATTAGAAAAAATAAATAAATAAAGCTACAGTAAATTCCAACTGAATTAGGATTATTTTGATATTTAAAGAACATAAAATTTGATAAAAAAATATAAAAAGTATAACACAAATTCCGATTTCTGTATACTTCATACTATTACAAAATAATAATATATGTCTGCATCACTGTGCTATTTTCATTAATAAATTATGTTTAATAATGCATTATAAATACATGCATAGTAAAAAGCATTACATGATTAAAAGAATATTATGAAGCTTAAATAAATTTTCATTTTAAAATTACACCGTCACTAAATTATTAAACACCTATATAAGTAAATCTGTATTTGAGTTTTTTACAATATTTTACATGTTTAAATAATTTTATACAAACAAAACACCATTTTTAAGAAATGCCACTAAATTATTTAACATTTATGTATGTAGATCACTATATTTGAGTATTTTACATGTTTAAATCATATTATACAAACAAAATAGTAAAGAAAAAAACTTATATGATTTTAAAACTTTATTTTAAGATTTACCGCTGAAATCAAAATTGTTGTTTTATTAATTTCCTCTTATTTGTGATCATCTTATGTGCCAACATTAAAGAATAATATTATTTAGTGAATGACACAAGGCAGGTATTCAGATATTATTGAATTATAAATGAATTTGAAAAGATTTTAATAGAACTAGTAATATTTGTAGGAAAAAATTGAAAACTATACAACTATTTGATTTTGTATTTTTGAGAAATGCCACTAAATTATTTAACATTTATGTATATAGATCATTATATCTGAGTATTTTACATATTTAAATCATATTATACAAACAAAAAAGCAAGAATTTGTAAATAAAAAAGCTTATATGATTTTAAAACTTTATTTTAAGATTTACCGCTGAAATCAAAATTGTCGTTTTATTAATTTCCTCTTATTTATGATCATCCTATGTGCCAACATTAAAGAATAATATTATTTTGTGAATGACACAAGGCAGGTATTCAGATATTATTGTCTCTTAAATGATTTTGAAAATATTTTAACAGAATTAGTAATATTTGTATTGTAGCAAAAAATTGAAAACTATACAGCCATCTGATTTTGTATTTTTGAGAAATGCCACTAAATTACTTAACATTTATGTATGTAGATCATTATATCTGAGTATTTTACATATTTAAATCATATTATACAAACAAAAAAGCAAGAATTAGTAAATAAAAAAGCTTATAAGATTTTAAAACTTTATTTAAAGATTTATCGCTGAAATCAAAATTGTAGTTTTATTAATTTCCTCTTATTTGTGATCATACTATGTGCCAACATTAAAGAATAATATTATTTAGTGAATGACACAAGGCAGGTATTCAGATATTATTGCCTTATAAATGAATATAGAACTATAGTAATATTTGTAGGAAAAAATTGAAAACTATACAACTATTTGATTTTGTATTTTTGAGAAATGCCACTAAATTATTTAACATTTATGTATGTAGATCATTATATCTGAGTATTTTATATGTTTAAATCATATTATACAAACAAAAAAGCAAGAATTAGTAAATAAAAAAGCTTATATGATTTTAAAACTTTATTTTAAGATTTACCGCTGAAATCAAAATTGTCGTTTTATTAATTTCCTCTTATTTGTGATCATACTATGTGCCAACATTAAAGAATAATATTATTTTGTGAATGACACAAGGCAGGTATTCAGATATTATTGCCTTATAAATGAATTTGAAAAGATATTTACAGAAATAGTAATATTTGTATGAAAAATTGAAAACTATACAACTATTTGATTTTGTATTTTTGAGAAATGCCACTAAATTATTTAACATTTATGTATATATATCATTATATTTGAGTATTTTACATATTTAAATCATATTATACAAACAAAAAAGCAAGAATTAGTAAATAAAAAAGCTTATATGATTTCAAAACTTTATTTTAAGATTTACCGCTGAAATCAAAATTGTCGTTTTATTAATTTCCTCTTATTTGTGATCATACTATGTGCCAACATTAAAGAATAATATTATTTTGTGAATGACACAAGGCAGGTATTCAGATATTATTGCCTTATAAATGAATTTGAAAAGATTTTAACAGAAATAGTAATATTTGTATGAAAAATTGAAAACTATACAACTATTTGATTTTGTATTTTTGAGAAATGCCACTAAATTACTTAACATTTATGCATGTAGATCATTATATCTGAGTATTTTACATATTTAAATCATATTATACAAACAAAAAAGCAAGAATTAGTAAATAAAAAAGCTTATATGATTTTAAAACTTTATTTTAAGATTTACCGCTGAAATCAAAATTGTCGTTTTATTAATTTCCTCATATTTGTGATCATCCTATTTGCCAACATTAAAGAATAATATTATTTTGTGAATGACACAAGGCAGGTATTCAGATATTATTGTCTCTTAAATGAATTTGAAAATATTTTAACAGAATTAGTAATATTTGTATTGTAGCAAAAAATTTAAAACTATACAGCCATCTGATTTTGTATTTTTGAGAAATGCCACTAAGTTATTTAACATTTATGTATGTAGATCATAATATTTGAGTATTTTACATGTTTAAATCATATTATACAAACAAAATAGTAAACAGGGTTCGCACAGACTCCTTGGACTCCTTAGAAACTACTTAGAAATGAAAACATTCCCAAGTAGTACTTAGAACTACTTAGATAAACAAAATACTCCTTAGAAACTCCTTAAATTGTATTGCGGTTTTGCACGCAAGCGATATTGCCCCCGAAAAAGAAAAAAAAATCGCGATTGTAAAACGCACGGTAAACCCTTTATGCACGTCATTCATCAGAAGCACAGCAGTGATTGCAGGGATGCCGCGGACGCGCTATAGCACGTAAAATACGCAAAAAATAGGCGATGGGACGCAGTAAAATGGCTCTTACGCGTCCCGTGGGACGCGTAATTTCGTTAAAAAAACGCATAAAAATGGCGACTTTCATTAAAAAATTGCGAAATAAAGACTGTTTTTCGGTAAATTTCGTCAGATTCATGAAAAAATGGCTAATTTTCTAAAAAATTTCGAAAAATGCAGAGATTTCCTCAAAAAATCGCGAAAAAACGACCAATTTCGTCTAAAAATCGCGGTAAAACGGCAAATTTTGTCAAAGAATACGCGAAAAACGACGGATTTCGTCAAAAAATCGTGATAAACCGACAAGTTTTGTCAAAAAAATTGGGAAAAGCAGCAAATTTTGTCAAAATTTTTGATAAAACGACAGATTTCGTCGAGATACGCGAAAAATGGCCACTTTTGTCACAAATTGCGAAAAAAGGAAAAATTCTTCAAAAGATTCGCGAAAAAATGGCTAAGTTTGTCACAAATCTCGAAAAAAAGACAAACTTCCTCAAAAAAGTGCGAAAAAAACAACAAATTTTGTCGAAAATTCGCGATAAAACGACAGATTTCGTCAAAAAATCGCGAAAAAACGACAATTTATTCAAAAGATTCGAGAAAAAATGGCTAATTTCGTTACAAAATCTCGAAAAATGGCTAATTTCCTCAAAAAATCGCGAAAAAACGACAAATTTCGTCTAAAAATCGCAAAAAAACGGCAAATTTCGTCAAAATATTTCTGAAAAATCGGCAAATTTCGTTAAACAATTCTCGGAAAACGTAAATTTCGTGAGAAAAAGCCTGAATAAACGGCAGATTTCGTCAAAAGATCGTGAAAAGACTCAAATTTTGTCAAAAGGGCACAAGAAAAAAACAAAAAAAAAAAAAATGCCTGAAGTGAATTTTCCTGTTCCAAAAGCTAATTTTTTTGCTTCAAAATTATTTTTTTTGCTGCTCGAAAAACGATTTCTATAAATCAGTCTTGCCCCTTTTTTTAAAAGAAATACAAACAATAGTGATACTTGCTATCTTCTACTTTCAAATGTTCAATATTTTATAGTTAAATTTGTATCTTGCAAATTTATTTTTAAAGAAGTAAAGAAAATTTCTCATAATTTTAAAAACAATTAATATTGGTTATATATTTTTATTTATTATTAAAACAATAATTATTGAATTTCATTTTTCTAATGCAAATGAACAAGTTCAATTTTTGCATCTAAAAATATGACTCATTAGTGGGGACCTGCTTTTATTAAAAAGGGACCCAGGGTTTTTTAAGTCCAGTGGCATCCCTGAATTGGTTGGGATCATACTAATAGCCACCAAAGTGTCACGAAATATGGCAGATAAAATGCTAATTTTGTCTGAAGACCGCGGGAAAATGTCGATTTCGTCTAAAGATTGCAGATATACTGCTGATTTCGTTAAAAAATCGCGGGAAAAAATTATGATTTTGTCAAAAGATTGCGGAAATAAAATGGCGCTTTCGAGAAAAAATCGTATAAAAATGCAAATTTTGACTAAAAATCCTCGTAAAAACATCGATTTCATAAATACAGGGCTGCGAACTACAACGCCGTAGGCGTAATTACTCCGCTTTAACTTCTAAATTACGCATTACGCTACGCGAACTTCAAATTATGCTTTTCCGCTTTTGTTTACTATCAGCACGCTGCAGTTACGCAATCCTTAAACGCCGCTGCCACTGACGGAGAAAGCAGGTTTGAAATTCTCTTTTCCTCCTCGATAACGAAGCGCGGTCCTGAATCGTAACATCTGACGCTAAATGCGTGTGCATATTAATATGGCGCTGTGATTGGGTTACATGTGTTAAGATCGTTCCTGTCTCTAGTGGTAGCCGTACTTTTCTTGTTTTGATTTTGTATGGGATTTTTTATGTTCGGGCTAAAGTCAATTTTCTGATTAAGCTACGTTTTCAGAAGTTATATTATATGGCATATGACATCATTTTGAATGATTAATCCTGTTCACTTCTTTTATTTCTCTGTCAAAATGAGTGACCGAGATATCGAAAAAAGAAAAGTACTTCTGATCAAAAGTTCCGATCCGAGTTGGCTAAAGTCCGATTCGGTGAAGTAGCTTTTTTTGCATGCTTCAGATAAATCTTGATATGAAGCATTCTGTATTACTCGCGAAAGTACTTTTCACTTTAATCACGTGGAAAATTTTATTGCTCGCGTCATATAAAGTCAAACAGACATATCAAGAACAAAGAACGAAAACGAAAGTTGAAAAAATGCCGGACACTTTCTTTGTCAAAAGCGACGTGTCGATAAGTATTACCACAGCAGAGATGCTTTTTTCGTTATTTCTTATTGAACATAACGTGCCATTAGGTGCAGCTGACCATACAGGTTATCTCTTTAAAGCGATGGTCCCAGATTCCAAAATCGCCAAGCACAATGCTAGCGTGCGAATCAAAACGACAGCCATTTTAAAATGTATGGCAAATAAAACCTGCTCTGATATAATTACTATTTTAAAAAGTATGCCATTTCCACTTTTAACTGGTGGTAGCACTGACCAAAATGCTGTTAAACTAATTTTCATGATGAATACCCATGAAATAAAAGGTAAGTTTTATATTTTGATTTGTAAAATTTCTTCTATTTTAATATGTATGATAGTTAAATCAATGTATTTAAAAAAAGTGTTTTTTATAATATATTTCACTCTTTTTTTTTTTAACCTTTCGGGGTCGAATGCGGTAACACAACTTGACTACACTTGATTTCTTAAAACTACACATTTTCGATGTTCAAACTACACATTTTTACTCGCAGAGGTTGGCAGCCCTGTAAATAAGAAAAACAGGAAAACACCGATTTTATAAAAAGATAGCAAACAATCGCCAAGTGTGCTAAAATATCGCAGATAAATAGCTGATTTTATCTGAAGATCGCGGGAAAGCACCAATTTCGTCTGAAGATCGCGAATACCCCCCCCCCCCTTTTTGCAGGGCGGTAACTCGCAGAATCCCTGTGGAATTGGGGCTGTGCAAGTGCATGCCACATAAATAACAACAAAAGTGGCAAGTCTTTAAATTTTTTTGGACTCCTTAGATTTTTTATGTACTCCTTGGATTTTTTCTTCCCAATTCTGTATGAACCCTGAGTAAAGAAAAAAGCTTATGTGATTTTAAAAGTTTATTTTAAGATTTACCGCTAAAATCAAAATTGTAGTTTTATTAATTTCCTCTTGTTTGTGATCATCCTATGTGCCGCCATTAAAGAATAATATTATTTTGTGAATGACACAAGGCAGGCATTCAGATATTATTGCCTTATAAATGAATTTGAAAAGATTTACAGGAGGAGAAGAGGAGAAAAATCTTTTAAGGATTATAAAATCAATTACATTGGTACTCCATGGTTTAATAAGTAATGCATACTGTTTTAAAATTTTGATTGTTTTTCCCACGTGAAATTTGGATTTTTTAAAAATTATTATTTATTATACTTCTGCATATTTGACTAACATTGTTATGCCTGGAAAAAAAAAAAGAACTTTGTCTTTAAAGTTTTATCCTTTCATTTAAAACAGGTGGAGACTTTAACCGATGCTTAGAGCTGTTCCATTTTACCCAACTTGAAATCCTGAATTAGAATGTATCAAGATTCAAGAATTCTTTATATTTGATGACTTTGTATTCATGATCCTCATTTGGGCACGAGAGAGCATATTTATAAAGTGAATAGCCAGAGTGCAGTAGAATCCTGTCTATGAAGTCTGTATGTAAAAGGGCATTATACTAATAAATGTTAGTCTGACATACAATATATGTTTTAAAGACTGAATATTTGTATTTTCAATAAAAGTTGTGATATACCACAAATCAGCTAAATTGTTACTTTTTTGCTGTCTTTATTTATTTATTTTTAAGATATTGCAAGGTTGCTGTTAACAAATGTTTTCATTTCTACTACTATTATTAAAAAATTAATAAATAAAAAACCTTGGTACTACTTGGTTATCCCGTCGATTAAAAATGTATCGCCAAACTATATTTAATGCCAACAATGGATGATCGTAAATCTCACGTTCAATGATGTTAAATATGGTACACACCTTTAAAATGCCATTAAGTGATTTTTATTTCAACTTTTGTATTTTTACTAATATTCTAATAATTTATTTGTTCTTTGGTTATTTAAAATAAAAATTATGTCAATATATATAATTTGGCTGTTTGGCGATTTGTATAATTTAGCAAAATGGGTCGACTGATAACCAAGTAGTACCAAAATCTTTATTATAGAAATGATAGCAGAAAGTTTTAGACGGGAGATGGGCATTTCAAATTTTAGTTTCTCTTTTGCAGATTCTTTTTTATCAAACCTTTATTTTGCTTCATATTTTTAGCTCTTCATTACTTAATACAAAAGTTAAGATTATTATTAATGAATATTTATGAAATGCCTAAAAACACTACAGATAAGTGATTGTTTGATTAATTAATGCTTCTGTTTTAAAAATATTTTACCTGCAGATTATTTTTTTGCCCCTGAAATGTCTGTCACAGAAAATTTTCTGCCACTGGGAATCATAGATAATTATCATTTAGGAAAATTGAAAAAAAGAAAATATATAAGTAATAACAAGTGGCTACTTGTGTTGACACTGCTATTATTAAATTAACCCAACAAAGTTGGTATTTGATATACCTACCATAAAAAACAAAAACTTTAATTTTTATTTATTTATTTTATTTTATTTTATTTATTTATTTATTTTTTTTTTTTTTTTGGGGGGGGGGGTATTGGCTGATACTAAAGGTTAACCAAAGAGTTCTATTTACAGCTGCCTTATGATGCTGATATTTAAGCATGTATTTTGATTATGTATCCATTATATTTATGTTTCATTTACTCATTGAAAAGCGTTGATTTCATTATTGCATATTAGCTAGAAACAAATGCTGAATATTTTTTTTTCCTTTACATTCAAATGAGTTAATTTACATATTCGAGCTAACTGCAATATGAATTTTTAAAAGAATCATGCTTGAAAATTATTTTTTAAAAATGAGAAATCCATAAATTGAAATATATTTTTCTTCAAAAATCTCATACTATTAGCTTTATTTTCTAAAATTAATAAACAATGGATGGAACAAATTTTTATTATAACTTTATATTTCTAACTGCAAATTGACTTTTTTAATGTATTCATCATGTATCACTTAATTCCATTATTAATAAAGAATTATTCATAACTTTCATAAATTTTTATTTAAAAGATTTTCATATGTGTAACAATTGTACAAAATGTACAAAAGAAAATATTAAAATATTTTTTCTAATGATTATTATTATTGTATTGCAAAAAAAAAAAAAAAAAAAAAAAAAAAAAAAAGATTTGAAAAATGTAATATCAAGATTTCAGCACCTATATATTATCAAAGAGAAAAGAAGAAATTTTTTTTTTCTACAGATTAAAAAAAAAAAAAAAAAAAAAAGCTGGGTGCATTAGAAAATAACTTTTCTCAAGTCTGTACAAAAATTAATATTGTTTAAAGAAATTCGTCCAGCATTGTTTAATGTAACGTTTAGTTAAAATATATTTTATTTCCTGGATTTTAAAATAAAATATAGCAAACAAGGTATGTATTGAATCTAAGAAAATTGTTTTATACAATATTTTCTCAATGAATAGTTTGTGAACAGGCAAACACTAAAATAATTATTAGTATGAGTACAGAAAAATGTTACAAAAAAAGAGAAGAAAAAAAGAAGAAAAAAAAGCAATTATTTTGTGAATTTAAAACAAACTGGTTTATATCTATTTTTTTTAAATGTGTTTCAAAGACAATATAATCAATAATTAAAGTTCTGATAATTTTCAGAAGTCTTCCTACTGTAGCATAATTTTGTATAACCTGAAATTTTTTTATTCTTACACTATAAAATGATAAATTGAAAACCAAAATCTTGGTTGAACATTTCATTCTAAAATGAGGGGAAAAAAAACCCCTAGAATCTGGTGTAATTTTTGCCCGTAAAGTTAGCTGAAAGAAAAACCTGAATCATGGTTCAATATTTCGCCAAATAATTGGATTAGAAATAATCCTGAATTATGGTTCAACCTTTTATCAGAAAACATTGAATTAAGATTTAACCTTTCACCAGAAAATTCGATTTGAAAAAATTCTGAATCATGGTTCAACCTCTAACCAGAAAATTGGATTTTATAAAACCCTGATTCATGGTTAAACTTTTCACCAGAAAAATGGATTTAGTAAAACCCTGATTCATGGTTAAACCTTTCACCAGAAAAATGGATTTAAAAAAATCCTGAATCATGGTTCAACCTTTCACCAGAAAATTGGCTATATAAACATCCTGAATCATGGTTCAACATTTCACCAACATAATGGTGTTTTTGAAAGCACCAATAAACTGGTTAAACTTATCACCACCATCTCGGTTGCAGCTAAATTCTAGCTACTTTTCACCATTTTCTTGGTGAAACCTCGAACTTCATTTTTAACAGTGTACTCAGAATACTGCAACAATACATCATAGTCAGGACCTGACTAACGTAGGAGCTGTCCTAGACCCTTTGATTTGTAGACACCTCCCCCCCCCCCCCCCCAGGCGCAGATGTATTTTTTCATTAAAAGGGAGTCAAATGATAAAATATGGTCATAAGTAACCGGATTTTAATGTTTCTTCTTCACTGATTTCATAAGAATATTTTAAAATGCAAATATTTAAATAAAATACCAATAATTAAAATATTTCTGCTGTTTTCTGTTTAAAAGAATTTGACATATGAAACTTTATACCAAAGTACTTCAGGGCATCATAAGAAATGCAGTAGTAACTGAACAAGTGTTGGAATTTGTTATTTATTATTATTAAATACATACTATCACTTGTCTTTCTCTATGATGGACACCTATATCACCCATATAATTGTTGATTGAATACAAAGATTAAGTTAAATAGCAAAACATTAACACAAACAGCCAATAATATCTGAAAGAACTGTATTTATATCTTAAAGGTTTACATTTATGCTTATATTCCTATAACTTAAAAGAAAATCAGATATATGTTATTGTTTCTTAAAGTTATTTTTCTATTACTTTTCTGTATATAGATATAAATATAGTACTTGGAATGAAATTTAAATATACATACAATAGGTTGTATGAAGTTTAGTTTTAGACACTTCAGCATAATTCACAAAAAATTTCGAAAGATTGAACGAGGGCCCCTGAATAATGTTTACCCCAGGGCTACCCATTATCTAAGTCGGGCCCTGATCATAGTATAATATGGTGTATATGAAAGGAAAAACGATTTGGAAAACCCATAACGCATTTGGAAACCAATGTCAAAAAATTACCATCAATTAGAGGTCTGCACGGGCCCGGGCTTGGCCCGTGGCCTTGGCCGGCGGAATCGGCGGAGCCGGCTTTCCGCCTTGGCCGGCGAAATCCTTTCGAATTTTCTAACGGGCCGGGCCGACAAACAACATAAACGGGCCGGGCCGGCAAAAAAATTGGACTGGCAAGACTGGCCGGGCCGGCAAAAAAATTGGACTGGCAAGACTGGCCGGGCCGGCAAAAAAATTGGACTGGCAAGACTGGCCGGGCCGGCAAAAAAATTGAACAGGCCAGACTGGCCAGGCCGGGGCGATAAAAAAAATTTGGGGCCTGCCGGCCCGTTCTGAAAATTTAAGCAGAAACGATAAAATATGAGCTATTTTCAACGAAAATGGTTTTAACGAGAATAAGTATAAATGTGTGTCACGAGCCATACTAGTTTGACAGCATCAATATAAAAATGTACAGTGTCGGGATCGGCATCGGAGAGTTACATTGTGTGTAACCCATTTTAATACTTTTTTAGCTGACTCATGCGGGGCCGAGATCAAGCTTGCATTATTTGTCTACATATAGACCGGCTGGACTGGAACTAGACTTAATTGTCCTTAAGATCTGTAGGGCAGAAAACATGATTTCTAAAATTTTTAACAGCAATAAAGAACTTATGTTAGCTTAATCTTTGGATATATATTTCTCGGTGGTTTTTAAATTAATTTCTCAATAATGCGAAAGTTTGACACATTTTCTGATTAATTCTAAATTGTAAAAGAATAAATGTGATAAGCCTAACTATTGAAGGGATTTGGAATCGATTAACGTTTTTAATTTTTGGTAAATAAAATACTTGTGTAATCTTGTTGAGACATAATTGTTTCTCAAATGATTGCAGGTTTTTCTCCCTTCCCATGCTATCGCTTCCGGAAACTCAAGTCAAAACGCTAATTACGACAGTATTTCATTTGCTTGCAGTATTCTTAACTTGCTTGTATCAAAAAATGGATAACGCCATTCGATTATATAGTTTCTGAATAAAGATACCTGCTAATCTTATGCGTTTCTGACAAAAAAATGAATTTAGAAATGTACTAGAAAGGAGCTTCTTTGAATTTAAGAATGAATTTGGATTTAAAATCTTTAATAAAATGATACAGAAATATTTTTATAAATCTTCTTTTATTAAACAGCTTCAAAAGTAACGATGTTTTTAGCTTTCTTTCTTTTTTCTTTTATTCTAAGCCGTATTAATTTTTTAATGAATCTTTATTCGAATGTTGAAAGCCTAAGAATCTAAGTAATCATTAATGTTGTTAATGTGTATTTGCCGTAAAATATACTGTAAAATCATTCCATAGATATGTATGCAGTATTTTTTAAAGGAATCTTAATTATATGATAAAAATTATATGATTAGAAATCGTAGAAATTGTAACGGACCAAAACGGGCCTATTTTCACTGATTTCTGTACGGGGCGGGCCAAGCCTAAAATATAAAAATTTAAACGGGCCGGGCCCGGGCCGAACTTTTGAGTTTTACAACGGGCCGGGCCGGGCTCGGGCCTGGAAATTCCGGTCCGTGCAGACCTCTACCATCAATAGTCAGAAAGCTATCTGAATTCTTTTGTACAGCTCTAGACAGAATCTCTATATTTATATTGTACCACATATAGGGCCAGACTTATGGAGAAGCAAGCGGGGCAATTGCCCCGGACCTTTTTAATTTTCATTAAAAGATGTAAATAATAAAAATTAGCCAAAAGTGACCAAAATTGTTATATTTTTAAACATTTAGGAAGGTAATGCGGTTCTACATCTCCTCTTTGCTTTCAATATCCCAACCATTTATTCAAAAAGCAAACTATATCATTAGAAAACTAATGATTAAAGTTTTTATTATAACATCTTAGTTCTATTCTTTCAAAAGAAATTCTTTATTAACGTTTCTCTCTTAACTTGGCAAGTTTAAACCATTAATTATGGGAAGTTTTTTTTAGACATTTTATAACATAAGTAGATCAGCAAAGTAAAAGTTTGTAAAGAGATACTTCTGTCCAACTAATCTATCATTTTTTTCTGCAGTTGTCCTCTTAGTACTTTTTCTTAAAGTTGTAACTATCTTTTTTGTGATACTCTGTATACAGATGTGGACTGTACCGGGTGCAAAATTTATGCACATATTCAATGAAGTTTGGTACTAACCAGTTCCACATGATTCACAAAAAAAAAAAAATAATAATAATAATAATCTATAAATAGATAGAAGAGGTTCCCTCCAGAATGATGTTTATTCCAGGAACCCCCATAGTCTTAGTCGGGCCCTGACTCCATAAATTAAAATTTTCTTCATTTAAGAACGAATAGAGCGCAGTTTAAAATTTCCCGTATATCGAATTTCCCCAATAAACGGGAATTTTCCCCATGTCTTTTCTGTAGAAATTATATGCATCAACTTTGTATGCAAAAAATTAGTTAAATTCAAAACATGTGCCTCAAATGAAAACGCACTTCCAGCAATTATTATTGATAGACGATATTGAAACCCAATTCTTTTGTGTGTCCCTGTAAATGAACGATGTATGCTACACATGCCTTATTCTGTACTAAATATCTTGTAGTTCACCTCAGAAAAATATACCTATTCATTCTTTTATGTAGACAAGTATTTTTTCAGTATTTATTACAATTTAGTAGAAAGAAATCATCCGTTTTTACATACAAGCAGGAGTGATTTACATATTAAAAAAATAATAATACATACATACATAAATTGTATACATTATGTAAATACATATGTAAACAATAGTAAATTTTCATTAAGGTTTTTTTTTTCATAAGTTGATATTGAACTTTCGTAAGTTATCATTTGGCTACGAATCTCCCTTTCTGAAATCCCATTTGTGCCAAGCTTTAAAAAAAAAAAAAAAAAAAAAAAAGGCCAAGGCCTCCTATGCAGGAAAAGTACCCAAAAATGAACTATAAAAGTGTCAGAAAGTAGCCAGTTTGAATTTAAGACCATCCTTAAGTGAACATTTATATAAATTTTATATATGAAATTTGTTTTATACGCGAATTCTGTTATAACCAGATAACTAAGTACTGCCTTCAGCCTCCTAAGGAGGCTGAAGGCAAAAGAGTTCAACTGTTAAAAAAAAAAGTTTAAAGTTTCTTACCAGCATAGTATGCCGGCAGCAGTCTTTGTTCACAATACATCGCGTTGCCCCACAGAGGATTGTTCAAATTGTTGCATTGACCATTAGCTGTACGATATTTCACAGTGATGTTACACTGTTTGCCGTCTAACGCCTGTCCACATCCATCTGCATTGCGTTTGTAGATTCCTAAATTGAGAAAATAATTGAGGAAACAAAATACTAATGATAAATAAACTATTTCAAACTTTATTTCTATATTTATTCAAATATTCCTTTATATTAGTCACTTCATACTTGAATCCAGCCATATTGAACTTAACCGCCACCGCTTTTTTTATGTCTGGCCCCAGAAATACAACCATTAAAAGCCCACAATAGTCACAGGAAAAGTACACAAAAAGACCCGGATGACCATGTAAAGTCTATGGGAGCGTTCTTTTCTAATATCTCGTTCAAATTTTAATATTTTGACATGATTTTTTTTGCATAAAATAGTTCAGGACGATCCACAACCGGGTTAGTTTTCACTTTTTCGATTTTGGTTATATATTTTTTATATTATGATAGTTTCAGTTTCAAAACCGGTTTAAACCGGTTTTGAAAATTAAAGTAATTTTTTAAAAAAAATCTAAAACCAAAATCGAAAAAGTAAAAACTAGCCCGGTTGTGGATCGTCCTGAACTATTTTATGCAAAAAAAATCATGTCAAAATATTAAAATTTGAACGAGATAATAGAAAAGAACGCTCCCATAGACTTTACATGGTCATCCGGGTCTTTTTGTGTACTTTTCCTGTGACTATTGTGGGCTCTTAAGGGGCTACTTCAGTCAAAAGAAAAGACCTGTTCGCTAATGCTAATCCTATGGTAGAAATTTATAAAGATATTTCGGTTGTAGTTCAATATTTTTAATGTTTTTCTTTTTTGCATTGGCTGAGATTGATCTGAATGGAGGCTGTTTTTTACTTTTTCTATTTTGGTTTCAAATATTTTTTATGAGGGTGCTTTCACTTTTTAAATCGGTTATGAAAATGAAAGCGTTCTCATAAAAAGTATCTGTAAACAAAATCGAAAAAGTAAAAATCGACCTGCATACATATCGATCTCAGCTATCCAATGCAAAAAAAAAAATAAATAAATAAATAAATAAATTAATATTAAAATGCAACCGAGATATCTTTATAAATTTCTTCCGTAGGATTAGTATTAGGGTAATTAGTAACGGGTCTTTTCATTTGAATGAAGTAGTGCCTCCTAATCCATTTTCCTTACAATTTGAGATGAGTATAAAACCTTCACAAATATTGTTTTATATTTTTTTATTGGGTGATAAAATCAAAAAGGTTACTTAAGAATTTAACAATACTGTCTGACATATTTTTATTGGATGATAAAATCATAAAGATCATTTAAGAACTTAAGTAATATTGCTTTATATTTTTACTGAGTGATAAAATCATAAAAGTTATTTAACAGCTTAACTAATATCGTTTTACTTACTTTTATTTGGTGATAAAATCATAAAGGTTATTTGAGATTTTAAAAATATTGTCTTGTATATTTTTATTGGGTAATAAAATCATTTAAGACTTTAAGTAATATTGTTTTACATTCTTGTTGTGTGGTAAAATCATAAAAGTTATTTAAAAGCTTAACTAATATCGTTTTACGTATATTTATTGGGTGGTAAAATCTAAAGATTATTTAAGACCTTTACCAATGTTGTTTTATATATTTTTATTGGGTGAAAAAATCATAAAAATTACTTGAGGTTTTAACAATATTGTCTTGTATATTTTTATTGGATGATAAAATCATAAAGATTATTTAAAACCTTAAGTAATATTGTTTTATACTTTTATTGGGTGATAAAATCATAAAAGTTATTTAAGAGCTTAACTAATACTGATTTGCATATTTCTATTGGTTGGAAAAAATATGTCTTGACACTCGTAACTAATTTAACATTACGTTAAAACATCTCTGAAAATAATTTGATTTTTGAAAAGCTCTTTTTACATGTAGTCCTACTTGCGTTACGGTGATGTATATATTTATTAATCTTCAATATTAATAAAATTAATTTAAAAGTATGTACTAAATATGCATTTTTTTATTCAATTATATATTTGTTACATTTTAAAAATTTCTACGTTGAGCAAAAGTCATATTTATTAAATATATTTTTTTTAATCTTTAGAATTTTTAAATTCCTTAATATACCCATATATATTCTAAAAAATATTACATTTTATTAGAGGGCCCAACCCTAAAAAGCTGCGCTCACCAACATTCACTAATGTATCGCAAACTCTAAAAACTCGATAATTTGCTCTATTTTAAAACGATTACGAAATATTGCCGTATAATTGATAAAACAGTGGCGATCTTCTATAATCGAGTTGAAATTTATTTCCCTTTAGC
Source organism: Maratus speculifer (assembly GCA_964019185.1). NCBI lineage: Eukaryota > Metazoa > Arthropoda > Arachnida > Araneae > Salticidae > Maratus > Maratus speculifer. The sequence continues at coordinate 324,502,018 of OZ025296.1, forward strand.
TGAAGAATTTTTCGGTTCTTAAAATTAGATTAACTGATGTCAGGACGGTTTTTTTTTTTAGTGTTTGATTAAATAATTGGAAGAAATTTGAATTTTATAACAACACTATAAGAATACTGTTTTAGATAGACATTTTAAATGTATTGTTTTAAATATGATATAAATTTAACAAAAGTTTTGTTTCTAATCCTAACATTAAGCATAAATATTAATTTTTAAGCATAAAAACGAGTTCTGGGATAATAATGCCGGAGTGAATAATAAAGCCAAGTACTAATATTACGCATAGTTATGAAGGAATCCGAAAAAAAGGCCCTACAGGTTCTGCGCTAAAAGGCTCTGAGTCATCTGAGTCACAAAGAGTCGGTAAAAGTTAATTTGTTACATTTGTAGAATTTATCGCTGAAATAAGCACGTATGACTCAACATGCGATTTAAAATTTGCTAGGTAAGTTCTTTGATGTGAAGATTATATATTTATAATAAATATATACTACCTCTGACAATAAAGTTCTGTGAATGAATTCATAACGACCGATCTGGCAACACTGGGGAAACAAAACGCTGCACCTAGATAGAGACAAGTGTAGACCTTCTTCCTTAATCCTTACCTTACCTTTGATCTTACATAGGATACACCTTTGTTCAGTTCAGCGTCGTTTATGTTCTGTGTAAGACGTGGTGCTTGTTCAGAGTGTTGGTTCTTAACTGACAACAATAAAATGAACGAATAAAAGATCAGTTTAAAGTTTGGTTTTAAGATTTGCAAGACATCGAAAGAAATTCATGAGGGATGGTGCAAATTGAACACCTACCATACTCGCCAGATCTCAAACCTCCAGACTTCTTCCTACTTTCACAACTCAAACTCTCTTTGAAAGAGATTTGACCATATTGCAGACATCCAACGAAACGTGACGAAGCTTTTGAACTTCATCGCAAAAGAAGACTTCTTGCGAATTTTCCAGGTCATGTATAGCAGATCTCAGCGGTGCATAGTTATGGGAGATGACTATTTCGAAGGATGGTATGGTAATTTTCGTTAATATTTCATCTACATTAATACTACAAGACTATTCACCGAACTTTATTGTCAGAGGTAGTATATGATGTTTGTCACACTGTAACTCCCATATTTATGAACCGATTTTGATGTAGATTAGACTGATTTAGATTGGTGTCTACATAGTACATACCAATGTCTCGATCGAGTTCATTGGCCAGCTTCATCCACCATCTTGTTTCAAAACTGCGGTCATTTGAATTTTGTGGATCCTTTTAGAAATTTCTATATTTGCTGACTTTCTTTTTAAAATGACCCATGTTGTTAACTTACAATGCTGTAACTCATTAAAATGTCTTTTAATGTTTCTAACATTCTATTTAAAATGATGCATAAAAGTTTGCATTTTGTAAAACGTAACATTTCCCATAAGTATACAAAGTTATAGAACATAAAAAATTTTCAAAGATTCAAATGGCGACCATTTTAAAACAAGGTAGTGGCTGAAGCTGACCAACGAATTCGGTCGAGACATTGGTATATATACTATGTACACACCAAATTACATTCAAATCGATTCATAAATATGGCAATTAGGGCATGACAAACATCAGATAGATAGACATATGTATGTCTATATATATACATGGATATACATATCTATAAATATACAGGATGATTAAAAAAAACGTTGACAGAATGATATGACAAAAATCAAGCATACAACAAGGATAAAAAAATCACACAGGAACATAGGGTCGCAAACTACTTATAGAGTCACAAATACAGGGTGTTTCATGCTAGCTACACCCGGTTTGACTGTAATTATTTCGAGGGAAGAAAAAAAGCATTGTAATGAAAATGCAACAATTATGCACCTTATTTTGTATGAAATGTGATAACGTTACGAAAAGATCTGGAAAAACATATTGCTCAAGCAATCGATGATACTGTATAAACTGATTACCACCAGTTCAAAATGTGAAGTGTCAATTGCATATTGCTGTCGCGCATAATGCAAACTTCTAGCACTTTTGTTTGGTTTATCACATTTAAAACGAAGGTGAGAATGTCTGTTAAATGTTTTATTTTAATATACTTTATTTTTCTGAAACTTATTACCGTCAACATAAATTGAGTTAGAATGAAACACCCTGTATTTGTGACTCAATGAGTGGACCCTGTAGGGGAGAGGGGGGCACCTTTGAACACTTTTTCAGAAAATCTATATATTTCATACTTGAATTATATTTATTGAGTTTAAAATGTTTCATAATAAAGACAACACATTTCTTCATCATATAAACCATAAGCTAAACATTTTCCAAAGAAATTAAATAAGTTGTGAGGATTTAAAAAGTTGAAATATTTTTGTTCAAAGGTGCCCCATGTAGGGGTACCTTTGAACAAGCAAGGGGCACCTTTGAACAAATGAATAAAATATGAAAATATTCTGAGTTTTTATAAAAAATTGCATATGTTACAGAAATATAAGGTGATATGAATAAAATTAAATAACGACATTTTGTTGAAATTACTAATTTTTTTGTTATTTAACCAAACTTATATCCATCAAAGTTGATGTCAAAACTAATTGTTAATAAAACACAAAGTGTCCCCCCAGTTGTGTTTGGTTGTAAAAACTTTTTTACTGTATCCTTGAAATACACCAATCTGATATCTGATGCTTCTGCGAAATTAAAATTTTTTATTCACTATTTTTTTAAGAGACCTGATATAAAATTCCGTCTTATCCGTTAAGGAATCCAGAAATAATGTTTGGAAACCTGTTAAATCGAGAATCATTATTTTATATCCAGGTTTTGCAATTATCGAATAAATGAATTTAGATTTGAAACTTCCCATCACTGATACCTAAAGAGGTTGGAAACTATATGTGCAGTAAGGGGAATTGCTAGCAGTATAAGTCCATGTTCTTTGACATTCTTAATTAACATTTTTTTTCGTATAAAAAATCAGAAATAATAATACTTAGACACATATTAACAACTCTTTACTTCATAGCTTTAAGTGTTCTCTTTAAATTGTTTCACTTATTATTTATCACCAATTTATTCGGTGTTTCTTCGCTGTTCAAAGGTGCCCCAACTTTTTTGTTCAATGGTGCCCCATCACATGGAGTTCAACATTACAACGGTTTACTTAATTCGACTGAAGAATTTGAATAAAACAAAGCTTATAAAATAAAGCTAACATCTTTGTTTAAGTATTGAACAATAAATTAAAATTTTAGGGATAGAAGTTTGTAAGTAGTAGGAAAACAACAGTTTAAGCTCAGGAGCAGGCGGGACTGCGGGACCGTCCCGCCTGCTCCTCCGGCTGTCCCGCCTGCTCCTCCGGCCGCCCCGCCTGCTCCTCCGGCCGTCCCGCCTGCTCCTCCGGCTGCCCGCTGCCCCGCCTGCGGTCCCTCCTGCTCCCACCATCTCACCGCAGCCCTCCTGCGCCCCCTAGTGGAAAAAAGGAACATTCTATTCTAACAGGATAGGTGAACAACCTTCCCTAATTAAAAATATTATCAATCACATCTCAACTCGGAATCATACTATATGATGAAGATTAAATTTATATTTGAATTTTGAACAACCGTAATTTTAATGAGTATTATTAATTAAGCGAAACAATTAAAATTTCAGTTTTCAACCATTTTATTTAGATTTCTTCAACTACAAGATGAGATTATCAATTTAACTCAAGAAAGTTAAACATATATTTGAATTTTGCTTCATAGACATCTTAATGAGTAGTATTAATTAAGTAAAAACAATAGAAAATATCCAGTTTTATAGAAAAAGACTGATTTCTTACGATTTTTATCAACTATATGATCAATGTAACGACTTAAAAGTTGAAAGTTAAACATGTATCCTAGTTTTTCAACAGCTATAGCCTTAATGAGTATCGTTAATTAAGTAAAAAAACAATGGAAAATATCAAGTTTTATGGAAAAAGACTGCTCTCTTACGATTTTTATCAACTTAAGAGAGAAAACTTAAACATACATTTCAGTTTTTCAACAGCTATAACCTTAATGAGCATTCATAATTAAGTAAAAAACAATGGAAAATATCGATTTTTATAGAAAAAGGCTGATTTCTTACGATTTTTATCAACTGCAACATCAGTGTATCGACTTACAAGTTGAAAGTTAAACATGCATTCTAGTTTTTCAACAGCTATAATCTTAATGAGTATCGTTAATTAAGTAAAAAACAATGGAAAATATCAAGTTTTATAGAAAAAGACTGATTTCTTACGATTTTTTCAACTCAAACTTCAGACTATCAATTTGGTAGAAAGAAATTTAAGCATGCATTCGAGTTTTGGACAACCATTTCCTTCATGAACATTATTAATTAAGCAAAACAACAGAAAATATTAAATTTTTAACTGATTTCTTCATATTTATTTATTTTTATATATATATATATATATATAAAATCAGAATACACAACTTAAAATAGAAATTTAAACATATTTTTTAATTTTTGAACAGTCGTTACCTCAAAGAATTTCAATAATTGAACAATTAACAAAGGAAACTAATGATTTTTTAACGAAAAAAGACGAATTAAACGAATTTGGTTAACTTTTACTCTAAATGGAAATTTCATCATACTTTTATATACTAACTAAGTAGAATTTTAATGCATAAACGAACACATTTCAGTAAATATTCAACGCACACACAAATATGAAAACAACACCTGCTTCTTGTGACGTCATATTGAAACCAAAAGTTATTCCTCCGAAGTCCCTCACCATACCTTTTCACCCCCATCTCCCCCAATTTTTTACCTTAGGTAGGGAAATGGACAATGCAATGACCTCTCATTCTTGTATATTTAGAAGTCTGGGAGAAAAAAAGAGACATTTTATACACTACAATTTCATAACAGTTACCGCAATATCCCAAAATTTGAATTTTGGAAGACATAATCAGTATAATTAATTAAACAAAATAATAAAAATATTATTTTTTAAGGTGAAAAGGTGAATTTAAGCGAATTTGATTAGTTTTACAATAGTCTTTTGAACAACAACTTGGAAATATAGATTTCTAACAGAAGAATTAAACGTATATTTTAATTTTAACAACAAAAACTTAACAAGTATCATTAATTCAACAAAAATAAATATCAATTTTAAAGAAAAGACGAATTTGAATAATTTTACACTAGTATTTTCAAAAGCAACATAGAAATATCAATACTTATTCACATATTTCACTTATTCACTGTATTCAGTACTATATTTAATAAATATGGATACAATTTAAGAATTTTCTAATCTATAATTAAATATTAGCTGTATATTTAATGTTACCCATGTTTTCAACATTAGTTCATAATCGTGAATTTTGTATTTTAAATACCATGTATTCAGGTTCAGATTATTTTCACTTGAAATCATACAGAATTTTTTAACAGAGTTTGTTTTTGAAATCATTGAAGCAACTGTATTTAATATTTTTAACACCAATTTTCTAAGATTTTCTAACATTTTCCGATTATACATTCTTCAGAAGTACATTTCTAAATGTTACAATCACTTTACATATCGAAAAGATATCATTGAAGCAACTGTATTTAATATTTTTAATACCAATTTTCTAAGATTTTTTAACATTTTCCGGTTATACATTCCTCAAAAGTTATTATTACGTATTCTAAACAATAGAAAATATTAATTTTAAGAATAAAAAGACGAATTTAAACAAATTTTATTAGTTTTACACTATTTTTTCTCACCTCCAACACGGATATATCAATTTTAACAGAAGAATTAAACGTATACTTTAGTTTTTAACAACAAAAGTTTTACACTATTTTTTCTCACCTCCAACACGGATATATCAATTTTAACAGAAGAATTAAACGTATATTTTAGTTTTTAACAACAAAAATGTAATAAGTATCATTAATTAAACAAAAATAAATATCAATTTTCAAGAAAAGACAATTTTTTACACAAATTTTCAACTTTGAAATACATTTGCTTACATATATTGTTACAGTATATTACTAAACTTAAACTTTTTAAAAAGTTTGAATGTCTTTACAAAGGTTCATACTTATATTTTTCACGTCTTGACTGCATTCGAAATCTTACAACAAAAGTATACTTTTATTATTATTATTATTATTATTCTAGAAAACCTAAAAAATCGTTTCTTGCTGCTTTAGACACTTGACATATTAAAACTACTCTACCCATATAATTAATCAAATTAGGACATGATTCATCTTACACTTCAAAATTTCTGAATTTTTACAATACTTATTTTCATCCAACTTTATTCTTGATCCTATATATTTTAATAGCACAGAATTTTAACATCTGTTTTTATCTACTTATCAAAAAATTATTAAAACACCCAACAACATTTTCCAAATATGAATATTATCTTTACAATTTAATAATGCAAAACATACACGAATACAAAGTTTAATTTTTACAAACATTTCATATTTCAAATCAAACTATTCGAAATTTTCACAACATAAGAGCAAACATTAGACGAACTTTTTAACATTAATATTGCTTACATCTTTTCATCATAACTTTTAACTATGATAATTATCCATTTTTAGGTTGATTGTCGAAAAACTGTAACTGAAATTACATAAACTTAATGTAAAAAACCATGTTCTCACACAATTTCTTGAAATTCAACAAAGAATTGACTATTACTCCAATACTTATCTACTTCAATCTCGACTCTCGATAGTATATAGATATTGCATCATTACATACTTACAACTCTTTTCAAACGTTTATCAGAAAATCAAGTCAATCAAAGTCTAGTAGTTATTACATACCTGTTCCTCAGAAATATTACTATCATATGAAACAGTAAAGAAAATTAATAGATATTTAATATTTAATAACTTCATACGTGAAATTACTGCTGAATAAGAATACTAATAATCAAAAAAATCAACTGTTGGACAAAAAAATAGTACAGATTACCGAAAATTCAAATCATTTTTTCTACAAAAATTACAAAAATTAACAAATGAATGACAAGTTAGAGAAATAACTAAAAAAAAAAAAAAATAATGAACTTATTTACAAATTTATTAAAATCGCACCTTTTTCTGGATTACAAACCACAATTTCTTGAAAAATTTAACACCGAATTTGTAAGATTTTAATCCTAGTATTACATACACTCAATAAATATTCAAAATTAAAAAAAAAAAATAATTTTTTAGTCTCATTAATAAGCAGAAATTCTATATTAAAAGAATATTTTCATAGTAGTACTTATAAAAATGAGAGTTTACAAACTGATTTTCATAATTTTATCACATTTAAACTTAATATTTTACATAAAACATTATTTAATCAAATTTTATGCTTTCTAATTCAGTAAAATTCAATACTTTTTTAGTTTTTAAACCAATACCACAATATTTATTTACATCAAACTTGATTCTTCACCTTTTATATTTCCACATTACACACGTGAGATAAATACTAACTTGGATCAGGAGTTGAAGTCAATTGATTCCATTCGATTTTCATCATGTACGCATTGCTCCTACACGAAATTTCTTACTGCTATAATCATCTAATGTATTAAAACTAATCTACTCATATTTTTAATCAATTCATCAGTTGTTTCATCTCGCACTTCTGAATTATCGTGCATCAAGTTGCTTAAAATATAAATACTATCTTTATAGTTTTAATGATATATAGTATACATGGTTTATCTTGAGTTAGCACTTCCATAGTATTAATCAAATTATATGTTTCATCTTGCACTTGATCTTAATGTTTTCATCTTGCATCTGAATTATCGTCCATCGAGTTTTTTAAATAATAATATATTTATAGTTTTTGATTATACATTGCATGTACAAATACAATCTTTAATTTTAACATTTCATATTTCAAATAACCTATTTTCGAAACCAAGCTATGTGAATTTTACCACAATGCTTATTATCATAGAATAATTTGTGTTTCACACTTTTCTAAAAATTATCAGATATGTACCCCTCAGAGAAATTACTATCATATGAATAAATGAAGAAAATTTAATTTATATTAAATGTACACGAAATTGATTGCAATATACATGTATTTAATAAAAATAAATAGGCGATTATTTATACATTAAACCTTTACTAAATATATATTTCTTTCATTATACAGATGTTTCAACAAGATGAATCAAAACAGCAGCAAACTTCAGAAATTAATGACCCGAATGATTCATCCCTAGCACATGTAGCGTTAACGAATAACACATATGTGAGTACTTATATGAGAAATACTAGAATTCGTATATGAAACGTAATTAGAGTAAATACAAAATGATTTGTCTTACTACCTACACTTTAACAAGTGCTTTTTACCTATATTATTGAAGAGAATCCTAACTGTGTCCATTTATTTCTACTACAGATGTGCTCTATTTGCTACAAACACTTCTTAAGTAAATGGAATTTAACAGAACATACAAAAATCTATACAGGTGAAAAACCTTACACTTGGAAAGATTACCATAAATGCTGTTTTCAAGGAGACGTGAATCAAAAATACACACATCATCATATAAAGCATCATCAGATATATGTAAACTTAGCGAAGATATTCAAAAATTAGTCAGACTTTTGAAGAATTTAGAAATAAAGGAAGATATTTAGGCTATTTATCCATCATATTTTCACAACATTTACCACAATATCTCAAACTTAAAATTTGGAAGACATACACACTGCTGAAAAGTAATTTTGTGATTCTTCTAACCAGTATGAATGTATAGATGTTATTTTGCAGTGTATTCTTTAAATGCTCACATTAAATATTCTTTTATATGCATATATCGTTGTGTTTATTTTTCTAATACCTATTACATTAATGAAATACATAACATTTTAAGTGAAATAACACTCTCACAACTTAAAAAATGCATAAGAACATACAAAAATAAACAGATGTATGAAAAAATATGCAAGTTTACAAAATATTTTCATTGTTTTCTAGAAATATTAACAAAAAATATTTACAATATGAAAAAATTGTAAAAGTGAAAAGAAAAAACATAAATGTAAAAACAAAAACCACAAAGTGAAAAACTCATAACAAAGTTTTTGAAAAAAAAATATTTACAACAAAATTTTTTTTACAAAAACCAAAACTTCCAAAAATATTTTTTTCAAAAAATTTTTTTTTCAAAAACATTTTTTACAAAAAAATTTTTTTTCAAAATAAGTTTTTACAAAAGTAAAAAAAAGAAAATCACAACGTTAAAAAAATGAAAAATTTTTGTTAAAAAAAGTGTAAAAAAATTGCAAAAAAATGTTGCAAAAATTTCAAAAAAGTTATGAAAAAAGCTTCAAAAATTTCGTTGGTTTTAATAGCAAATGCAATGGTTTCGCCATTGCATACTGCATTAAAACCAACGAAATTTTTGAAGCTTTTTTCATAACTTTTTTGAAATTTTTGCAATTTTTTTACACTTTTTTTAACAAAAATTTTTCATTTTTTTAACGTTGTGATTTTCTTTTTTTTACTTTTGTAAAAACTTATTTTGAAAAAAAAATTTTTTGTAAAAAATGTTTTTGAAAAAAAAATTTTTTGAAAAAAATATTTTTGGAAGTTTTGGTTTTTGTAAAAAAAATTTTGTTGTAAATATTTTTTTTCAAAAACTTTGTTATGAGTTTTTCACTTTGTGGTTTTTGTTTTTACATTTATGTTTTTTCTTTTCACTTTTACAATTTTTTCATATTGTAAATATTTTTTGTTAATATTTCTAGAAAACAATGAAAATATTTTGTAAACTTGCATATTTTTTCATACATCTGTTTATTTTTGTATGTTCTTATGCATTTTTTAAGTTGTGAGAGTGTTATTTCACTTAAAATGTTATGTATTTCATTAATGTAATAGGTATTAGAAAAATAAACACAACGATATATGCATATAAAAGAATATTTAATGTGAGCATTTAAAGAATACACTGCAAAATAACATCTATACATTCATACTGGTTAGAAGAATCACAAAATTACTTTTCAGCAGTGTGTATGTCTTCCAAATTTTAAGTTTGAGATATTGTGGTAAATGTTGTGAAAATATGATGGATAAATAGCCTAAATATCTTCCTTTATTTCTAAATTCTTCAAAAGTCTGACTAATTTTTGAATATCTTCGCTAAGTTTACATATATCTGATGATGCTTTATATGATGATGTGTGTATTTTTGATTCACGTCTCCTTGAAAACAGCATTTATGGTAATCTTTCCAAGTGTAAGGTTTTTCACCTGTATAGATTTTTGTATGTTCTGTTAAATTCCATTTACTTAAGAAGTGTTTGTAGCAAATAGAGCACATCTGTTGTAGAAATAAATGGACACAGTTAGGATTCTCTTCAATAATATAGGTAAAAAGCACTTGTTAAAGTGTAGGTAGTAAGACAAATCATTTTGTATTTACTCTAATTACGTTTCATATACGAATTCTAGTATTTCTCATATAAGTACTCACATATGTGTTATTCGTTAACGCTACATGTGCTAGGGATGAATCATTCGGGTCATTAATTTCTGAAGTTTGCTGCTGTTTTGATTCATCTTGTTGAAACATCTGTATAATGAAAGAAATATATATTTAGTAAAGGTTTAATGTATAAATAATCGCCTATTTATTTTTATTAAATACATGTATATTGCAATCAATTTCGTGTACATTTAATATAAATTAAATTTTCTTCATTTATTCATATGATAGTAATTTCTCTGAGGGGTACATATCTGATAATTTTTAGAAAAGTGTGAAACACAAATTATTCTATGATAATAAGCATTGTGGTAAAATTCACATAGCTTGGTTTCGAAAATAGGTTATTTGAAATATGAAATGTTAAAATTAAAGATTGTATTTGTACATGCTATGTATAATCAAAAACTATAAATATATTATTATTTAAAAAACTCGATGGACGATAATTCAGATGCAAGATGAAAACATTAAGATCAAGTGCAAGATGAAACATATAATTTGATTAATACTATGGAAGTGCTAACTCAAGATAAACCATGTATACTATATATCATTAAAACTATAAAGATAGTATTTATATTTTAAGCAACTTGATGCACGATAATTCAGAAGTGCGAGATGAAACAACTGATGAATTGATTAAAAATATGAGTAGATTAGTTTTAATACATTAGATGATTATAGCAGTAAGAAATTTCGTGTAGGAGCAATGCGTACATGATGAAAATCGAATGGAATCAATTGACTTCAACTCCTGATCCAAGTTAGTATTTATCTCACGTGTGTAATGTGGAAATATAAAAGGTGAAGAATCAAGTTTGATGTAAATAAATATTGTGGTATTGGTTTAAAAACTAAAAAAGTATTGAATTTTACTGAATTAGAAAGCATAAAATTTGATTAAATAATGTTTTATGTAAAATATTAAGTTTAAATGTGATAAAATTATGAAAATCAGTTTGTAAACTCTCATTTTTATAAGTACTACTATGAAAATATTCTTTTAATATAGAATTTCTGCTTATTAATGAGACTAAAAAATTATTTTTTTTTTTTAATTTTGAATATTTATTGAGTGTATGTAATACTAGGATTAAAATCTTACAAATTCGGTGTTAAATTTTTCAAGAAATTGTGGTTTGTAATCCAGAAAAAGGTGCGATTTTAATAAATTTGTAAATAAGTTCATTATTTTTTTTTTTTTTTAGTTATTTCTCTAACTTGTCATTCATTTGTTAATTTTTGTAATTTTTGTAGAAAAAATGATTTGAATTTTCGGTAATCTGTACTATTTTTTTGTCCAACAGTTGATTTTTTTGATTATTAGTATTCTTATTCAGCAGTAATTTCACGTATGAAGTTATTAAATATTAAATATCTATTAATTTTCTTTACTGTTTCATATGATAGTAATATTTCTGAGGAACAGGTATGTAATAACTACTAGACTTTGATTGACTTGATTTTCTGATAAACGTTTGAAAAGAGTTGTAAGTATGTAATGATGCAATATCTATATACTATCGAGAGTCGAGATTGAAGTAGATAAGTATTGGAGTAATAGTCAATTCTTTGTTGAATTTCAAGAAATTGTGTGAGAACATGGTTTTTTACATTAAGTTTATGTAATTTCAGTTACAGTTTTTCGACAATCAACCTAAAAATGGATAATTATCATAGTTAAAAGTTATGATGAAAAGATGTAAGCAATATTAATGTTAAAAAGTTCGTCTAATGTTTGCTCTTATGTTGTGAAAATTTCGAATAGTTTGATTTGAAATATGAAATGTTTGTAAAAATTAAACTTTGTATTCGTGTATGTTTTGCATTATTAAATTGTAAAGATAATATTCATATTTGGAAAATGTTGTTGGGTGTTTTAATAATTTTTTGATAAGTAGATAAAAACAGATGTTAAAATTCTGTGCTATTAAAATATATAGGATCAAGAATAAAGTTGGATGAAAATAAGTATTGTAAAAATTCAGAAATTTTGAAGTGTAAGATGAATCATGTCCTAATTTGATTAATTATATGGGTAGAGTAGTTTTAATATGTCAAGTGTCTAAAGCAGCAAGAAACGATTTTTTAGGTTTTCTAGAATAATAATAATAATAATAATAAAAGTATACTTTTGTTGTAAGATTTCGAATGCAGTCAAGACGTGAAAAATATAAGTATGAACCTTTGTAAAGACATTCAAACTTTTTAAAAAGTTTAAGTTTAGTAATATACTGTAACAATATATGTAAGCAAATGTATTTCAAAGTTGAAAATTTGTGTAAAAAATTGTCTTTTCTTGAAAATTGATATTTATTTTTGTTTAATTAATGATACTTATTACATTTTTGTTGTTAAAAACTAAAATATACGTTTAATTCTTCTGTTAAAATTGATATATCCGTGTTGGAGGTGAGAAAAAATAGTGTAAAACTTTTGTTGTTAAAAACTAAAGTATACGTTTAATTCTTCTGTTAAAATTGATATATCCGTGTTGGAGGTGAGAAAAAATAGTGTAAAACTAATAAAATTTGTTTAAATTCGTCTTTTTATTCTTAAAATTAATATTTTCTATTGTTTAGAATACGTAATAATAACTTTTGAGGAATGTATAACCGGAAAATGTTAAAAAATCTTAGAAAATTGGTATTAAAAATATTAAATACAGTTGCTTCAATGATATCTTTTCGATATGTAAAGTGATTGTAACATTTAGAAATGTACTTCTGAAGAATGTATAATCGGAAAATGTTAGAAAATCTTAGAAAATTGGTGTTAAAAATATTAAATACAGTTGCTTCAATGATTTCAAAAACAAACTCTGTTAAAAAATTCTGTATGATTTCAAGTGAAAATAATCTGAACCTGAATACATGGTATTTAAAATACAAAATTCACGATTATGAACTAATGTTGAAAACATGGGTAACATTAAATATACAGCTAATATTTAATTATAGATTAGAAAATTCTTAAATTGTATCCATATTTATTAAATATAGTACTGAATACAGTGAATAAGTGAAATATGTGAATAAGTATTGATATTTCTATGTTGCTTTTGAAAATACTAGTGTAAAATTATTCAAATTCGTCTTTTCTTTAAAATTGATATTTATTTTTGTTGAATTAATGATACTTGTTAAGTTTTTGTTGTTAAAATTAAAATATACGTTTAATTCTTCTGTTAGAAATCTATATTTCCAAGTTGTTGTTCAAAAGACTATTGTAAAACTAATCAAATTCGCTTAAATTCACCTTTTCACCTTAAAAAATAATATTTTTATTATTTTGTTTAATTAATTATACTGATTATGTCTTCCAAAATTCAAATTTTGGGATATTGCGGTAACTGTTATGAAATTGTAGTGTATAAAATGTCTCTTTTTTTCTCCCAGACTTCTAAATATACAAGAATGAGAGGTCATTGCATTGTCCATTTCCCTACCTAAGGTAAAAAATTGGGGGAGATGGGGGTGAAAAGGTATGGTGAGGGACTTCGGAGGAATAACTTTTGGTTTCAATATGACGTCACAAGAAGCAGGTGTTGTTTTCATATTTGTGTGTGCGTTGAATATTTACTGAAATGTGTTCGTTTATGCATTAAAATTCTACTTAGTTAGTATATAAAAGTATGATGAAATTTCCATTTAGAGTAAAAGTTAATCAAATTCGTTTAATTCGTCTTTTTTCGTTAAAAAATCATTAGTTTCCTTTGTTAATTGTTCAATTATTGAAATTCTTTGAGGTAACGACTGTTCAAAAATTAAAAAATATGTTTAAATTTCTATTTTAAGTTGTGTATTCTGATTTTATATATATATATATATATATATAAAAATAAATAAATATGAAGAAATCAGTTAAAAATTTAATATTTTCTGTTGTTTTGCTTAATTAATAATGTTCATGAAGGAAATGGTTGTCCAAAACTCGAATGCATGCTTAAATTTCTTTCTACCAAATTGATAGTCTGAAGTTTGAGTTGAAAAAATCGTAAGAAATCAGTCTTTTTCTATAAAACTTGATATTTTCCATTGTTTTTTACTTAATTAACGATACTCATTAAGATTATAGCTGTTGAAAAACTAGAATGCATGTTTAACTTTCAACTTGTAAGTCGATACACTGATGTTGCAGTTGATAAAAATCGTAAGAAATCAGCCTTTTTCTATAAAAATCGATATTTTCCATTGTTTTTTACTTAATTATGAATGCTCATTAAGGTTATAGCTGTTGAAAAACTGAAATGTATGTTTAAGTTTTCTCTCTTAAGTTGATAAAAATCGTAAGAGAGCAGTCTTTTTCCATAAAACTTGATATTTTCCATTGTTTTTTTACTTAATTAACGATACTCATTAAGGCTATAGCTGTTGAAAAACTAGGATACATGTTTAACTTTCAACTTTTAAGTCGTTACATTGATCATATAGTTGATAAAAATCGTAAGAAATCAGTCTTTTTCTATAAAACTGGATATTTTCTATTGTTTTTACTTAATTAATACTACTCATTAAGATGTCTATGAAGCAAAATTCAAATATATGTTTAACTTTCTTGAGTTAAATTGATAATCTCATCTTGTAGTTGAAGAAATCTAAATAAAATGGTTGAAAACTGAAATTTTAATTGTTTCGCTTAATTAATAATACTCATTAAAATTACGGTTGTTCAAAATTCAAATATAAATTTAATCTTCATCATATAGTATGATTCCGAGTTGAGATGTGATTGATAATATTTTTAATTAGGGAAGGTTGTTCACCTATCCTGTTAGAATAGAATGTTCCTTTTTTCCACTAGGGGGCGCAGGAGGGCTGCGGTGAGATGGTGGGAGCAGGAGGGACCGCAGGCGGGGCAGCGGGCAGCCGGAGGAGCAGGCGGGGCAGCGGGCAGCCGGAGGAGCAGGCGGGACGGCCGGAGGAGCAGGCGGGGCGGCCGGAGGAGCAGGCGGGGCAGCCGGAGGAGCAGGCGGGACGGTCCCGCAGTCCCGCCTGCTCCTGAGCTTAAACTGTTGTTTTCCTACTACTTTTGTAAACAAAAATCTTACAACTTTATTTTCTTAAGTTTAGATTCAAGAGGGGGAAAAATACATATCTTGTTTAGACAGTACTGTTCATACGAAATGGTACAGCTTTGTATAATTATATCCTTGAAGCAGCAGCAATGTATTACCATATAAGTTTTTTTAAAGAAAGTTATCTGAATAAAAATATTTAGAGTGTTCAAAGGTGCCCCCAGTTCAAAGGTGCCCCCCTCTCCCCTATATCAACATTTGAACGAAGGGTGGCTTGGGGGTCATGATCGGTGAAAATATACCAAAATTTTCTCCGGACGGTTGAAATAAGTAGTTACTTTATTTTTTGTAATGAAAGCTATCTAAAGATTTCCACAATTTTGGCCACCACTGTATAGTGGGGTTGCGGTTCACCTAACAAATACTTGTGATTCTTAAGGGAAAAAAAGGATAATTCATTCTACGGTAACTTACGTTACATTTTGAACTATTTTCAGTAATTTTAGTAATGTAACACACATAAAAAAAATTATTCAAAATGTAATTTTGACATGGTTTGTTAATTAAACTTATTCAAAGCACAATTTAGATGAAAAATACCTTATTTGAATATCATTTTACTTACCCATCATACGTAGTATAAGGTAAATCTTGCAATCGTTTTGAAAATCAAAAAGAAAAAATTTTTTGACGGATTTACACGTTTTAGACACTGGAGATTTCGAAAAACATATTTTTAGAAAAAAAATTTTGCCGTCCGTCTGTCTGTCTGTAAACGCTCTATCTCACGAACAAATTGAGATAGAGACTTGAAATTTTGTATGTACTTAGTATGTAAGAATGGGACGAAGCCTATTGAATATCAGCAACCTCGATTATCCGGAACTATTTTTTCCGGATTCTCGAAAAATTCGTTCTGATGAAAGGTATATACAAATTTTCGATTTTTTTTATTTTGAGGAATGCATGTAAAAGGCAATAAAAAAACACAAATTTTGCATAAATAACGAAGTCGATCGGATTATTAGTTGTCGGGATATTTGTAATCCTGTTTTCCACATTCTTCGATTTTTCATGATCCTGTATTTCATTCAAATTTCAATTCAGAGGTATATTTTAATTGAAAATGAGACGCTTAATCCGACGCAGCAAACTGTTAGTTAATATGATTATTATTTTTGGAGTTATAAGGATGTTTCTTTTACGTAGTTTGGTACTACTTGAGTAGTTTTTGCGTTTTATATAATTTGTCGAAATTGGTACATCAGCAATTCATTAATATAGCATTACTATGTATATTAACAATATTTAAATTTTGTTTTGGAATTGCAGTGCATTGTATAAATAGTTTTCACATATTTTATTTTCATATGCCTATCCACGATGGGTAAGTATTACGATGGCCTCCAACGACTAGTTTTAAATTTTGGTAGTTTTATTTACAATGGTAACTGCCATTACTGAAAAACAATGCAAGTTATCATATAAAGTGTAATTTTCTTAATCATTTTTTTGGTAATTTTCATCCAAATTGACCCTTCGATAGGTTTCATTGACAAGTCATAGTAATTTTATACAGTCGAGTCTCTATATAACGAAATCCACCGTTCCAGTAAAAAAATTCGTTATATAGAGAAATTCGATCTATAGAGAATGATGTTAAAAATCGTATTTAATGTGTGAAATTTGAACAAATTTTATTTTTGATCTTTTGAATTAAGAATTTTAAATGTTCAAAAGTAAATATTAACCTAACATTTTATTTCTTAATTATTTAAGCTGTTTCAAAAAACAAAACAGGCATTTATTTGAAAGCTTAATGAAAATCAAATAAGGAAGGCTTGCAATAATTTCAGACGAAGAAATCTGTAATTTTTTGTTGTTTTGATTTTAAAATTGTTACGCTCAAAAAAAAAATAAATAAATAAATAAAAAAAGCTCAAATTTTAACAAGGAATGAAAAATTGTAGTTAACATTTTCCTCCATTTGAAGGCCCTTCATTGATTCCTCTCTTACATGTGTATCAATCCAATTGACTCTGTTTTGAGAAGGATGTGGAAAGGTGTGGGGGAGGTGAGATGAATTCGTTGGATTTAAAGAACAAGGAGAGAAGTTATATATATATATAAAACCTCAGCACTGACGATAAATCAAAAATAATTGATGGGAAATTGATTCCATATGATTTCAAAGTTTTTTAAAACTGAATAAATTAAAACCAATTTATGAAAAAATTCATTATATGGAGATAGATGCTATATAGACTGTTCTTAATGTAATCATGCGAAAAGGGGACCGTTCGTACTAAAAATTCATTATATAGAGAAATTCGATGTATGGAGTTTCTTTATAGAGAGACTCGACTGTATTTGAATATTTTTCAGTGTTATATTATTAAAATTACTGCAGTAAATTGTTCTAAATGTAACGCAAGTTACCATGGAATAATCCGGATCAGTATGCTTACGTCTAATCGATTACTTACTTGTTTTAAAAACTGTATCCTTCCTGGGATTTGCCAATATCGCATTAGATTTTAAAATTACTGGTGCTAGGCACAATGCTAGAACTGTAGTAAAAATCCTATAAAATAAAGAAAATAAAAATCATACCAAAATCTCTCTTCGAGTTAATGAAATCTAAAAAACATGAAAAAACTATTCATAGTATAGACAGAATGTCCCTTCCTTTTAATAGAATTCCCTTTAATTAAATAAATTATAATTCCTGAATTATTCTTTAGAAGTATTCTTTTAGTACTTTTATAACTTTCAGTTATAAAAATGTTTAAAATTAATGATCGACCGAACCATTTTAAAACTATTAATGTAACCCCCTCCTATCCCCTCAGTACTCATATTTATATTTTATGCATTATTTATGAAATTTAACCCATTCGAGTCTAGTGTACTATTAATAGTTCATGTCTTTTAAAGGACATGTATTATTATTTTGTTTTAAGAAATATTTTTGCTACTATAGTAGACTCCCTCAAATCCGCACAGCTTGGGATCAAAGGTTGTGCGGAATTCTGGTCATTGCTTTGTTTACATTTTTTTTTAAACAGTAATTTGAATGTAATTAATAATTTATTTGAAATTATAATGAATGCTTACTATATAATAAAATATTAAAATGAAGAATAAATTAAAATGATAGAAATTTAGATAATTTTTATAATGATTAAAATATTAAAAGCAAAGGTCAAATTAATAATCAATAATGTATGATTAAATATTCATTAAAAAAGATTAAATGTATTTTTCCGAAATTATTGAATGAAACATGACTCATCAAATTACATTACTAATTCACATAAAATTCAAAGATAAGGAAGTTTTACTTCAAGTTTAGCCAGACTTAATAACGAAAAAAGCTTGTTTAATACATTTGGTAAGAAAATAGTGAATACCAGTGATATCAGCAATATCTTGAACTTTTTCAGATTTAAATTCATTTTTCCTTCATGAAAAAACATATGAATTCAGTTATATTAACTAAAATTACAAATTAAAACTTATATAGAATTGATATAAAAACAAAAATGTCAAATTTTGTCCTTATATCTGAACTGAATGTACTGAGTTTTAACCCACTTCTTGGCACCGGTTTTTTTTTTTTTTTTTTTTTTTTTTTTTTTTTTTTTTTTTTTTTTATGCGCGATGACTGCGCCATGCCTTGCTTTCTTTTCCGTTTAGGTGCTGCTCTTCTTGGCAACCCTTGGAGATTAGGAGAGATTCCGCTCCTCGGCTTGCGCATGCTCCGTTCCCTCTTTCTTTTCTAGTTTTCTTATTGGACGACAGAGGAGAAACATTTAAAAGTTTGAAGTCTCGCGCCTTGAAATTAATTAAATATCTTGTGTCTCATTAGAGTCCGTTGGATTTCGAAGAGTGTAACATCGAGTAAGTAAATTTTTGGGGGGCAATATACGAGAGATTTTTTTTAATTAGAAACCTTTGTTTTGTATTTAAAAGGAAGTATTTTCTACATTTCTATTGTTTTTTGAATGCAGAGACCGTGCTTTGTATTTAAAAGTAAGTGTTTTAGGCCTTTCTTTAGTACTTTAGATGTTTTGAATCTTAATGTTATTTAGTTTCATATTATATATAAAAGAAAAACATTATTTGACTTCGAAGCTTAGTATATTTCTTTAGAAAATCTATTATTGATTTCTTTTTTTTAGTTAAAAAAAGGCTGGTTTTGTTTTTAAAAGAACGTATGTCTTTTGCGTAGTGTCTCCTGGACTTAAATCCCGCTCCGGGAGACAAAACGCTAAAGCGCGCCAATGTGGCGATATTTTGGAAACGCGCCAAGAAGGGGATTAAAACTCAGTCGCGCCGATTCCCTGGGTAAACAGGGAATCTACTGTATTTGCATGGAGTAATTTTAGTACCTTTGTCCATGCATTTACTAAATGACTTCATTTATGTTTAGGCATTTAGTCATAATAATAATTATTATTATTTGCTTCATTCTATTTGCGCCGTTTTTGATTCTTTTATTAAATATATATTTCATTCTTAAATTTAAAATAAAAGTTACTTTCCTGAAAGAATACAAAAGTACAAAAAGGATTAGAAAGTTATAAGTTAAATCTTATTGTAATACAATGTTTCTAAACATCTCCAAAAATTCTTCATTATCCTATTGTCACATGAATATGAATTGTATAGCACGCAAAACTGCAGCATTTATCTTTCAGACAATTAAATATTCGTTAAACATTACTTCATCTATTTGGGTAGCAAGTGTTAATGTTATTAACATAAAAGTTTTTTTTTTTTCTAAATACTGAAAAAAAAAAATCGCATCCGAAAGGATTTTCTTTGCATCAACAAGCTAAACGCAGCACGCAGTGCTTCGATGAGCAGTATTTATAAACTCTGCTGCGTTCCAACAAGTATTTAAATACAGTAGACTCCCTCAAATCCGCAAACCAGAAATCCGCAACTCTCTAAAATCCGCACACGTTTTATGGATGTACCCAATGAAACTTTCAGTTCAGATATTAGGACAAAATTTATTTTTTTTAGTTTTGTATCAATTCCATATATTTTTTTAATTTGTAATTTTTTTAATAAGACTCTACTCATGTTTTTTTTTTTAATGAAGGAAGAATAAATTTTTTTGGAAAAAATTCAAGATATTGCTGATATCACTGGTAATCAGAATCTTCTTACCAAATATATTTATGCATTAATCAAGATTTTTTGGTTATTAAGTCAGGCTAAACTTGAAAAAAAAAAAATCCTTACTTTATGATTATGATGTGAATTAGTAGTGCACTTTTATGCGGCAAGTTTTGTTGAATAATTTTGGAAAAATACATATAATCTTTATAATGATTATTTAATCATACACTATTGATTATTAACTTGACCTTTGCTATTAGTACTTTAATCATTTTTAAAATTATCTATATTTTTTATTATTTTAGTTTATTACTTATTTTAATATTTTATTATATTGTAAGCATTCATTATAGTTGCGATTGCACTATTAATTGCACTCAAATTACTTTTAAAAAAATGTAAACAAAACAACGACCTGAAATCCGCAAAATTCTAAAATCCGCACAACCTCCCAAGCTATGCGGATTTGAGGGAGTCTACTGTATTCACTCTAAACAAAGGGGTACTGGAGCTGTATTCCTGTGAGTTTTGGTATCTATATTACAAAAGCCAAACGTATCTATGCGTAACACCTACGTCATTTTACGAATGGCAACACTATCCCCTGAAATTTCGGTTTTGCAATTTTCGCTACCGCAAATTTCACACTTTTAAACGTCGCACATTTTAAATTTTTACACCATCGTGTAGAGAAAAAATTTACTTTTAAATGCAATTTGTTTAAAAGCTGTATCTCAATTTATTTTTGAAATATTAATTTTTTATAGTTTTTGCTACCAATTTTGTAATTGTGGCAACAGAATCACTCCATTTTCTCTTAAAATTGAAAAAAAAAAAATAAAAAATAAAATGCGTATATTATTTCAAAAATACCGTCTGTTATAAAATCCGGTGAATTTCCGTTTTATTTCGTTTAATAATTTGGATAATTGAGTTTTATCGTTTTTTGTTAATTTTAGCTTAAAATAATATTTGTTTGAGAGTTAGTAATAAACGATGTATTTAACGAACAATAAAAGATGTATTTTTACTGTAATTAATTTTGTAGATTTATTATAAATCAATGAAACAGTTCTTTCTTAAAGATTTTCTTTCGTCGAAATTCGACGGGTTCCACCTCGTTAAATTAAATGCCATGAAGAGCTAACAAGTTGATTAACAACATTATTTCGCAAATGCAAACCAAAAACAGCCAGTAAACATAACATGATTATGCATAAAAACGACAGGTACCGTTGTGGTTAGTTATGGCATCCCTCGTCGCCGTTTAAAAAACATTAGATATACATTTAGGAGAACTAGATAGAAATATTGCCGTAAAAAACATCGAAAACACTGTCAATAATTAATAATTAAAATAATACGCTTTGTAAAAATCACCATAAAATGAAAAACAAAGCAAAACGCGTTTCGAGATAAACAAAAACAGCTCGTCATCAGCTTAACCAACACAAGGAGACAATGTCACAGGCTGCTTTGTTTTTCATTTTATGGTGATTTTTACAAAGCGTATTATTTTAATTAGATAGAAGTATACTCCTCCTACGTGTACGGCACGCTACGTACGCACATGTAAGCGTTTAAGTTGTAAAGAACGCAAAGGATTGGAGATGGGACGAATAGAAAAATATAGTTTAATCTTCGATATTTCGGAAGCACTGTTTCGCAGGGCATCGGTGTGTTTATGGGCGCCACTGAATTCCGACCAATATTTGAAAAATCGCTAAAAGCAAAAAAGTAACGGAACTGAGCTCCCTCCGGCGCAAATTAAGGGGCTACTTCAATCACGCGAAACGACTCACTCGCCACCCTTGGAATAAATTTACAAAGATATCTGGGTTGTATTTCAATATTTTTAACTAATTTTTGTTGCACTGGATATAGATGAGATCGATTTGCACAAAAGCCGATTTTTACTTTTCCGATTTTTATTGCATTCTTTTTCTTTTTTTCAGTTGGTTTAATTTTTGAAACCGGCTCCAAAAATGAAAGTGCCTTCATAAAAATAAAAAAAATATCTGTAAACGAAATCAAAAAAGTACAAAATGGCCTTTGCACAGATGAATCTCAACTAGCCAATGCAAATAAATAAATAAAAAAACTAGTCGTTGGGGGCCACCGTAATACTTACTCATCATATATATGCATATATAATATATGAAAATAATACATTTGAAAACTATTTATAAAATGGATTGCAATTCCAAAAAAAAATTTAAACGTGTATTTATATTTTTATTGTGCATAGTAATGCTGTATTAAAGAGTTGCTGATGAATCTCGATAAATTATACAACACGTCTAACTAATCAAGTAATACGGAATTGCGAAAAGGAAACATCCTTATAACTCCAAAAATAATAATCTTATTAACTAACAGTTTATTGCGTCGGATTAAGCGTCTCATTTCCAATTAAAATATATCTTTGAACTGAAATTTGAATGAAATACAGGGTCATGAAAAATCGAAGAATGTGGAAAACACGATTACAGATATCTCGGCAACTAATAATTCGATCAACTTCGTTCTTTATGCAAAATTTGTGTTATTTTATTGCCTTTTACGATCACTCCTTAAAATAAAAAAATTCGAAAATTTTTATGTACCTTTCACCAGAACGAATTTTTCGAGAGTCCGAAAAAAATAGTTCCGGTTAATCGAGGTTATTGATATTAAATAGGCTTCGTCCCATTCTTACATACTAAGTACATGCGAAATTTCAAGTCCCTATGTCAATTCGTTCGGGAGGTAGAGCGTTTACAGACAGACAGACAGACACAGGCGGACGGCAAAATTATTTTTTTCTAAAAATATGTTATTCGAAATCTCCAGTGTCTAAAACGTGTAAATCCGTCAAAAAAAAAATTTCGATTTTCAAAACGATTGCAAGACTTACCCTATACTACATATGATGGGTAAGTAATAAAATAAACGGTCAAGTGTGAGTATTACTTGTGCTCAGAGGCTCCGTACAATAAACATATGTAATATTAACCTCTTGGGGTCGAGCAATTGGCATTCGGGCCACATACAATTCTCAGAATCCTTCATTTCCGACCAGTTAATTTTTGTTGTAAAGTTTACCTTATTTAATTGGAACATTTTCGAGATTGAAGTACAGAAAATTTTCTGTTTCGAAAAACCGCTGGTTAAAGACTAAATATTAAGCAAAGTGAAGGAGTTAACTGCATTATTAAAAGAAAATCGTTGCTGAAAAAATAATAAGAGTTTGTATAAAATTATACAAAGTACACTGAGAAAAAAAATATGCCGCGTTCAACTAGAACGAATAGTTAGTCACTTTCTAAATAACTAAACTTGAAATATAGATGTTCAAACTATGCGAGTAAGGTAAGCAACTGAGCTGAATAGGCGAAATGACTTGACATTTCTAGTCTCTTCTTTTCTAGGAGAAGAAACGACATTGAACCGTTTCAGTAGCGAGAAATTATCGCTTGATTTTAGGAATGATTTCTTAAGCTATAATTATAGTTACTAAATCAAATCTCTTGAGTTCGCATCTATTTGAAGAGCTTTTTAGATAAATTTGACAACAAAAATATCGGAAAGCGTACTTGAATTCTAGTAAGAGACTTTGGAACTCTCTAAGAAATGGAACTAAAATTTATAAGGATGACATGGAACTATTTTTTCTAGAGCCATTACTTAGATTCTATATGCCAGAACCATATATTTTTGTCAGTGTAGGATTGGTTATAGCTGTATATACAAGAAAAGTATGATTGGTTATACCATAAAAGTTCAAAATCTTAAATAATAGTAAATATTGCTTTTTAGTATTGCCTTTTTTTTTTATCTTATCCTTATCTATATGTAAGGAACTGCGTAAAATAATAATAAGTAGTGCATGTTTAAACTTCATTTGGCATTTCATAAAACTAAATTCAGCGTAATATTAACCTTTTCTTTTTTCAGTGTTCCTATCACAAAATCTTTGTGCAATGTTAAAACTTGGCATTGTGCTAAATAAGCTTGTGTACAAAGGAACTCGCAAATTTATAAAGCTTATTGGTCCGTGACGCATCTTTCCAGTCAAGTAAATAATTAACTTTTAACCCTTTCCGGCACACTGTGCCCGGTCTGGGATACCTCTTTTTAATTCCAAACTTGCAAACGGCACCAGTAATATTTTACTAAATTTTTGCTTGTACAATAAAGCTTAAATTAAGGATTTCAAAATATCTAAAAAATTCTTTTATGAATTCCGGTGTCAGTCGATAATTTCTCATTTTATTACAGATTTTGCCCGTGCCGGAAAGGGTTAAATGCACTAGAATCGGGATGAGAGACCCACTCAATGCGAACTAGTCGCAAACCCCATACTATTTATGAAGGGTACGCAAGCATAAGAAATTTTTTTTAAAAAAATAGATATTTTAATGCCAAAATTTTCGTAACGTGGTTGCCGCTATATCCAAAGTGAGAAACGTTTTGCATTAAATAAAGCAAATAATACATTAAAAAAAAAAAAAAAAAAAAAAAAAAAAAAAATCCTGGTACTAAAATGGATAATTTAAAAAAAATCATATGCGTACGAACCCTGATTTATGTGATTAATTCTAATTAAATTAGTATGTTTGCAACAGTATGAAGTTTATTGCTTTTATACTGCCTCTAGGTATTGCATTACACAAATATATTATTAAAAGTTGTAATCTAGGCTTTAAAAGCCGATGGTATGCAGAGTAACCCGTCATTATTTATATCCGAACCGTCCCTATACTAAAGAGTTGATATAATCGGCTAATCACCGACGAATTTTTTCAAAAACATTATCAAAAATTATTTTTATACTTCTGCTTACGATAGGTACCTCCAACGTTCCTCAACATCTTTGCTCAATGTTCACAAATCGAAATTTGTGTGTAACAGAATAAGGTGCTTTTCACAAATACTATGCGATTTAGCGTAATCGCTATAGTTTTACTGCAAGGTTTAAAGTAACATCTATAATCTCTAATTTTTTTTTTCATAATTTTAATTTTAGTAGATTCGGAATTAAATAGAGGGGGAGGGGACATACTTTTGCCCTATATTTTCTACGATATCTCTAAAAATAAAATACCTAAAATTAAAAGAAATATATTTTTGAGTTCAGCGTAACGAAAGCTTTTACAAGATACCTTACACGATATACAAAGAAAAGATTTTTTTTTCTTCAAGTGACTTAATTATCCCCCTAGCCTCCTCCTAAATACATTTGTAAATGTTTAATAACCTGTAAATATGTGTGTCAAAGGTCTATATTATTTCTTCAAATTTGAGCTTTGCACGTTTCATAGTTTACGAGTAAAATGGCTATTACAGACACGGTAAGTGATCTTATAATGGTTACGTTTTTACTTTTTAAGTACGGAACCCTAAAATAAAAAAAAATAATAATAAAAACAAAATATTGAAATGCAACCGAGATATCTTTATAAATTTTTCCCACAAAATCAGCATTAACAAACCGATTTTTTTTTTTTTTTTTTTTTTTTTTTTTCGCTAGACAGAAGTAGACTTTTAAACACTGGTTATTACAATTAATCTTTGGATAAAACTTCTATTAAAATGAAAAGAATAAAATGCAATGTAAAAACTTAAAAAAGCTTACATGTTGGTAAGAAATTCAGCGCGTTTCTTGAAATAAATTCAAGTTTCTTAATGTCGAATTCCAGGCTATTTGTCCTCACTAACATTCCGCGACAGACAGTTTGAGTCTTCTTTTTAGACTGTCTGACAAGTGAAAAAAAAAGTAATATATTCTTTTGGAAATTAAGGTATGATCTGCACATGTTACGAGTTATCTGTGTTTATGTGGAAAAAAATGGATTGTTCTGAGCAAATACGAGAAGCCTTCTGTGTAATTTTTTTATTCTTCAGTGATTAATTCAATGTCAAGTTTATCAGCTCATGATAATAAGTGAAGGATTAAATGAGATAGTCTTTACAATGTCAGAAAAAAAAATATATAGGATTAAACAAAAAAATGATATGTGAAGAAAAAATAAAAGGAATTGTTTAATTATGAAATTCACTAAATATAATCCGTCTCAAAAAAAAAAAAAAAAAAAAAAAAAAAAGAAAAACATCTGTTTTAATAATTTGCAGATTATTTACTATATACATAAAATGGAAATGGAAATTTCATTTCATTTCGAATGCTTTAACTCGCACTCTGCGGGGAACGAGGGGGGGGGGGGGGAGGGGATTACATCACCAATTAAGGGTGTATTCGAAAAAATGCTTTTCCTCCTTCAACAGCTCAAAATTTACACACATTTTTAAACGTAGAAACATGAAACTTGCTGAGGAGATTTTTGAAGAGACGTACCATAAGGTGCCGTGTCATTTTGCGCTCCATTCATTAGAATTTGATTTATAAACTATTATCTTCTCAGTATGACCCTTTTCTTCGTTCCCAGATCTCCGGCTTCAGAAAATTCGGATCAAAATGCCGTTTTTGATTGCTTTTTTTGCAATATTTTCTGCATTTATCAAAGAATCGACCATCACGGCACCTTGTGTACTTTCTAAATAAGACAATTTTCCAGTTTGATGCATATGAGAGCAAAAATGAATTTAAAAATAAATCGGAAAATAAGCAGTTTGAATCGAAATACACCCTTAAGTAATTTTGAGGGGGGGGGGGGGGATTATTAGAAGTAATGGGCGATTCACAAAAATTTATCAATCGAAAAAAAAAATCATCGTAAAAAACACAATGGACACACTCATCGATTGCTTCAGACAATCTACAATCGATTATTCAGTTAATCGATTATTCGACAAGTTTATTAAGGTTAGAATATTACATTGATTTTAATAGTGTAATCAATCTAACTGTACACAATTCTCATTCGATCTAAAAAATTAAATACTTCGATTTATATTTCATAAAAGAAACATGGTTATATGTAATAATTGACTAGAATATAAAAGAGATGCTACTGAGAGAAATATTTCAAAGAGACAAGTTATGAATATGTTACATTTAAGGATGATCATAACTCATTATTCAGTGAGAGCTGGAAAGCCATCACCATCAAGAAAAAAAGCTAATTAAATAAAGACGAAAACAGACCAGAAAATTCTCAACATGAAATTTCGTGTAAAAACACAGAAGTAAGACCTTATAAGGCAATACAACTCGATGCAGTAGATCATTCACCAAATGATTGCAAGAGAGAAGGTCCTGTAAAAAAGGTACTGCAAGAGGAAATTTTATTAAATTTTATTAAAATGCCAAATACACTGGAGTGCAAAATTTGGAGAAGAGTCCCAAAATGCCAATTTTCAAGGGATTTTTGAGCTATAATTTTCACGCGAATATTCAAGAGGAAGTAATATAATTCGATTAATTACTATCCCTGCATAACAGCTAGTCCATATAACATCTCATTCAGGTCACACGTGGTTACAAGAGTCACAGTTACGGCAAAACAAAAAATAGGAAATTCCATTCGTTTCTTTTATGAGTCTCAAATGACTACTATAAGTGACTCCACTGAATGGTCACTGCGACTGCTGCTTTGTGATGAGTCACCAGGTGACTTTACAGTGTCGTTTTATTGAGACTCTCGTGTGACTGTCATTTGGAGACTCAATTTCAAAGTCATTGTGAATGTTGCATTATGATAAATCAGCAACTAATGTCACATTAAAGTCACATGGTGACTTTCTGTCACAAGACTTTGTCAAATGGTGACAGAGACCCTACTGTGAAGTAACCACAGTGAAGAGTGGTGAAAAGTCACCATGTGACTTTAATGGGACATTATTTGATAATTTATCATAATGCAACATTCACAATGACTTCGAAATTGAGTCTCCAGATGAGAGGTCACAAGAGTCTCAATGAAACGACATTGTAATGTTACATGGTGACTCGTCACAAAGCAGCAGTCACAAGGACCTGCCAGTGGAGTCATATATAGTAGTCATTTGAGACTCATAAAAGAGACGTATGGAATTTCCTATTTTTTATTTTGCCGTAGTGACTGTAAGTCTCGTGATCATGTGTGACCTGAATGAGATGTTATA
This sequence comes from Maratus speculifer, assembly GCA_964019185.1. Lineage (NCBI taxonomy): Eukaryota > Metazoa > Arthropoda > Arachnida > Araneae > Salticidae > Maratus > Maratus speculifer. The sequence continues at coordinate 324,530,755 of OZ025296.1, forward strand.
TGGACCAGCTGTTATGCAGAGATGTAATTATTAGAATTATATTACTTCCTTTTAAATATTCATGTGAAAATTATCACTTAAAAATCTCTTGAAAATTAGTATTTTGGTACTCGTCCTTAAATTTTGCACACCAATGTACATCCATTTAAATGTAGAAAACCAACGATTATAAATGCACAAACAATGCATGAAAAAGTAGCAAACAGCCGTTTCGAGCTAAGAAACAGACTGAATTCATGTTGCTTGTATGGGGGAAGAAGGAGGGATAAATAAATTTCTTAACCTTTTATAGGCCAATATTCCCAATTGGGAACATAAAAATTTAGTAGAAATTAAAGTTCATGAAAACTGACTTGAAAAAATTAGCAGAAACAGTAAAAAGATGACTTGATTTTTTTAAACAGGAGTTACATTCCTATCATTAATGGGGAAATGTACAGAAAATCATAACAAGTTGTAAATTGCACGTGAACGTAGCAAATGAGGTGCGTTCGTACGATAACGAAGTTTTAAAAATATTCAGATCTTCCTGATATAGTACAGCATACTTTGGATACAGTATAGTAATCGAAATCTTTGTGTTTCTGTAAATATGCAGGAAGTAATTTTTATTACACCTCAGCAACGTATATCTTATTCATAAAATGTGAAATAGTTGAATATAATTAAAACACGTCCCAAACAATGTTTCCCCGTATAGCATTATGTAGTGGAATACTTTTGTGTGACCCTGTAATTTAATGATAAAAGTTCTTTGCATCACAGATAGTACAAAATACATATTTTAGTATATATTTCATAGATTCATGCCAATTCTATTATGTTCGAATGAGTATAACATCATTAAAATGCATTTGAAACTTTTTTCCCATTGACCGTAATGTAACGGAATCCTTTTGATTGTCCCTGTAATTGATCTATCAATCCGATTTTCATAAAATTTGAAATGACTCGACAAAATTATGTTAAAATTATGTATTTTAAATTTCAAACGATTCGGTTGAGTAGTTTTTGCGTTGTTATATGCGGACGGACAGACGGACGGACGGACTGAGCGACAACAATATTAGGTGCTACGTATTTACATAATTACGAACGCACCTAAAAATGGATCAATGACCACCGGAAGTGACGAATGTTGCCAATTGGGAACATTCTGAAAATTATATATACATATGTATAATCCATCATATTAATGATTAATATCCTATAACTAAAGCATTAGAGGGCATGATCTGCAAAAAAATTACTTAAAATATATCTGGATCAGAATTCTGCCGGTAAAAAGTTAATAAAAACCAAACATAGTTATTTTTGCGGTATTAACGAAAACGATTATGTTCAACTGCAACATGGATCCAGTTACATTCAATTTCAGCCGAAAAAGTGCATCTTACGTTTTAAGTAAATACGTTAAATTTTCGATTTTGATTGTAAATGCGTCAAGTCTTTCTTAATTTCGATTGTAGATAATTGTGGTTGCTAAATTACAGTAACTTTTGTAATTGTTCAAATGAAAGTATTTCAGTACAGATTTCATTTTTGTCAAAATCATAATAATAAATAGATAAAATAATGCAGTAAGTGCAAATCATTAGACTTTGTAGTCTTTTAATACATGCAAATTTCTCAAAATACATAGGAAGACCACTAATCCGCAAATCTTTGTTCTAATGGTTCAGCGGATTTAAGGCTTTTTTAGGTGCGTTCGCAATTATGTAAATACGTAGCACCTATAGTGGTCATTCAGTCCGTCCGTCCGTCTGTCTGTCCGCATATAACAACGCAAAAACTACCCAACCGAATCATTTGAAATTTAAAATACATAATTATTACATAATTTTGTCGAGTCATTTCAAATTTTATGAAAATCGGATGCATAGATCAATTACAGGGGCAATCAAAAGTATTCCGTTACATTACGGTCAATGGGGAAAAAAAGTTTCAAATGCTTTTTAATCGTTTGAAATTTAAAATACATAATTATTACATAATTTTGTCGAGTCATTTCAAATTTTATGAAAATCGGATCCATAGATCAATTACAAGGACAATCAAAAGTATTCCGTTACATTACGGTCAATAAGGAAAAATGTTTAAAATGCATTTTAATGGTGTTACACTCATTCGAACTTAGTAAAATTTATATGCAACTATAAAGTACATATTATAATATACATTTTACATAATTTGTGGTGCAAAGAACATTTGTTATTGATTTACAAGGCCACAGAAAAGTATTCCATTACATAATGGTATAGGGAGAACATTGTTTGATGAGCGTTTTAATTGTAATTCACTATTTACAATTTTATGAGGTTGATATATGAGAGTAATATTTTTAAAACTTCGTTATCGTACGAACGCACCTCATTTGCTACGCTTCACGTGCAATTTCCAACTTGTTCAGTCAGGTTTCGTTTACATTTTTAATTTTTTTTTTTTTTTTTTTTTTTTTTTGAAATTTTTATTGTTAAATCATAAAAATAAAAAAATTACATATTTAAACATAAAAAAAAAAAAAAAAAAAAAAAAAAAACTTATTTATAAGAATAATAACTAATGATGTGTTATTTTTTTATGATAAATGAATAAGCTTAAATGGCTTATTTACGAATTATAACAACATTTTTAAATAATAATAATAATAGGCGAAATTTCTTAAGGGTGTTCTTAAATCAAACAGGGCAACTTTGTGACATATGCTTTAATTTATTTTTTGTTCGGAAATGCATGAAAATAGCAGGTGTTACTACTCAGAAACTGACTAATTGCACTAAGTTTTCTGTTTTTAACGAAATAGATATTTTATAACAAGCCTTCAAAGTTGACGTTTTTGAGCACATTTCGGACGAAAGCAGAAAAACCGGTCAAAAAGCAGGAGAAAAACGGGTGATCACGTGATCGAAATAGCTTAGAACTGGATAGGTAATTTAATTATCATAAAACGGAAAACTAAGTTCGATTCCAAATCGCTTCCATAGCCAGGCCTTCCGATTTTATAGCTTTCTGTTAAAAAATTAATTTGTAAATGTGTCAAAACTTTTTGCACTTGTTGAGCGGAGAGATTAGTGCTGCAATCAAGGAGTTTAGTATTTCACGCTGGAACACCTATGTTGAGTCCTTATCGACTTCTGACAACACAATTTGGTCGGCAACGGCCCGCATCCGTAGGACACGATCACACATCCCAGCCCTTAACGGCCCCAATGGAATGGCCTACAGCAACCTAGACAAGGCTGAGCTCATTGCTGACAGTCTTAGAAATCAGTTTACTCTAAATCACGATGTCATCAATCCTAGCATGACTAGGATTGTCAATTCCAATGTTGAAGAGTTTCTAAACACAAACCATAATAATACTCTCACACCTGCAACCCCATCTGAGGTTATAGCCTATATCGGGAATCTTAAAAAGAATAAATCACCTGGTCTCGATTGCATTTCTACAAGCATGCTTATGTACCTCCCTTTAAACTTTATATTTTTTCTAACCTTTCTCATAAATACTATGCTTAACCTCTGTATGTTTCCCGACTGCTGGAAGCGAGCACTGGTTGTACCAATCCCAAAACCTGGGCAGGACCGCCATGCTCCCTCTAGCTTTCGACCTATTTCATTACTTTCCTGTATCTCAAAAGTCTATGAATACATACTAGCTAACCGTCTGAAGGAGTTCATTACCACTAATTCGATAATTATTCCAGAGCAGTTTGGCTTTCAACCCAAACTCTCTACGCATCACCAGCTTTGGAGGGTAACTGAACTCATTCACGAGGGTTTTCTAAACAGACAAAATACTGGTGTTGTATTCATAGACATTGCTAAAGCCTTTGATAGAGTTTGGCATGAAGCTCTAATCTATAAACTCATTCGACTTAATGTAAACCCTCAACTTATTCTCATTATATATAATTATCTTAAAAATAGATCATTTTCTGTTAGAGTAAACCATTCTATTTCTTCTTTTCGCATAATCGAGGCAGGAGTTCCCCAAGGGGGATTATTAAGCACCTGGCTCTTCAACATCTACATTAATGATATACCTCAGATTCCCCGCATCCTCTTAGCATTATATGCGGATGACACGGCCATACTTTTCAGAAACATATCACTACACATTGTGATTGAACAACTCCAATCCTACCTCCATATTCTTTCTGTTTGGCTGAGAAATTGGCGTATTAAAGTAAATGCTTCTAAAAGTGCTGCCATGATTTTCTCAAAAACTCCTATCACCCCTGACATTAATCTTACTCTTAATGATGAAGATATACCCTGGGTCAACGATTATAAATATCTGGGAATTTACCTAGACTCCAAATTAAACTGGGCACGGCAGATTTGTGACATACGCTCTAAAACTACCGTTGCCAAGTCCTCCCTCAATTCTTTATTAGCTAGACATAGCTGTCTGTCAATTCCTAACAAGTTACTGCTTTATAAAGCCTTTATCAGATCTACCATGACTTATGGGTCAATTGTTTGGGGATCTGTATGCGAAACTCAACTACGAAAACTTCAAATCATGCAAAATACTATTTTAAGGCAGATTGTAAATGCAACTACGTTCGTCCGGAATGATGTCATTCATAAAGATCTCAAAATTCGGCCAATTTCTCAAGTTATTAAAAAACTTGCTCAAAATTTCCATAGAGATCGTTTTCTTATACCCAACAATGCGTTGCGGTCAATAAAGCCATACAATATTAACGACTCAATTGGTAAAAAAAGACCGCTTGTCATCCTAAGTCGAGATGATGGTTTTGCTCCACCTTCTAAACGAAGACGGCAAGAACCACCTTAAACGTATTGTTGTGGTTATTCTAAATTTTATTTCTTTATGTATGTATTTATCCTTTATTTTAATATCTATTCTCTTTTTTTTTTTTTCTGTTTTATTTTAATTAGTATTTCTGACATTGTTCCTGCCTATACATTTGGCATCGGATTTAATCTACTTTCTTTAAAAGAAAAAAAAAAAAAATCCTATTGTATTGTTTTTTTTTTACTGCTATTTATTCTTTTTTTTTTTTTTTAATTCAATATTGTTTTATTTAATTTATATATATATTTAAATAATTGAAATATATTTATCTGGCTCTGGGGGGCCCCTTTCTATTTTCCCCTTACCCTCTGTTTGCTTCGACCAACCCAATGCTATGGAGTTTGTATGCAAACTCCACCAATATGCTCAAGATCTATGCATCAAGATAATTCGACTGATCACCATCGATGGGAAGTAAACGAGAGCATTGCGACTCTCGTAGGAATTCCAGAAGACATCTGCATTGGTTCATTGGTTGTTGAGCGGAGCAGTTGATTGACACCCTTGATCAGATCTTAATTCAGATGTTTGGTGTCGCCATCTGCTTATGAAAATGAATACTAAAATTTCTGTAGTTATTATTCTGTGTAATAGTTCTAAAGTTTATAGTTAATGTCATGCTATTAAAATAATCTTAATAAAGTATCTTTAAATTTTTAATCACTATTTCATTGAACGTGGGGAGAAAGAGGTTAAAATCAGTAATAAGATCTATAAAAAAAGATCAAAGAATGTAGTAAGTTTATTTTGCAAAATAATCAAAAAAGTTTTTAAAATAAAAAACAAGTGTTAAGAAAAAGGATTGTAATAATGTCATAAGAATAGCAAAAAAGGAAACCATTTGGATTTTACTATTAGAATTACGTATTCGAGACCATTTTCATATTTATTTTACAAGAAAGACAAAAATTATAAAATTGTTTCATGCAAATGTGTAATTACGTTATCTATAAGGAAAATGAATAGTAGATTTTTTAGTAAGATCAACAATCATAGAACCAAAAAAAAAAGTGTTCAAAGAGAATAAATTTAATATTTTTAAATTTTTTTAATTTAATACTTACAACTTGGGGGCCGCCCACATATGATGTTATATTTGGTGAGGAGGGAAAATCACGAAAACACAATTTCACAAAATTATGACTAGAGGGTTGGAGGGGATAATATGAAATGTGACGTCACACATTTTGGTTAAAATTAAAAAATTAAAAATCAGTGGATTAAATTTTAAAATTATTTTGTGTTTATAAAGTAAAGATAAAATTTAAAAAGCTCAATACATCAAATTCTATTTCAAATTCCAAAATACTATAATTTTTGAAATGTTCTATTTTTGTTGAATTGATGTACCACATAGCTATAAATTATTTTGTCTAAGTACAATTTGATTTAATTTCAATAAAAAAGGATTTAAAAGCAATATTAGAAGTAACAGATCTCCATTCATACATATAAAGTCAGTCATTAAAAAAAAAGAGAACACCAAATTGCCTCAGATAAATACAGATATAGCTATTTAACACAAAATTATATTTTCTTCAAATTTACTTTTAAAAAAACTTTAAACACCTTATTCTAACATTATATTTGTATTTTTCCATAAATTTTACCAAATGGAAAGTCATCTGAGTGATGTACTACAGTAGACTCCCTCAAATCCACACAGCTTGGGACCAGGGGTTGTGGAGATTTTAGAATTTTGCAGATTTCTGGTCACTGCTTTGTTTACATTATTTAAACTTTAATTTGAATGCAATTAATAATGTTATAGAAACTATATAATGAATGCTTACAATATAGTAAAATATTAAAATAAGTAATAAATTAAAATAATAAAAATTTAGACATTTTTTTAAAAAAATGATTAAAATATTAAAAGCAAAGGTAAAGTAAATAATCAATGATGTGTAATTAATATTCATTATAATGATGAGATGCATTTTTTCTAAATTATTCAGTGAAATTTGCCTCATAAAGATGCACTACTAATTCACATCAAATTCATAAAATAAAGACGTTTTCAGGTTTAGCCAGACTTAATAATAAAAAAAGCTTGATTAATGCATGAATACATTTGGCAAAAAGATTATGATTATCAGTAATATAAGCAATATTTTGAATTTTTTCAAAAAAAAAAAAAAACATTTATTCTACCTTGAAGAAAAAGCACAAATTCAGCAATATAAACAAGAATCACACATTAAAATGTACATAGAAGGGATATAAAATAAAAGGTCAAATTTTGTCCCTAATTCTGAACTGAAAGTTTCATTGTTTACATCTGTAAATTATGTGCGGATTTTAGGATAGCAGAATTGAGGGAGTCTACTGTACTTAAAAAAACAACTTGCGTTGCCAGAAATTGAATCCTTTAAAGAACACTTCACAAAATTCTTTGTCCTAAAAATAGACCTTCCAAAAAAACTTTTCCATTTTGCAAATTGAACCATTCACGAATTTAATCATTTAAAAATAAAATCTAATCTGTCACATTTATAGACCGGGAGGCGGCAGCACAGACAAACGTCTCATCAAGTTCACGGACGAAAGTCTAGGATTAGTTAAATCTCCATCCACTCCGCATATTAAAACACAATCGGTCCACAATCTGCCAAATTATATCTTAGTGGGAAACACCTGAAAACCTGATTTTAGCAGTGGACTGATAGGTTTACCAATTGTGCTTTCCCGCACCCAAAAGTATAAAAACGTGGCATATTGGGAGCAGAAAAACATACAGTCAAAGATCGATAATCCGCACACTTATAATCTGCAGTTTTCTATAATTTGCGTTATTTTGCAAATATAAACAGTGAAATAAACAATTTAGAAAATTTACAAATTCGTAATCCAAAAATGATTTTTTATAACAAATAATAAAAAAGTTGAAAGAAAATCATATAAATCATTAATTTTTTAATATAACTCATTTATTTTATTAACAGTAAAATTGGATTGTAGCATTATGGAACATATGCATTTATTTAAATGCACATATATGTAAATTTTTTAATAAAACAACTTTAAAAAGGCATTTTTTGAGGAGATAGCATATTAAATTGACTATTAGATTTCATATTTATCTTTCATATTATACTGATTAAAGCTTTAAAATGCTGTCTAGGAGTAATAAAATGATGTATAATCCATAATATTCTATAATCTACAATGTTCTATAATCCGCACAACCTTTGGACACAGCATGTGCGGATTATAGAACTTCGACTGTAATGGTAAACTTATGAGTCAACCACTAAAATCAGGTTTTTCGATGTTTTCCACCAAGATATGATTTGGTATATCAATTGCATTTTAATACAGTCAAACCTTGTTAACATGAACAAGCTTAATGTGAATTACTTTTAACATGAATTGTTTTCAGAGTATTCTATAAAGACGAATACAAAGATATGATACTAATAACATGAATTACGGTTAACATGAACAAAATTTTGTTTCCCCTTGAGGTTTTATGTTAACGAAGTTCAACTGTATGTAAATCGACATTTTACTTTACATTCATATACAGTGGAACCTGTCTAAAGTGACCACCTTTGGGACAGGCTAAAATGGTCACTATATAGAGGTGGTCACTTTATGGAGTGTCTTTCAAAATGGCATATTAAAATATTGTCATCTTAAAAAATAAAATATAAATAATGAACTGATTAATTAACAATAATAAATGAGCAGTTAATTTAAAATATGTGGAATAAAGGATAATTTACTTTAAACTATCATTATTTCTTTTGAATACAGTTGAAATTCCGTAATAATTGGTTTAAATAACTCATACCGACAAGGTACTCTGTAATTTATACGCATTTTTATTTTCATCGTAATTGCATAAAGATAATGTTTCTATGACTGGTGAAATAAATTTTCCAGTAAAAATCACCTTAGACAAGTGCAGATATCATTACAATAAGAGACAAATCGGTCTCTTTATACATTAAGCAAATAGTAACTATAAGAGAGGAATTCCTGTATTTTTTTTAATAGATCAAAATAAAATTTCAGAAAATGACCATTGCAGTCTTTTAGTTTGAAAATTTTTGGCATGCAGAAAAGTGGATGGTCACATTTTACAGGTTCAAATAACAATGACAAAAACAGGCTAACTTTACACAGGTAGACACATTAGGGTGGTCACATTATGGGACAATTCTCATATTATTTTATATGAACACAAGTAAAATTTTCCAAAAGCGATCCCTTTAGCCAGGTGGCCACTTTACGAAGGTGGTCACTTTAGCAGGTTCCACTGTATCTTCTTAAAAATGTATAAATAAGAACCTGAAAATAAAAATCATTTCATATTCACAAAATGACTAGATTTTTCACGAATATATATATAAAAAAATCTGATCACAATTTCACAAAAACAGACTCTGCGAAAAAATTCAGGACAGATCCCTGATTGCAATCTGTTTCGCAATGAGGATAAATAAGTTTAACATTAGGAGTTACAAACTTTAAACATCTTTAATTCTTAAACTGCTTCCTGCTTGGAAATATAACAACAAAGCCAAATATGATGTGAAAATTGGGTGTTGTTATTGAAAATTTCAAAGATTAATGTAGCTTTAGTATGGAGATGTCTCCTAAAGTTATCTTTGAAAAACAAATTAAAAAACAACATAACTTCCAATCGAATAATTATTTCTGTTTTTTTCTCTGACAGTTTGGAAATTGAAATGTATGGTTTTTTTTCCACCAAGTGTACATATGTTTTTGTGTACAAGAGCTTTAAAAAATATCCAAGCACTTTCTCAAGAACTTTGAAAACTCTATGAATTAAACTGATTGCAATTTTATTGAAATTAGTTTTTAATTTTTTCCAGTTACTTCTGTGATTCAGCTTACTGCTTACCAGTGTGTAAAAGGCAAAACTGGAAAACTTCGTATTCAATTAAAGACCACAGTGGCATAGCTAGCGGAGGAGGGGGGGGGGGGCATCCCGGGTGTCACCCTTTAAGGGGTGATGCCCAATAATTATTTGCAAATCTATACACATAATCTTATAAGGTTTTCGGGGGGAAATCTGTAATAAAATGAAATTTCTAGTGATGACGCATCAGAGTTAATTTCCTTTTCTTTGAGAAAGGGGCGTTTAAAAGTAAGATATGTAGTAGGGAACTAAACCGACCTATCCAACAAGTGAATATCGAAAAGCAAACTTTAAAATATTTTTTATTATTATTATTACATATAGACATTGCATTGACTTATGAGAATTAGTGGATAAGAGATGAGTCGCTCATGTGGATTTTTTTTTATGCAGGAGGACAAAAGGTAAATCCGGAATGATATGGTCATTTGTTATCATAACGTAGATTTGCAATTCAAAAAATATGACAGATTGGGGGGGGGGGGATGTGACACCATTTAAATCCGCCCCAGGTGTCACGACCCATCCTAGCTACGCCACTGAATGGCCAGAAACCAATAGTACTAGTTTTAGAAGTGGGCACTCTTTTATGTAAAAATACTAAAAAAAAAAAAAAAAAAAAAATTATATTTCTTTTAGTATTAATTTAAAATTGAATAACCTAAATGAAAATGTTAATACAAACATATTCAAACAGAAAAAAAAGTAGAATCTTTAACAGAATGCAAGAAAAATTTATTTTTTTCCTTGTAGCATACCTGCCAACTTTTGAAAATGGCTAAGCGTAAAGTAACACAAAAAAGTTTTTTTAAGCAACTTTTAACAAGAGAGTCATGTAACATGTTTCATTTTAAAAATAACATTTTTGTTTTGTTCTATGTTCTATAAAAATATGCTAAGACATTAATAATATTGAATAATGCATTGATAACTGTTATAAAGGCAATTTGGTGATAAAAATATAAAAAACACTACAGACTCTCGTTAAAAAACTGATTTTAAAAACAGATTTTTTTACTTGATAATTGCTTTTGAAAGAATGACTGAGAAAAATTATTCATAATACGGTTTCTTTTTATAATACAATGAAAATTAAAAGCTTCCCTCTTGTTGATTTTAACAATGAAATCTCAATTCATTCATCTTTTAACAATATTAAATAAATTATTTCGGTACTACTTAGTTATCCTATCGACCAATATCGCCAAATTATACAATATTGATGTAATTTTTATTTTAAATAATGAAAAAACAAATAACTAGCAAAATATTAATAAAAGTACAGATAAAAAGTCGAAATAAAAATCACTTAATGGCGTTTTAAACACATATATTGTATTTAATACCATTTAATGTAACATTAACGATTATCCATTATTGGCATTTAATCTTATAGTTAAGCGATTGTTTTCTGGTCAATGGGATAACAAAGTGTAGTACCATTACTTCCACTAACCACTTAGTTATTAAAAGCAACTAGAAAACAATTCATAATTAAAGGAAAGAAAAATAAAATGTCAAAGAAATTTTGCATAAAACTGTAAAAATAAGTATCCTAAGTGTAAAGGTGTATAAAAATTTCAAAAAGTGTACATTTTACACCTATGTGTAAAGTTTGGCAAGTATGTTATAGGAAAGCGACTGCTGACAAACAATTTTTCAATAGCCACTTTTTCTTATTTAGTGGCCCTGTTGCCGGTGATGTGGGGGCTAATGCTAATTTTGCCCTTTAGCAGTCTGGGGGTAGTGTTGTAAGGGTATAAGGCTGGGAGCGAACAGCACTAGTTTTTATTACACTAAAAGAGCAATCAATCAATCTTTGTTTTCGAACGGAACAAGGGTGAAATCTCTTTAAATGATTTTTGAGGGACTGACCCTACCAAATTGACAAAGGAAGGGGAACTTTTATCTACCTTATCTTCATTCGTAAAGCTGTCAACTGATTTCGCGTTAGATTTCTCTCTTGAAGTTCAGATTCAGTGCACTAGAAGTGCAATTTATACATTAAAGCGCTGACACAAAAGATCAAAGATAGCGCAAGAAGTTAGTGCTATGTGCGTGGACCTTAAGGATCTCTGACAGAGTGATGGTTGCCTTTCCTGCAAAGGCCCTACCAGTGCTCTCAAAGCTGCAGTGGCGTAGCAAGCAAGGAGTGGTCCGCATAATCTTATAAAATTTTTAAAATAAATATAATTCTGAAATAAAATGGAAATTCTAGTGCACAATGTAACAGAGTTAATTTTCTTTTCCTTGAGAATGTGAATTTTTTCGAAAGGTATGCACCAGAGAACAAAAACCAACCTAGCCAAAGAATGGATATTGAAAGAAAACTTTAAAAGAAAGATTTATGTTCTACATATAGACACCGCATTGACTTATGCTGATTATGCGTTGAGTGATGAGCTCCTGTGGTTTTTTATGCTGGAGGACCAAATGTAAATAGGGAGTGGTATGATCATTTGTTGCAATAGCGTAGAATAGTGATTGAAAAAATATGATGGATGAGGACAGATGGAGGGGGGGGGGGGGGTGACACCATTTACATCTGCCCTGGGTGTCTCCCATTCTAGCTACGCCACTGCAAAGTTGGTAAATGGGAGGTGCTGAGTTCAAACCCAATGGCACTCATCAACCTAATCATTTGGAGTTTTCTGTGGTGTAACTTTTGGTTTTTTTGCATAAATACAGGTTAGGCTCACTTAGAAAAATCCCCATGGAGGACAATCCCCCCCCCCCTCCAAGGCCTATACCTCTCATGTTGATAAATTGGTTTTCATAAACAAAAACAAACAACCTTTCCTGCAAAATAGTGGAGATCGGGTATTACTGCTGTTACTTCGCAAAAAAAGATGGGCTTACACATCACATTAGGGTGTGCCGAAAAAAACTTTTTTTCGATTTTCGATTATGGCGGGTGCAGAAAAGTGGCCACTGGTGGCACTCAGTTCACACAAAAAATTTGAGATTTTTTGGACTTTTCCTTACCCTGCCGCAAATGGCTTGAAAATTTGCAAAAATGCTGATTTGTGAACCTTTTTAGCTAAAAAGTTAAAAATGTTAAATTAAATTTATTTTGGCTGTATTTACTTGGAAAGGCAGCTTTAACGTACCAAATGCTTAAATAAGTTCTGATAATGCATTATTTAATTGCTAAGTGTATTTTAAATAAGTTGATTTTCATACCTTTTTCACGTATAACAAACAAAAATTGTATTGGTTTGAATCGTTCGTTAATTTCTCTCTTATTTATGTTCTTTGGTCTTTAAATTTTTTCTATGCGTCAAAGGTCATATATTTGGGCAACGGACAGCAGTATAACTCCTAAACAAATCTGGAAGGTGAGAAGGGGTGAAGCAGGACTCTAAGAGCATGCAATGCCTCATCGTAATGTTGAGGGAGTTAAGGAGGAAATAAAAGAGAAGAGAAAATTGCGATAACGGTTTGTTATTATTTTACTATGCTCAAAACCTGCGACATATGTTCAGTGTGGACATGAAACCTTTTCCTAGAGAGATTCAGTACGTTTTGGATCATTTGTAGTACCAGAGTTTCCGCCAGGTTTAAAAAGGGGCAGGGCGCTACTGTTCTGAAAAGGGCACTTTTTACATTTTCAGGGCACTTTTTACATTTTTCAGGGTACTTTTTCATTTTTAAGGGCACTTATCTAGCAGTTCAAAAAGTCGTGAAAAAACAGAAAATTCATCAATAAAATTGAAAAAAAGGTAAATTTTGTTAAAAGATCGCGAAAAAACGGCAAATATTGTTAAAAGATCACAAAAAACGGCCAATTTTGTTAAAAGATCGAAAAAACAGCAGATTTTGTTTAAAGATCGCAAATAATGGCATATTTTGCGAAAAAACGTCAAATTTCGTGAAAAAATCGCAAAAAACGGCATTTCGCTAAAAAAAATCGCGAAAAAACGACAAATCTCGTGAAAATATCGCAAAAAAAAACGGAACTTTTCACAAATTTTTCCGTTTTATTGCGATTTTTGGACGAAATTTGCCGTTTTTTTCGCAAATCTTTTGAAAAAAATCTGCCGTTTTATCGCTATTTTTTGACGAAAGTTGCCGTTTTTTGCGACTCATTTGACAAAAATTTCCGTTTTATAGCGATTTTTGGGAGAAATTTGTCGTTTTTTTACGATCTTTTGAGGAGATTTGCCGTTTTGTGAAATTCTGTGACGGAATTAGCCATTTTTTTGCGAATCTTGCCGGAAATTAGTCGTTATCTCGAGATTTTTAACGAAACTTGCCGTCTTTTTAGCGACTTTTTGACGAAATTACCCCTCACGGCACACGTATGAGGTTATTTTTTGCGTTCCGTCGCCGATTTTTTGCGTAATTTACGGGCTGTAGCGCGTTCGGATCATTTCTGGAGGGCTGCGTTTTTTCAAATGAGGGGCAAGAAGGGCGCTATTTTTTTTTTTTTGAATGAGGGGCGCTAGTTTTTGGATGAGGGGCAAGAAGGGCGCTATTTTTTAAACTAAAGGGCAGGAGGGCGGAGCGCCCCCCTGAAAGCCTCGGGGGGAAACTCTGGTAGTACCATTAGAGTGTTTTGTGCGTTTTATTATGACAAGCTTAGAAATGGCTAGTATGTAGGTCCATGGCAATGTAAAAGACACGGAACAGCTTGAAAATTATCCTTTTTGGGGCACCATGCTTTTTGAAAGATTTGCAATTGGCAACTTATACTGATATCATGGGCCACTGCTACTGGTTTCGAAGCGATATAGCAGAAAATCGAGAAATCCAATATTAGTCAATAGATGATGTTATTAAAATGGTATGTGAAAAAGTTACCGAAATCTGAAAAAAAGCTTCCATACCAGTGTTTTCCCAATGATCAATTTACAAAAAGATTAAAAACTACTAAAAGGTTTCACCATTTCGTACAAATTCTTCGCGGGTTGTCTTTACTTTCAAGATTTCTCCAATGTTCTACACTTCTTTTAATAGTTCAGGGCTTGAAATTCAATTTTTCGAAGGAGGGGAGTCTCCCTACCAACATTTATAAATGGAGGGGAGTTTGGCTGTTTGGGAGGGAGAAAAATTTTTTTAAATCCGCCATTATTTTATGTGCTGTTTAAAGAATTACCAGAATACAGACATAAAAAAATATCACTGAAGCAATTTTTATCAACAATTCAGAATAATTATGCAAAATGTGTAAAAAACTTTTATATTGTCTAGTTTTTACTGGTGGTAAATTCGCTCCCGGTGCAAATTATTTTTGTCACAGATTTAATTATTATTTTAATAATAATTAATAAAACTTCTAATTAATTTAATAAATTCATATTTATAAATTTATAATTAATGATTAATAATTATAATTAGTAATGTTATTTTTCTGTATTTTAAATGTGCAAGATACGAATTTAATCATAAAATAATACTTATTTGAGTGTAGAAAATAAGGAGTATCACTATTGTTTGCATTTCTTTAAAAAAGGGGCAAGTCAAATTCATCGAAAAAGACTTTCTTAAAAAATGAACACTTTGTTGAGTAAAGGGATACTTTTTGTTTAATGAATGGCTGCTTTCATGAATTGCACTCACTCAGAAAGATTTGGAACTGTCATAAATTGATTTTAGAGCAGCAAAGAAAAAAAATATATTGAAGTAGGAAAATTAGTTTGTTGAACAGAAAAATGAACTCCCCATTACATTATTTTTGCGGGGGATGAAGGAGGGAGAGGTTCCCTTTGACGAAAGTTGCATTTTTTCGCTATCTTTTGATGAAATCTGTCTTTTTTTACGATCTTTTCACGAAATCTGCCGTTTTTTCGGGATTTTTTGACGAAATTTGCCGTTTTTTCGCGATCTTTTGATGAAATCTGATGTTTTATCGCGATTTTTTTACGAAAATTGCCGTTTTTCGCGATATTTTCGGGAAATTTGTTGTTTATAGTGAATCTTTTGTCGAAATTTGTCGTTTTTTGCAATTTTTGGACGAAATTTGATGTTTTTTCGTGAATTTTCTGAGGAAATTTGCCGTTTTTTCGCGATCTTTTGATGAAATCTGATGTTTTATCGCGATTTTTTTACGAAAATTGCCGTTTTTCGTGATATTTTGGGGAAATTTGTCGTTTATAGTGAATCTTTTGTCGAAATTTGCCGTTTTTTCGCGATCTTTTGATGAAATCTGATGTTTTATCGCAATTTTTTTTTACGAATATTGCCGTTTGTCGCGATTTTTAGACGAAATTTGACGTTTTTTCACGACCTTTTTGACGAAAACTGACGTTTTACAGAATTCTGTGACGAAATTAGGCATTCTTTCGTGAATCTTTTGACGAAATTTGTCGGAAATTAGCTGTTTTTTCGCGATCTTTTAACAATATTTGCCGTTTTTTAGCAAACTTTTACGAAATCACGCGTCTTATGAAACGTGTAAGAGCTGTTTCTTTTGTGTGTCATCTCCGATCTTTTGCGTAATTTATGCGCAATAGCGCGTCCGCGGCATCACTGTTTCATAATTTTTGGAATTGAATGCATTATTTTTTTGTGCGGGGGGGAGGGGAAATTCCGAACAGAATCACCTCTATTTCGCCGCGGAAAATACAACGAAACTCGTCAATCGATTGCAGGAAAAATATTGCAAAATTTGTCAACCAGTCGCAGAAAAAAATCGTGATTTTCAATGATTTTTCGCTGTAAAAAAACTCGCAAAATGTGTCGATTACTCGCACGAAAATATCATAAAATTCGCAAAACGGTCGTGGTAGTTGATCATAGTTTCAAAATGCAAAATATTTTGGGCAGGAGCCTCCCATCCACATTATTCTTTTGGACGGGATTTCAAGATTTTGGGCGCGAATCCCGCCATCCTGCCCTGAAATTCAAGCCCTGTAGTTTTTAATTTTTTTGTAAATTGATCGTTTGGAAAACACTGGCTTTTATTCAGATTTCGATAACTTTTTCATCTACCATTTTAATACCATCATCTATTGACTAATATTGGATTTTTCGATTTTCTGCCATATCACTTCGCAACCAGTAGTAGAGGCGTATGATATCAGTATAAGTTGGCAATTGCAAGTCTTTCAACAAGCATGGTGCCCAAAAAGGATACTTTTCATGCTGTCGCGTGTCTTTTACATTGCCATGGACCTTCATAATAACCATTTCTAAGCTCGTCGTAATAAAACGCACAAAACACAGTAATGGTACGTCAAACGATCCAAAAAGTATTGAATCTCTCTAGGAAAAGGTTTTATTCACATCCACACTGAACAAATGTCGCAGATTTTGAGCATGGTAAAATAATAACAATCCCTTATTGCAATTTTCTCTTCTCTTTTATATCTTCCTTCAATCCCCCAACATTACAATGAGGCTTTGCGCAAGCTTACAGTCCTGTTTCACCCCCTTCTCACCATCAGCTTTGTTTTTGAGTTATACTGCTGTCTGCTGCCCAAATATATGACCTTTGACGCAGAGAAAAAATTTAAAAAAACCAAGGAACATAAATGAGAGAGAAAATAACGAACGATTCAAACCAATACAATTTTTGCCTGTTATACGTGAAAAAGCTATGCAAATCAGCTTATTTAAAATACACTTAGCAATTAAATAATGCATTATCAGAACTTATTTAAGCATTTGGTACGTTAAAGCTGCCTTTTTAAGTAAATACAGCCAAATTAAATTTAATTTAACATTTTTAACTTTTTAGCTAAAAAAGTTCGAAAATCAGCATTTTTGCAAATTTTTAAGCCATTTGCGGCAGAGTAAGGAAAAGTCCAAAAAATCTCAAATTTTTTGTGTGGACCAAGTGCCATCAGTGGCCACTCTTCCACACCCGCCATTATCGAAAATCGAAAAAAAGTTTTTTTCAGCCCACCCTAATGCACATGATAGAGATTAACCAAAATGGTAATCATAAACAATGTCAACAGAAAAACTTAACCTGTCAGTACATCACTTACATATGTAGATTAGCTTTACAATGTAATCAGGGTAAATTTTATCCCAGTGCATGGGCTAGCAGGTTAAAAAGGCTAAATCCCATAAGTTTAATACATAGACTAGTGAGTAGGGTGGGCTAGGATATGTAATAATTTGAAAGACTGCTGTGGTTTTCAAGTTTATTATAGCAATCTGATACAGAATTACTACTGACACCTTCATTAATTGAAATTTATGTACTACTTGATTATCCCATTGACCAAATTATACAAATTGTCAAACTAATAGCCAAATTATACATATTGACATAATTTTTATTTTAAATAATAAAAGAGCAAATAAATTAATAAAACATTAATAAAAATATACATAAAAATTATAAATAAAAATCACTTGATGATATTTTAAACACTTGTATCATGTTTAATGTCATTGAATGTGTCATTCATGATCCTCCATTATTGGCATTTAATCTTATATTTGGCGATAGCTTTTTAGTCAACGGGATAATCAAGTAGTACCGAAATTTAGTAGCTGCACACAGCTAAAGTATGCTAATTATAAAACAAACAAATATAAATAAAACAGTAACTATTAAAACATGAGACACTTCATAAAACAGTTTTGGAAAAAATACAGAAAAGATAAATAAATGATGCCGCATTAAAAACATCACTGTGCAATATATCGATAAAACAATCAACTTATAATCTAATAAATATAAGAAAATATACATAATTTTTGTTGCTGAATCTTTTAAGTCTCCTAATGTATGAGTAATTCTACAAAACAAAAGCATAAGCCACATTAAAAATGTACTATAAGTATTACAAATTATTAAAAATCCTACAAAAACAGGTTTATAAGTCTGTATACCAGTATAACCGGCAAAAACATCAATTGTAGAAAGACTGTTAGAATTGCCATGACAAAAAAATGAAGTCATAGCCATAATGAAGTAAGATATCACATTCGTAATAATATCACAATTTTGTCTCCAGGTTATACGGTTCAGTAAATATTCCTGTACAATAACGTTTACTATAAGAGGAATGTTGTGAACACGACCAATATTTTCAACTAATAATATCCATGCAGAAATAAAATCATAAATAAACTTTTCAGCTTTTTTATTTATCGCCATAGCAGAATTTCTGTATGATAAGAGTAAAGAGGAAACAGTAATAAAAGCTGAAATTAAATAGATGGTCCATGGTATTAAAACTGATTTTGTATAGTGTTCTAGAAATGAAAAAAACACAAGATCATCAAGCTTTTGGATCGAAATTAATAGGAGACCTACATTAAACATAATATAATTCAATTTATCAAGTTTATTTCTAAAATAAAAAGTCAAAACAAACTGAGCAATTACTGTCAATATTCCAAGATATATTATATGTTCTTCCAAATTTAACCAGTCTGTAATGTCAGGCATATGCAGCCATTTGTTTCCAACTTGATTCCACTTGCGAAATATTCGATGTAGTATTAAAATGGCAAGTGATGCCACAAAAGTCAAAGAATGTTCAGTCCAAATTGACTTTTTGCATATGTTCTCCTGATTTGTTATTTCTGTAGCAAAAAGTGATGATTTCTTTAAGCAGATTAACATTGGAAAAGAACAAGCTAAGTAATACCAAGTTTGATGTTCTTCTTCAATGAAACTTGAAGAAAATAAACTAAGAGTGTGAATTATAAGAAAATATACCATTACTTTAGCAGTCTTTTGATCACAAAAATAGTTATATAATAAGAAAGATGTTTGATAAATTAGAACCATAAAACAAACTGACAGGAATAAAATAAACAGCTTCACAAAATTACTGAGATAAAAATATGAAAAAGTTATTATGGGTAATGCAATACTCAATGTTAATGTCATTTTATAGGGATAAACATTTTTAAAACTTCTCTTATTATAACTTGCATTGAATAAAGTATAAAAAGAGATGCAAACTGAAACATACATGATTAGAATACCTAGTATCATTGAAAAATCATCATATACTAAAATAACACTTAATAAATCATTTTTCATGTTATGTATCAATCTTTCATAAGAATTCAATATGTATAGATAGTCAGAATCCTCTTTTGATTGGTTCTTAAACCACTTATAATGATTTCCAACAGTTTCCTTAAAAATTGGCAAATGTCCAGTCTTTGATGGAAAAATACTTTCATAAACCTTGCAGATTTGTAAAAGGTTTATGTAAGCTGCATACAGAATTTCTTCATTTGAAAAACCTACAAATTTTAATGCATCAAATATAATCTGCCCATAACTATTTGACGGTATTGGAATTCCTAAAATTGCACTAAATGTTGCAGCAAAGTCAATTTGATCTAATACTGTTTTACTATCAAGGTTAAATTCAACGTGACGTGTGTGATTTGCATGTATAAAAACAAGGGGTGTTAATAATTCATCTTGTGTAATTCCACCATGACTTCCACTACTTGTCATGCCATGATCACCACATAAAACGATTAAGGAGGAATTGGTGAGTTTTGTCAATTTCTCATGCATAAATTTAACAACATTGTCCATTTCAATTAGTTTTGGTAAGAGGTGTTCAGAAAATGGACCATGAGAATGACCAATATGATCAACACCAAGGAAATGCAATATTAAAATATTCCAGTCCATCCTCTCCATCTCATATTTGATATGCCTAGATACATTGAAATCAACCTCTTTGAAATCTGAGACAAAAAATGAGTGAGTACCTTCACTTCGAATAAATAAATTAGGAAACATTTTTAGCCATGTATCATCTCCATAGAAAACAGATTTATAACCGTTTGTCGAAGCTTGTTTCAAAATATTGTCATCGTCTAGTTCGAAGGCATTAAAATTTAGCAAAATATCTATAAAATTAGAAACAGTACCCGTAAGTAAAGTTTTGATTCTAGGTAAAGTAACAGTTGGAGCAAATCCTTTGGTAATAAAAGATAATGCTGATCTACTTTTAAGTAACATTTCAGTATAAGGCATCGATACGTTGAATTTGTCATTATATTTAATAAAAGGAATAAAATCAGCTCTTAAAGCATCAATGAGAATAATGACAATTTTTTGGTTATGATTGTAATAATGTGTTTGGGACATATTTTTAAGATAATGGCAGATTTCATTATTTATAATGGGATGACAGTCTTTCAATAAATCATGCACAGAGACAGGCGATAATTTTGAAGAAGTGGTAGATAAAAGTCCATTCATGATAAATCCAAGACCTAAACTGCAGCCTAAGAAGTAGAATCCAAACAACAGTAGTGTATTTTTCATATTGGAAATTATTTCATACAGATCTTACAAAAGTAAAATGTGATAAAGTATTAATTTTTTTAATGTAATATGGAATCGTTGTTTATACACGTAACAACTGCTATTTGCAAATGTTAATCGAATAAGATTGATCATATAATGGTCTGAAGTGCAGCATAATTTATCTTCAAATAACGTGCAAGCGATAAAAAAAATAGCAGACAACTTTTCATTTGAATTCGAATAATCACTTTCACTTCACTTACTATGTTTTAATCGAATTTACTTCTTTTCGAATTTTTAAAATCGAATTTTTATTTGTCAGTTAAATCATTTTATAGATTTAAATATTTAAAATACAGTTAAAAAATTATTGTATCTGTCTAAGGATTTTAAATACATTTGAATAAAAGAAAAATTCATATTTCGTATATTTTTCTGCCTCTGTAGTTTGTTACATACTGTTTGGCAATGATTCTTTTTGTTTTGTAAATTGTTTTGTTTACTTTTTTAAACGTGTTTTTTTTTAAAACGTTTATAAGTTTTAACTTATGTCTTCGGATTTCTTAAATTTATATTTACAGATTAGATAACTAATGGCTTCTAAATGTAGCAGTGAAGATTCTGGTTTATTTGTAGCGTATCCTTAAAATTTATGATTCATGATTTGTACTGTAAAACTTCTTCAAATCGAAATCGAAACATTTTTCTGAGCCGTATGCATTTTCGTATTATACAAAATGCATCCGAAACATACTGAAAGTTTGAATAAACTACTTTTTTAGTAAATATTGTGAATATTCAATATACGACTGTTTGGCCAAATCACTATCCATTATATACCGAAGGGGATCTTTGAAAGTAGCATAGGATGACACACTGCATTGTCCAGAAAAAATAATCGCCCTCTGACTTTTCTTTTACATATATGTATTAAATATTTTTAACCACCATTCAATTTTTTGGGCCATCATCCATGTATTATTGCTAGAAATTATTGGAAGATAATCTGTATATTTTTGAAACAATTAGATTTCGTAGCATAGCATGTTCAATCACAAGACACTTTTTTGCGGACATTATATGTCCCTAATACACTTTCCCTTTTTCAGTGAAAATGATTTTGTTGGTAGTGCAAATAAAAACAGGCCTGTTTTGTTAAATTTCGGTTACACTTACATGTGTTGTTATTATTATTTTTTTTTTTTTAACGACGTAAAAATTTGTTGAAAATATAGATTACATATAAATAGCTGGGGACAAAGAGAGACAGCTCCAGTTCCCATCCATTTCGGATGAGAGAGATGCATTTGACCATAAAAAAGATAACCCAAGTCTAATTATACAGCCTTACTTGATTCTAGATTAAGTGAAAAATATATCTTTTCTGTTGATTTTTTTATTGATTGTGATTTTTTTATTGATTGTGATTTTATTCTTGTTTCATTTCGGTGGCAGACTGGAAAAAAGATGACATAGGTTATGATTTATCACATTTCCACATTATGCATGTGATTTTCAATTAATTCTTTAATTATTTCTGCAAATTTGATTTTATATTAAAAACAAAAAATGATAGCAATACATTTGCCTGTTTTCTGTATCATGAGCATGAAATTAGACCAAATTTGAAATATTCAACTTTATCTGCATTCCGATTTGTGCAAGTTTTACCATATATTTATGTAGTAGTGTTTGTATTATTTTAATGGCGGATTATATTAAATATGGATTTATTCAATAGTATATTTATTTTTTTATTGTATTGTTAATGTTATTTTGCCTTTGTCTGTTTAATAAATGTATCAAGAGAAAATTTTAACTTAGTCCAATCTACTTGTAAGTTTTCTGACCAGTGCCACAGCAACTCTGGCATTTATATTAACTATCCCATAAATTCATTTAAAAATATGTATAATGTAAAAGTAAAATTTTTTATTAAAAATTGAAAATGTTTTGATTTGATTTTGACATTGCTTTGAGACCTGTAGCTGCTATGGCTGTCGCCTCAATTGATCCATTATACGCAGAAATAGAGACCAGTGATGCCGCTGGACTTGGAAAATCCTGGGTCCCGGGGACCCAGGACTTCTAAAATTCTGAGTCCCTTTTTCAAAAAAGCGGGTCCCCACTAATAAGTCATATTTTTAGACGCAAAAATTTAACTTGTTCATTTGCAAAAGAAAGATTAAATGTAATAATTATTGTTTTAATTAATGTATAAATAATTAAAGTCAATATATTTTTTAAACTAATAAGCGATATTTTCTTTACTTTTTAAAAAAATAGATGTGCAAGATACAAATTAAATTATAAAATAATGCTTATTTGAGTGTAGAAGATAACAAGTATGACTATTATTCACATTTCTTTTAAAAAAGGGTAAAACTGATTTATTGAAAAAGACATTTTTCTAAAAAAAAAAAAGAATACTTTTCAAAATAATCGGAACAATAAAAAACAGATTGTGAAGCAGGAAAATCTGTTTTTGAAAGAGCAAAAAAAAAAAACTATTTGGAAGCAGGGAAGTTAGTTTTTGTGACAAAAAAATTCTATCATATCATTAACTTTTTTTCATATTCCTTTGACAAAAATTGCGTTTTAAAGCTATTTTTTCACGAATCTGTCGTTTTTTCTCGATCCTTTGGCGAAATTTGCCGTTTTTTCGCGATCTTTTAACGAAATGAGCAGTTTTTTCACGATCTTTTGACGAAATGTGCCATTTTATCACGATTTTTTGATGAAAATTGCTGTTTTCGCGAATCTTTTGACAAAATTTATCGTTTTATCGCGATTTTTGGATGAAATTTGTCGTTTTTTCGCGATTCTTTTGAGGAAATCTGTCTTTTTCGAGATTTTGTAATAAAATTAGCCATTTTTTCGAATCTTTTGACGAAATTCGCCGGAAATTATTCGTTATTTCCAGGGTTCGTTGATTTAAATCGGCTTGATTTTAATCATGATTTAAATCACAATTTAAATCAACTGAATTTTAAAAAAAAATCATTGATTTAAATCAGTTTTTCTTTTAATTTATTTTTTAATAAATTTCAGATGAAACAAACATAATAATGTGATATAATTTAGTTTTATATACCATATATAATCAAACAAATTTCAGAAAGGTAAAGTTTAAGCTTAGTAAAAAAGTAAAATAAATGTAAAGTTTAGAAAAAAAGTGCTTTCAAATTCATTTGAATCAAATTATAAAATATTCTTGCAACGGTAAAGAAATCTAAGCAGAAATATATTAAATATTTGAATATTTACTTATTAGTATTTAGAAAAACTTTTGCAAATTGAAGTAAAATAAAATTGTATAGCTTTATGTGCTGTACTTTGGTGAAGCCTGCTATATAAGGATTTGAGCATAATCTGAATCAGCAATTGATTTATTTATTTATTTAATTTAATATAATTGATCTCAGCCCTTTAGAATGGTGGAAGGTATTTTTGTTACAGTTATCGAAAAAGCTCATACTAAAAAGAGAATTAATGATCAACTAGCTTTTTACTGCAATAGATTTATCTGCTTCAATCGAACAAATGTTTTTTGCCTTTGGTTTGATACTTTCAGAAATTAGAAATCAACAGATAAAACTGTTAAACCGCTGCCATCGAAATGCTCAAGGCCAGAGGACACAAATTATGAGGTATTCACTAATTGACTTACTTCTCACTTATGTTGGAATTCACACTTGAAAATTTTGAATAACAATTTACTTTTATTTTATTTGTGGAATATCAATAATCATATAAAACACTGAACATACTGATTAACTTATGATTAATTACTTCTTAAACTTAAACATACAGATGAGAATTTGGAATCCCCCAATAAAAAAATATCCAGATGCGGCAACACTGTAGCATTCCTTCTCTGGCTGAATTTTTACTTAGGGATTCCAAGTTCTTATTAGTGAGTTTAAATAGTTATTGTTTTATAAGACGATACATATTCCACAAGTAAAATAAAATTGCTATTCAAAATTTTCCTGTGTAAATTCCAACACTACTGAGAAGTCAGTCGATTAGTGATGGCATCTCAATTTGTGTCCTCTGGCCTTAAGTATTTTGATTTTTGATGGCAGCAAGTGAACTCATTTTTCTCAGTCAACACTTAAAAAAAACAAAAGTTAAAAACTTAATTAAAAACTTCCAATTTTGTTTAAATTTTTTATGTGTTGCAGATGTTTTTTATTTTAATTAAAATATTGAAGGTTGAATTAATTTTTGACATCTGATTGGTAGTTTTTCATGCATTTTGTGTAATAAAGATTTTTTTCATAGCCTAAAATTTTACCTTAAAATAATATGAATCATTTATATAAATTGTGTAATATTAGTAATAGATAATACTTATAATATGCATGTCTATGTATGTAAACTTTATATTATTTAAATTAAACAAAAAGTCATAAAATAATAATAATGTGTGGCAATTTTTTAAAAAATAGAAAAAATCTGATTTAAATCAAAAAAATCCGATTTAAATCAAAAAAATCCGATTGTTTTGATTTTCATTAAAAAAAAACCAAAAAAATCACGAACCCTGGTTATTTCGCGATTTTTTTAAACGAAATTTGCATTTTTTGCGATTTTCTGACGAAATGTGCCATTTTATCGCGATCTTTTGACGAAATGGGCCGCTTTTTTGCAATCTTTTGACGAAATGAGCCGTTTTATCACGATTTTTGATGAAAATTGTCGTTTTTCGCAAATTTTTTTTGACAAAATTTGCCGTTTTATAATGATTTTTGGACGAAATTTATCGTTTTTTCGCGATTTTTTTGAGAAAATCTGCTTTTTTTTCGAGTTTTTGTAACAAAATTAGCCATTTTTCTCGCAAATTTTTTGACGGAATTTCCCGGAAATAATTCGTTTTTTCGCGATTTTTTAAAGAAATTTGCCTTTTTTTTGCGAATTTCTGACGAAAATTACGCGTCCCGTCGCCGATTTGTTGCGTATTTTACGCGCTATAGCGCGTCCACGGCATTCCTGAGAGACAATATAAAACAATTTTTATTACCGTATTTTCGGGCGTATGCGCCGCACACACCGTAAGCGCCGCACCTCCGAAAATGCATTAAAATAAAACAAATATTCATCAGAAGCGCCGCACCGCCGTATGCGCCGCACTTACGAAAATACATCAAAATGTTAAAAATTGCGTTATATTCAATGTTTTTTCGTGTTTTTTTAACATTTGTAATATAAATACAATTTTAAATTTAGTATATTATGTATGTTTTTTACGATAAAATAAAATTTGAATTCGTGCAGCCTTTTTTTTCGTGATTTTTTAATATTTTTTTATAGTTTGTAACGAGGTTTCGAGGGTTTTATCGCGATATTTGACGAATTTACAGAGTTTTTTCGCGATACTTGAAAAAATTTGCGTTTTTTATGGGGATAAGCTAGGAAAGAATCATCATGAATTTAATTAATCATGAATTTTGATACATGAAGCAATACTTGAAAAAATTTGCGTTTTTTTAAAAAACCGTAAATTCTGTCGAAAAAGCGCAGAAAAGAGGAGAAATTTGTAAAAAAAAAAGCATAAAAAGAATGAAATCTATTAAAAAAATCTCGAAAAAACACATATTTCATCAAAGATTCGTGATCCATTCATTTCATCATGATTCACCCCGTTCTCATTCGCCTTTGAGAACGGTATGAATCATGATGAAATGAATGAATCATGAGTCTTTGATGAAACATTCGTTTTTTCGCGATTTTTAATAGATTTCATGCTTTTTTTCAAATTTCTCTTTTTTTCTGCGTTTCCCCCCCCCCCTGAATTTTCGTCTTTTCTCGTTTTTTTACTGTTTATTTGTAGATACGACATATTTGCGTTTTTTCTAACAATTTTTTTTACAATTCTTTTTGGCAATCCTTTGAAAAATTCACGATTTTTCCCCTCATCTTTTGACATAATTTGTGTTTGTTAGAGATTTTTTTGACATATTTAGCATTTTTGCTGCAATCTTTCGTCGAAATATGCACATGAATTTCGCCGAAGTATCGCTAAAAAACCAGGGGCGGCGAATACGATATTTTTTTTCCCTTGCAGCGACATTCATTACAGAGGTGATTCTGATCGGAATTTTTCTGTAAATTGTGAAAAGTTAATCATCAGGAAGAAAATGAGAAGCATAAAAAATATCGCGAATTTCGACAAACGATAGCCTAATTACTGTCAATCATTCGCTGAAAAAGCAAGAATTTTATGAAAGGATCGGGAGAAAAATCACCTCTGTAATGAATATCGTTGCAAGAAAAAAAAATATCGTATCCGCCGCCCCGTCAGAAGCGCCGCAGTAAGCATAATTTTAACTTTTAAACTCGTATGCGCCGCGGCGCTTACGCCCGAAAATACGGTACACATATCCATTATATTTTATTACACTACTACAAAGGGACAACACACCATCCATATTCATACCCGGATTCGAACCAGGACCCCTCGGTGTGGCAGCAGCTGCTGCTACTGACCACGCCACTGGGGCGACCGAAAGTGTTTTTCAAAAATATTTTATTAGTCAAATATTATGGTATTCTTGTTATAAAATGTGAAATTTGCTCTCCCTATCAGACTTTTTAGAATAGATGTCATTTCAAGGAGACAGAAAGCAACATTTCTCCCTCCCACACTAAGTTTTAGACATTTGTTTATGTCATTATCTGCTTTTTATTTCCCCTTATTATTAGTTAAATGTTTTCATATGCAGAGCTGTATATGATAGACGCACATGCAAATGCTGTGCGTGGAAAATGTTCTGAAAAATTTGAAATTTTACAGGAAAAGTTAAGAAAAAAAGAGAAATTATCTTTTGTTTCTGTAACTTTTTTTAATATCAAAAATTTAAAATATTCCCCAATTTTATGTACGATTTGTGTATTATTTGTCCAAAATTCAAACTTTAAAGACTCAAACCATTGTTGTGACATCTCAGACCCTTTTATTTCTATTTTTTTGCAGACTAAAACTTGTTGTCAATCAGATTTTCATTGGCGGCTGCAGTGGCTTTTTAGCCCGGTGACAACATTTAAAACGAATAATTTTGTAATGGTATTAAAATGACTGGTATTTTGTGCAAAAAGATTACAATCTTAAGGATTGTGTGTTTCTAAATGCATTGACAAAATAATTGAAAAAAATCCAGCCCTTCCTACATGGATTTTTGCTTTATTATTTTTAAGTAAAATAATTATTTTTAATATGAAACTGTCTTTAATTTAAATAGTCAATTATTTTGAACTATGTTTTTTTATTCGTACCATCAAAATAATATAACACATAATTTTATTAAGAATTAAATTAAATTTCAGAAAATTTTTTGACCAAATATTTATGTGCACAAAAAGTCTTTGGTTTTATATAAGTCTGTTCGTATGTTTTACCAAGACATTCAGAATATTGCTTGTCAATAAATTGTAAAACTAAAAATATTTCTGTGAGAATATGCATAGTTATAAAACTATTTTATTTTCTCCGAACTTCCCCTGATTTTTACAATAAATAATCTTAAGAAAATTACTATGCTAGGGATCTGTTAAAGAAAAAATTGGGTCCTTTAAAGGATTCTTTACAAAATTCTTTGTCTTAAAAATAAGTCTTATATTAAAATGTTCTCTCTCCCATCTGAACCCTTCACAAATTTAATCATTTAAAGGTAAATTCTGACTTGTCACTTTTATGTAGTATAAAGAAAATGTATGTAATTTTACATACATATATCTTCTTAAAAATGTATAGAAGCAAAAAGCTAAATATAAAAATCCTTTCAAATTCATAAAATTATGACTAGATTTTTCACAATTTTGCAAAAATAGGACCCTAGCATAAAAATCTGGCCAGATCCCTGTATGCTTCCAGAAATAATTTGTGTTATTCCATCATTCATCCAAAATTCATTATTTTTCTTCTTTGCTGTTGGTCCAACAATTATCCACTTTTCTATATTAGAATAAACAATTTAATAATTATTAATAAACACCTTAGGTTTCCTTAAAACCTTTTAATTAATTTATAGAAATTTTCTCATGAAAATCTAAATCTAGATATTTCCAAACTTTATTCAGTATCTTTATATATAAAAATCTTCTGTGCGTGTGTATGTAATTGAACTCCTCCTAAACGACTGGACCGATTTTGATGAAATTTTGTGTGTGCGTTCCAGTAGATTCGAGTATGGTTTAGATTCACATTTCGTCGAAATTGATTCAGTACTTTTTTAGTAATTAGGCAAAAACTAATAGTTAGTGATTTTTCGCTAATTAAAAGTGCTATATATATTAAAGAAAGTCAGGATTTCGTATTATTCATAGCACAAAAAAATCTACCGAACCAAAAATCTTGAAAATTGGGGTAAAAATACTTTTTATAACATCGAGTGCCGCTAAAAATGGATTTTCGAAAATTCCACCCCTAAGATGAGTAGAAAAATGAACAAACTTTTAAAAAATTCCATAAAAATCGCCTTTTGTAGTTATTTTTCAACTGATAACATATTTTAGTGCATTTTTTCATTCTGAATCGAATGGTACTAAGCAAAATCGTTTAAATCCAGTAGTTCGTGAGATAATTCATATTTTCCTAATTTGGCGGTGTCTTCGGCGCAAAAACCTGAAATTTTCAATGCTCATCTTTATATATAAAAATCTTCTGTGCGTGTGTATGTAATTGAACTCCTCCTAAACGACTCGACCGATTTTAATTAAATTTTGTGTGTGCCTTCCAGTAGATTCGAGTATGGTTTAGATTCACATTTCGTCGAAATTGATTCAGTACTTTTTTAGTAATTAGGCAAAAACTAATAGTTAGTGATTTTTTGCTAATTAAAAGTGCTATATATATTAAAGAAAGTCAGGATTTCGTATTATTCATAGCACAAAAAAATCTACCATACCAAAAATCTTGAAAATTGTGGTAAAAATACTTTTTATAACATCGAGTGCCGCTAAAAATGGATTTTCGAAAATTCCACCCCTAAGATGAGTAGAAAAATGAACGAACTTTTAAAAAATTCCATAAAAATCGGCTTTTGTATTTATTTTTCAACTGATAACATACTTTTTTTCATTGTGAATCGAATGGTACTAAGGAAATTCGTTTAAATCCAGTAGTTCGTGAGATAATTCACATTTTCGTAATTTGGCGGTGTCTTCGACGCAAAAACCTGAAATTTTCAATGCTCATCTTTATATATAAAAATCTTCTGTGCGTGTGTATGTCACTGAACTCCTCCTAAACGATTGGACCGATTTTAATGAAATTTTGTGTATGTGTTCCAGTGGACTCGAGAATGGTTTAGATTCACATTTCATCGAAGTTGATTCAGTACTTTTTTAGTAATTAGGCAAAAACTAATAGTTAGTGATTTTTCGCTAATTAAAAGTGTTGATTAAGTTCGACGAATAGAGTGCGGACGGAATGTCTGAGCGGTCTAAGGCGGCAGATTCAAGCTCTGCTTCTTGAAGAAAGAGATCGCGTGTTCGAAGACCGTTCCTGACAAACGTGTATGCTTTACAATAATATTTCCTGTATTATGTTTTTTATTAACCGATTTCAGAAAATCGTTAACTTTTAACTAAAAAGAGAAAAATAAACTTTTCTGTCAAAAATTGAACCATCAAAAAATACTGAAGAGTGAAAAATAATTTCCTCACATAATTGTAATAAGAAATTAAATGGAGAGCGTAGTGTTTATCGCGCATATTACTATATTTACGTACATTTTTTTGATTTTCTGGAGTCGGTGTCAAGAGGGTCTTTCGTTGACAGGACAACGTCTGTCGGGTCCGCTAGTACTTTATAAAACTCTGGTTCAATTAACCTTTAAAAAAGGTCAAATTACTTTGCTCAATTACTGTAATTTAACTTACTTGATTTCTCTACTCCTTACAAGCTACAATTGCTAGCTTAGATATTAATTTGCTGTGTTTTTAAAAAGATTACCTGATTATGGGAGATTTTATCATGACCAATGACCAGTGGTGATCTTCTGTAATCAGTTTGTCATACATTTTCCATTGACTAGTTTTTTTTTTTTTTTTTTTTTTTTTTTTTTTTTTTTTTTTAACCCCCAAGGCCTAGTAGCAGAAAATTCAAGATGGGGGTCGCAGATTTGCTTTTCTTTTGGATATTATTTTTCTTCCAAATCTTTATTTCTCTTTATAATTATGTTTAACTCTTTATTATTTAATAAAAAAATTAAGATTATTATTAATAAAAATTATTAAACTGCATAAAAATGTCACAAGTAAATGATTGTTTGATTAATCAAGGCTTTCATTATAAAATATTTTATGCACGGATTATTTTCTACCCATGAAATGAAGTATATGTCGCAGACAATTGGAGAATTTTCTTCTATTAAACCCCAAGACTGTATTCATTGCTGTTATGACAACTGATGGCTGTTTTGTGATTTGTTAAGTAAAATCAGATTGTATAAAATTATTTAAGTAAAAACTTATAACATATAACAATTGTATAACTTAGCATATAACTTAAAAGTAAAAACTTATAACAAACTTGGATAAAGTTCACTTCATCCAAGATTGTTATACCTTCTAAAAAAAGTTTTTTTTTTTTTTTCACATGTTATAAGAAAATAATTTTAAATGCAATTTTTCTCCATTAAATGCTTTTCTTACATAATAACTTAATTATTTTAAAGCTTTCTTGCATTTTTTCAATATTCCCACATAGATTTTTTCAAATTAAAAAAATACAGTGTTTTGAAAATTAAAACTTTATAAAATCCATCTGCTGTAGATAAAAATAACTTATTTAAAAATATGAATTAAATCTTTATTCAGACAATGAAATTTTAAATAAAAAATTTGCAAAAAAAACCTAAAAAAAATTAGACAATTTAAAAAAATGATTCGACACTGTACACCAAAATCTAGTCAACTATATGCTTTCAAAAGTTAGTTAATTTGCTATGCATTATTAGATCTTTAATATAAAACTGATGTAACTAAACTCCCTTGATGCATTTTTTTGTAATTGAATAGGGCTTAAAGCAGTTTTCCAATGTAAAATAAAAGTCTGCTTTATTTAGTTCATTATGCATTTTTCTATAAAACCTCTTGTTTTACATGCAATAGTTTTTGCAGGATAAATTGAAAAGGCCACAATGGATTCAGTTTTGCTTGTGGGAGCATTAACTTTTTTTAGGGTGGAATCAGATAAGATTTTCAACTTGGTATAGAGTATAAAAAAATTGGATAAATGTATTTTCCTTTTTTGAAAATTTGTGTAACAAATAACTTTTACTGTATTTTAATTTGAATTAACTCCTTTAGCAATTTTAAAATTCCTTTTAATTCTGCACGAGATGCAGCTATAGCCTATAACAGTTTGCGTATTGACCAAGAACCTTTGCGAGGTGGGGTTACAAAAGAACTGGAAACAGAAGAAAGTTTTCTCATTGTGTAAGTTTCCAAAAAGTTTTTAATTTCTTGAATTACTATTTTGTTGTCTATATATTTTAAGAAGTCACATGTCATCATTTTTATATTTTTTAAAGATTTCTCAATATTTGTTATAGCTAAAAAAATCAAAAAGTGATGCATAATAATATGTAATTCTATTCTCAATTTTATAACATTTCTGAATATAGATTTTTTATTATTATTATATTATTATTGTGAAATACTCATGCTAATAAAGGATTAATTTAAAATAGTGAGCTGAATCACTGCTAATAAGCATTTAGTACGAGGGGTGATCCAAAAGAAAGTTTATAAGGCAAAGACAAAAATATTTGTTAACAATAGAAACAAGATACAAATGACAATCAAGAGCCACATCTGGCCTTTACTTTTCCACATAGTCATCAAACCTGTTTAGGCATTTGCCAGAACGTTTGACCAACTTATTTATCCCGTCTTGGTAGTAATCAGGGCCCTGCTCATTGAGCCATTTATCGGCAGCTGTTTTCACTGCATCGTCTGAGGTGAACCATGTTCTGGATAAACTTTGCTTCAACGCCGGAAAAAGGAAATATTTACTTGGAGCCAAATCGGGACTCTATGGGGGGTGATTCCAGACCTCCCACTTGAACCTTTGCAGCGATTCCTGAGTGTGGCGAGCTGTATGGGGCTTGGCATTGTCATGCAGAAGAATGACTGTGAATTTCAGATGCGGCCACATTCTTGGCCCATAAGAATCGAATTACAGCTCGCACCTCTATGCGAGACCACTTTTCTAGACATTGTGCCATTACTGTCGCTCTTAAGTGTCTGCGCACTGACGCTACTTACTCGTAGAACCGCTGTAGCACAACTAGCGTCATCTGTCAACCACCTTGGGTGGAAATATTCACTCCACAATTATTACGTTTCAAATGCTTCTGCTTGTAAACTTTTTTTTGGATCAACCTACGTACTTGGGGATCAATCTCACATGTATTACACTTACCCAACAATTAAAAGTACAATAATTTCCACAGATGTATCTTGCCTTATTTAAATCTATGTCTACTTATAATAGAAATAATAAAACGCCCTCTCTCTTAAATTAATTTATTATGCAAAGTTTTAAATATGTATAAATTAATATATTTTATTTTTTATATTGTTACGATTACTTCTTTTTTATTAAAGATCATCTGTCCTACGTATTATTTGATTTAGTATGAAATGATAGGAACCTGTTTATAATTTTATTTAGTTTTAAATGAAATTTTCAATATTTTAGGTACAAATATATTTAACTTCTGTTTTTGTACATAATCTTTTTTCTTTATGTATATCATTTTAACAATATTGAAATAAAGTATTTTTATTAGGTTGTCTAGCAAGTTTAAATAATTTTTCCCACTTACAAATTTGAGTCATTTGTAAATAATTCTATTAGATTTTTTTTTTTTTTTTTCAATGAAAAAATTGGTTTAAAGGAATGTGTTAGCATTTATTGTGATTGATGTAGTTCATTTTTCATTAAGATGCTAAATAATTGTAGAAATTCAAGCAAAAGAAAAAAAATTCATGTAATTTATTTTGTTATTTGTTTTATGTTCATGGAAAGAATTTACTATATTTCCCATTAAATACACATTAAAAAAAAATCAAGTATTGAAGTAATAAATACAATATATCATAATTTTACTTCCATAATATAAAATACAAAATCTATTGTATGATCATAATTTTCTGTTATTTTAAAGTTATAGTTTAATTTTTATTTATTTACTTTTTTACATAAATGCTTTGCATATCATGTAATATGTTTGTACTTCTTTTCCCCTATCCAGGCGAATTTCCTCAAAAGATGCAAGAAAACTGAGGTCAGCTGTGAGCTCATTTTTTGATTTCCTAATACTGGTTGTTAACACTATAGAACAGTATGGATAGTAAATAAATAATTATTTTAATAAAAGTGTTTCTGAACTTTGAGTTAATTAGCATAAAAACTTTTATCCCTTTTTTTTCCCCTTATAAAAAGAAGCTTCATCACATTTGAATCGCTACACATTATTAATATTCCTACTAGAATTGATATGGTTTAATTTTTTTTTTTTTTTTTTTTTTTTTTTTTTTAACAAATCTTTTTTTATAAGATTTTTAAGGTATCAATGTTTCACTGTATTCTATTTATTCTTTGAACATACAACATGGATAAAGATAGAAAACCAACGATTATAAATGCAATCGTTGGTTTTCTATCTTTAAACATTTGTGCACAAAGGTTTTATTTGCTATTTTAATAAACAACATGGACATTAACTAATAATAATTAAATTAAAAATAATTTCCATTTTCTTGACTGTAATTATTCAATTTGAATATTTTCAATGAAGTTATATTCTTATAATATCCAGCAATGTTTATTAATATATATATATATGCATCTTTACGCAATGGTAAATTATATATACATTATTAAAAAAAAAAAAAAAAAAAAAAAAAAAAAACTGTTTAAAAAAATAAAGACCAATTTTTGTTTGTTTTGAAAACTATTTTTTACCAACCCTGATTCCTGCACAAATTATGTTATAATCAACCAGAATTTAATGCACCATTAAAAATCCAAAATGAAAGAAAATGAATGGCATTTGAATGAAAAAATAGTTATATTTCTAATATTAATTTTATCTTTTATAAAGAAAATAAATAGATTATACTCATTTATATTAATATATATGTTAACGACCAAACCCATAGAATAAACTAGTTTATTCTGATGCCCATAGATTCAACTAGTTTTTTCCTAGGGGATAGTTTAAACTTAATAGGATAAACTAATTTAGTTTGCTATTCATTGGTCTGAACTAGTATATCACTGACCAATTTAATTTGGTGCTATATTATTGATCTCAAAGACCGCTTCAGCAACAACCTTTTAGTTTATCCTTGGCCAATTCAATTTCGTATGCCTTAACTGATGCCAACCAGTGTCGAACATGCTCACAAAAAAGAAAAAAAATGAATTCTAGCTCAAATTCAATTTCACAAACATGAGTCAAATTCATGCTCAAATTCAAAGTTTTTCAAGCGAATTCACTCAACTCAAATAAATATATGGAAGTGAGTGAAATTGATGTTTAAGGAAAGTTTAGCATCCAAATTTATAAAATTTTGTGAGCTAGTCTTTTGATTGTTCAATGTAAGGATCTTTATGGGCCCACTCAGTTTTCCTCCCCAACACTGAGATCAAACTTTATTTGAGGATTACTTTTTTCGAGCTGTTTTGGATAAAGACTCATTTTTTCTGGCTTAGGTCAGCACGGAACTGCATTATTCTTGAGGTCTGCACAGGTGAAAATTTTCAGTCCAATTTCCAACCCAGCTAATATGAAAATCATTTGGACTGGCAGAATCTATGGTCTGCCCAATAAAAATATCAGTAACAATTTGCCCCAGCCAAACTTTTTTTAATGCACATATTTTTATATCACTATTCCACAATTAAATTTTATACTTTTTTAAAAAAGTTTTAAGATAAGTAGATGTATTTTAGGTAATGAAATTAAAGCACAGTAAAACCTGAGAAAAATAACCTGCCTATGATGGAATCCCATGTTTAACAAAAATAAATAACTTGATCTATGTTAAATGAGGATATTAGTACTTGTAAAAAGAATATAATGACTTTATAACAGAAGATGAACCTTCTAATAAGGGAACTTGCCTATAAGGGATTTTTCTTCTTTCCTATGCAATTCTGTCTTAGAAGATTTTATCTTATAGAATTTTAAAAAAATTTAATCGCCAAGCCATAGAATGTGGATTTATGACATTAATGATTCTATTGTAAACTTTATTGATCTTTTAATGAATCTCTATTTGTATGTAAATATATGAATAATTATTAATCCATAATTTTTTTTTACACACCTTTAAGACAAAAATCTGCAAAATTTTATATAGAAAAACCTTCTAAGATAGAATCCCATTGTAGAAAAAAAAAATTATAGTTAAATTCCTTTTTTAGCAGATTTGGCATTTTTTTTTTTTTTTTTTTTCAAATGGATTATTATGTGCAATTTGTACAGATTAAAATGTTTTTTTTTTGAAAATAGAATTTCGTTCTATGCAGATTTTTCTAACAGGTTTTACAATATTGTATCTGCAGCCGTATAAATATATATGTACCATTCTTTAAAAATAAATAAATAAATAAAATAACTGTGGAATAATGGTAGCTTAAAAATATGTATTTAGCGAAACTGGGACCAGTACTTTGCCATTTTTTTTTCAGAATTCCAAATTTCTGAAAGAATATCATGTACTTCTGATATTCTTAAGAGCCCTTATTTTGAAAATCAGACAAAGTGTGATAGTTGTATTTTTTTATTTGCTTGAATTTTTATATGTTGAAGTAGATCTTATTTAATGAATAGTGTGCAATTTTGAAGCCTAGAAAATATCAAAGTTCGAGGCTGTGAATGCTATTTTTATGAAAAATGAAATCCCAATATGTTTGGATTGGTATATCTTTGGCAAGCAACAACATCCCAAAATTCTTTTGGCAATAAACTTATAGTGTAACACTACCAGCTTATTAAAATTTGTTTCCATGGGGCATTGTTATGTTGCCACAAAGTACAGTCAAAATGATGTTTTTGTCCATTTTCTGCTCTTAATATCTTATTTAAGCTATACTGCCCCAAAATTTTTCTTATAGAATATGAAAGTGCACTAGAAGGACAAGCTATATAATATAGTACTGCACGGAGAAATTGTTGCTGTTAGTAGCTATAACCTGTTAAATATTCAAAATTTCCAAAATCTGCAACATTTAAAGAAGTTTATTTCAAAAAAGCGCTACAGCTGAATGAAAAAAAATATGTCACACAATAGTTGAACATATGTACAAAAACATGGAAAAGAAAAAGAAGTGGGGTCTCGTGATAATTTTAGACAAAAATTACAAGAAAAGCAATGTCCACGATTACATTTTTCCCCTAAGAAAAAATTAAACATCAAATTCTCTTTTGTCTTTCTATGATTTTTCCCTATGAGTAAATGAAATATCCCTTTTTTGTCACCTCTTCCAAAAGAGAAATGGGATGTTTCATTTTCTCTTAGGGAAAAAATGTGATGATGGATATTGCTTTTCTTATAAATTTTGTCATTTTTTTACTAAAAAATATCATGAGGCCCCACTTCTTTTTCTTTTCCATGTTTTTGTACATATGTTCAACTATTGCATGACATATTTTTTTTTTCATTCAACTGTGATGCTTTTTTGAAATAAACTGCTTTAAATATTGCAGATTTTAGAAATTTTGAATATTTAACATGTTATAGCTACTAACAGCAACAATATCTCCGTGCAGTACTATATTATTTAGCTTGTCCTAGTAGTGCACTTTCATATTCTATGGGAAAAACTTTGGGGTATTATAGCTTAAATAAGATATAAAGAGCAGAAAATGGACAAAAACGTCATTTTGACTGTACCTTGTGGTAACATAACAATGAAAAATAACAATGCCCCATAGAAACAAATTTTAATAAGCAGGTAGTGTTATAAGTTTTTGCCAGAAGAATTTTGGGATGTTGTTGCTTGCCAGAGATATACCACTCTAAACATATTGGGATTTCATTTTTCATAAAAATGGCATTCACAAACGTAAACTTTGATATTTTCTATAGCGAAGCGAAATTTTTTTCAGGGCTTCAAAATTGCAGATTAATCATTAAATATGCTTTACTTCAACATAAAAAAATACCAAGGCAATTAAAAAATACAACTATCAAAACATACTTTTTTGTCTGAATTTCAAAATAACGGCTCTTAATGGTGCATTTATACATAACTAATTCAAAGCCAAGTGATATTTATGTGAGAAGAAAAAAATTAAATATATGTATATATTTATGAATAAATTGACATTAAAAAGCAAAAAATATGTCCATGAGTAATGCTAATGTTATATTGCTGGTTGCAGCAGCTGATCAATAAATTTCCCTTTTATTGTAATTTTTACATTGTCAAATAGGGATAAATAATGTTAATTCAAATGTTATTTGTTTGAAAACTGTCTTATTTACTGACTTTTTATGTTTTTTAAAAATAATTATGAAAGATTAATCAATTTGCACTTAAAACTATATAAAAAGCTTAGCCCCTTTTTTTTTTTTTTTTTTTTTTTTTTTTTTGTAGCTAATAATTACATAACAAAATTAAAACTCCATTTAATAAATAAATAATATATAATACAAATAAAACACAAATTTAAAATCAAACTATGCATTTAAAACACTGAAATTATCATAATAAAAAAAAACTTCTGCAAGTAGTAAAATATTTGGCAATTTCTTAGGCTATTAACATCTGGTATGCAGCTAGTACAAAAATATCCCTTTTAATAAATTTCAAAACTTATTTTGAATGTATTATTGATATTTTTCAAGCAAAAATGCTTTTTGATGTTGTTAGTAGCCAATCTTAAAAAAAAAAAAAAAAAAGTAAAAAAATCTATTAAAGGTTTCAATTAAAAAAAAAAAAAAAAAAAAAAAAAAAAAAAAAAAAAAAAATTATTTTTTTAGATTCTTTGTTTAACATAGAAGATCCAACTCAAGAAGCCAGAGTTTGGCCTCTAGTTTGTCTAAAATTATTAAAATAATCTTTTATTTTTAAATCTAAGATAAAATATAGTATATATACACAGGCACAGAAATTAGTATTGTTTGCAGTAGTGTAGTTGTAAAAAACACAGAGGTTATGCACTCTGGGCAGAGGGTATGAGCTCAAGTGCTGTCAGTATACCCTAGATAGGATATGCTATAGCTTTTAGGAGAAACAGAAAGTATATGGCATATACCCTCCACTACATCCTGGATTGTTTGTATACTGGCAAATGGCTACAGTATGTAAACAAAAGCAAATAGTAGTGTTACAGTGTTGATTTTTATAAATTTACAGTTGCATGTAGTGCAGTTTTAAGGTGGGTTATCAGAATTCTCCTAGAAATGTTGGAAAGAGAGCTTTAGGTGTTATTGAAACTATATGATGAAAGGTGAATAAATAAAAAAAACAATTAGATACTAATTGTTTGATAAATCGTCAAAGAATTTTTTTTATTATTTTTATTTATTTTTATTTATTTATTTATTTATTTATTTTTTTTTTGCAAATATAGTACAGATAATGATCATTTGCAGATTAATAATGCAATCAGTTCTGAAATCCACACACTTAGGGTCTAAGGGCTTTTTGGATTTTACACCATTCTTTGTTTACATTTTATTTCTAAAGTTTGACTATAAATTAGGAACAGCACAAAAATTATAATGGAAAAAAAAACATAGTGCAACATTTGTTTAATATATTTAATAACTAAGTAAATTTAAATTATAACAATACAAATTTTACTGATTATTTCTTTAAAGTGACACAACAAAATGATAGTTTCAGTTGTTGTTTTTTTCCCCTCCAATAATTTTTTTCTCTTGTCTATGAACACTCACTACTTCTTGCTGCAAGATCAAATTTTGTACTAGAAAATTTAAATATTTGTACCTAACTTATTTAAATATTTATTCATAGGAAAATTGATAATTCTTAGGCAGAAAAAAATAACTTTGAGTTTAGCTGATAATAACAATTATCATTTCTTTACATTATGTTGTATAGTATGGATAATATATGTTTTCGGATTATATATCAACGGATTTCATGGTGTTGACAAATGTGTTTAATGATTTTATTCCTTGGAACTTAATTAATCTTTAAAAGTAACTACAATATTTACTGATAATGAAATGAGAAAGCAAAAATAAATATATAATGGAAGTAAGTAAAATACAACTAAATACTTTATTTCAAAATTTTTATTGCTTCTATTTTCCATACAGATACTTTTATCTTTCAATAGTCACATCACAAATTCTAAAATCATAAATATTGAAATATTAAATATATCCATGTAGAATTCTTTCATAAAGTAATGATAATAACTTGTGACTAATGTAAAATAAATGCTATCTTAAAGAATAAAATACAGAAAAATGGCTTCATAACAATATGTTTGGCAACATCACAGAATCAACATAATATGACTTTTGATTTTAGCAATGAAATGACAACAAAATAATCCAATTAATTGTCCAATTTTGTAAATGCTACAAAATGGAAATAGAGAATATTCTTTAAATAAATCATCAAAATATAAATTATAAGATGGAGATCAATATATCTAAAATATGCAGATTTCATAAATTCTTTCTGTAATGGAGTAGGGATGGGGAGAATTTAATCTTTAAGTATTGAAACACCTAATTGTTAAAATAGATCGATTTTTCAGCCATTCTGAGAGACTTTAAAGAATCATTTTTAATTTCTTGCACACTTCTAAACAAGATAAGTTTATCAGGGTTGCCACTCTAATCTTGAAAAAAAATTTCCTGTATTTTCCCTGTACTGCAACGCATTTATTCCATGTTGAGTGCAAAAAAATATATGCGTGTATGAAGGCTAATTAGAAATGCTATAATTTGCCATTACCAATTCCCTGTGTTTTCCAGATTTTTTAGGATTTTTTAAAAAATTCCCTGGATTTTCCCTGTTTTGGGAGGAGATTTAAAATGAGGAATTTTCATGTTTTCTAATTTTAGCTAAAAACAATAGAAAACTAAAAGATATGACGGGCAGTGAAATTTTTTTTTGATTTTGAGCTGTAATTATTCATTTACAACGGTGTTTACATGGCACTATTTACCGTGTCGCGAAAACGGCACTTTTCCTACGCCGTCGGTTGTGATGTCATCGTTCATGGTAACACAGACGCGTTCGGAAGGACTGTGTTGATTACTGCGATTGCGATCATGATATACCGATTTTCTTTTTCTCCCGTTATAAAATCCATGTTTATTGCATTAATTATCATGACTGACATTATACTCTCATCATAAACATGTATATTTGTTAATATTTTGTCTAATTATTAGTACATGTATGCAAATTAAGACATATTGTCTAAATTTCTTATTTGAAACAGATGCAATCATTTATTTTGCGGATTTTATTTAATTATTTTATATATAAATAATATTATAATAATATATTTATACATTATCTAATATTTTTATTTAATTATTTTAAATCCAGGGTTTTTCCATTATATGTTATCACAATGACCATAAAGCAAATTTATATGCAGTGGTGTAGTCGAAAAAAAAGGAGGGGGGGGGGGGTACTTTCTAAGCAGATGATAAGACACTCAAGGTAGATGGTAATTCCTACAGATTATATAGATATTAATGCTTTTTTGAGAAACAGGGGGTATAACGGTGTTCCTTTAAAAAACAAAGTGATACAGTAACGGTGTATGGTATGTTTATTTTCTTTCTTTGGGGGGGGGGGGAGGAGGGGGTGTAAAAGCAGAAAAATGCAGTTAAGTTAATGTTTAGAAAGAAATTTCCCGGCCTTATAAGGCAGGAAAAGAAAAAAAAACTGCTTTAATGAAACAACAATCACTTATAGATCAAGATTTAAATAAATAATTTAATGAAAAAATAAAAATTTGTTCAGTTACGAATCGCTTCCGTAATCATACCTAAAATTGGTATATTTTCAAATTGAAAATGAGTCAAAATTCCGATTTATTGATTAGGAAATAAGATTTTTTTTGAAATCCTCCTTCAAAGAAAAGAAAAAATAACGCACACACAGTTAAATCCAAAATGGCAACTTTGTGACACAAGTTTTAATTTACTTCTGTTCGGAAATGCATGAAACTAGGAAGTTTTGCTATTCAGAAACTATATAATCAAACTCATTTTCTCTCTCTCTCGCTCTTTTTTTTTTTTTTTTTTTTTTT
Organism: Maratus speculifer; assembly: GCA_964019185.1. Taxonomy (NCBI): domain Eukaryota; kingdom Metazoa; phylum Arthropoda; class Arachnida; order Araneae; family Salticidae; genus Maratus; species Maratus speculifer. The sequence continues at coordinate 324,572,949 of OZ025296.1, forward strand.
TTTTTTTTTGGGGGGGGGGGGGAGGTGGGGGGGGAGGGGGCAAACACAGTAGATTATTTAGAAAATATTGTCAAAATGAGCATTTTAAACCGCATTTCTGTTAGTAAGAAGTATAACCACTCAAAAAGAGGTGAAAATAGTGTTTACCACATGGTCAAAATTACTTATAATTTCATAGGCATTTTTTATTTATCAAAAAGTGGAAAATGTAGCTCGATTCCAAATCGCTTCCATAGTCAGGCTCTCCAATTTTATATCTTCCCGTTAAGAAATTAATTTGTAAATGTGTCAAGATATTTTTCGCTTGTTCTTCAGAGCAGCTGAAAACAGCCTTAAGGGTGTTCTCAACTGCTCCACTCAACAAGCGCAAAACATTTTGACACATTTACAAATTCATTTTTTAACAGAAAGTTATGAAATTGGAATGTCTGACTAGGGAAGTGATTTGGAATCGAGCTACATTTTCCCACTTTACGATAATTAAATTACCTATCCAGTTCTAAGCTATTTCGATCACGTGATCACCCGTTTTTCTCATTCTTTTCGACCGGTTTTTCTGCTTTCTTCGGGAAATGTGCTCAGAAACGTCAAATTTGTAGGCTTGTTATGAAAGATCTATCGTGTTTAAAAGAAAAAAAAAATATATATATATATAGAAAATTGATTGCAAATAGATAGTTTCTGGATAATAACACCTGCTATTTTCATGCATTTCCGAGCAAAAATAAATTAAAGCATATGTCACAAAGTTGCTATTTTTGATTTCAGAACACCCTTAATAAAGGGCAAAATTGAGAAATTTCATTACTGGCCAGTTGCCAGTAGTATCAGTTTTATAACTGCTCATTTTCTTTGAACTGCGAGTCACTTTTCTGTGTAAAAATACTAAACAGTAAACTTTTGTCAAATTTCTATTAGCAATAATATAAAACTGAATGGCACAAATAAATATGCTACTTATAAACATACTGCAACCAGAAAAAATAGAAAAACATGATGGAATCCAAGATAATTTACTACTACTTTTGTTCTTTATTGCATAAAATTACTTCGACATGATACAATGTACAAATATGTAGGGGAAGGAGCAGGGAGAAAACTGCACATATCAATTTTTTAGAATTATATATCAAGATAGTGATCTGTGCACCATGGATTCCAAAATCAGTGTTGCACCCAATGTTTGTGCTCTGATTTTGTTTACCTCTATTTTTTAAAAATATTTTTTGATTTTATATTCAAGGTTATCTGGCTCTGAAGCCAGGTTATTTTGCATTTAAGTGTACATTTAAATTTGAGTTTGTTTTAAAATTTGACTTGCTAAGAAATGCGGAAATTAGACCAGCGAAAAAAAATTAATATATATATATTTAGTTCAATATTCATTGTATAGTAAATATATTGTTAAAAAAAAAAAAAAAAAAAAAAAATTCCAAATAGTAACCTTTTTACTAGGAATTTACCACGCAGGTTGTTTTAAAACTATAAAAAAAAAAAAAAAAAAAAAAAAAAAAAAATGTAGTTTGTGGCAAATGGCAGTGGCAAATGGCAATCATAAGAATTGAATGTTTTAAAGCAATTTATGCACGATAACATCTTTTATATTTTAAAAAACATGATAGGCCCTCTCATATATGCGCATTGCCTTGGTGCAGATTTAAGACAATTGTTTTATTTTTTATTGTTATATATACATGTGTGTGTGTGTGTGTGCATGTAATTTTTCCGAACTGTAACATTAAAAAAGCTTTAACTAATATTTTACAAGGAGAATTTGTTTTTAATTTGTTAAAAAGAAACAGACTAATGTAGCTGATTTCTTTTTAAATCAAAACTTTTCTTTAATGCCGGAAATAATTCCATTTTATTTCCATTATTACGATACATTGATGAAATCTATTAAAGATCAAAGAATAAATAAAATTGGATGTAAGAAAAATTTTAAATGCTTGAAAAATACAAGTTTATAAAAACATAAAACCGCTTGCTTGCTTTCTCCGTTTCGCCTTCCACTGGGATATCGTGAACTATGACGTCACAGCCAATCACGCAGCGTTTTCTAGTCGCGCACTTTTCTATCAACTTTAAGCTTAATTTAAAAGCTCTTGACCAAATTTTTTTACATTTTCGATGGAATTTTTGGAATGTATGAGTCTGTAATCACCAGAAAAACATGCAGCTGATTGATTTCCCGACATGTGCAAATTCCTCATTCCCTGTGTTTTTCCGGTTTTCCAGGTTCTCCAGGTGGCGTGGCAACCCTGAAAATAGTGGTGATGAGTTAAATGCATAATATATTTTACATAATTAAATTGAGATTACTTATCGGACAATCTCATGACCATGGGTAAACACCGTAAGTGAGATAATACAAGTAAGATAATTTAAAATATAAAATAATAAAGCTTTCTAATGCATCAAATCAACAATACATTTATTTAAATAACTAATGTTTTGTATTTCACAGAATATTAAATGTGATATTATTCACAGGATTGCTACAAAATTGGATATAATCAAACTATCACTATTAGTAACAATACATGAGAAATTTTCACATCACCAATGACACAAATCATCATCTTTAATTTAATAAAAGGAATTAATTACAGTAAACTTTGTCTAAGGCCGAATAAATTTTGACAGAGAAGATTTTCCATAGTAGACAATATTTTATCTTGGACAAATTTTACTCTATGTCTATGGATTCGCAGGGACTTGAAAATCTTTCCAAGATTTACGTCTTACACAGAGTCTCCTTATATAGAGTTTACTGCAATTATCAATATAAGAACTATACCTGATTACTTCATTTGAATCATGTTCTTATGAAGAACTGAAGAGTTAATTATGCATGTAACTAATTGTTTTCTTAAAAGAATTCAAAATTTAAAGCAAGTTACACAAGTTAAAAAAGTTTTATTTGAATTATAATGTTCTGTAAATACAGTCAAATCTCAATCTCTTGAACTTATGAAAAAAAGCAGAAAAATAGCAATTTGAATTATATATATGTATATATATATAGAACCATTAGATAAATATATATATATATATATATCAAGATTTAACCTATAATAGTAAAGTTTAAAGTAATCTTCAAGAATTCAAAGTTGCAGGCATGAAAAAAAGTTGTTAAAAAAAAAAAAAAAAAAAACATATATAATGTATGATAGTGTATGACTGAAACCATCAAAGCTGACAGATTTTTGACAATGATGCAGAAAAGGAGATAAGTTTTATTACTTAGACACACATAAAAAATATATACTACAGCATGTCAGAATAAATACAATTATTAAATATTTTTGAGCATAAGCTATTTTACATAAAATAATAATCAACATAATTTTTAAATAATTACAAGGAAATTCTTTTGTGTTTTTCTTTCAATTTCAAGCAGAACAAGCCATAACTGCATCCTTATTATTATAACAGAGGAATCAGAAATTCAAAATGGTGAAAATTTCAAAAGAAGTGTTATAAAATAATCATAGGAAAATTTATTGATTTATTAATCTTCAGATTTTTCAGTTATAGACAAAGAAAAATCTGAGATATAAAGATTCGACTGTATATGAAGCAATTGTGGCAGTATTTGAATTTATCTGTTCTCTATATGTAATGAAACATTTTTTAACTCCACAACAGTAAATAATGATTTCTGCTAATATTATTCAATACTAAAAGTGAATTTGTCATAACAAAAATATTTAAGCTCAATTTAAATTGAACAACTTACATATAAAAGTAGTAAATAATATACAGATAATTTTGATTTTTTTCAATGATAAATAAATGCATTCTTCATTATCATAAAAAGAAATATTTCCATAACATAAATAAATAAGGTACTACAAGAGTATCCTGTCAAACAATTTCTCCAAATTAACATAATTTTTATTTTAAATAATAAAATAATAATAATAATAATAATAATAATAATAATAATTAATTAAACATTAATCAGAATACAAATAATATTTCATATTAAAAATCACTTGATGGCATAACAAACACTAGCACATATTATAAGTTTAATGTTACATGAATGCGACATTTACAATCATTGGTTATTGGCATTTAATCTTTTAGTTTGGCGATAGTTTTTTGGTGGATGGGATAACCAAGTAGTACCATAAATAATATATAAAAGATAATAAACAGAAATAAATGCTTGCAATGTAAATATTGTTGCATTTACCAAAAAAAAAAGAAAGAAACAAGACTATAAATAAAATGTTACACTACTATTTAAATTCATTTAAATACTAGCAAATAAATAAATAGAATGCTATATTCATCTTTTAAAAAGGATAAACATAAAACTACATTATGTTTAAATTACTTAAAGATGAGAAAAAAAAAATATTTTAAAAAGTTGTTAAATCACTTTTAATCCTTAGTACTTTCAACTGTAAACACAGCCATTGACCAAAATATAAAATAAAAATACAAATATTACAAATACAGTTGGCTCTCATTAATTTGAACTCGTTGAGACCTCAAGAAATGTTTGAATTAAGGAGTTCGAATTAAGGAAAGTTGGAAAGAAAACTTATTTAAAGGGATACTATTACAAGAGAATTAATGTTATAATATTTTTTTAGTTTATTTTTGGCTGTTATCGTTAACTTATGATATAATATTAAATTAAAAGATATAAATACATACACAAATTAATGATATTAAAATAACATAAAAATTAATAATACAGTATAAAATAAGTGTATTTTAAAATTTTTATTAATTGTATTATAATTTTCTTACCTGAAATTAGATGAATATTTAATACATTATTTATCATCACTATGAAACAATTATCAATTGTAATTTGCTTAGTTTTATTCATTTGTGACGTTTTAGCCAATTTTTATATTTGTAACAAACAGTTAAGTTCTTCGTCAGATGACCACTAGATCAGGATAAATGTACGCAAACACTCAATTGATTGTGAAATTGACTTTTCTGTGAGTAAGGAAAGCATTTGAAACATAGTAGCAGAATCATTCTGTGACAAAATTGAATCGATCGAATAATTCTGACAAAAATGAAAGCAATCAAGTTATTTTAAGAATATAAAGTCCATGTAAAAAAACAGCAAAATTTGAAAAAATGGAATTCTTGTTTGAATTAAATAAAGTCAAGAAAAATTAGTTTGAATTAATGATAATTTTTAACATTATTTTGCCTTTGAAAATTTTAGGATTTCATGTTTAGTTCGAATTAAGCAAAGTCCGATTTCAAATTAACAAGAATCAACTGTATTATAAACAATATTAGTATATATTTTTTTTATATTCTCGGTCGATGGCTGCGTTTATAGTTGAAAGTACTAAGGATAAAAAGTAATTTAACACCTTTTTTAAATATTTTTTGTCATCTTTAAATAATTTACACATAGTATAGCTTTAAGTTTGCCATTTAAATATTAGTTTAATTTTTTATTAGTATTTAATATAATTCAGGTCTAAAGATACATATAACGTAGTGCAATTCTTTATATCACATCTCTAGTTAAAGATGTAATTTATTTGAATATTAGAAACATTATTTTAAAAGCAAAAAGGATTAATAAGAATAAAAATTAAGTTATTGAAAAAATAATATCAAATTAAGTATTTCCTATAAACTTTATACATTTACTATACACAGCATACTTTTTATTATCAGTATTGCACTATGTGTAACATAATTGAAATTGGTATGCATATTAAAACAATTAAATTCAATTTTCATTAAATGAGTAATAAACATACATTTACTTCTTCAAAAGATAAAACCTTAAAAATTCTTCAAAAATCCTACGGCCAAATCATAATTAATTAGATTTGGAAATACCACTCATGCACCTTTAAATGGCAGTCAGTTTAAAGTGGAAGAATAGTGTAAAAAGTAATCAAACATGTATATAACTATTAATTACACAGAATACATAATTATGTTAAATGCATGGAGTAGCCCAGGAAGGAAGGAGTATTTCATGTTTTCAATGATTAAAAAGTGCAATACCTCCCCTCCCCTCCCCTCACCCAGAACTCCATAAGAGACCAAGGTAGTAAGGTATATTTAAACCCAAGAAATGGTAGGGGAAGTTTAGGCATATTTATGAATATCCTGGTTCTTGAGAATACTGAGTGGGTCTGCTAGCAAGATTTATCTTTTCTGGAACTTTCATCTTTTATATAAGGTATATCTAACTGCAAAGTAGTAAATCCACATAACTAAAAATGCATTACAATGCTAAATTCTTCTTAAATGGCTACGTCATTTTACAGAAATGTTAACTGTTCATTTGGAATGAAGTAAAATAATAGTACAAAATGTAAACTGTTAGTAAAATTTATACAATTATTAAAAAGACTATATCCTATTAATCTTTATATAACAAAATTTACATATGATACATTCTTTTTTTTCTTATAAAGAAAGAACAGAATAAACTGAATTCCTGAACACTGTGCGAAATGGATAAGGATTTTGCACAAGTTTCTGACAAACATTTTCGTTGTGCTTATTTTCAGGATCTTCAACATCCCACAAATCAACCATAGCACATCCTTCCCTAAAAGGAAATAATTGTAGGTAAGCAATTGCAGCAAGTTCAGAATATTTTAAACATCTTAAAAATAAATAACAATAAATGTACATGAAAGGATAAGAAAAGAAATTTTTTATTATAAACACCTTTAATATTGATTAATGTTTGTGAAGTTAATTTCCCAAAATATAAATTTGTCAATCTGTTTACATTAGATGATCACTCAAAGCTATAAATTGAAATTAATATCAAAGTAAGAAAATAAGGATTACATTTAAATCCCAAATTATAAGTAATTTTCTTCAGCATGACAATTATTAGGTTCAGATCATAAAGCCAAATTATGATATTTAGGCTATAAATTCAAATTGACATTGAAATATGAAATTGATGATTACATTTAGGTCATAAATTTTAATTAATGCCAGGTTTAGAAATGATTGTTGATGTTGAAATTAGATTGTCCCATATAAATACAAAAGTACATCAATCAAGATACTTATTTAAGATGACTTTTTAAAGACCTTTCAAAAGACATGTAATATTACACAGGTTAAGCAGGAAAAAATATTTTGAAAATCTAATTCAAAATTTTGAATTTGAATATTTCAAAAGTACACTTTTGAAAAATTAAAAAAGGGTTCAAACTGTTTTTAACCAGTACAATACGTATGAAAGTGGGAATGAAAAACACCAGTTCATTGAAAACACCCCTTATTAATGAAAATACCCCTTAGAACGTGGAGAAACTTTTCTAAATAAAATTTATACAGTGGACTCTCTCTATTCTGAACACTTATGGGACCATCCAAAAATGTTCAGATTATGGGGGTGTTCTTAATAGAGGGAGATTGCGAAATGCATTACTACTAGTACTATGTAGGGTGACCGAGCCAGTAGTTGATCAAATAAGGTTGATGCTACAGGGTTTTTATTATATTTTCTTCCTTTTAAGTTTAATAAGTAAACTATCAGGATTGCTACAATCTTTAATGAATATCCTATTATAGTTGAAAATCAAATGTGTTGAAATTAAATAACTGAATGTTCTGAAATTATAAGCAAATAGTTTCTTTAATATCCATTTTCCCTGTAGTTGATTAATCGAAGAAATCAATTGAAAATTCTAAAATTAATCTTTAAAATATCATTCATAGGTTGTAATTAACAATAATTCATATAAAACCATTATTTCAAATAAGCAAGATTAAGTGAATTATTTTAACTTACCGTAATTGTCTCCAACTAATCAAAAACTATTTTTTTTTATATTTTTTTTATTAAAAAAATCATTAAATGGCTTCTATTACAGAATACAGCTTATAATAATCTGACAACAGGCATTCCAACACTTAATTGAAGATTTCATATGAAGTATTCAAACAAATTGCAATTTCAAATACATGCTTAAAATCTAGCACTGATCTCTGTTTATTTTTCAATCGAATTAGTTGAACTTTTTTATTTTTTTGTAAAATTTTTTCCGAATTTCCATAATGGGATGTGAAATTGCAAACATGTGTTCAGTTTACAGAGAGGTAGAGTAGAACTGGGACCAAAAGTAGCGTTCATAATAATGGGGTGTTCAGAATACATAGAGTTCATCCTTTGTTAAATCTATGGAGATTCGCCGGGACCATCGGAATGTGTTCATAATATTGGGGTGTTCACATTAGAGAGTGCTCGGATACAGAGAGTCCACTGTATTATCCAGACATTGTAAAAGAAACTTAATTGCTTAACTATTTACAAAGCAACTACTTGAACATTGATTTTTAAGAGATGCATAATAAAATTTCAAACATTTTTAAATTGAAACTACTGTATATACTCTCATATAAGAAAAGAAATTTTAGACAAAAAAAGAACTTTAAAGTGGGGGGATTGACTTATATATGAGGCCTAAAAAATAATAATAAGTAAATGAAATATTGGAAAATACAACAATGATGGATGACGAATAAGTTTATTTGTCAAATAATAATAATCTACACCCTCCCCTTACAAAAAACAAAAAAAAAGGGTGTGATTTATATCCAGAGCACATTTCCGAAATTAAAAAACTGTTGTTGTGTTGACTTAGATATTAATTAAATTTAACGTTAAAGAAAGTTTAAATCTAGGTAACATGACATGTTGTTTTCACCATCTCTAAGTCAACAGCAAACTACGTTTGAGTGCCATTACTTAACGCTGCTGGCATGCTGATACTTCAAAATATTCAACTTCATAGTGCTCCTGAACTATGATCATCAGATCACCAGTTATTTTGCTATTCATGGCAATCAATCAGAAATTTGACGTCACAGCATTCGACAAGTGTTCGGTACTTTTCAGCCTATAGCGTTTTACTCATGGGTGCAAGTTTGAAATTTTGCCAGGACTGAAAATATTTTGAATCACTCACGGGTCCAAATATCCGGGTCTGTTTATCCAAATCAGGTCTTTTTCGTGATTCTTTTGAAAGAGACTGCATCATTTTCGCGATCCTTCGACAGGAATCACATTTTTTTTTTTGCTATTCTTTGACAAAAAAATGCATCTTTTTGCGATCTTTTGACAAAAATAGCACCTTTTTTCTTTTGACAAAAATCACGTATTATCAGCAATCTTTTGATTAAAAAATCTTATCTTTTTTTCACCATCTTTTGACAAAAAAAAGTTTTTTCCTCGATTTTTTGACAAAAATTGCATTTTTTCTGCAAGTCTGACTGAAAATACCATTTTTTAAATGATCATTTGAGGAAAACTGCATCTTTTCCACAATTCCTTGGCAGAGACTGCATCATTTTTGCATTTCTTCTACGGAAAAAACATTTTTCTCGAGATCCATCGACAGGAATCGTGTTTGTTCTGCAATTTTTTGACAGAAAGCACGTCCTTTTGTGATCTTTTGACAGAAATAAAGCCTTTTTCTATGATCATTTGACAAAAGTCACATTTTATTCATAATCTTTTGACGAAAAATTGTTTTGGCAAAAAACGTGTCATTTTCGCAATCATTTTTTATTGTCGGAGATTTTTCCATCCAGCTTCCCTCCTTGGGAATTTTTAAAAGATGGAAAACTTGCACCCATAGTTTTACTTAACTTTTTCTTTTTCAATGGCACCATGTGTTTTTTGCGGAAACTCTGTTTTTATTTGTATAAATACTTTAACTCGCACAAAAAAGATGAGAAAAAAATTAAAGATTTTTTTTTCCCTTTGAAGGGGGGTCGACTTATACACGAAGTCAACTTATATGCTAGTAATATACCATACACTGCTAAAAAAGATGATTTAGAAATTATATTTTGGTAAATGATAAGACGAGACACCCTGTATAAAAAAAAACAGTTTTAATAACAGGATTTGTAAAAAATAAAATTTTGTGTCCGACTTCATTGCAGCCATATCTATCAAGCATACCAATAGCACACCTTGGAAGAACATGAAAATAAAAAACACATTTTTCCATTTTTTACAATTAGAATACTGAGAATTCTTTGAATTCAAACTATTATTACTCAATAAGTTTTAGTAATAGAAGAATAATGTTTTATAGCTTTACATGCTAGAATATTGAAAAACTTATAAGAACAAAATACTGTAAAATTTTTTCACTTTCTTAACTTTTTAAAATAAAGTTAACATAAATAGATTTTTATATGACACAAAACAAAATTTGAAATATATTTCTAAATCTAACAGTTTAGAAATTAACTTTTGGTAAATGATAAGAAACAATATGCTGTATAATAAAATAAACACTGTTTTAACATGATCTGTAAAAAAAAAAAAAAAAAAAAAAAAAAGAAAGAAATATGATTCTCAACTTTAATGCATAACTAAAGCAAATCACATAAGAACATGAAAATATTATTTTGTACATTTTTAATCAAAAGCAATTTGTGGATTCTGATATTATAGGTTTAGAAATAACCCATAACAAGTTCAAATCTCACCTTCTTTTTCCAAAGCACCAATTCCTTTCAAGAATGACATAATTGACTTTCATACTCTGAAGAGTTTTATAAACCTCAGACACAGGCTTTCTGCTAAAAATCTTATATACATTGTGAGTTCTATTCCTATAAATAATTTTTAAAATCAACAGTTCATCATAGTATTCAAATCATCATAGAATAGAATGACCATAATAATATATCAAAATATTAAGTAAATAATTAATCTATTAATACTTAAAAAAAAAAAAAAATCATAATAAAATTAAATTAAGTAGAACATTTGCGGTGAAAGGTGCAAGAGGTAAATTTCTCATTATCCACCCATATTTTACAAATAAATAGCTCTCATATTTTTTATCCGACAAAGCAACAGTTATATGACTGATGGAAATATAGTATCTGTCGCTTAACAAAATCACTGGTTAATAAAATCAGCTGATTAATAAACTCAAAAATTTCTTCAACTGCAAAATAATCAGTTTAATCTTTATGCAAAATTTTTATTTTTACTTTCTTTCCCAGATTAAACAAAAAAGCTGCTCATATTCCACAGCTTCACCTGCTTAGCAACAAACATGCGCATCACACATCATAACAACCAATTTTCACCCCCCCCCCCTTACCCTTCTGATTATGTACAAGATTAGTATAGAAATAAAAGGGGTATTAAAGAGAAATGGGGAAGGTGTAGGTACATGTATGGGGGAGAGGATAAACGATTGCATTCTTTCAAAGTTTATGAATGCATTGGTATGTTTCAAAAAATGTTACAGTGATCACATAACTTTTTTTTTTTTTCTTTCTGTAATTTTTGAAAGAGAATTTTGTTCAGTATGATTCAGTTTTGTTTCTTTTAAAACCTGTAAAGATATCTAAGCAAAAGGATATAAGCTTGAAGGAAAAGAGTGAAATTTTAGAGAATTATGATATTTTACCGAAATATAGCCAAAGGGAAGCGGCTTGGTATTTCCCAATCTGCTTTATGTAATTTGCTTAAGAACAGAGAAAATATTAAGTCTAAAATTGTGGTAAATGGAAATTTGAGCCGGAAGCGAGAAGGGAAAGTAGAAGACATTGAGGCAGCATTGTTAGAATGGTTTCAAAATGCCAAGTTAAAAAAAAATTTCCCATTTCTTGCTGAATTTTGTGCGAGAAAGCTGAACAGTTTGTGCAGTTGATGAGTGTTGAAAACTTCAGACCCACTGATGGCTGGTTGTCACAATTAGAGATGTAAATTTTCCGGAAAAATATAAGTGGCGGAAAAAAAAACGGTTTTTTACCTTTTTTTTTTTCGGAAAAAAATGGAAAAATTGGAAAATTTGATTTTTCATGAATGTTTCTCCCAAATAAATTATATTTTCTTAGAGAATATTAAATAATAAACATTTTTTCCCATTTATATATATTAAATGAAAATTATTTTCACTTTATATTACAAAATAAAAAGAAAGTAGCAAAGTCTGCTTTTAAAAGTTTAGTTTTTTTTTTCAACAGCCTAAGAATTTTTATTAAACGCTATTGTTTGTTATATCATATCTCTGTTGAAATGATTTTTCAGTTACATGTTTAACTACCAATTGACCTAATGTAAAAACCTGAGCCAATATGATTGCAGTTTGGAATGAAATAAATTATGCATTCCATTTACATAAGTATAGTTTTTAAGTAAATGATACTAGTTTAAAGAAATTATTGCAGTTTAGTCATTATTATGAATATCAGTATTCAAAAAGTCCATTGTTTGTTTAAAAAATGTATATTTTTACATTACTACTTTTTTTCTTCGAATTATAATTTTATTTCCTTTATAAAATATATTTAGTTTTGGTATAGCTTTCCAATCTCAACTCAAAAAAGTTTTGATTTAGTTTTATAATCTAAATTCAAACAAAACTAAATTTTACTTTGGCTTACTCAGGTCTGCAATTAAAAAATAGTGTAGGATTTATTGACTGTTAGATTTTTCTTCACTAAAACCAGAAATTTTTTTTTTCTTTTTACACTGAAATCTGGTATTCTATTCTTGAATAAGAAAAACCATATTCAATAATGTTTCCACATGGTAGTTTTATATTTCTAAGAGTGGAACTCAAACGTTATGAAAACAGAACACTACAAATAGAGGAATTAACAAAATTGAGGAATTAACAAAAGCAGTCACATACAGAGATAAACTTCTACTGTGCTTTAGAAAACTACAAAAATTCAAAGTTTAATCAAGAGGGAAAGTATAATTTGGAACATAGTTACAAATATGAGTTTTTTTTTTTTTTTTTTTTTTTTTTTTTTTTTTTTCATTGCAGTTGTACTTTTCTAATGCAAACTGCCCATGTTTTTGCAACATTACTGTACATTATGGAGGTAAAATGGAGGTCAATTTTAGATTCAACACCTTGAAAAAACATTCAATTAATCAGCCATAACAAAATCTTGAAAAATGCAGCATAGTAGTGCCACCTATAGGACAATTTACACCAAAAACTAAACAGCATTAATGTATATCAGAAACTGTCTGAAGCTGTAATTTCATTTTTAAAAAAAATCGTCCTTGAGGTAAAGCTATTGCGATAATCATAAATAATGCAGCATAGCAGCGTCATCTGTTGAGCAATTTACACCAAAAAGTAATGAGCACGAAGTTATGTCAAAGATTAACTTAATCTGAAATTTTATAAAAATACATACATCATTTGAGATAGAACTATTGTGGAAATTATGAATAATACAGCATAGCAGTGCCATCGGTTTGGCGATATACACTAATAAACTAAACATCTCGAGTTTATATCAAGGCTGAATCTTAAGTTTTGTGAAATTATATGCATCAGTTCTTGAGATACATTACCCATAAAATTTGTCACATAGACTCTCAGAGTGGCAGATATTTTCCAAAAACCATTAAAACATGTTCAGGACCTTCTAAAATGTTTAAATACACCAAAAACTGGAAGTCAAATTTTTCACGAATTCAATACTTCTTGAAAAGATAGATTAAAGTAATAAAAGTAGTAAAAAACTTCAAAATTTTATGTTGAATTTTTAATTTTATCATTTCCATTAATCTGCATATTATTGCAATAATTTTACACATGAATTATTTTTTAAAAAGAGAAGTTATATGAGAAGAGTTTAATTACATATCTAGATTTTCTTCATGTAATCAAGTTTTTGTGAAATTGTGAACTTTTTGTATATACTTGTACAAAATATATTCAGAATTTTTGAATAAGAAATTATTACTATATTTAGGTTCCTATTTAGAAATGTTTAATAAGGTTATTTATATACATATATGCAACTTAATAAGATTCAGCTGCTGTATGGCATGAGACTTTTTTTTTCTTCAATCACTGCACTTGCGAAAGATTCAATTTGTTGATTAAACATTTTCTGAAATGTCTATTTCCAAGAGAAATTTTGCAACGGGTCTTGCGTTTCAAACAAGAAAAAAATGTGAAGGATCCTTTCAAGTCATCTCAAACAGATTTCTGCTCAGAGATCAGATTACACACATTAAAATTTTCATGTGAGACACTCAACACAAAAATAAATAAAATAAAAAGTATGAGAATGTAGCTATTACAAAATTTTCACTATATTATTTCATAAATGAAATTTCAATTTTTCCAGTTCGGAAAAATTGAAAAATAAGCCTTCGGAAAAAAAACGAAAAAACTTTTTTTTTTCAATTTTTCCAGTTTTTTTCCGACTATTCCCATTTCTAGTCACAATGGAAAGAACGAAACAATATCGTGTATCGTAAACTGTACGGCAAAAAGCAGAACACAGATTTCGACGCTACAGATTATTGGAAAGTAGACATTTTGCCGGATATGTTGAAATTTTTTTATTGGTGATTTATGATCCTTCTAAAATCTTTAACATTGATGAAACAGGGCTCTTTTATCAGGCTTTATCAGAGCACACCGATATGTTTAAAACAGAATCCAGTGAAGGATGCGAGAAAATTAAACAACATGCAACTGTTCTTTTGACGTGCAATATGATGGAGACCATCAAGAAAATACCTTTAGTGATTGGAAGAAGTAAGATACCGCGAAGTTTGAAAGGCATGAAGAGCCTTCCTGTTGACTACCACAACAATAAAAAATCATGGATGTCATCTCTAATTTCTACAGATTTTCTTGTGCAATGGGACAAAAAACTTATGGAAAATATTGCCTTAGTTATGCACAATTGTGCTACACATCCTCCAGATTTAACATTGAAGCATATAAAAAAAGTATTTCTTCCACCTAACACCACTAGCATTATACAACCACTTGATCAAGGAATCATCAAAACTTTTAAATGTTATTATAGGCAGGAATTGGCCAAAAAAGCAGTAACAGAAATCGAAAAATGTGATTAATCTATGTCTTCTTCTGTAAGCTCCGTAGTAAAATCTATCAGTCTGTTGGATGCAATGCATTACATCAAAATAGCTTGGGACAGTTTGACAAAAGACACAATAAAAAATTGTTTTTTGGCTTGTGGATTTAAATCAGAAGAGTCAGAAGAAATTGCTGCTGCTACCTTTGAAAGTGAGGAAGAATTTGACAAGGATTTCCTCCAATATGCTGAAATTGATGGAAATCTTCCAACCTCCAAAGAAATATCAGACACAGAAATAGTGCAGCAGGTCTTGTCTTTGCAAGTTTCAAGCAAATCAGCTAGTGAAGATAAAGATTCCGATGTAGATGAAGAGCCAGATTCTTCACCCACTGCTGCTGATACATGCAAAGCTCTTCATACACTCAACAGGATTCTAGAGAATAGGTGTACAGACCAAGAACTGTACAGTCAATATTAATCTCTTATTAAAAATATTGAACGTTTGATTGTTCCGTCCAAATAAAGCACCATCGATCAGTTTTTCACAAAGCTCAGTAATGTAAGTAATAGTGCATAATTAATTAATTTTATATTTAGAAAATATTTATTAATTTTATATGTATTGTAGTTATTAATTTTGAATGAATAATTTAGATATCACATTTTGCCATTTCTTTTCGAATTTGTGTTGTACCATCATCGCTTTGGGGTTAGGCAATGTTCGCCAGATATAAAAATCAGTTGCTTTATAAAATCAATTTGGCTCAGAACAAATATGATTTTATTGAGTGGCAGTTACTATATTACTGTAAAACATCTATACTAAAAGTTTTAAAAACGAATAAAAAGTTTACATAATTTAGAAGATGAGGGGCAGAGTAGCTGATTTGATTTGACAGAAAACTCAAGAATATAATTTATATTTTCAATGACCCAGGGCAGTTGAGAAATACGCTTTGTTTATGCCACTAATATGATGTTAGAAATGCATCATTTGCTACACTTTTATAAGGAAAGGTACAAAATATTTAAGTACATTTTTTTCTTTCATCTAGCACAAAAATATCTACATTTATATTTATAGATATAACTAAGCCCAATTAGCAGAAATGATAGTTGGATTTTGGTTTAATATTAAAAACACTTTTACAGCTAAAGCAACTCGACTCACTACATGTGAAGTCATATTAAGACTGCAATAATAGCAAAAGTTTCTGGATAATAAATTAACTGGCTAAAAAAATTTTTTATGCAGCTAATTTTCTCTGCATGTTTCACTTTTCTTCTTGACAACTGCCATTAAATTAAAAACTACCTTCTGATAATAATTGCATTACATTCTAGACTAAATTTTTTTTTCCATTGATAATTGATTCCATTGATGATTTTATGCATTTACTTCAAAATTAAATGCTATTTTTAATTATCAAATTTTACAAATGTAATTTTTCAAAAAAGTTTCCTTCATTTAGGCCATTACTCTAAATTTCAGAAAAAAGTAACATTAAATAAAAAAAAATAAAAAATACATATATATGTAATATAAAATAGACTTACCTTAAATCTGCATTTTCATAATGAGGGTGATTAACAATAGGTCTTCTGGTAGACAACAACACATTTGCCATGGTTGGCATTGGGCCAGCAAACACAACATCTATTTTTAAGAGCGAGATAAAATTAAAGAAAAAAAAATCTTAAAACATGCATGAATGTAATTTTTCAAAAAAGTTTAGTCAAGAACTAACTAAACAGAGACAGAGGATATGTGGTTTTTAATCACTGGAAAAATGTTATTATATTTATGATAAAAGACAAGATTATGAAAACCAATCTTTTTATTTTTGATGGGGATAAAGCAGAGTTATAAAACGCAGTGTTTAAGGTCCTGGAATGACATCAAGAATATGGCACATTGATGAATCAGTTCAAATTAGAAATAACATGTTCATTTATTTCATTCATCTCGAATGTTAAATAAACTATTTACACAAAACTCCAGCATTTGTTGGGTACTTCGTTGTCGTTTAACACATACTGATGGCAAAACTGCTTCTAAATTGCAGAGAGCAAGAACTAAACCCATCGGTTAGATCATCTGTCCATCACAGCACATTCATGGGGGTGTTTCCCATTCTAGATATACTTACTCAGTACATAAACTGGAAATAAAACTATGCATACAATTACAGGTAAAAAGAGAGTGCCTTTACGACCGAAATGCAAAAAGAAAAAACGGATCAGAATGATCACTGCTGAACAAATAGCTTGACAAATTTAGAGGGACAAGATTTTGTCTAGATTTCCAATAATTTTCTTTTAAATAAGATTAGTGTCCATTTGTTTAGCACAGCTAGACAAATTTACAAAACACTATAATTATACCAAAAAATTTTCATTTAAATGTAATTTATTAAGATCTACAACAAGTTTTTACATTTCAGAGACGTCAAGATTGCAAAATAATGTTGATAAAAGTTAAGTTTTATCAGATATATAAAAAAAAAAAAATCCAATTTTATCTATGTTAAATATAGTTTTTTTTTCTTTTTTTTTATCATAAACCTATAAAATTTATGATTTTTTTTCTTTCATTCTTTAACTGGTTCTTCTAAAAGAAAGGCTACTTCCTCACACAATTTCAAAACTTTTTTTTTTTTTTTTTTCTTTTGTAATTCACACAATTAACCATCACTTACATGAAAGTTTTATATTCAAGTTTTTGGAAGATGCATATGCTTTTTCTTGCAAAATATTTTTACAAAGGAAAATGCTTATGGATCTTGCATCTTTAAACTTTGAAAATAATACTTTCTCCAGATCTGCATATATTTGATAAAAATTTCGAATGATAAATGATATTTTAATACACAGATAAATAATTTACATTTTCATTTTTGTACATTTTTGCTGCAAGACATTTTAATATAATCGTAACTCGCTAAAAAAAAAATGTGCTATAAAAACAAATTTAAAGAATTTTTTTTTAATCTTTCAATACTGCACTGAGAATGATACTTGAAATCCCAAATGTTATCACTACTTCATCTTTTTTAACATTATTCTCAGCACATCTTATAATTTTATTTTTGTTTTTAAAACTAATTTTTTTTTGCCATACACATTTTTTGGACTAGAAAAATTGGTACCACTTGATTATCCTGTCGATCAAAAAACTGTCACCAAAAAATAAGATTTAAAGATTTTTTTTTTTTTTTTTTTTTTTTCAATCTTTTAACACTGCACTGACAAGGAAGGTCTCCATGCTGGGCATACTCAGATTTTTTTGAAAAAAATACTAATTAAGCTACTCATGTATGTAATAAAGGATCACTGAAAAATACCGGCAGAGTTACAGAAGAAAACATGTAAAAAAATAAAATACTTTTGAATATTTGGCGTGAAAAGACAAAAGTGTCACTCAATTTGGCTAGCAGCACTTTACCCCGCCAAAAGCAAACGATTTTAATGCAACTGAAAACTTTTGGATTTTTAGAATCCGCGTAAATGGTATTTGATGAATTTAAACATAAACAATGAGAGAGTTTAATATATTTTATACATATATATATTAAATTGCACATGTATACATTATTTGTTGCTATAGTTATTTAATTTACCTTTGGAAAAAAAACATTTTCATATATAAAAAAATCTTATTCAGTAAAATTATTTTCAAACATTTAAGCGTATTTAAAAATCAAAGCTAAATGTTTCCATAGCAATAAAATGGAATTGACAATGCTCAACTAGACTTTGAACTTGAAACAATTTTAATTAATTTAAATTTGAATTTCATTTCAAATCTCAAATTTTGATGGTTAAATTTGAATTAAATACATATAAATATCAATATTACATAAATATAAATTTTCAGTGCTGTTTCTTCTATGTCAAGGTCAGTAATCTCCTGATTAAAAAAAGTGATTTCACTCGCAACCCCAGCTGTTCGTAATACTATGTTTCTCTACAAAAGTATTTCTAGCATTAAGCATTAATTGTGAGAATGAAAACAGGGTGTGTAAGGCAGATGTTAATAAAAATGTAACGGATAAAAGATTATGATGAACTAAGCCCAGAGCTTTCTTTATTTTGTTAATAAGTGCGGTATCTATGGGCAGATGTTTTTCAAAGACACAACAGAAATTTGTGAGAAAGAAAGTTCTATTATTATTTTCTACAGAGAGCTCCAAAAGATGAAAAGTTGAAACTTCTAATAGTGGGAGGATGAAAGCTAGAACCTAACTATTAAATGTAGAATTAATTTAATTAATGGGTTTATTAGTGAAAAGGGAAACTAAAATAAAACTAAGAATTCATTAAAGGGAAATAATTATTGCATTTATGAAGGGGAAAAGATATGTAGCGATAATCTCCGCTTTGTGTTTTATAAATATATTTTTGCTTGCAATTATGCCATTTTGATCTCAAAAAAGATCAATTTAAAGAGAAGTTATCAAATACTAAGCTATCAGGTGATCACAAACAAATAAATAAATAAATAAATAAAATACTTCTCTCAATTTTTCTTCATGACATAACAAAATAAACAGCTGGTACCAGCGCCACAACAAAGAATTTGAATAAAGGATCCGATATTAATTAAATATTTTGTGGCATGTTTGAACTATTAAGGAGCTCCCTGTCATGATGATTATAAAGATATATATGGCCATTGTTTTTATTTACATATTCTGCAAGCAAATACTATAATCAATCATTTTTGTAGTACTTATATGCTTGTATGTCTCTTGATATGTGTTTTTTTAATATATATTATGGTAGACGACACATTCAGTATCTTCAAAATTATGACAATAATAGTAAAAAAAAAAAACTTTAATACAAGTATTAAGTTTTTTTGTGGTGGCTGGGGTGAGTTATGTAGCGGAGATTATCGCTACATATCTTTTCCCCTTCATAAATGCAATAATTATTTCCCTTTAATAAATTCTTAGTTTTATTTTAGTTTCCCTTTTCACTAATAAACCCATTAATTAAATTAATTCTACATTTAATAGTTAGGTTCTAGCTTTCATCCTCCCACTATTAGAAGTTTCAACTTTTCATCTTTTGGAGCTCTCTGTAGAAAATAATAATAGAACTTTCTTTCTCACAAATTTCTGTTGTGTCTTTGAAAAACATCTGCCCATAGATACCGCACTTATTAACAAAATAAAGAAAGCTCTGGGCTTAGTTCATCATAATCTTTTATCCGTTACATTTTTATTAACATCTGCCTTACACACCCTGTTTTCATTCTCACAATTAATGCTTAATGCTAGAAATACTTTTGTCTTTGTTTATCCTGATTGTGCTGTCTTATCTGTTAATTGCGCATCTGGATAACATAATTTTGTCTGCATAAGGCAAATGTATGTAATGGTTTGCTTATCTCATATACTTCCCAAGCTTAAAATATTTCTATAACCCTATAAAATATTCGCAGATGTAAAAATAATCCTTGGGTTCCCAGACCGCAAAAGTTTGCTGATGCTGAAGGTGTGGTTTATCAAATATCGCCAAAATTCTTTGTATGAAAAACTTCTTATGCCTTTTGGCGATAAGGGCTATGATGCTGTGTCGTCACTTCGTCGATTGCTTTCATACCGTTAACATGTAACTCTCTAGATCTCTGAGATTTACCTTCCCTTAGGGGAACTTGCAGTCTGTTATCTCTGACTAAATAAATGCCTCGTCGTAAAATGTAACTCCCGCTTTTTTCGGAATTTTTTTTGTGTGTGCTTCTTTTTGGTAAATCACCTGGGCCTGTGAACTAACACCTTTAAAGGCATACTCATTTTTGGCACTAGAAAAATTAAATAAATAAGATTTTGATTATCCTGTAGATTAAAAAACTGTCACCAAACAATAAGATTAAATGCCAGTAATGGATGACCATAAATGTCAAATTCACATGACATTAAACATGTTATACATGTTTGTTACATCATTAAGTATTTTTAACTAGAAGTTTTATTTGAATTTTTATTGATGTTTTACTAATTCATTTGTTCTTTCCTTATTTAAAATGACTTCCTTTTTTTTTTTCTTCAAACCTTATCTAATGTTTACAAACATGCATTTTATTGTTTATCAGACTACATTTTTTGACTAAATAAAGAGCATTAGGTTTCTTACGATTCTCCCTTATCACTGATATCTATTGTGTTCCTTAATAAATTCAATTATTACATTTAAAATACAAACATTTTATTCACAAATGAAATATCTGAGAAATACTGTTTTTTTATGGTTTAATTTAGTAATTCTGCATTTAAATATGTAAACCATAATTTTCTTCTGTCCAAAATTATTTAATAAATCAAATTTTATATTTGGTCTGTCGCTATATCATATGTGAATATCATCCTTAAAGTAACTCTAATCTTTAGTGATTTTTTTTTTTTTTAATTTAAATTTAATTATTTACTTATCTTAAAATATTAGAATGACAACATTCTTCTATTTGTGTAATTTGGTGAATAGATTGACATTTCATATAATATGGCGAAATTGGTTGACAAGATAATCAAAGAGTATACAAATGTCTGAAGAAAGTCATTCACAAAAAAGTTTTTAAAGTAGTCATTGATTTTTTCTCCCTTAATTCTATTTTGAATTGAAAAGCCTCACACACTTTAACGTAGCAGATTGAGATAATGTCAATTCCATAATAATGAATTTCTTATATTTATAAACTTAAATGATGGATAATTCTTAAAATGTTTAATTTAGGATGAAAATCTTCAAAATACTTGTATTGACAAATGTTTATATTTAATAAGCAGCTCTTAAATTTTGTATTTGTGAAAGTGTTTGACAAAATTTTTTGATCCTGGTTCTAATTCATGTGAAATATTTTGGAATTTCTTCTAAAATATTCATAAGTTATTTTAATCCAGGACATTTGCTTATAGAGTGAAAATGATTTTAAATGGATAAAACACTTCTCTACACAAGTAATGGTGAATAGTGGCTTAGGCTAATCAGCAATGTTCTTTCTTCTTTAAGACTTATATTCTAATAAATAATTGTCTAATGTACTTAAGTTGTATTATTTATTTTTTTTTTAATTTATTTTTTAAGCATGATTCATTTAATTCTTTATCCTCCTTAAATCCCAGGATTTTTTTTTTTTTTTTTTTTTTTTAATTTTATGAATTTATATTAACAAACTGATAACTAAGAAAAAAAAAAATCAAAACTCACTTTTTGTTTAATTATACATAAGGATTCAAAAAGCACATTTTTGACTATTTCTAACAAAATTATATTTCTAACAATATTTTTTAGTATGTTACAAACAAAATACTTATTTTGAACATTATTTAATTTCTGTAAACATCTAAATGTCAAGAAATATCCAAATGTTACACAGCATTTTAAAAGACGTGCTAATCAGATTTTGATTTAATATTTATTTAATAGAATTTTTAGAAGTGTTAAAGCAACAATAACTGAGTTTTCATAACTTCATGAAAAAGTCAGCAATTTTCAACATAAATTTTAAATAAAAAGGCAAAAGTTGTCTAAAAAAGTACATTTTATCCTACACATGATTGAAAACTTTAAAGAAAAAGTTGTTCATAAAAAACACATTTACACAGAAAATTGTGATAAAAAAATTTCATACCTTCACGCAATGACTCATTTATCCATGTTATAAGCTCTTCTAAATTAGGATTGCTAAATTCTCCAATGATATTCCTTTGATGCTTCAAGTTTGCCACACCCTGCACACTCATAGATGCAATCAGAGCAATAAATATACAGCATTTCATATGATTTCCAGCTAAAAACCTGAAACACTGATAAGTAAAAATAGAAACTTAGTAAATATACATTTATTTATATATTAATATTGTTAACATACAAGTGGACTTAATTTCACGTAAAATATATCTTAAAAAATAGTACATTTATATCAATAACATTTACATAATGCATGATGCTATAGATATATTACATCGAATTGCACTTGACATGCCATTAAATTTGTACATATTTTATTCAATATTATAATTATTTTTTTTTAATTATAATGCACTCATTTAAATTAGAACAATTTAAAATGCACATCAATGAAATTTTTCTTAAATAACTGTTGAATCTTTAATGAAGAGACTTAAATCTTAAAATATTTCATCATTTATGATTATAAAATTTTCCTGCATATAATCCGCAGTGGCATTTAATATGCACCTTTAATTTTTATCCCTTTAAAAAATTTCAGCAGATAATCCACACAAGCATATAACCCAGATTATACAAGGATTATCTACTGTTTTCAATATTTCAAAATATTTATTTAATTGCTCCTTATTTATTTAATTGCTCTATTAAAATAATAATTGTAATAAAATAATTGCAAATATCATAAAAATAATTATAAAATAACAACAAATTAAAAAATACAAGTACTTTTTTTTCATTGAATTTTATAACTAAAGCATAGAATTCCTTGTTAATACAGATAGTTTAATAATAATTGTTGTTTTTAAATCATTTTCCACTTTTTTAATACCACTGAGTTTAAGGGTGTATTCAAAAAAATGCTTTTCCACATTCAACAGCTCAAAATTTTCTGATGGAATTTCAGGCTCATTTTAAAAAGTAGAAACATGAAACTTGCTGTGGTGATTTTGGAAGAGATGTATAAGGTGCCATGTGATGTCATTTTGCACTCAGTTCATTACAATTTCATTTATGAACAATTACTTTCTCAGTATGACCTTCTTTTTTGTTCTCAGAACTCCCGCTTCGGAAAATTCGGTTCAAATCACTTCTTTTAGACCTTATTATAACTTTCAATATGATAACAATAGACAATGTTTCAAAGTTTTTTAGCCTCCGATGCTATTTCTTTCAGACAAGCTAAAAAATGTCGTGTCATCAGTGCTGAATTATCTACTCAACCGATTTTGATAATTGTTTTTTTAAATGAAAGCTATTTATTTGTAGTTGTGCCCATTTTAGTTATTTTTTAATTTATTTGCATTTTTATATTTTATTTTTAATTTTAAATGCTTTTTACGATTTTTGTTCAAAATGGTGGCAACTCAGTTTAGCTTTTCTCTCGATAATAAAAATTTATTTTCCAAAATGATTGCATATAATTATGCACTAATTGATGTAAAAAAATATATTTACTGAGAAATAATATTAATAATGTAAATAAAATAACAGAAAATAATTTATAATAAAAATTAATGTTTAAAGCAAAATCAGAAAAATTTCAAATGAGGAAAATGATGTCATTCAGCAACCAGATAAATGGGAATTACAATACTTTTAAAAAACATTTGAAGAGAAAATGACGTCACTATTTAAAACATCGCATTTTTACTCATAACGATATTAGGTACTACTCTGTTATCCCGTCGACCAATTTCGCCAAATTATACAAATCGCCAAACTAATAGCCAAATTATACATATTGACATAATTTTTATTTTAAATAACGAAAAAACAAATAATTAGTAGAATATAAATAAAAATACTAATAAAAAGTCGAAATAAAAATCACTTAATGACATTTTAAACACATGAATCGTATTTAATGTCATTGAATGTGACATTCACGATCATCCATTATTGGCATTTAATCTTATAGTTTTGCGATAATTTATTGGTCGACGGGATAACCTAGTAGTACCTGATATTACATTTCAATATTTCTTTTCATTATGGACACTGAGATTGAGATTTTACTTTTAGATGACTTCTGTTAGTGAAAATAAAGTCACAATAAAATAAAATTAATCTTTTTTTTTTTTTTTTTTTTTTTTTTTTTTAATAATAATAAAACTATTTTTCTGTGAGTGCATATAAAATAAAATTTCTTGATTTCGCCGGCACTCAGATTACAGTTTTTAGTGAAGATGTGCCAATATTTGCGTGCAAAATTGTAACTGACAAATTTGAAATTTAGTTTGTAAATATATTTATTATATATTGATTCAATAATGTAATTACTTTTGCTTTTTTTAAAACCAAATCGATCGGGTTTTTAAATATTTCACTAATCGAATTCGACGGGATTCCACTCGTTTTATTGTTAAATTGCATTTTCTTTTACTCAGAGTCTGTAAAACAGCATTTAAACTAAAGAAAAAATCCGTTTTTGATGAATCTATTCAATGAAGAAGTAGCGCATCAAATTGTATCTCTTTATTATTCCGCAATTCCAATGTCTCAGAGAGAAATTGCTAATCAATTGGGTATTTCACGCCGTTCTGTTTGTTATTATATTGATAAACACAAGAAAAATGAAGTTAGTTCATTGCAATCTAAATGTGATCGCCCTTCTAAAAAACCTCTATCGTTTTCTTTTTCCTAATCGGAGGCGAAACTCAATTCTGCAATGGCAGAATCTACATTCTACTTGTTTTTAATGTTTTGTTCAGCTACATGATTCAGATTGCAATATTTGAAAGAAATGAGTTGAGAAATTCTTTGTTCTTCATAGAAGCATGTTTCTAAAAGACGAAAAAAATATAACATAAAAATTAGAAGTGACTCCCATTAGCACATGCATGTCTTATGTGAGCCAATCATGAGCAAGTGCACAAATGATTGAAAACAGACAATCGTAAGATAGCTGTTTACATTTTCATAACTGCCGATAGAAACTGAATATCTGACCTGAACTTCTGATTAAAAAGAATTTCAGCAGATAATCTGCACCAATAGATTATCGACCCTTAAAATTCTTAAGGTTTTTTAAAAAGATAACCTGCAGATTATATACAGGAAAATAATCATAATGATTTGATAAATATGAGAAACCAATGAATAAATGATCGTTACAAAATAAACTTGATAAGACTAAAAATTTAAAGATAATTCTAAATTTTTACTAAAAGACATAGAAAAAAGCATGATTAAAAACATACTAGGAAGTAATAAAATTGTTGAATATACAAATAAAACAAAATATATATATCTTTAAAAGTCAATATAATAAGCACTCTAACATTGTTTCGAGGAATCTATGGTGTGAGAACATGATGTACAAATGGATTGAGATTTTAACCAATGATAAGATAAAAAAACAGACAAAAATGAAAAATACTAAAATAGGCAAAAACGAAAAATGCAAAAAATTTGGACAAGAATAAATAGATGTGTTCCTGATTTTAACTCAAGATTTTCTGTTGGTAAAAATGTTATACTTTTGTAAGCCGCAATAAATTAGATTGAATAATAAAAAAATTACAAAAACACTAACAATAAATAATCAATTTTACATTAGCTGGCCCAAGTCTTAAAACAAATATTATTTTAAACTAAAATTACCAATCTGTTGAATCCATTAATTTCAGCTTTATAAAATATTAAAAAATAAATTTTAACTAAACAATAACATAAAATTTAGATGATGTTATCAATTGAAAGTTATCAATTGAGGCTATGATCTTTGGTATTAGGTAATGAAAAATCAGCAAAATGCACACAGTAACAATATTTTCCCCCCCTCCTCCTACAAAATCTAGACATTACATCATTTTCATTATGTAATTTATATATGTAATTTTCATCACTAGAAAGTTCACTTGCATAGTTTTCATATTTACATTCACTATTTAAAAATATTTTAATATATAATAATTAATTAATATATTTCCAAATTTGATGTCAAGTTTGCCAGCTACAACTTTGCATGTGAAAATCTGCACTAGACTTGAGAATCCAATCTGAGTACTGGCAGAAATTTTTTTCTCTTCTTCTTCACAGTAAAATATTTAATAATTAATATTTTTAAATATATATATATCCTTTTTAGTACAATGTCATTTTCAATTACTGAAGCATTTCTTTTCCCTCAGAGATTAGCATCCCAATCTCAGTATCAGCATAAGGAAAAAATTATTGAAATGTAACAGCTTTATGAGTAACAAGTAAGAAAAATCATGCGTTAAGCATAGATTATGAATCACTTTCCAACGCTTCATGAAATCTTTAACAAAACTTTGTTATTTAGGTAAATAAGGATATAAAGCCAAATATAGCCAAATATGTATTCCAGTACTATTGAACAGTCCTGTATTTGATCTGTCAGCTAATATACATACTATATAATGGGAAAATTTAGTTTAGCAAAAAATGCCTAGTAGCTTGAAATTTCTCTTTCAGCAATTTATACTAATAGATGGAAACATACTTGAATACTTTGTTCAGCCTTGTAGTTTGCCTGGTACCTTTATTACACATCAGTGTTAAGATAAAATTTATTTTTAACTAAATCACTCTTAAAACAACTGAAATCACTTTCTCATAAAATATCATTCATAGGCTCCATGTACCCATTTCTTTGCGTGGCCGTGTATATCATTTTATCTATATTCTGCAAACATTTCTTAGTAAATTTAATGCTGTTCAGCGTAAAAATGCATAATTTATTTAAGAATCACCTTTTAGTAATTTATGCTCATATTCAGTAACGTTGGCGAGCTCTTTTGGGTAGCCCTGCATATTAAGTATAGCATTTATACACACCATATAATATGCATAAATTTAGTGAAACTTATATGCGCATATCGTAATTAAAATGCATTTCATCCATCCATCAGCTATCATCAGATACATATACAGTACTTCGGAAAGAATGTACTATTTGAAATCTTTTGTGTGTCCCTGTAAATACTATGTACTTTATATTAGGGAAGGCAGTATTGTATAATTTATACTAAGCCTCATTGACATACATCAATTTTATTATACATGAAACAGTTTAATATATTTAAAATATGTCACACACAATTCCCCTTTTTACCATTATCTAATGGAATTTTTTTGTATGGCCCCATAAATGAATAATAGCTACATTTTCATCTTATATTTTATAGAACGCATATTTTAATGCACCTTGTGTAAAAGCATATAAATTTTAATATGTTTGACAAGGTATAACATTTTTAAAATTCCTTTAAAATGATTTTTCCCCAAAGGCCGTAATGTAATGGGAAAATTTTGATTCTCCCTGTAGATAAACTAATCACGGTAAAAACTTCATTTTCAATAGGGTTCGTGATAGGGTAAACGTCAATAACATCCTAAAATTTTATGGCAATCCGAGTATATTTACGTGAGTTAGAGCGTGGACAGACAGTCTGTCTGTAATGCATAAGCACTTTTCAATTTTGTTGGAAAGTGCTAAAAATGTATAATTTTTAAGACATAACCTCATTCTTGGTACAAAAATTAAAAAAAGTTATTTTCAATAGTAATGAGAAAATGGAATGTGTAATTATATAGCAATTCTCATTGTTTCCCTTTTCTCTGTAGTGATGGAAGTTATCTAATTGCGCCACTGTAAAGAAATTTCATAAAAGACTTTTAAGATTAAAATGAAAATATAAAAATGCGACTATTTTTTAAAATAGCAAGTGCAAGTATATTTATCAATAAATTGCTTTCATTAAAAAAAAATAAAAAAATAAATAAAAAATAGCAAAATCAGATTGGTTTCGTAGAAAGCTCAGACCAGATGACTAAAAAAAAAAGCCTTGTGTTTTAAATACAGTCGTCCCTCTTTAAACGAATATTGATGGTTCCAAAAATAATATTCGATTAAGCAGGGTATTTGATTAAATGGGGAAACACAGAAATGTAATATTTAATGCATAATAAAAAAGTAAAGCAACCATCTACAGCATGATTAATTAACAGCATAATAAAATCATTGATATAATAATGTAAATTAATAAAATAAATACTAATACTAATAAAAAATAAGTAGTACATAGTAATTTAATTTCAGTACATACAGCTATATTGTTTTACATTACACTTCATGTAGCTCATTGGAATTTGATTAAAACTTTGCTGTTAGTAATTCGCGTTATTTACGCAGGTTTAAAAACGTCATTTAAAGTGGTTTGTTTATGTGGAATTTAGGCGTTTACTGGAATTATGCACAAAAAATGAGGAAACATTTTTTGTATGTTAGCACATAATTTCTGCATAATCATAGCGCCATTTATTGGCAAAACTTTCGCTCTTTTCGCTGAACCTATTTCAGCGCATATTGACCAATGTTATCAAAATTGGAATTATGTACCCTCTTTTGATCCAAATTTCCATTTTATCTCTGTTCTTTTTGGATTTTTTCAGCATTGTGTTCAATATTGGAAATTTATGTCTGTGATATATTAAAACCTTTTGCCACCTGGACTTCTGTTTTCTTATTAGCGCTCTTTAGTGCTTTCAAACCAATCCAAACTGCTTATTTTCCGATTTACTTTTAAATTCAATTTTGCTCTCAAATGCATCAAACTGGCATATTCTCTTATTTAGAAACTACACTTTGTGCCGTGATTGTCGGTTTTTTGATAAATTAAAAAAAATATTGCAAAAAAATGCTATGAAAGATGACGTTTTGAATCTAATTTCCGAAGCGGGAGATGTGGGAATGAAAAAAAATTATCATACTGTAAAAGTAATTGTTTATAAATCAAATTCTAATGAATTGAGCGAAAAACAAAATCACATGGCATCTTATACTAGAATTACCTCAGCAAGTTTCATGTTTCTACTTTTAAAAATGAGTCTGAAAATGTATCAGAAAATTTCGAGCTGTTGAGGATGAAAAAATATTGTTTTGAATACGTACACTCTTAAAGCTTTCCATTTAGAATACATAGCAATGCTCTTTTCCTAACAAAAACACGCCTAAACTAACAAAATGCGAAAATAATCCACTTTGGCCAACTTATTTCACCCATTCGCAGAAAAAGGAGGGGAGATCATTTGACCTGTCCATTCTACATCTGCCTGTCAAAATCATTGAGGAAGAACTGAAAATTTGTTTCCAAAGTAAATAAGCCAAAAATAACAAAAGATGAGCAAAAATTCAAGCTTAAACATGTTTTTTGCGCCTGTTTTCAAAACTTGGTCACCCAGATGTTATTCAAATAAGCGGGGAGGTTCACAAAAAGTATTAATTTGGTTTAAGAGAGGAAAATAACATAGAACCAATGGTGATAAATTCGGTTCTGGAGAGTTCTATTTGTATAAGTGGGATATTCAATTATCCATTACCTGATTAAGTGGGGAGGACTGTATATAGATAATTTAAAAGAGTTATGTTCCTTAATAACGGAATTGAAGCTCTACTAGCTTGAATCTCAATACCTTGCGAAAAATTATTCATTACTTTCAAATACTTTAATAACATTAATAATTAACAAAAATATTTTTTTTCAAGAACATCTGACATTAATCTTTTAACAGTTCTACAACAAACAGAATGAATAAATCAAACATGAAATAAAAAATATATTTGAAGTAAATCAAACCAATCTACACTTATAAATCGGGAAAACATTTAAAAACAAAGAAAAAATAACAATAATATTAATTAAATGGCAAAGATAATATAACATACATTAAATATTTATCATAAATTTGATTTGTAATGCAGAAAAAATTTAATGTGCAGGTTTTAGTTTTATATGTTTATTACAAACTTTTCAAATAAATATTTCTATGAACATCATATTAAAGATAAAATGCAACAATTTTATGTAACTACAGAAAGTAAAGTAGTGATGATTGTTTTTGACAATTTGAATTACTGAATTATTTATTAAAAAATATATATATTTACCTTTGTACACATTGTTAGTGACACTAAGAGGCACAAATGGGGGGTAAAGAATAACTTTAATCTCATAACAAGAGCTGCCATAATAAAGAACACGCCACACTGTAAAATGTTATACAACACCTACAACAAATCAATAAATTAAATTTCAGGAATACATATACATAAAACATCCATTTAATAATATTTTTAGCTTAGCATGAAAATAGTTTTGACCAAAAAGTTATTTAAAAGGAAAACTAATATATTGTAGACATCAGAAAGTTGGCTTTGATATGATTCTATATTAATTTATAATAGTATCAACAATTAGGAGTATAAAGTATAGTGCATTTCTTTGAATTTGTTATGGGTTACAGGATCAATTTAAAAAAAACAGTACAGAACAAGGCTCCTATTTTTTATTAAAATTTAAAATTAGATATACATTTCTAATCATTAATCTCAAATATTTATAAAATTTGGAGCTATTCTACACAGTAGAAAATAAAACATTAATCTATAAAGTTCATTCCAAAAAAGCACCTAGTTAATATTCTGTAATTGAGTTCACAGCCAAAGTTTATGTAAACAAGTACAAAAAACGGTATGTTATGCATAAATTATGAAACATTTTCCAACACTTCCTGAAACCTTTAACAAAACTTCGTTATTTAGGCAAATAAGTTTACTGTCTATAACCAAATATGTATTCCAATGCTTTTGAATAGCCCTGTATTGGATCTGTCCATTGATATATATACTAAATAATTTGAAATTTGGTTTCACAAAAAAATTCCTAGCAGGTGGAAATTTCTTTTTCAGATAAGATAAAATTTAGATCAGTCTTTAAGATCCTTAAGATAAAATTTATTTTAAACTAAATCACTCTTAAAACAACTGAAATCACATTCTCAAAAATTATCATTCATAAGCATCCATGTATCGAATTCTTTGTGTGGCCCTGTATATAATTTTATCTATATTCTACAAAAATTTCTTAGTAAACAAAATGCAGTTCAATGTAGAAATGCATATATTTAAATACGACTTTTAAATAACTTATGCTCATATTCAGTAACATTTGTGAGTTCTTTTGTGTAGCCCTGTATATCAACTATAGCATTTATACACACGATATAATATGCATAGATTTAGTAAAACTTAAAAGAACATTTAATAATTAAAATGCATTTCGTTTTTCTATCAGCCACCATCGGATATATATACAGTATTCAGAAAGAATATACAATTTGAAATCTTTGTGTGTCCCCGTAAATATTATGCACTTCATATTATGCATGACTATATCGTTTAACTTATATTAAGCCTCAGTAACATATATAAATTTTAATGTTCATAAAATAGTTTAATGTAATTAAAATATGTCGCACACAATTCCCCCCCTTTACCATTATGTAATGGAATTCTTTTGTACGGACCTGTATGAATCATAGCTATTTTTTCCATCAGATATTTTGTAAAAAGCATGTTTTAGTGCAATTCGTAAATGCATATAAATTTTAATATGTTTGACAGGTTGTAGCATCTTTAAAATTCATTTGAAATATTTTTTTCCCATAAGCCATAATGTAACGATAAACTTTTGACTGTCCCTGTAAATAAACTGTCTAAAGAAAACTTGTATTCCAATACTTTTGACAGCCCTGTATTTCATCTGCCAGTTGATATATATACTATATAATTTGAAATTCAGTTTAGCAAGAAAATGCCTAACAGGTTGAAATTTCTCTTTTAGAAATTTATACTAACAGATGGAAACATACTTGAATAATTTTGTTCAGCCCTATAGTCTACCTAGTAGTTTTATTACACGCCAGTATTTAGCTAAACTTTATTTTAAACTAAAACACTCTTAAAACTACAGAAATCACATTCTCAGAAATTATCATTCATAGGCGTCCATGTATTCAATTCCTTGCGTGGCCCGGTATATCATTTTATCTTCTATCATCATTTCTTAGTAAAAATACATAATTTATTTTAAAACCACATTTATGTAAATCCCGCCAGTGTTCTTGCTGACATTTGACTAATGTTAGAAATTTGGCTAATTAAAAATAAAAAACATTCGCCAAATGAAAAAGTATTAGCAAAATAGATTTGCTGTATAGTATAAAAAAAATCTTTCATCCTTTAATGTACCCCCTTTTATTCAATATGTCCTAAAATAATCTAAGTTTTTATAACTGCGACAACGATTGTTATTAATCTAATTTCAACTATCCGCTACAAATATATTAAAAGTATGTATATACGCTTATGTATGATAAATGAAAAAAAAAAAAAAAAAAAAAAAAAAAGAGAGAGAGAGAGCGAGAAAGCAAAAATTAAGCACTAGCAATTTGGCAAATCTAATCGCTTGTTTACTCGCCAAATGAAGAATTTAGTCGCAATTTGGCGCAATGGCGAGCGACAGCGAGAACTCTGAATCACGCTCATATTCAGTAACCTTTACGAACACTTTTGCTGTAGCTCTGTATATCAATTATAGCATTTATACACACCATTTAATATGTATACATTTTGGAAACTTAAAAGCACATATAATAATTAAAATGCATTTCATTCATCCATCAGCCATCACTAGATACATATACAGTGATTTGGGGAAAATATACTATTTGCAATCGTTAGTGTGTCCCTGTAAATGCTATGCACTTCGTATTATGCACAATTGTACCGCATAACTTATATTAAGTGTCAGTGACATATATCAATTCTATTATTCATAAAATAGTTAATATAATTCAAATATGTCACATACAATTCGCTACTTTACCGTTATGTAATGGAATTCTTTTGTGTGGCCTTGTAAATGAGTAATAGCGATTTTTTTCATCACATATTTATAAAAACCACATATTAGTGCGTAAATGCATATAAATTTTAATATGTTTGACAGGGTGTAACATTATTAAAATTTATTAAAAATGATTTTTCTCCCATAGGCTATAATGTAACGGTAAACTTTTGTTTGTCCCTGTAAATAAACTTATGCTAGAGACTTCATTTTAAATAGGGTTCATGCTAGGGTAAACGTCAATAACGTTAAAAAATTTCAGGGCAATCCAAGTATATTTACAGAAGTTAGATTATGGACAGACAGACTGAATTCATAAACACTTTTCAATTTTGTTGGAAAGTATTAAAAATTATTCTCACAACAATGGGATCAAAAGTATATGAAAGTTACAAGAACGGAGATAATAATGTAATGAAGCAAATCATATACACTAAATTGCAACAGTTAATTGAGGAGGCGATAAAGAATCTTTGCCTAAATATAGGATAGCAGTATGCTACTGAATTATCAAAGTTGAGTAATCACAGCCCAAGTTGAATCAGTATCAATTTTCAGGAAAAAGCATCTTGCATATAAATTTGAAATAATTCCATCCAATAAGTGCCAAGATATAAATATCAAAGAAATCCTAAAAAACATAGAAATGCCACCTGTAAAGCAATATACAGTAGAGTCTCTCTATAACGAAACTCTATGCATCGAATTTCTCTATATAATGAATTTTTAGTAGGAATGTTCTCCTTTTTCCATGGTTACATGAAAAACAGTCTCTATATATCGAAATATCTATCTCCATATAACAAATATTTTCATAAAATGTTCTTTATTCAATTTTTAAAAAGCTTCGAAATCACATAAAATCAATTTTCCATCACTTATTCTTAATTTATCGTTCAGTGCTAAGTTTTTTTATATTACTTCTGTGCTTGAATCTCTTTGTTCTTCAAGTCCAACGAATTCATCCCCCCCTCCTCCCATGTACCTTTCAACATCTTTCTCTGTCAAAACAGTGTCAAGTGGATAATTATACATATAAGAATGGAATCAATGGGGGTAATTGAAGAAAAAATAATGTACAATTGCTTCAAAAAGGCCGAATTTTATATACTAGAGGATAATGTGGATCCTGAGGACGGAGAAGATGCGACTTGTGCAGACTTAAAAAGAGAAATAGAAATAAATTAAGGAATGCAGAGATGTCAATAATATCTCTCTGATTTTTTTGGAAGTGGATTACAATCTCACGTTTGCACAGTACTGATACAGTACTCATTGATAGTGATAGTTTAAACAGAGTTATGAACAATTTCAAATTCTCAATTAAACATATCAAAAATAACAATTGTTCAAAATTTACACATTAAAAAAGAATTTTAACGTTATTCTCTATACAACGAATTTCTCTATATAACGAATTTTTTACCTGTACATATTGATTTTGTTATATAGAGACTCGACTGCATATCAAAATGGCACCAGCAATAAATTACCCCAAGGTCTAGCAGAGTATTAAGTTTAATAAAATTCGGTGCATTATTCCTTGAGATATGACTATCTTAGAAATCATGAAAAAGGAGTACCAACTGTTGGACATTATGCAAAAAAAAAAAACCTAATCAACATATATGTAATTCAAAGCCTAACAGAAAATGAAGCTTGATGAAACTCTTCCGATTATTTCTTGAGAGATAGCTGTCATGAAAATGTCAAAGACACAGTATGACAGTGCACCTGTTAAGTGATATACATTCAAATCTAAATCAGTATTACTTTATGTCGAGATCTAAGAAAATCCACGCATTAAATCTTGAGATATATCTATCATGGAAATTGTGAAAAATGCAGCATAGCATATTAGGTGATATGCACCAAATACTAACTGACACAAATTACTATCAATGTCTAAAAGAATATAAAATTTCATGAAATTCTGTGTATTAGTTCTTGAAATAGAGTGTCTGCAAAAATTGTGTCACACACAGAGAGACAAAAATAGTCAAATTATGTTCAAGATATCCCAAAACATGTGAATCCATCCAAAACAAGAAGATAGAAGAAACTAAAAATGTTAAATTTCTTAATTTCCATAAAATATATCAATATTTTTAACATATTAACAATAAGAAATAAAGAAAAATTAGGTTTTAATTTGGCATTTGTTAAATAAAAAACACATATTTGAAAATAATATATTTCTATTTCAAATAATTTTTTTTTCCCCCTACAAGTAAGAAAAATGTACTAGATAAAAACTCACATCAGAATTCTCTTGTAATGATGCTTCATTTTTCTGCCACAATATCTATAAATCAAATTAAATAAATGAAAATTTAACAAAACACTTCAAATGTATGATACACAAAGAATCTATATTAAAACAAATTGAAAATTGCACGTCAAATGCAGCAAATGTGAAGCATTTGTACTG
This sequence comes from Maratus speculifer, assembly GCA_964019185.1. Lineage (NCBI taxonomy): Eukaryota > Metazoa > Arthropoda > Arachnida > Araneae > Salticidae > Maratus > Maratus speculifer. Next base: position 324,608,616 of record OZ025296.1, read on the forward strand.
CAACAAAGTTTTAAAAATATTCAGATCTTGATGCTATATTATACAGTACTTTAGATACAGTATTGTAGCTGAAACCTTTTGTGTGTGTTGCAAATACTATCTGCTTTCAACTATACAGAAAGTAGCTAGTAGTAAACCTTGTAGTATAATGTGAAATAGTTTAATATAATTGAAATGAGCCTCAAACAATCTTCCCCCTTAATAATCATGCAATGGAATACTTTTGTGTAGCCCTATGAATAAAAAACAAGTATTCTTTAAACCATATATTCTACAAAATATATATTTTTGTATACTTCATAGATAGATCAATTTTATTATTTTCAAAAGAGAGTAACATCATTAAAATGCACTTGAAACAATTTTTTCCCAATGACCATAATGTAATGGAACATTTTTTATTGTCCCTGTAAATAAATTGTGCATCAGATTTTCATGAAATAAAAAATGATTTGACAAAATTATACAACAATTATATATTTTAATTTTCAAACCATTTGGTTGGATAGCTTTTGCACTGTTATATGCAGGCGAAATGACAAAAATTTAAACAGATCACAAAAGTTACCTTAATTTCATATTCTAAGTGGAAGAAATTTTTATAATCTGAATAATCACAAAAACTTGAAACTAGGAGAAAGAATAATTTTGATTGACATTAAATTACATTAAAAAGACTATATTTAAACCAGCACTAACTTAAAAAAAAAAAAAAAAAAAAAAAAAAAAACGCATAATAGAGAAATTAATAAAAGAGTCTCTTCTTTTATGCAAAATGAAAGCTATTTTTAAGAAATTCAATACTTCTGTAAAAGAATTTAAAAATATACAGCAGAATTACATACTTCCTATAGAAGATCATTCCTTAAAAAATGCACAAAACATGCAAACAAGTATTGTATATAATTTTGTTTTCTTTTCAGGAAAACAGAAAATTTCTAAAGTTTATGAAAATAGAACCAATACTTTTCAGTCAGCAAGGAAATATACAAAATGTTTTATCTTGGGAACTGTGCATATATAACGTTATAATTTTAGGGGGGGGGGGTGGCACATGATATCGTAAGATATCTCTAGGGAGAGGAGAGAGGGTTGTCTTTTGTATCAATATCATTTTTGATCCAATCAAAATTTTCTCTTTTTATTTGTAACATGGTCTTTTTCTTTTAATACCCCAACGTTTGACTTTCCAATTCTTTTTCATACATGTATGCATATGTAGAATAACAGTTCGAGAAACTATATGTGAAGTACAGTTAAAATGAAGCTTCAGTTTACTGATCAATAAAAGAGAAAGAATGTTGTCCACTTGTTTTTTTGATAAGAATTTCTATCTACCTCCCCTTTCCCCTACCCCAAATCTTTTTTCTTTGTTCGGGATAAGTGTAATAAGACTTTATTACTGTTGAATGCATTATGTAACAAAAAGCTATTGTAAAATACTTTTAAATTGAGGATTGAGGGTTGATGACATATGATATCAGAATGGGGGAGGGAGTCCAAAATTAAAAAAAAGTTGATAATGTTGTATTTGCACAGCCTCTTGTCATCTTTCTCATATTTATTTATTTTTTATTAAATATATGAAATTGACATACAAGATGGGCAAACATACAGAAAATAAGTAGGCATATTACTTAATTACATATTGATTAATAATAAAAGAAATATTTTAAAATAAATGAAAATTTAATAAGTGAAAACTGCTTTTTATACTAAAAAATACTTACAAGACCAATAATTGCTAAGACACTGATAACTGCAACAGGCAAGACACAAGTCTTTGTCAATTCAGATATAGTCTAAAAAGATTAGAAAAAGTTACTAACAAAAATATAATGATGCATAATATTATTAATATACATGAAAAATAAGTAAGATACTCCATTGAAAAGAAAAACATATTAGGGATGCACCGGATACTGATTTTGCCGGATATCCGGTATCTGATTTGCCTGCTGGATTCAGATATCCGGTATCCGATTTGCCTGCCGGATTCGGATATCCGGTACTAAATATGTTTTTAGTTATGGTGAATGTTTGTTTATTTCTTTATCCAATGCTATCTCAAATAATAAATTGCAAACATGTTTCACACACAATTATAACATTTTAAATGTATTGAAGTGTATTGTGCGGGGTTATGGAGCCCCTTACTTATTACTAAAGGAGTTTAGCAGAGTTGTAGAAAATGTAGCAGAGAAAATGTGTACTTTGAAACTAATTTTCCCATAAATAAGCAAAACTTCTAATATCAATTGAACTTCTTGAAAATAAAATAAATGAAAAATACTCACAGTAAACGATGACTCAAAAATTCTCTTCATTCTATTTATTAAGGATATAAGATATCTTGGATAACATACTTGGTTATTTCACAGACGAAACTCAATAACAATGGCCAAAATGGAACTTGTTCTTGACTTCAGAGTAACTTTCCTAAACCTTTTAAACATAGCTTTTCGTAAGTTATGCAGAACTTCTTAAACTTCAAAATATTGTTAAATTTATCCAACTTATCGGAAAAAAAACTTTAAATAGAGTGTTAAATTGAAAAACATCTTTAAAACACCGCTCGAACTGCTCACTCACTACCCACACCAACAAAACATGAAAACTGTCCCTTTAAATTGGAACGAAAACCTACTAGCCAATCACAAGTGACTATGCAATTTGCATAAGTCAGACGATAATTAACATTTCACATTAAACATTTTTTTTTCTCTTCAATTAATTTCATTAAATTCATTAAATACATTTAGAAAAATTACTTTAAATATGAAAATTACTTTAAAATGCTTTTGTTACTTAATTAAATCAAAATAATATTTGTAACTTAAAAGAAACTTTAATACAGGCGAATGCGATCGCAAGTAGTAATTGATCGGTTCTGAGGCCAGAACCGTTCTAAAATTAAATAAAATTTAAGCAGAGGTTGAAAAAAAATAAAAAAATGGTGACCTGAAATAAATATTGGCAATCTGTGGTAGTGTAATAAAGTCAGTAAAGAAGCATTTATTTAAAAGTTAAGCTAACGTTTATTTTTCAAAAAAAAACATATTCACATAAAAATATATGTATATATGAAATAATAAACAAAGAGAAATTATATCTGGTAAAATCAATCAAAAACAATAATTTCTGAAATTATATTATCCATAGAATTAGAGTAATACTTTAACATGATAAAAGCACTTAATTAATTTAAACGGCATGACGTAAGGTAAAGTTTAAAAGACCAGTACAGGTTTGAAAAACAAACAACTCACCATGGCATCACTGGAAAAAGCAACTCTCAAAAACGGACGATGACGAACAAGCAAAGTCCAGGAATAATTCAAAGAAAGTAAAAAGACCCTTGGATGTTAACACAGTTCATGACAGCAACATATTTATCATCACACTTCCGTTATTAACTAATAGAAATTTTTTCATAAAACTACACTATCTTTCACCACTTAAGATAAACTACAATTGAACTTCCATAATTAATATTTATGACAACAAACGGCCTTTTACTAGGCCAAAACATCGTCAGACCATTCACCGTCAAAACAAACTGACTGATTTAAATACCCCTCGCAATTCCAGATATCTCCAGACGACAACGCCCCTTTGCGTCTGCAGAAGTTGAGCGAAAGCGTTCCTGCTTTGCGAAAGGGAGATACGGCTACTCGTAAGTTGCGATTTGCGAAGATCGCAAATCGCGATCAAACGGAAGAAAACGACCATGAACGCACACGTAAGATGATCAAATCGAAAGTAAACAAATAAGTAACCAATTTAAACGGTGGAATATGCTATGGAACCAGGAAAACAGAATAAAAGAATTGGAGATAAGACAAAGATTGAATAGTATTGAAATAAAATAAAAACCAGTAAGTCATGCCATATTATTACCTTACAATATGTATATGTGCTTATGGATATGAGTGTTAAGGATATGAGTAAGGCTGACAATCGCCCCCCCCCTTAACACTCATACTAAAAAAAACTAAGTAATTACCAAGTATTATCAAATAATATAAATAACATCAAAGTTCATATTGAACAACATAATATATCAGTATATCTACTATCATACTTTGACAGTTACTAGTGAAAAACAACTCAACATTAACGTGCATAAATGCAACAAATTCACAATATCATATAACAAGGTTAATTTCCAAAAATGAACAACTCAACAACATTAACAATTAATAACAATATAACAATGAGATTAACAACTTTCTTTCATAACACAAGAGTCTTTAGTTACCATAGTAACTTAAAAATTTCAAAGTCTTTCAGGTACACAAACATTTCAAAAGAGTTCATGAAAATTTGTTACCGTTTTACCTCGTCACGTACAAGTGACTACGATTACCGTTACATACTATAACATTCTTTATATGTCGATTCTTGATCCTTGCCTTGACAATACACGATTACATTTACAAACATTTGCATAATTACACTGGAGTAAATGATTATCATACGACAGATTCATAAACATTACAAATATAAAGAATAGCAAAACATGAATTACTATGCAAAAACACTTTGATAATGTATGGGAAATTCATGATATGCAAAATAGACACATTTAATGATAATAACACTAATGATCATGATCATGATAATGACTGAAAAATATGATAATGATAAGGACGGTGAGTGCTCACATAAAAACAAAAATAACAACAACAACATGCATGCTTAAACTTTTGAAATAATACACATTTGCAAATGTTTTAAGAAAAATTTAAAATGTGAAGGACACTTGTTATGCAATTTCTTAAAAGTAAAACAACCCTTTTCATATTTATATATGCAAAAAAAATACAGCTCAATTTTCAACACCACGAACGGGACCTATGTGACATTTCCATTTATCAAAAATAGGGACTTACAAATTAAAAAAAACGATGCCCGCGACAGGCCTTCCTGTGATCAGAACACTCAAGAAGGCCACTACCCCCTGCAGACCACTCTGGCTATTTACAATGGCACCCCTGCGAGACGCTTCCTGGGGCTGCTCGGGTCCCGGAGGATGAACCATCCTGAGGTCTGATCACATTCCAGCGGGAGTTAAATTGTCCGCGATGTTGGAAATGAGGGTATTGAAAAGCTTATGTATGAAAAATAGAACATATGCATATGAGACAAACCTATGAGATAACAAGAAAAACAAGTGTATAATCACATATTCAAACATTAGAAAGAGAAAATACTGAAATATACAAAAATTTCAGATTGAAAAAAATGAAAAGTGTTAAACTTCAAGGTTTAACTTAAAAAAAAACTAAACAAGCATCTTAATGCTTGACCCAAGCCCAGAGGAGGGGGAGTTTTTTTTTCACCTTATACCTCTAACATTTTTATACATTTTACTTTTTTACATTTAAATAAAACATATTTAAAACAATATAAATTACTTATAACTAAAGATCACTTCAATGAATCTTTTAAGATCAAACTTCGTTAGGGGTTTTGTAAAGATGTCTGAGAGATTAGCTTTACTAGTTACGTGTTTTACATTAAATATCTCTTGGTTTAAAAGGTCTCTGACAAAAAATAATTTAACGTCAATGTGTTTTGTTCTGTAGTTTTCTATGGGAGACTTAAGGAAATCAATGGAGGCCATATTGTCTACTAACAAGGTTGGCTTAGTTTGTGGACCTGTAAAAATGTGTTTCTCATAACATTCAGTTATGATTCTACTGAACCAAAGAAGCTCTTTAGTTGCTTCTGTTAAAGCCACAAACTCTGATTCCATGGTAGACAAGCAGACAGATTTTTGTTTAAAAGCTCTCCACATGATAGGAGATTTGTCTAACATTAAAAGTTGTCCCCCCATTGACGTCCTGTCATCACGATTGGCGGCGAAATCGGCATCAGTATATGTAATTAGATTTATGTTATGACAATGTAGCTTCAATTTGTAGTGTTTGGTGCTTTGTACATATCCCAGTAATTTTAAAAGACCATTCCAGTGGATTATGCCCGGATTACTCTGGAATTGACTGAAGATATTTACTGCATAGGATATGTCGGGGCGAGTCCTGCTTGTAAGAAAAGATAAGCAACCCAAAACACTTCGGTACGGATATTTTGACATCTCCTGGGTTTCAGTATCTGTTTGAGGGCACTGTGCTTTGGAGTACACTACTCCTTTACTTATGGGAAGTGATGTGATGGGAAAGTTGTATTCCTTAAAACGTGTGCAGATATCATCAATATATTGCATTTGATGGATTGACACTACACCTTCCCCATCCTCCTCAAACTCAACCCCAAGGAGTTTACGTGTTTTCCCCAGGATTTTGATGTCAAAATGTTCAGCTAGTAATTTTAAAATCTCATTTATGTGTTTCTGATGCTTACTTAAAACAACAAAGTCATCAACATATAACAATAAAACAGCGTAATTAGAAAATGTGTAGATGCAATTACACCAATCCAGTTTGTTAAAACCAAGAGAAATTAAAACTTTATGTAATTCATAAAACCACACCCGGCCACTCTGATGGAGGCCATAAAGTGCCCTCTGGAGTTTACAGACCAAATTTTCTTTCCCTTTTATTTCGAATCCAGGAGGCTGTTTCATGTAGATGTTCTCTGAGAGAGGGGCGTACAGATAGGCTCCTTTCACATCGCATTGCGTGTGAATCCATCCGAGACATGAGACAAGGGCGGCAAAGAAAAAGCGGATTAAACTAAAATTTACGACTGGTGAAAACGTCTCGTCATAGGTTTCATCCCTGACCTGTTTGTAGCCTTGGGCTACTAGTCTTGCTTTGTATCTTGCCACCTGCCCTTTATCGTCTCGTTTGATGGTGAAGACCCATCTGCAGCCTAGAGGTTCAGTATTGGGTGGTAATGATGTTAATTCCCATACATGTCTTTTATTTATTACGTTCATTTCCTCCTGCATTGCCTGTCTCCAGAGTTCCCACTGAGGGGATTTTAAGGCTTGCTTATATGTGTTTGGTATGGAGTCTTCTAGTCATATGTTATTTTTACGTGTTTCTGATAAGGATGTGTGTGGAGGTGTGTAACTAGGACTTGAACTAGCACTGGAAGTAGATTTTACAATACCCTGGTATTTATTTTCCCCTTTGAAACTGAACATGGTTGGATCAAATTTTATACCATTAGACTGACAGTATTCCCGCACTTCTCTGAGTGATCTTAAACGTTGCGTTTCACCCATCTCATAGTAATAGATGTCGGTTCTCGACTTATCAGGCCTAGTTACGGCCTTTCGGAACCATACAGCATCCCTCAATGTTCTCTGGAATTCCTCGCCCTCCTCGTCACTTTCATCGTCAGATGAGTGAACGGAGGCGGGTTCAACAGCTTTTGAGGTGCCTGGCTTAGGTGTTGGAGATGGTGATCTTTCTAAAGGAAATCTGTCAGGTTGAAGGTCAGTCAAAGGGTCAATTTCTGGTTGTTCTGAACTTAAAATATATGTAGGTCCCAGGTCGCTTCCGTTGTGCTGCTCTGAAGTTGTAAAAGGGTTTGTGCCTATTGAATAACTTGGGCCTTGCTCGCTATGCCTGTGAACATTTCTTGGTACGGATTCATCCCCAAATCTAACATTTATAGTTTCTATTATTTTGTTTGTGTCGGGAATCCATACTCTGTAGCCTTTAGTTGACATTGCGTAACCCACTAAAACCCCCTTTTTGGCCTTAGGATCAAATTTTGAATTTCTTAACTGCCTAGGTACTCCTACGTATGCCACGGTACCAAAAGGGCGTAAATGTCTTATTGAGGGTTTGTTGCCACAGTAATACTCAAAGGGTGTCTTTTTCTGCGTTTTGTGACATACCCTGTTTAGTGTGTACGCGATGTATAGAACTGCTTCCGGCCAGAATTTTAAACTGAGTTTGCTTTCATTAAGAATTGAGCGTGCCCCGTCCATTATAGTTTGATTTAAACGTTCCGAGACCCCATTTTGTTCTGGAGAATACACGTTGGTAAACTCATGGTGTATCCCGTTTTCCTCAAAATACCTTGTAAAGGCTTCATTGTCAAACTCCCGCCCATTGTCACTACGGACCTCTTTTACCTTAGTACCTAAAAATCTTTCAGCTCTTTTTACATGATTAGTGAATACCTTGAATACTTGTGATTTATTACATAAGGGGTAGACTGATACTTTACGTGAGAAGTCGTCAGTTATGGTTAAAAAGTACTTCTCACCGTTTCTACCTGTTATTTGTGTCGGTCCCCACAAGTCAGTATGAAGTAATTCAAGGGGTCGTTTTGATCTTATTTGATTTATGGGACGGAAGGAAGTTCGCCTGTGTTTGTTAATTTTACATGTCTCACATTCAAAGTCTTTACTTTTAATAGGTGGTAAGCCCCTTACACCATTACATTTAACAGTATGTTCGATTAAAGTGGAGCTAATGTGTCCGAAACGTCTATGCCATACCTTAAAGTCGTCCTTCTGGACAGTAGAGGCTTGAAAACGCACCTTTTTAGGACTTTGACTATTTTGGGTTTTAGTTTTATTTTTAGGGCTAGGATCTGGGTACAGGCAGTAAATGCCATCTTTAAGAAAAGCACGAAATAGGGTACCACTGTCACGATATGCTCTAACCCTGCCCTCACCTCCTCTGAACTTGGCACCAGTTTTATCAAGCCTAGGGCCAGATATCAAATTGTGCCTTAAACTTAGGCAATACATAACATCGCCGAAGCGAACCATTTCCCCATTTATTTTTAAGTCCACTAGACCAGTTCCTTCAATAGGAAAAGTTGCTCCGTCAACGGCAACAGCCAACTCCTCATTTTGCAAAGGTTTAAATTTTACATACAGGTTTTTATCTTTGCAAAAGTGGTGGGAGGCACCTGTGTCAAAGACCCAGGCGTCTCCACCACATTTAATATTACTAAGATTAGATTGAATGAGGTAGTTTACCTGGCTTGTTGGCTTACGTTGACGTTGGTTTCTAGCTCTATTGCGAGGCACATCTCTGCTAGGTCTGGAATTACAGGGTTGGACTCGAACTGGACTGGACACTGATGAACCTCTGGACACCGAGGAGTTCTGGAACGAGGAGTTTGAGGAGTCTCTGGAAGTGGTATGGAGGCAGGATTCGGGATTGGAAGATTGTTGAGGCAATTTACACTGTCGAAGCACATGGCCGGCTTGGCCACACCTGTGGCACCTTCCCTTGAACTTAGGCTTATATACGGACCTCTTGGGTGTGCGAGCTCGAGAAAAATGGGATTGGACCAGGTCACCTCTGTCTTCTTCACGTAATTTGATGCGGGATTCCTCGGCCACCAGCTCGGTCAGGACATCTTTAAATTTGAACTGCTGTTCGGGCCATCGCAAGATTCCCTGGACGAGATTGTCAAACTTTTTAGGGAGCCATCTCAACAACTGGAATGTCAGATAAATTTCCTTTATCGGCTCATTCATGGCAGCCAGCTGATCAGCAAGTCTCTGTAGGTGTGCAGCAAACATATCGACTGGCTCGTCAGGCTGTATTCTGCAGGACAGGATCTCGCCAAACAACTGCATGTGACGTGCACGGTTGTCAGGTTGAAAGTGGGTCTTCAGCTTTGTCCACGCTTCATGAGGGTCATCGATGTTTTCAATTATCCTCCGGAACTCATTTTCGACGTTTAGGTATACTATGGATAGTGCTGACCTGAGCCGTGCCTGATAGTCTTTTGTTGCTACTGCATCACTGGTATTCGGAGCTTCTTCAGTACCATTTACGATGCCCCAAGCATTTTTGTCGAGTAGCAGGTATTTAACGTCCGCTGCCCAAGTTGCATAGTTGTGAGAGTTAAGTTTGTTTATGCTAACCTGTACGTTGGTCATTGCCATGCTCTTAATTAAATTTAAACAGAAAGGAAAAGAAATTTTTTTTTTTTCAAAAAAACGTACTCTAAAACAGTCAAATAGTACGACAAAAAAAAAAATTTACCAAAAAAAACCTTTCTATTTTATACTAGAATAATTAGTTATGATTATAAATTAAAATACAAATGCTATTGCGGCCCCCCCCCACTAGAAATCGCTTGGAGGTCTAATGGCCGCATGCTACCACTAATTTAAGATATTGCCAACGAAGGTTATGGCCACCATAACAGGTTAAAAAGCGTAGTAGCCTGGGCCCATAACCCGTGATCGGTTCTGAGGCCAGAACCGTTCTAAAATTAAATAAAATTTAAGCAGAGGTTGAAAAAAAATAAAAAAATGGTGACCTGAAATAAATATTGGCAATCTGTGGTAGTGTAATAAAGTCAGTAAAGAAGCATTTATTTAAAAGTTAAGCTAACGTTTATTTTTCAAAAAAAACATATTCACATAAAAATATATGTATATATGAAATAATAAACAAAGAGAAATTATATCTGGTAAAATCAATCAAAAACAATAATTTCTGAAATTATATTATCCATAGAATTAGAGTAATACTTTAACATGATAAAAGCACTTAATTAATTTAAACGGCATGACATAAGGTAAAGTTTAAAAGACCAGTACAGGTTTGAAAAACAAACAACTCACCATGGCATCACTGGAAAAAGCAACTCTCAAAAACGGACGATGACGAACAAGCAAAGTCCAGGAATAATTCAAAGAAAGTAAAAAGACCCTTGGATGTTAACACAGTTCATGACAGCAATATATTTATCATCACACTTCCGTTATTAACTAATAGAAATTTTTTCATAAAACTACACTATCTTTCACCACTTAAGATAAACTACAATTGAACTTCCATAATTAATATTTATGACAACAAACGGCCTTTTACTAGGCCAAAACATCGTCAGACCATTCACCGTCAAAACAAACTGACTGATTTAAATACCCCTCGCAATTCCAGATATCTCCAGACGACAACGCCCCTTTGCGTCTGCAGAAGTTGAGCGAAAGCGTTCCTGCTTTGCAAAAGGGAGATACGGCTACTCGTAAGTTGTGATTTGCGAAGATCGCAAATCGCGATCAAACGGAAGAAAACGACCATGAACGCACACGTAAGATGATCAAATCGAAAGTAAACAAATAAGTAACCAATTTAAACGGTGGAATATGCTATGGAACCAGGAAAACAGAATAAAAGAATTGGAGATAAGACAAAGATCGAATAGTATTGAAATAAAATAAAAACCAGTAAGTCATGCCATATTATTCCCTTACAATATGTATATGTGCTTATGGATATGAGTGTTAAGGATATGAGTAAGGCTGACAGTAATTACTGAATACGCTCCATGAAACAACTCAACCGTGCCGTTGAATAACGTAAGCAAACGACGATACGGCGGTGAAAAAGTAAACAAGAACTGCAGGTTTCATTTTGGCTTTACAAAATATATTTAAATTAAATAAAAATAGAAATGGATGGGAAAAACTTTTCCCCACATATATTTTTCAAAAACTATATATCTTTGACTATCAGGACTTGAAATTCAGGTTTTCCCACGAGGAGAGAGTTTCCCTCATAACATTTGTAAATGCAGGGGAGTTAAACTATATGAGAGGGAAAAAATATTTTTTTAACCCTATTATTTTTTACATGCCACTTAAATATTTACAATTTATACCGACATGACAAAATTGCATTGAAATAATTTAAATCAACAACTCAAGATAATTATCCAAAATGTTTATTTTAATTAAAACAAAGGAAAAGAATCAAGCTTTATGTATATCATACCTGTTTTTCAGTTTCCATTCAATGTTATGGGCAATTAATAACTGAGTTGCTAAATGAATATTTAATTTAGATTTTGTTCGATTTTGTGTGGTTTGGAATGTTTTATAGGTTACACTTTTGACAAACAGGGCAGAGCAACTTTTCTAACACATTAAACTATCAGAAATACTTGGTTTTGCTTTTTCCTTATTTATTTATTTTTTTTTTTCTTATTTTTGTAAAATCTGATGTGCATTCATTTTTAATTTGCTTGCACGAATAATGCATGTATGTGATTCTGATTGTATTGTCAATATCCTTCTGTGATTGTATATCACTTAGTGGAATTATCGTCAATACTGTAATCCCAAGCATTTTAGCTAATTGAATTATTTTCTACTATGCATTGGAATTTTAAACCCATATGAAATTCTGAAAAGGACATAGTCAGTAGATTTCTTCTACTACTTGAGAAATGGTTTATTTAAAAGAGATTTGTCCTAATTTCTGTGAGCTACGCATATCAACTATTTAAATGGTTTCCTTGAAGTTCATCATTTTTTTAAATCGTTTGGAAAACAGTTGTTGTTATCGGTCGAGAATGGACCTTGTGGTGTCCACATTTTATTTTGTTTACGATTCGTCCAGAGATATCAATGTTTAATCCATAACATAAGTAATATATGACTCTTATTACATAAATCATTTTTGATCATTATAAAAATGATGTTTTTACTGATTTTCAATAACTTAATGAGAAACATTTAAACATCTTGCTTTGGGCAATGAATGTCTATATTTTATTTATTTATTTTATGGAATTATTTAAATTTTGAAGAATTTTTATTTGAATAGGAAATCAAAATGTCATTGTTAATAAAGACGAGTAGAAAAGCTACAAAATGTACAGGTGCAAATAAGATATTAAAAAAAAAGTGAATACAAACAGAAACATCATATGAAAGATCGTCTTTTAAATAAAAAAGAGGTATGATTATTGAGCCCACTGATAATGAAATGTGTGATGATTTTGAAAAATGAAAACATCTAATGTTGAATCATTGATTGTAAAAAAACATGTTTTCTTTTTTTTTTTTTTTTTTTTTTTTTTTTTTTTTAATGAGCAACACAAGATTTAATCTCATTTATTTAGTGCTAGTTCCCAAAGCTCAGACTCTAGTGACCATTACTGCCCTTTTAGTTATTTCTTGTTTCGGCACAGGAAAAATATTCACAAAATATGTAAATCGGTCATGGAAAAAATATTGCTCATTTTGTCCACCATGGCCAAAAAAATTATTAAAAATTGTTGACCTGTCGGAAAAAATTTGAACTTTGAGGGAACTATATTGCGGAATTCGTCAATCAATTACAGTAAAATATTGTGAAATTTGTTAATCTGTCACAAGGAAATATCATGAAATTCGAAGCCAATAACAAAGACAAAACACAAATTTTTCAGCTGAACACAGGAAAATAATTGTTAATTTCATCAGAATGTCACAAAAACAAAAAGGAAAATTTGCCAATCAGTCGCAGATTAAATAACTAAATTTTGTCAATCAGTTGAGAGAAATAAATTGTGAAATTTGCCAGTTGGTCTCCAGAAAAAAAAAAAAAAAAAATGCAAAATTTTGTGTGACAAGCAAGCAAAAAAATTTTGTGAGAACAATTACAAAACTTTTCAGTCAGACGCAGAAAAACAATTTTGTATAATTGTCGTAAGAGAAAACTGAGATTTGTCAATAGCGGAAAATATCACGAAAATAGTCAGTCAGTCTGAGACTTGATTGCCACTTCACAAACAAAAAAAAAATCGAAAAGTAATTTTTTTGGATACAGGAATGTCTTGCCCACAAGATTTTTTAGGCAATGAATCCTGCCATTTTGTCCTGAAATTCAAACCCTGTATATGTATATATTGGGTTGGGGAAAAAGTAATTTCGCTTTTTCCCAACAGATAGCTTTAAAGTCGCATATCTCGAGTAATACGTACTCAAATAAATCATACTATACAGCATTTGAAAGGTAATAGTCTCTAGAATATTATGTATATAAAGGTAGCGTCATCTGTTTTTACAATCAAAAGTTATTGCATTTTCAATATAGAGATTCCAAAAGATCATTTTCATCACATTTTAGTTTTTTACTTCCAAATAGGGCAAATTGCGGCGCAGGCTCATCGAAAATTGTGTAGCATTTATGGCGATCATTGCTTAAGTAAACACCAAAGTCAGAATCGGTTTGCTCGTTTTCGTTCTGAAAATTTCGATGTTAAAGGTGAACGTTTCCCTGGCCGGCCAATACTTGAAAAAGTCGCTGAAATTTAAAAACAAAATCAAGTTAGCCTGACATATTTCTATCCGCAACATTGCTACGGAACTAAACATCAACCATAAACCACTTTTGAACCATTTATATAAAACTGGATACCAAAAGAAACTCGATACTTGGGTTCCCCATGAACTTACAGTGAGAAATTTAATGGACAGAGTTTTGATTTGTGAATTGCTGCTGAAACGGAATAAAATCGAGCCATTATTGAAACAAATGATTACGGGTGATGAAAAGTGAATCACGTACGACAACAATGTGCTAAAAAATCGTGGTCGAAGCTTCACAAACGGTGGCAAAGCCCGGATTGACACGAAAGAAGATGATGTTGAGTGTTTGGCTGGATTGGAAAGGAATTGTTCATCATGAGCTGCTTTAACCTGGCCAAACCATTAATTCAACTATCTACTGTGAAAAACTAATGCGATTGAAGCAGGCAATTAAAAAAATCCGGTCAAAATTGATCAATAGGAAAGGGGTTGTCTTCCATCACGACAACGCTAAACTACACACATCTTTAGTCACTCGGCAAAAACTGAGAGAGCTGGGCTGGGAGGTTTTGATGCACCCACCGTATAGATCGGACCTATATCTGACCGATTAACATTTGTTCTGCCCTATGCGGAATTTTCTAAATGGTATTAAGCTGGTTTTAAAAGAGGCTTGTGAAAATCTCCTTGCTCAGCTTTTTACCAATAACTCTCAGAAATTCTACAGTGACAGAATGATGGTTTTACCAGAAAATGGCAAAAGGTCATCGAACAAAACAGCACATATATTATTGATTAGTTGTTTAATTTATATAAATAAATTCAGTTTAAAAAATACGAAAAAAAGCGAAATTACTTTTTCCCCAACCCAATATAAATAATATTGAATAAAAAATGCAATTCAAACATTTAAATACTCTGCCTACTTGTCAATGAACTGCTGTAAATTGCTAATAATTTGTACAATGAAATGCTGATAATTTTTAGAACAATTTTTACACGGTTATTAATATGTCTATAATTGTTAAGTATTTTTACAAAGAAATACATAGCAACTTTTTATAATGTAAATATAAAATGTCTTACTAATATACCAATGGTAATCTCAAAAAATAGGTTTAATTGATGATTTTTTTTTTTTAATACTGTTTTACCTTAAGCTACATTTAATTTTATTTTAAGTTTAAAATTTATAAACAAAAAAAAAAAAAAAAAAAAAAAAAAAAAAAAAAAAAAAACTTTTACTTTTAAATATTTACTAGCAAAAGCCGTGCTTTGTTTGGATTCGCGAAGCATTATTTCATAAGATAAATATTTGAAAATAACATTATTATTTTATATTGTTTTTGCATCTTTATTAAGCAAAAACTTTATCTTATGTTTTGGCGTATTTAAATTTTAGAAATGTAAATTCAGCCAAATAATTAAGAATTTCCTCACTCTCGACAACGCTACGTGCGTTAAGCAAACTGGTGTCTCTTTATCCCTAATATCTACTACTGCTTTATCTGATGTCAAACCTTGAGATTTATGAATTATAACTGCAAAAACTGATTGCAAAGGAAATTGTTTTATTCAGCAATTTATGCTTCCATTTTTCCAGAATTTAATTATTGGGGGAATTGGTACGCACCAATTCTTATAAGTTAAATTACTGCAGTATTCAAATTTATCCATGATTATTCGCGGTATCTGGTCTGATGGCTTGTGATTTTCTTTAATACGCGCAACAAAGTCTAAAGTACCGTTCACTAAACCTTTTTCGGTCCACAAATAAGAACGTAACATTACTCTAAATCCAAATGATAAAGTAAGAAATGATTAAAGTCCATTTATAGTTTCTGAATCAGCCAACTTTGCTTTAGTACATTAATTAAGAGCTTGAATCGAGGCAACAACTTTAAGCAGTTCTTTTAATTTTTCATTTATATGGCAAATTTAAAAATTAATTTTATTTGCTTACAATTCTTTTGTTGCCACTTAACTAAAAAAAAAAAAAAAAAAAAAAAAAAAAAAAAAAAAAAATCCATAATACAATTCTTTTAAAATGTTTAAGTGTCATCTGTGCAAACGATTTTGCGGAGTGATGAAAACATATTTCATTTATTAAATTAATCATGATTCTATCTATAATTATTTAATCCATGATTTATATTTTTTTTTTCTGAAAATATACGCGTTTCATTTTTTATTTTTTTGCTAAAATGCGTCCGCATTGGAAATGCATGTAAAATAAATTAATTAAAATAATAATTTTTTGAAAAGTATTTCTGTAAAAAAAATAATATTCTGCAAATCTACAGATCATAATTTATATTTGTGTTTAATTTCAAGTGAAAATACTGTATAGTTTTTTTGTAAAGTGTACGACAAAGTGTCATTTGAGTGGACTAGTAGAGGATTCGCTTCGCTCATCCTAATAATGAAGTCACGAAAATAACTAGTTGGATTCACTAATCCCAAAACTCTCTTCTATTTCATAGATATCAATGTTTCAAAAAATATTTATAAATATTAATACTACTTCAATATTATATCAACTTTGATTTTAATCTAGAATTTTTGCTGCAGTCAATTAGATTAAGAATGAGTTAATCTCAATCATGATATTCATTAAAATCTTTTTTTTTCTTCTGTTATCATAGAAGGCGGCAGCCTTCAAGTGACGCAGCTTTAAACCTACCATCGTCAAAACCTACCATCGTCATAAGGGTAGATGCGGAACTTCATATATACAGCTAACTCAACATCAAAGAAAATCGGAAAAGCCGCCTTCTAATAACTCAGCAAATATTGGTCAAAATGGTCCAATTTTTTTAATATAGTCTTATATTCCCAGTCTAATCCTATCCTATAATTTTTACATTTGTACGTGCCGTATATTTTTAGATCTCAATAACCATTTTAAAACTGAAATTGATGGTGTTTGTTCCTGATAATGAGATCTAGAAAATGGGCGGGGAGATTTTATTAAAACTTATATATAATATGAATCTCTTTAAGATAGAGGTAATAAGACTTGCCTTGTTTCTAGGAAAACTCTTGTTTGTTATATATTGGTCTTGGAAAATTGGACTATATTAGCTCGCTGATTACATGTTATTCTATGGGTTAGCAGACAGAGCAGGAGTGAAAAATCTTATGTACTTATGGTCACAGTTAAAACACCCAAATCGAAGCAATAAATGTTTTTTAAACTACAAAAACATCTTATCATGTGCTTTAAAACATTCAATAAATATATACTAAATCAAATTTCTATTTATATTGCCTTTATTTTTCGTAAAAAGAAAATATTACGTTTCTTACATTGGATATTTTTGCATTTTGTGGAAAAAATATTTTGAATCCTTTTTTAAAATAGGAAAATATTTTTTAATTATACATATTCAATATACTTTCGACTTATGATTTTTTTTTTTAAGTTTACAAACAAGAATTATTTTTAATAATTTGCTTTAGAATCCCATGTATTCATACGCGTTTAGATAGTTTTGTTTTGAATCGTAATCGAATTCGCTGGCGGTAAGCTTTGTACTTGGCACTTGTTGTTGTTTTTAGCATGTATGTTGTGTAATTTGCGAAATATTCAATTCCAGGAGACGAACGTGAAGCTAAACCCTCTATAATGAAAAAGAAAGGTAAATAAATAATTTTTGACACTCATTATTAAAGTATTATTTAAAAAGTGGTGTATACATTAGTTAGCATGTTGATTTGATTTCAAACCAACATAAACTATCACAGAATGTGTAAACTATTGCTAAATTTTGGTAAACAAACTATATTTATAATTGACCAACAGTTAAACCAAGTGCTTGTGAATTCTAAAATTCTCAAAATAGATTGTTTTTAAGTTTATAGATGTCCTTATCATATGAATTAATTAACAATACTAAGTTTTAAGTGTTGTAAAAATTGTGCTTTTTTATTTCATTTATTAATTTCTGTGATTAATAACCCAGGATGTTAATTTTTAGATTAAAATTGCTTGAATATGTTATTCAAAATGCATTTATTATTTTTTCTTATGCATTTTTGTCGCTATTAATTTTCATTTTGAAACTGTGCCTTTTTAGCTTAGCTTAATGGCCAGTAAATCCAGGTTTTAAACAATTTTTAAAATAAGTAAGTGCACTTATTATTGGAAATTGTGAACAAACTAGTATTTATCAACAAATTACAGCAGTATTTTGATAATTCAAAAGAAAGTAATGAAGTTAATTTGTTCTTACATGCATTAGTGACTGTGGCTATAAAGATTTCAGAGATTTAAAAACAAATTAGTTGCACTCATTGTTTTTTTTTCTTCATGTACACACAGTGCTTGTACAACATGCATTAGTGATTGCATTTTTAATTAATTTTGTGTATTTTACGGATTGTTGCACAGCAATTTTGCTGCAGCCTGAGTGTTTTGTTTTGTTTTCATGTACTCTAAGTGTTATACATGCAGTAGTCGGACTGCTTTAACGAGTTTTATTTTAGCGAGTGAGAGTTTTAGGCCCTTTTTTTCTAATGTAAACGTTGTTGTTTTAATGTATTTGTTTCACAATATTGTCACTGGATTTCTTTAGTTCAGGTATCACTCATTTCTTCCAGATATTGGGAATCTGCATGTTACCGCATAGTTTGCTGCATCTATTAATTTTTGTTGTTTGTTTTCATATGGGCATAATGTTCATACATTTGTTATTGACTGTGGCTTTGAGAAATTTCATGTGTTTTAGAGACCATTGCATAAGTTTGCTGCATCCAGTAATTTGACATGCACTCAGCTCTCATTATCCATTAGTTACTGTAGCTTTAACATATTTCATGCATCCTATTATTTCATTAATAATTTCGAAATTCCATGTTTATATTTTAAAATGTTATTTAGCAGTTGCCACGGAGGTACCACAGCGCATCATTGTAGTCTGCATTAGATGCTGTTCAAAATAGAATTTTTTTTTTTTTTTTTTTTCTTCCTAAGAATCTGATTATTTAAATCCAAGCATGAAAAATTTTGTCTCAGATCACAAACTGAATACAAAAGTATTATAATAGTTAATAATACGTTATAGAAATCAATAATCAAAATATAAAAGCATTAGCCTTACAGCTTAGAACATAGCATTATTAATTAACTGCATTTATAAATTGGACATCTAAAATGGAAAATCTTAATATATTTTTATAATGTTAGAATTCACAAGCATTTAAAGTTGGTTAAGCAAATAATTCTTAACCAAATATTAACGATAACATTGGTTTAAAAAGAAATAACTTATACTTCTATGCTTTAATAATGAGTTTCATAAAATATAAATTTACCCCCTTTTTTTTTCTATAGATGTTTTAATTTCATATTCATTGTCTCGAAATTGAAGTATTTCTTTCTAACATTCTTTTACAAAAATGTTTGATAATTTAAGGCTTTTTTTATCTTAAAAAAAAAAAAAAAAAAAAAAAAAGGCCTTGTTTCTACTTATGAACACAAAATCCTCAAATAAATTTGAATCCATTATTTAAATAAATTGCATAACATACCTAAGAAGAAAACATGTTTAAAATTCAATTTAATACAAGAAATTAAAAATTTTTAATTCAAATAATGTAAAGTTACTGTTACTAACACACTAACAAGTAAATATTTTAAAATACTAACAGCTAATAATGGGCGATAAATAATTAAATTTTTTAGTTTTGTCATTTCTAAAATGTAATTGTTTAAATTCTATTTGAGTTGAACCTCATCCAAACCCTAAAAAATATTCTATCAAACCTTAATTCAATCTGAAAAAAAAAAAAAAAAAAAAAAAAAAATTTGACAATACACACTGACAAGCAGAGTTGTATAATATACACGCACGCCATGTGCAGAAAATTTTATGAAGAAACAATTTTTATTTACTTATTTCGACAAAGAATTGCGTAATAAAAAAAGTATCTCAACAAAGAATCATGTAAAAAAAAACCAACATTTCGACAAAATACTACGCGAAAAACGTGAATTTCGTCCAAAGACCGCAATAAAAACGTTAATTCAATCAATGAATCGCATAAAAAATATGAATTCCATGCATGAATCGCATAAAAAATATGAATTACATGCATGAATCGCATAAAAAATGTGAACTACATCCATGAATCGCTAAAAAAAAGGAAATTGCATAAAAAATGGGAATTACGTCCACAAATTGCTTAAAATGTGAATTACGTCCATGAATCATGTAAAAAAGCGAGAATTATATTCATTAATTGTATGAAAAATGCAAATTACGTTTATGAATCGTGTAGTGAAACATGAATTATGTTCATAAATCGCTCAAAAAACACGAATTTTGGCGGCAGAAAGCTGAAATGGAATTACCTCTATAAAATGCATAAAAATAGCGAATTGCATTCATAAATTCCATAAAAAATGTGAAATATGTTCATGATTCGCTCAAAAAATGCAAATTACATCCATGAATTGCATAAAAACGTGAATTAGTTCATAAATCACTCAAAAAATGTGAATCACTTCCATGAATTGTGAAAAAAAAAAAAAAATAACATTCATAAATTGCAAAAAATGCGAATTACTTCCAAGAATTGGTAAAAAAAGCGAATTACATTCATAAATCCTATAAAAACACAAATAACGTCAATAAATCGATCAAAAAACGCAAATTTCGTTGATAGAAAGCTCAAAAAATGCAAATTATGTCTATGAATCGCATAAATGTAGCAAATTACGTCCATAAATCATGTAAAATGTAAATTACATTCATTAATCGCATAAAAATCGCGAATTATGTCCATGAATCGCTCAAAAAAAGCGAATTTCATAAAAAATGCGAATTACGTCCACAAATCGCTCAAATCGCTCAAAACGTGAATTACGTCGATGAATTGTGTAAAAAAGTGAGAATTACGTTCATAAATTGTATGAAAAACGCAAATTACGTCTATGAATTGTGTAGTTAAATGGGAATTATGTTCATAAATTGCTCAAAAAACACGAATTTTGGCAGCAGAAAGCTAAAATGCAAATTACGTTTATAAATCGCATAAAAATAAAGAATAGCGTTTTGCATTCATGATTTGCATAAAAAACGCAAATTACATTCATGAATCGCTCAAAAAATGCAAATTACGTCCATGAATCGCATAAAAATGTGAATTATGTTCATAAATCACTCAAAAAATGCAAATCACTTCCATGAATCGTGCAAAAAAACACGAATAACATTCATAAATTGCAAAAAATGCGAATTACGTCCAAGAATTGTGTAAAAAAAGCAAATTACATTCATAAATCCTATAAAAACACAAATAACGTCAATAAATCGATCAAAAAACACAAATTTCATCGACAGAAAGCTGAAAAAACGCAAATTATGTCTATGAATTGCATAAAAATAGCAAATTACGTCCATAAATTATGTAAAATGTAAATTACATTCATTAATTGCATAAAAATTGCGAATTATGTCCATAAATTGCTCAAAAATGCAAATTACATTCATAAATCTCATAAAAAACATGAATGAGACCATAAATTGCGCAAAAAATGCGAATTACACCCAACATTAAATTAATTTGCAGAAAGTTTTTGGTTTTATACAACTCTGCCAACAAGAACCTAAAAGTTATCCTGAAACCCATTCTAAACCAACAAAAATTTAATGGAAAGATAAATTTGTCCAAGAAAGACAAAATAATTTCCATTGACATACATTGACCAGAATCTAAAAATTCCTATTGAAGTCTATCTTATACAATCCAAAACCAGAAAGAAAAAAATCCCTCCAAGAGTAACTCAATCTATCTGCTGCAAAATAAAATACATTGAAATGCAACTGAACAAGAGCCTGAAAATTACATTTGAAGTCAAACCGAAACCAGATTCAACTCCCCCCCCCCCCCCCAAAAAAAAAAAAAAAAAAAAAAAAAAAAAATTATCCAGCCATATCTCAATTCGGGAAAGAAAACTTAATTTCCATAGATACGCGTGATCAGAAATCTGGAAATTCCAATTAGTCTATATTAAACCTAATCTGAACCTGGAAAAGGAAATTCCATATAACCAGAACCCAATATCTATACAGGACAAAATATTTCCCATTAAAGCGCAACCTGACCAGAACTTGAAAATTCCATTTGAATTGAACCTGATCGAAACCTGAAAAAAATTTCCATCGAACCTTTACCTAATCCGAAAAAGAGAAAATTATTTCTGCCGATACACGCTGACAAGAGTCTGAAAGTTAACATGAAACCTAATCCAAACCCGAAAAGGAAAAAACAATGGAAACACAAGTGTGTCCAAGAAAGACCAAATAATTTCTGTCCACATACACTGACAAGAATTTCAATTGAAATCTATCCTAAACCCAGTTCAAATACTAACCCCCCCCCCCCCAAAAAAAAAAAAAAAAATTCCAATTGTAACCCAATCTATCTGCGACAAAATAATATACTTGAAATGCAACTCAACAAGAACCTGAAAATTCCATTTGAAGTCATTCCGAAACTAGATTCAATCTTAAGTATTTGAATTCATAAATTGCATAAAAAAATTGTGCAAAAAAACACGAATAACATTCATAAATTGCAAAAAATGTGAATTACGTCCAAGAATTGGTAAAAAAAGCGAATTACATTCATAAATCCTATAAAAACACAAACAAAGTCAATAAATCGATCAAAAAATGCAAATTTCGTTGATAGAAAGCTCAAAAAACGCAAATTATGTCTATGAATCGCATAAATATAGCAAATTACGTCCATAAATCATGTAAAATGTAAATTACATTCATTAATCGTATAAAAATTGCAAATTATGTCCATAAATTGCTCAAAAATGCAAATTACATTCATAAATCGCATAAAAATCATGAATGATGACCATAAATTGCGCAAAAAATGTGAATTACACCCAACATTAAATTTATTTGCAGAAAGTTTTTGGTTTTATACAACTCTGCCAACAAGAACCTAAAAGTAATCCTGAAACCCATTCTAAACCAACAAAAATTTAATGGAAAGATAAATTTGTCCAAGAAAGACAAAATAATTTCCATTGACATACACTAACCAGAATCGAAAAATTCCTATTGAAATCTATCTTATACAATCCAAAACCAGAAAGAAAAAAATCCCTCCAAGAGTAACTCAATCTATCTGCTGCAAAATGAAATACATTGAAATGCAACTGAACAAGAACCTGAAAATTACATTTGAAGTCAAACCGAAACCAGATTCAACTCCCTCCCCCCCCCCCCCCCCCAAAAAAAAAGAAAAAAATTTATCCAACCATATCTCGATTTGGGAAAGAAAACTTAATTTCCATAGATACGCGTGATCAGAAATCTGAAAATTCCAATTAGTCTATCTTAAACCTAATCTGAACCTCGAAAAGGAAATTCCATATAACCAGAACCCAATATCTATGTCCTGTATACAGGACAAAATATTTTCTATTAAAGCGCAACCTGACCAGAACTTGAAAATTCCATTTGAATTGAACCTGATCGAAACCTGAAAAAAATTTCTATCGAACCTTAACCTAATCCGAAAAAGAGAAAATTATTTCTGCCGATACACACCGAGAAGAGTCTGAAAGTTAACATGTAACCTAATCCAAACCCGAAAGGGAAAAAACAATGGAAACACAAGTCTGTCCAAGAAACACCAAATAATTTCTGTCCACATACATTGACAAGAATTTCAATTGAAATCTATCCTAAACCCAGTTCAAATACTACCCCCCCCCCCCCCCCAAAAAAAAAAAAAAAAATTCCAATTGTAACCCAATCTATCTGCGACAAAATAATATACTTGCAATGCAACTCAACTAGAACCTGAAAATTCCATTTGAGGTCAATCCGAAACCAGATCCAATTCCCCCCCCCCCCCCCCCTCAAAAAAAATATCCAATCAAATCAAGATTTTAGAAAAAAAAAAAAAAGAACAATTTATGTCGATATGTACTGACCAGATCATGGAAATTCCAATAGAAGTCTATCTCAAACACAATCCGAACTCTTAACCTGAAACCCAATCCAACCCCCCCCCCCCCCCCCAAAAAAAAAGGTAAAATAAAAAAATTGGGAAATATAAATCTGTTCAAGAAAGACAAAATAATTTCCGTCCCCATCCACTGACCAGAATTGAAAACTAGTACTTGAAATGCAACTTGACAAGAACCTGAAAATTTCAATTCAAGTCAAACTGAATCGAGATTCAAACCCGAAAAAAAAAAAAAAAAAAAAACATACATTGACCAGAACCGGAAATTTTCAATTGAAGTCTATCCTAAACACAATCCAAACACTAAAAAAAAAAAAAAATCCCCCCAGTAGTCAATCTATTTGCAACAAAATATTATAGATTGAAATGTAACTCAACAAGAACTTAAAAATTTCATTTCAAGTCAACCCATAACCAGATTTGAACCTTAAAAAAAATTTATCCAACCATATCCTGAAACGAGAAAGAAAATGTAATTTCCATTGATACGGACAGACTAGAAGCTGTAAATTCCGATTGAAGTCTATTTTAAATCCAATCCCTGCACAGAACAAAATATTTTCTGTGGAAATGCAATCTGACCAGAACTTGAAAATTACATTTGAATTGAACTCACTCCAACATCCCCCCCCCCCCAAAAAAAAAAAAAAAAAAAAAAAAAAAATTCTATGGAATCTTAACTTGATCCAAAAAAGGAAAAATAATTTCTGCTGATACACATTGACAAGAACCCAATTTGAACTGAAATGAAAATCAGTGTAAACATTAATCTGTTTAAGAAAGACGAATTAATTTCTGTCAACATGCACTACCCAGAACCTGATAATTCCTATTGAAATCTATCCTTAACCCAATTGAAAAAAACACAAGAAAAAAAAAAAAAAAAAAAAAAAAACTTCTTATTAGAACCCTTTTATTTGTGACAAAATAATATATTTTGAAATGCCACCTGAAAATTCCATTTGAATCTGGTTTAAATTTTTCGGGTTTAGGGTAGATTTCAATTGGAATTTGTATTTATAGCAGTTTAGTAAATCAAATGTGGTTCTTAATGGATAAATGTTATTTTACATGATTTATGAGAAAAAAATAAAAAAATTTCAAGTCGTCAAAATATTACGTACAATGTTGAAAATCTAGAAAAGACTTTTGATGTATTGCACTGCAAGAAACCCTAAGAAAATATGGAATATTTTTTAATAGCTGTCTGCTTTTTTCATAAAATTATGTTAAAAAAAAAAAAAAAAAAAAAAAATAAATCTAAAAAACATGAAATGTTTAAATTTATGTACTTTGCATGTTTTATGCTTAGTGACTGAAATGTTCAATAAAAATATATTAGTTAAGTTAAGTCATTATAGTATATCGTTATAGTATAGTCGTTATAGTCGTTAGTTTATTTGTAAGTTAAGTCGCCCAAGAATGGAAAGTTTCATATGAGATGAAAATATTTAATAAATAAGAGAGTCCTGATTTTCTTTCTTTGTCAGTTAAACATTTTCCTAATTGAAGTATGAAACTTATAGGGTGGACCGGGGTAATTCCTGATCAAAAAACACTAACATCTAAATATCTTTTTAATATTTACAATAGATGTGACCAAATTTAGCATGGTTAATGATTCACCATGTTTCTATTCAATAAAATATAGGCTTTGATTAAAATATTATTTAAAGTTTGCTTAATTAAAATTTTTTGATTCTCGTTAACTACCCTGGGAACATTGTAATTATCAATTACACCGGGGCAATTACCAATCCGGACATTCTTGTACAAATGATAGGTACATTGATTAATTTAGAATATATATTGTCAATTTTAATATAAGCCTGATTTAATTAAATGCCTTCATCCATCTGTAATAATTTTATCAATGTGTAAAGGAAAAAAAAAAAAAAACAAGAACGAAAAGTTATGTGTGCAACATAGAATATGATGCAACTTCCAACATATTCTGAATACTATTAACCTACTATTTTCATCCATATACAGTAATTTTTCCACCCAGTGCAAAGAACAAAACATACCTAACAAGAACAAAGAATCATGCATACTGCATCGATTATGATGCATTTTCCTACACATTCTGAATACTGTAAACTTATTGTCATTCATGTACAAGAATTTTACCATTCTGTGCAAAAAACAAAGCATAATTAACGACAATAAAAATTTTTGCATACAGTATGTTTAGATACTTTCCAATTCATTCTGAATACTTTAAACCTATAGTTTTCATCTTTGTACAGTAATCTTCCCACCCTATGCAAACAGGAAAACATAAATAAACTAACAAGAATGAAAAATTACGCATAAGTATAGATTATGAAACACTTTTCAATACATGTTCAATAGGGTGGATCGAAAAATTTTTTTTCACTGTGTCAAAACCTACCTATGCGGAAAAGATGTTGTCTTGGATGGAGATTAAGGGAAAAATAATTAAAAAAATTAATTTTAAATTTTAATACTGCCACAATGAGGTTGAATTTCAAAAAAAAGTGAAAAAAGACTTAATTTTGGCTAGTATATTTTTTATTCAAAATAATAATTTAAAAAGTTATCCAAAACCTACCTATGCGTAAAAGATGTTATATTATATGCTGAGTATGAGAAAAATAATTTAAAAAATTTATTTCAAAATTTAAATCTACCGCAATGTGGCTTAAATTTATGTATTTGAACGCTTTTACGGTAAAAAATCAACTTTTGTTTTGTAAAATAAAATATGAATTTTAGACATTTTTAACATTTATTACAATGGGAGGATATTTAATTGATTACAAGATAAAAACTTTAGTTTCTTATTTAACAGCTTCATTAGTATTAAATCAAGAAAAATCGTCAACATTGCAATTGGCGATAATGACGTTCGGTATTGAAAATCGACATGAGATTTTGTAATTCAATTCAATTTTTATAAAACTGTTACTTATGTATGGTCCATACACAGCAGAAATACTTCCGTGACTCTTTTGATTATTAGTTTTGTAGAATGAGAGTTGCACGAATAGATATTATTGATAGTAGATGTTATTGCCACTGAAATGATTGCTGGATTTACATATTGCTTCTGAAATCATGTCGTTACTAAATCCGTCAGTTAGTGGAGGTTCGACACATTTTCCCATTTAATTAAATCTATGAAATCCGTCGCAAAAGGTCAAAAAGCTGGTAAATGGAAAATATAGATAGTTTTTATGTAATGATTAGGATTACAGCAGACCGTTTGATTTGACTCGCGCATTTTTAGAATTCATATACTGACATAAATGAAAATACAAAAAGCTTCTAACATGCTGCGAATAATCTTTCTATTTCACCAGTGAAACATTTATGCCCAGCCGCGGTTCCATCCACGCTGCAAAAAGATGACATAGTGAAACTTCATTGGTGTGTAACTAGCACAAAAAACATTATACAGGGATGAGAGTGAGAAAAAAACAAAAAAGAGGAAATTACGCGTGAGGTAAAAATTGAGAAAAAAAGTTGATATAACGTGCAAAGTAAAAATAGAACAAAATAATTTAAACCGATGCGTGTTAAGAAAGTTAAACAAAGTGAAAATGGTACATTAAATATAGATTGTCATTATTTGAATTGAAGCACCCACATACATATAATACAAAAATACATTAAAATAAAATAAGAACACAAATATAAGAATGGGTAATGAAATTTTATTCAATAATTTTGATATATAAAATATATCAATATGAAAAATTTTCAAAAATGCACAATTATTCTTTAAAACTTTTATAAGCAAATTCATTTAGAAATCTACCTTCAAAATAACTTATGGCACAGTCATAAAACTCCAAATTTGGCTTAAATCTGTTTACATCCAGTAGGAAAAATAATTAATAAGTGTATAATTAGAATTTAAGCAAAGCAGAAGTGCATATTTCCCTGAAAAAAGCTGTATTTCATTTGGCGATTGGTAACAGAATTTATAACCCCCACTAGGCGAATGGCGATCGATCGCGTTTTTTTAATCGCCATGTGGCGATTTTCACCTATATTTGATCATGGGTGCAAGTTTGAAATTTTGCCAAGACTGAAAATATTTTGAATCACCCCCCCCCCCCCCCTCACGAGTGAACAATAAGCACATGCATGATTCACGTTTTTTCCACGACCGTTTGACGAAATTCGCTTTTTTCCAAGATTTTTTGACAGGAATCATGTCTCTATCGCGATCCTTAGACAAAAATCGCGTTTTTTGCGATCATTTGACAAAAATTCGCACCTTTTTCGCGAACCTTTGACAAAAATTCACGACTTTTTCGCGATCCTTGAACAAAAATTCGCGACTTTTTCGCGATCAGCTGACAAAAATTCGCGACCCTTTGACAAGATTGCGTCTTTTCCACGATCTTTTGACAAAAGTCGCGTCTTTTCCTCGCTCCTTTGACAAAAAGCCGCATTTTCTCGGCATTTCTGACAAAAAATTGCCAATTGCGTTTTTTCCGCTATCACTTAACGAAAATCGCATCTTTTTTGCGATTCTTTGTAAGAGACCGTTATTTTTGCGATCTTTCGACAGGAATCGCGTTTATTTTGCTATTTTTTTAAACAAAAAACGCGTCTCTTTTTGCGATCTTTTGTCAGAAATAGTGCTTTTTTAAGCCATCTTTTGACAAAAAATCGTGTCTTTTTTCACGATCTTTTGACAAAAATTGCATTTTCTCTGCAATTCTGACAAAAATAATTAATAAAATTTTTTCACGATCATTTGAGGAAAATCGCGTTTTTTCCGCGATTCCTTGATAGAGGCTGCGTCATTTTCGCGATTCTTCGACGGAAATAACGTTTTTCTTGAGATCCGTCGACAGGAATCAGTTTATTCCGCAATTTTTTGACGAAAAACGTGTCTTTTTACGATGTTTTGAATGAAATAACGCTTTTTCCTGCGATCTTTTGGCAGAAATAATGCCTTTTTTCGCAATCATTTGACACAAATCACGTTTTATTCATATTCTTTTGACGAAAATTGTGTCTTTTTTCGGGATCTTTTGGCAAAAAACGCATCATTTTCGCGATCATTTTTCGCCGTCGGAGATTTTTCCGCCATATTTGACTAATTTCGTCGTGGTAAAAAATGGCGGCGCGGCCGAAAAAATAAGAAAAATTGTGGAAATTCGCGGGTTTTGAAAATAAATAAAAAAGCGGAAGTCCGCGGATTTTGAAAATAAGCAAAACGCGGAAATCCGCGTTTCCGCGGAAAATTGGCATGCCTAATTATAGTGGACGCTTGAAGATCAGTCCCATATTTCGAATAACACATCCTTTAACATCTATATTAACAGATATTACGTCACAACTGATAGCAACCAACTTTGTTACATGTATATTATTGTTAACACATGACAAAAAATGTATGTCGTCTTTTCAAATTGTTTGGTACTCTCCCGGAATTTATATATATGTGGCCGATGTATTCGGAACCCAGTTCTTTTTTCAAGCTCAAGTCTGCTTCTATTATCATTTTTCTTCTGTTGTTTTCTAGTGCTGCAGTCAGTCTTTACACCCATAAAAGTTTAAAGAAAATGGCCATGGTCATAATCTTTTACAAATGACTAAAGAGAATGACTAAAACGATGGAGTGGTCATTGGTTTGTTTTGTCATGCCGATTTTTTTCTGTCAGTAGCATTCGATTCATTGTTTTGTGAGATATTGCCCACGTCTTGAAGTGCACCAGACACGATGGCAGCACCTGCTTGGTCGGAAGTGCCCAAACTCTCCAATATTCTGATGATGTGACACCTAGCTCGGCAGCATTTTGGCTTTTCAATGATAGCTGATGATGTAGAAAAGTGAGTTTGCTCTCAATACGTCGGTTTAGTTTACACTCAACATTCATATTCAAATCTATTGAACTGAAAAAAAATAGGCAGTATTTTCGGAAAGGTCCAAAAGACTGTAGTAGCTTTCAGTATCTTATTTTGTTTTACAGGAATTAAGAAGAGCGCAATATTTGTCGTTAAACAGTTTAATTTTTCTTAAAAGGCTGCTATGGTAAGTTATTGAGATTGAATCTCATTTACAGGTCACTAGTAACTTATTAGCAACTCCTTCTCACTGGCAGGAAATAAATAGATGTTGACCGATTTCTTTCTTCGGTTATTCTTTAAATACCAATATGTAAATTTTATAACTTTTTGTATTAGGGAGCATATTTACTGGCATATCAAAGCTAGACCCAAATAGGGTGTAATTCATATCTCTCTCTTTTTTTATTTTATTTTAACAACGCCATGGTACAGTAATATTCAAGGTACACTAAGCTACACAGTACACAAGCAGACAAATTCTAACTGAAAAAACTGGAACTGCCAGTTTTTCGAAACTTTAAATTACTTGCAGGAGTATTAAATTTCGAAATTAGTTTTATTTATTTATTTATTTTTACTTAATATCCATGCAATATAATATTTCTTACGCAAAGGTAGGTTTTGATTGATATT
This sequence comes from Maratus speculifer, assembly GCA_964019185.1. NCBI lineage: Eukaryota > Metazoa > Arthropoda > Arachnida > Araneae > Salticidae > Maratus > Maratus speculifer. The sequence continues at coordinate 324,639,070 of OZ025296.1, forward strand.
AAAATGTTTATTTTGCGTCAAAATTAAATCTAACCAAATTTAGATCTTTTTCCGTTTTTTCAATATTTTATCGAATTTTCAACTTTTTTGTGGCAGTATTAAATTTTGAATTTATTACTTATTATTGTTTTTTACTTAACCTCCATACGATATAGCATCTTTTCCGAACTGTTGGATTAAAAAAAATATTAAAGTAATTAGTTTTTGACAAAAATAACCTAACCAAAATTCGGTTTTTTTTTTCAAATTTTTTCGAAATTTCAACCCTTTTGTGGCAGTATTAAATTTTAAAATTAGTTTTTTTTTATTATTTTTCCCTTAATCTCCATACAATAGAACATCTTTTGTGCATAGGTAGATTTTGATTAATAATAATTTTTTTTTCGCCATAGACAATCGATCCACCCTAATGTTCAATATTGTAAACCTATCATTTTAATCTATTTGCAGTAATTTTACCAATCTATATAAAGAACAAATCATAACTAACAAGAAAGAAAAACATGTGTGCAACATAGATTATGAAACATTTCCAGAATATTCTGAATATTGTAATGCATATAGTCTTAATCAATCTGCAATATTACCAACCTATACATAGGTTGAAACATAATTAACAAGAATCATGCATGCAGCATAGATTATGAAATACTTTCCAGCATATTCTGAATATTGTATCCCTGATCATTTTAATCCATCTGCAGTATATGTATCAACATGTGTAAAGAATAAACATAGTTAACAAGAATGAGAAATGATACATACAGCATAGATTATAAAACCCTTTCTGAGATGTTTGGTGCTGAATGTACATTACCTTCTTATCTTTTACTAACTTATTTTACTACAGAGTTGTTTTTAACAAAATCAAGTAGTACAGCACACATTAATAAAATATGAAATATCTTTTTTTTAAGTGGATGGGGGAGGGGTAATTAAAGGCGAATGAATCATGAATATGAATTTTTTGCGTTAGTCTTTTATTTATTTTTTTTTTTATCATTAACCTAAAAAAAGCAATGATATCAATACAAAAAACCCTTAACGGGTTAAAAGCTTGTGATGCAGCAGTTTATCTTACATCTCTAAGAATTTTAAATTTGGGACTTAAAACTAATGATATCAAAATTTATGTGACGCTATGCTATTAATATATATATATATATATATATATATATATATATATATATATATATATATATTAAAATTTATTCATTAATGCTTTATCATTTACATCTTTCTTAATTTCGAAATATGAATCTTAAAAGTTATGATATCAAAATTTAAGTGACGCCTTGATGAGACTTTAAACGATGTTTTAAAATTCTATTTATTTATTTATTTATTATCTAAATACATTTACATATCTAAACAATACTTTTCATTTTCCAATACACTGTTAAATACATCACTTTCACTGAATATATATAATGCACTGAAATGTTTTATTTGAATAAATTGGCTTATCTTTTGTGCTACGCTATCCAAAATCAAAAGTAACATTTAAATAAATATTTTTGCGTCATTGTATCTATTAGCATATATTTAACTTAGTTTAGATACAATGGTGGAAAAATATTTATTTAAATGTTACTTTTGATTTTGGATAGCGTAGCACAAAAGATAAGCCAATTTATTCAAATAAAACATTTCAGTGCATTATATATATTCAGTGAAAGTGATGTATTTAACAGTGTATTGGAAAATGAAAAGTATTGTTTAGATATGTAAATGTATTTAGATAATAAATAAATAAATAAATAGAATTTTAAAACATCGTTTAAAGTCTCATCAAGGCGTCACTTAAATTTTGATATCATAACTTTTAAGATTCATATTTCGAAATTAAGAAAGATGTAAATGATAAAGCATTAATGAATAAATTTTAATATATATATATATATTAATAGCATAGCGTCACATAAATTTTGATATCATTAGTTTTAAGTCCCAAATTTAAAATTCTTAGAGATGTAAGATAAACTGCTGCGTCACAAGCTTTTAACCCGTTAAGGGTTTTTTGTATTGATTCTGTTATACATCAGCCGTTTGCGAATAGCCAGTTTTAGCAAGATACGAAGTTCCTACTGATGCACGAACCGTCATTTCACTGTATATAACAATTATGAAAAATCAAAAGAAAAATTTACAATAAAAAGAATATTGCCCTGTTAAACTGATGGCATTGAGTTCGCAGGCTACACATACTAATTATACATTACAGCCTCATATTCATGCTGCTCGAAAAACAAATTAAGGGGGGGGGATAGCTCCCACCCATTTCCCCTTTTTATACATAATCATTGAATTCAATAAACTAATCAGGGATAAGCTTTATCACATTATAAAATCTATATCCAAAATTCATAGCAAATCGAATAGTTCTTCATAAAAACCCATTTATATAATTTAAGAGGAGTTATCCCCCTTTATACTTAACCATTAAACTTCCAAAACTATTCAGAGATCTGCCTTATCAGAAAGAATGTACACCCAAAATTTAAATCAAATCGGATAATTCTGCATAAAAATTCATTTATCAAATTTAAGAGCGGTTGGGGTAATTGCCCGTATCCCTTTTATGCTTAACAAAAGAACTCACCAGTTAATTAGGGAAGCATCTTATCACTATGAACCTGTACCCAAATATTAAAGCAAATCTGTTAATTCTGCAAGAAAAATCATTTACCTAAATTAAGAGGGGTAGTCCCACCAATCCGCCATTTATACATATCCAATGAATTCCCCAAAAAAATCAGGGAAGTGCCTTATCACAATGAACCTATATCAAAATTTTGAAGTAAATCAGTAAATTTTGCATGAAAAACCCATTAAACTAAATTAAGGTGGGGGGAGTTATCTCCCATTTCCCCCCCTCTAAGATTTATTCAATGAACTCACAAAATCATGGAGGTGTCCTCATCAGAATGATCCTATGTCTAAAATACGAATGAAATATGAGAATTTTGCATGAAAAACCCATTTATCTAAACTAAAGGCGGGGTATTAGACCACCGTTCCCTTTCTTTATACTTATCCAATGAACTCCCAAAACTAATCGTGGCGGTGCTCTCATCAGAATGATCCTATGTTTAAAATTTGAATGAAATCTAATAAATCTATATGAAAAACCCATTTATCGAAATTAAGTTTGGGGAATTAGCTCCCCGTTCCGTCTCTTTATACTTATCCAATGAACTCCTGAAGCTAATCATGGCGCCCTCATCAGAAAAATCCTATGTCTAAAATTTGAACGAAGTCTGATAAATCTGCATGAAAAACCCTTTTATCAAAATAAGGGGTGGGAAATTAGCCCCTCGTTTCACCTCTTTATACTTATCAAATGAGTACCTAATACTAATCACGCAGACGCCTGATCAGAATGATGCTATGTCTAAATTTTGAATGAAAATTGATAATTCTGGATGTAAAACCCATTGATATAAATTAAGGGGAAGAGTATTAGCCCCCGTTCCCCCACTTATACTTATCGAATGAATTTAAAAATTTATCAGGGAAACGCCTTATCAGAATATACCTATACTTAAAATTTCAAGTGAATCAGATATTTTTATCATGAGTTATAGCATTACACATTTACATACATACTTACATGCATACAGAATGGGCAAGCACATAAGCTCACAGGTTTTGATAGCCTGTGAGCTAAAAATCATTATTACAGTACCATCTTCCAATATTTTCGAATTGAAAGAAGACCTGACAGCCATTCCTACAAACGTATCCAAAGAAATTCGGTTCAATTCTATGCATAGCTTCATACAGTGTTTGTTGGTAGAATAATGAAAATGGCGCAAAACTTGTGATTACAGCACCGCCTTACAGCGAAATGTTTCCATAATGAACATGGATGTGCTGGTTATAGCCAAAAACATTTACAGAATATTTGGTTCATTCTATGTATAACTTCATACACTTTTTGATGGTATGATCGTATGATGGGACACTGGGACAGACAGAGGTTTTGAATAAACATGTTTTTGGGATATTGGATCCCTAAAACATGTAAATTCGCCGAAAAAAAATTATAGCATTACTTTCTTTTATTAAGGATAGAAGAAATATTTGTGCATTTCTAAATGTTAGTTTTCTATCTTTATACATTTTTGCAAAAAGGCTTTATTTGCTATTTTGACTTCAAATTTTGTTTTACAATCTGAAAGTAAAGATATAAACGTAAATTCTTGAATTTATTACAGCGTTTAAATATAAATAGTAGGAAAGCTGGCAATTTCTTTAAACTTTTGAGAATTACCTTTTACTCATTGATAGGGAACTTATTATAACATTTCATCTTTTGCATTGTAAACAAAAGTTTTTAGGCATTGTTTGGGATCAAATGATTACTGTTATTCATCTATATTTGCTTTGCTGCATTCTGCCAGATATCCGATAGAGAAGTCGGATATCCGGTGATTGTGATTCGGATATCCGATGATATTTCAGTTATTGAAAAATCAGCCATATATGCCGGATATCGGATGCTGACCAGATATCCGGTGCATCCCTAAAACATATTTCAATCAAAGGTCATAAAAGTTGGTTTACTTAATAGATAGAGTTCAGAATTTCACTAAATTTCAAATATCAACAATCAAAAATTAGAATAAATGTAAGTAAAACTTTTTAGAGAATGAAGCATTTTGTTTTTCAAATTGCATATCTACAAGTTTTCTGCATAATGTAAGCAATGTTAAAAATTAAGAACTCTAAGTATGACATCAAATGATGCCTATCTTTTTTTTTTTTAAATAAAAATTTCTATCTACCCCTCCCCCCCAAATCTTTTTTTCTTCGTTCGAGATAAGTGTAATAAGACTTTATTACTGTTGAATGCATTATGTAATAAAAAGCTATTATAAAATACTTTTAAATTGAGGATTAAGGGTTGATAACATATATGATATCAGAATGGGGGAGAGGGTCCAAAATTACCAAAAAGTTGATAATGTTATATTTGCAAAGCCTTTTCTCATCTTTCTCTTATTGCATTTTATGGGTGCAATGTTATGTTATTATATTTTTTTCCTTTCTTTCCAAGAACATGTCAATGATATTATTTCTATTTTTATGTCCTAAAGGCAGGGAGTCAGCTACACGTATTAAACATTTTATCTCCGTGTTAATCAATAAACCAAAATAAAAATTGGCTTTATATAAAAAAGAGAAAGTCGTTTAAACTACAATATTTGAATTCTAGAAAAATGTTTAACTTGTTCTCTTTGTGAAGCTGATATTCATAGAAAACAGATTGTGAAGCAATAGGAAGAGTGTTGATTAAAAGAAAATCTAAACTTTTAGATACAACCAGGGACAAGGTTAGTTCTTAAAAAAATTTTGCAATTGAAAAAACAAAAAATAAAAAAATTGGCAAATAAAACAACCTTTATATAAAAAATCTGGTGTGGTGTTTAAAAATATTCACAAATCTGGTATACATAGACATACTTTTTTTTAGGAAGGTAACACTAAAATTTTAAAACTTTCTTGATACAATATCTTATTTTATTACAAAAGAGTATCCTTGAAGCGCATGTGGCAGGTGGGAAAACTTAAGCTATGGTATGAATGATAGCATTTGTAAACAAAAATTAAAGTTGAAGAAAGATAGGCATCAAATATCATGATTAAGCATAATTTTATGGTTGTGAAATCCAATAATTAGTTACATTTGCTGATTAATGACTGCTAATTTCTAACTCTGAACGTAAGATAGCCATATTAGAAATCTTGTCTAGAAGAAACATTTGAGAGATGTGAGGGATTAAAGGGCTGTAAAATTGTTGAATTCAAGTGCAAGACCATGTTCTAAAGCATCTCGAAGTTCATCACAGCTTCAGAAACAATTTAAAAAATCATTACAAAAGAACACATAATGCCCGTTTTATGCATGAAAGTTGAAGCTCATCTGAAAAGCTAAACTATGTGTGCAAAAAATTATGGTATTATAAATGAATATTTAAAAATAAACATTAACAATAAAAATTAAAAATAATTGATCTAAATATATAACATGAAAAATAATTATGTAAGTAAAGTTAAAAGATACAATAAAACCACTATAATTTTTATTCATAAATATTTTTTATTTCTGAGTTCAAACACATCTTAGTGTTGAAATTTCTTCAATAAACATAGCTATTTAAACCTAAGCAAACAATATTGATGTAGGAAAACAAAAAACAGATATCCTAGAATTTGGAAATACAACAAATACAATTAAAAAATTAAACAAATTCATTTTAGTTTAGTGGGTTTTTTTTCCTTATTTTAATTTTTCCCTTCCTTGGCAATATATTTGAAAGAGCATCTGATGAAACTAGAAACACTGATGATTTTGCTACACATCTTAAAATCAGTTTTTAAAGTTATATCATTAGTTTTTTATTATTATTTTATATTAAAATTGCTTTATGCATTATAAGAAAAATTCAAAATTTTTTTTTATATTATCACAGTTTTATCTATTTATACCCCCCCCCCCCCCCTCAAATATTTCAGGTCATGGCTTCTCCCCCATTTCACATTAATATAAAAAAATAGCCAAAATGACACTTAAAAAAAACTGATTTCAGAGAAAAAGTTGGAAAAAAGAAAAAACATGTTTACTGTTTAAGACAGACTTTTGAGACTTATAGTATCCAATGTGTTTCATAACTTATTTCAGTGACAGACGATCATTTTCTGTACTAAAACGCAAATAATTAATGGTTAGTAACTATGCAATTGTTTAAATACATTAAAACATGGAAAAGAAAATATATAATTACTGAAAACATATCTGCATCACTTACCTCAAATGGTAAAAAGTCAAATTCAACAGCACATGTGTACAACATCGTATGAAAATCTTTGTATGATGTAAATTTTGACTTTAAAATGTTCCAGATATGAGCCTAGATAGGAATGAATTTATAACATATAAATGGAATAAAGTATCTAAAAAAGTAATTGAAAAAAAAAAAGTATTATTTTAGCCGTACTTACATCATCTTTCACATTCAAACAATAGGATAAAAATACTTTAATTGCTAGTGACCCACAAACAATGATAAAAGTTTTTAAAGCCTGAAAGAAAAAATTAAATATAGTACACAAAATTTAAAATAATAAAAAAAGTAAATTAAAAAACAGTTAGAGGATTCCCCTTCTTCTAATACATGACAAACAAAATGAACTAAGATTTTAAAATAAAATTCCAAATTTATTCAATCAAATTCCTTTTTTATCAATATAAATATAGTGTAACCTTGATTATCTGAGCTAATTGGGACCGCTAATACCCCAGATATCGGAAATCACAGATAATAGAAATTGTATGTAAAAACTTGCTGTGCTTGCAAATTTAACATATCTTCGAATAAAAGACAATAACATGTTTTTTAAATGATGAAAATAAACATGCATAAAGTTATATTTCACAGTTCAACAAATTTAAAAAGGAAATCATTTTCAATCAAAGGGAATCAAATTTACTACTAGTAGTAAATTTTAAAAAGCAAATTGAATTTCTTAAAACTATACTAAGTTAAATGTAGAATGATGCATGTTCAAAAATAAAACAAATCTAAAGAATTTTTCAAAAATTAATAGTTATTCAGAAAAGTTGGTAATTATGAAAATTAAATTGTCATTTTTTGAATTTATAACTAAAATAATGAAAAATTAACTCATTTCTATAAATATCCTAATATCTATTTACAATATTCAGTTTATTTATTTCTATGCTTAAAAATTAGCTTATACAAATACTTATGAATTTCTTTTTTTTCTTTACTGAATACTGTAAAATTTTGTTAAATAAAAATGTCTTAACTATTCAGTTATTGAATAATTACTTCTTGTCTTACCTGTCTTTCAAAGCAAACATAATTTATAATATCTTAATACTATTAATGTGTGTGTTTGGGGGGGGGGGGGGCTCAAAAATAGTGTATAGCATTAAAAAAATATATATGTATATTAATCACTTGTATGAAGTTTGACACTTTTGAAAATCCTCCAGTTATAACACTTAACTTGTTCCTTATAAACATTAGCTATGTCAAAATGCTTACTAAATAAATTTAGATTATTTTAAATATTAAAATAATAAATAATAGTAAATAAACAAGATATTTAAACATAATTTTTGTGCAAACATTTCTGCAAGATAAGTTTCTGAGACTTGTCTATCATTCTTACTTTAATTTTTATTAATTAAAATTATTTTAAGATCTGCTAATTACCCATAATATAATTACATTTCAACATATTGTATGATTACTGTAACTAGTTTTAAAATTTGTTTTTTAAACAAACTCTAGTGCACCATATAGTTGAGTATAACCCATAGAGTTGTGACTCTATGGGTTTTTGACAGTTTAAACCCTTGTGATGTCAGAAAAAAAACTCTTTTTCATGTCAAAAACCCAACCCTGATCGAAGCTCAATTAATCGAGGTTCTACTGCATATAAAATCATACTTTAAAAAAATATTCTCATACATTACACTTGGAATTAATTTAAAATCCCATTTTTCCCTTTTTATAATAAATAAATTACTTATAGAGTTATAAGCAATTTTTTCTCTCTTCTCCAGAGCTGCTACACAATTCGGGTAAAAAAAAAAATTGACTTTTCCCTGACCATTCTCAATAAAAAATCATCTAATATATTGTTGTAAAACTCTTCACACAATGGAGAACTTAATTTAGATATAAGCTTAATAAAAAGCACACACTACATGAATATCAGATTTTAAAAAAATTTCCATTATTATGACATTGTGTTACAGTTTGTGTGTAAATTTCATATAAAAATTTTAAATTAGATGAAATTAATTCAAAATTTTTTCATTTACGATGGTGGTAAAGATTCTGATGAAAAAAAGTACATCAAAAATTCCCTGTCTTTTCCCCTGTCCGCTTCAAATATTAAAAAAATTTCCTGACAATTCCCTGATTTTTTGCCTAAATTTTAGAATTATCTCTGATTTCCAGGTTTTTCCTGACCTGTAGTTACACGGTTTCCCATACCATTGCAACTGGTAACTTGGTTAAAAATGCCAACTTTGAAGGTTTTTTTCTGAAAGATCTACCTTTAGTAGAAAAATGAAACCCCCCACCATTTGATAACATAGTTTCTGAATAACACCACCTACCAATTTCATGCATTTCTATAGAAAGTTAAATGTGTCAGAAAGTAGCTTCTTTGGATATGAGAATGTTACTAATTAGATTTGAAAATATCTCATCTTTTAAAAATGACGAAATTTTTTTATTAAAAATTCTTTCTTGAATTGATTCTTTTATAGCATAATCACATTTTTTCTATTTATTCTTTTAAATGCCATAATGGATGTGAAAGCTAGCCATTTAACTTCTACAAACTCTTCTACACAATTTTTCTAAGTTGGATAAATTTAAGTTATCCATTTAACATGTTGACTTGCATTCACACTTCCTTGCATTCTAATTCTTTGTATATCTGGAGACCCAGAGACGATCTAGATTAGTATATTCTTTTATTAAAAATATCTACTAGAATGTTCAAGTGTAATCTTTACTTTATTTAACCACAGAATGGTTGCTGTTAAGTAATGAAAAGATTGCTCAACATTTTTAGAAGATATTTTCTATACAAACATGCTAAATTGGCATTACTGGCAGGGCTCGGAAATTTGAAAAATTTTAAGGTTCCCAGCTGGGAACCTTAAAATGAAAAGTATAGGTTCCCAGAAAAATGTATGTATGTGTATTTCGCAATTTTATCGTGATTTTTTGACGAAATTTGCCGATTTTTCTCTATGTTTTAATGAAATTTGCTGTTTTATCACAATGTTTTAACAAAAGCTGTCTTTTCAACATTGTTTTAACAACATTTGTCGTTTTTTGCGATTTTTGCCGCTTTTTTGTGATTTTTTAATGAAATTTGCAATGTTTACCATGATCTTTCGACAAAATTCAGGGTTTTTTTCAGGATCTTTTAATTAAGTCCGTTGTTTTTCGGTATTTTTTGATGAAATTTGCCGTTTTATCAAGAATTTTTAATGAAATTTGTGATGTTTCCCGCGATCTTTTGCCAAAATCTCTTGTTTATCGGTATATTTTGACGAAATTTGCCATTTGTTTGCTATTATTTAAGTGAAATTTGCTGTTTTTTGCAATTTTTTAGCAAAATTTGCCGTTTTTGCGAATTTTTAACAAAATTCGAGCTTTTTCCATAATATTTTGACGAAATTACTCATCCCATGGGCCGATTAGGAGCTTTTTTTTTGCACACCATCTCCGATTTTTTACGTAATTTTCGTGTTATAATGTGTCTGCGATATTGCTGGCAGCTACACTGATTTATTAGGTTCCCGGCCGGGAACCTGGGTGAAAAAACATGCATTCCCAGAAATGATTTCTGGGTTCCCCGAGATCCCAGGAATGCTATTTTTCGAGCCCTGAATACTGGTTACAACACACTAGGCATCATACGGCAAATGTTCAATCAGAAATACTTGTAACTCATATAGTATGGCAGTTAACATGTTAAAGAAAAAATAATCAGTTTTTGTGAATATTGAAAATAAAATAAAATTTCTGAAATCGATATGGACTATTATAATTCTAAACATTAATTATATAAAATGAAACAAATTTACCACAAGTCCAAGTTTATTCATCTTCATTTTTTTCAAAATATCTTCACTTGAACACATTATCTATAAATTTAAAATAAGATACATTATCTATAAATTTAAAATAAGACACATTATCTATAAATTAATTTAATGATGAATATCATTAAATTAATTATTTGATGAAAAAAGAGAGATAAATCATCCATGAACTATATTATGAAACATTTGCCATCACTACTAAAGCATTGTTGCAAAATTTAAATTTTTTGTATGATGAAAGAAGATATCTAAATAAAAACTTAGAAAATGGATAACAAAATTGAAAAGTAATTTTCAGCAATTACAATCAAAAAACAATAATAAACTTGAATTCTTCCTTTTGTGCAGCCCTACATATGAGAAGTAGATTTTTATACATTCTACACTAAAAACTAATTCAGCTGGAAATAATTTTACTGAATTGAAAACATTATTCTGCCAATTATTATCCATAGACAGCAATGAATCCATATCATTTTGTGCAGCCCTGCATACAAATTTATTTGCACATAATACAGTGAAGCAAAAGTATTCAAAGCATATAATACAGTAAAATTCTGCTAAAAAATACATAACAAACACATTTTCATAATTCAATCAATATAGGTTAATTCAAATTCTGTTAGACAGTATCTGCTAATTAGACTGCATATAATCTATCGAATTTATTCACTTCGTAGAATATATTAAAATTTAATTAAATTGGAAAATGCATTACACAACTAAAAAAACACTTCTTGCAATTATTGCTCATGCTACATCTGAATTCTTTTATTCTGTTGGCCGTTTTAAGGTTAGAAAAATATGAAGAGTTGCTTTAAAAACCCATATTCATCCTAAAGAAAGCCCAGCCTGTGAAATATGCGAAGTCATTTTGATATTTTAAAGGATGCTAAAAAAGATTATGACATTAAAAAATTTCCATCACTCAGATTTTGAAAAAAAAAATAAATAAATAAAAACAATGCTAATTTTAATATGAGCAACTAAACATAGAATCAATGTCATTTGAATTTAGTATTGAAATAAATGATTAAGCAAACACTTCATAATGGAAATGTATGAATACAATATTAAATGGTTATAGCGTTATTTATGTATTACAAAAATTAATGAGAAATTTCATTAACATACATAAAATTTAAGTAAAGATATTCATGAAAAAAACCTTGTAAACAAAATTATCAAAGTAAGATTTGTTTCTATCTTCTTTTTACATATTCAATTGAAGTAACAAACCAAAATATGTGTTAGTAGATAATAAAACACAGTTCAAATGGAAATTCTTCCAGTCCATACTGGGGAAAAAAAAAGTATCTTTCCAATTACTTGTTTTTAATTCAACTAATTTTATTCAGATACACAAAAATAAAATGTGCAAAACTCAATGAAAAAAGAAGATTCCAAATCTTCATCAATATTGAATTTGAACCGGAATTAACCGTTTGCACTTGAAAGGTGATTCTCACTGACCGACCACTAGTGTCCTACATAGATGGGTGCTCCAAATGCTCTAGACACCAGTATTTTAAACTAATTTCCGACGCTTTACCTATTGGCTAAATAATCTGTGATAAAAGATGATGACATAAATTTGTAAGATATTAGGGGTGTCGAAAAGCATTTGATATCTTGATTTACAAAGGACACCTGGCAACACTAGTGGTAAATAAGAGTCGCCAATAATTAAAAAAAAAAAAAAAAAAAGCTAATGCTAAGTTGGTTTTATTAATGGTGGCATATATATTTTTGTTGAAAGACTGAAGGAATTTCATGCTGCTGGATACAACTATGTAATTTTAAGTCTATAAAAGTTGGAATAATGGTTACAGTCTTATACATGTGCTCAGTCAAATTTATATAAGTAGATAAATAAGAGCATGACATCTGTTGTCTTATTTCAAAATCTCGGTCATAATAGAATTTAAAACAGATAGCTGTTTTAAATTTTATAATGACCGAGATCTCAGAAGGTAGAGGCAAAACAAAAAATGCTTCAGAATTTCTGTATTAAAGTCAAATACTTATGTGAAAAAAATTTAGAACTTTTACTTTTTGTACAGCTTTTGAATTTGAAATCTTCAAAAGGTCGCCATTTGAAACAATATAACAGATGAATTTGGTCAACAAATTCATATGAAACCTTGATTAATCATGTATATGCCCAGTTACATCTAAATCACTTCATAAAAATGAGTGCTATTGCATGACAAAAATCAATTACATAAACATAAATATTTGAGCTGGGGGTCAAGATTGATGGAAATAAACCAAAATTTTTTACAATTCCTTTGTTCTGGATGGTTACAATAAGTTCTTGCATTTTGTGATGGAAAGTACCAGTAACGCAATTTTAATATAATTGCTATAAAAAATGTCCGTATAATTCAAAAATTGAAAATAAAATGTTTTAATATTGGACAATAATAAAAAAACTCAACCTTTTTTTTATTTTTATTTATTTATTTTATTTTTTATTTATTTTTTATTTTTTATTTAATTTTTATTTTTTTGACAAAGTTTGTTAAAATTTGTTAAACAGCGCAATTAGTTTGAGCAATTAATTTTTTTCATAACATTTTGTTAATTATTGATAATCTTAGTTAATTGTTAATTTATTTTAAAAAAATACTTTAGTTCCTTCCATAATTTTTTAATTGCTATCTCAATAAATGACCTAATCTCATTTTAGTGCATTTTATCAGTTAGAACTTTGTCATTCAAAAAAAGTGATAGGTAAAATATGAACTCTAAATTAAAATATATTTTTAAAAATTGATACTTACAAAACAAACTATCAACAGAGATGTATAGAAAGATGCAATCAACATTTTGTTCCCAAAAAGAAAAATTGTTGAAAAGACTAAACTAATCTATAAATAGACAAAGCATACAAAAATATATTTGAAATAAGGAATATAGCTACTAAAAAATAAATCACAATGTTTGATTAAATATGAAACTATGAATATACTATTTAAAATAAATAATGAAAACAGTAGAATCTTTCTCACAAGCAATTTACATTAAACCGTTACAAAATAAAAAGTAAAAAGATGACAAGTATTTGTTGGTATTTGAGCAATGCTTAAAAAACTAAAAAGATTTTTTTTTTTTTTTTTTTGGGGGGGGGGGGGGAGAGTTAGGAGGATTCAGTTTTTTATTGATGAAGTTAGTTATTTAAACTCCATTTATATTTATGTATCCAAAATTTTATAATAGCTACTGATATTTATTTTTCTTGTGTGTGTTCAATATTCTACAGAAAAACATTAACTTGAAAAATAGATAATTAAATGTTAGTTCCTCTTATTAAAAAGGAAAAGCCATATATAAACTTTAATTAATAATTACAACTTGTGGAAATAGTAATTTTGAAACAATGAATTTTGAAATCATAACCAAATAACCCATAACAAATTTTTTCATATAATCTGTTAGTAATCCCCAGAAATATTTAACCATTATTACATTTTTTTAAATAACATGTAGTTTAAATTATTTATTTTTTCCTGCCTTTATCTTAAATATCTTTAATGGAATATATAAATTATCTAGACAAAAATCCATCTATTGCATTATTTATTTAACTTTAATTACCTCTATATTAAAAATTACAAAAAGAATCAAGGCAATTTACAATAGAAAGTAAAGTGCAATTGAACTTACTATTTAAACAATTTAATAATACAGTCGAAGATTGATAATCCGCGCACCCATAATCTGCAATTTTCTATAATTTGCGTCACTTTACAAATGTAAACAATAAAATAAACTGTTAAGAAAATGTAAAAATTTGTGATCCAAAAATGATTTTTTAAATCAAATAATAAAATAATTGAAAAAATCCTAATAAAACATCTACTTTTTTTTAATATAACTCTTTAATTATATTAACAGAAAAAAACAAATTGTATTATGGTTTATGTATGTAATTATTTTTATGTAAATGCAATCCATTTTAGAATAAAATAACTTAAAAGAGGCATTTTTTGAGATAACATATTAAATAAATGATTAGATTTCCTATGTATATTTTCCTTTGGCCCCAGCTTGAGAGGATTATGGAACTTTGACTGTATATTACAAATAATGGTGTTAAATTAAACAAGGTAAGTTATTTTGAGTGCTAAAATTTTTTACAGTAAAAGCATTTTTATTTATTTTTATAATATTTTTCCTGTGAAGTTGAAAGAAACCTTTTTAGTGCATATAAGTTAAAAATATTTAATATTTTGTATTATTTTTAAGAAAATATAGCTGCATGAAAAAATTTTACTTATAAAAATAAATTTTTCTAGAAAAAAAACTGAAAAGAAATTTTTTTCTTCTACCACTCTATAATTTCTGGAAATTCTACATCGCTATAATCTGGGGTTATATAAAAAAAAACTAATTCTCTGTGAAATATAAAAAAATAAATAAATACAATTTCTAAAGCTTTTCTTTCTTTCTTATAAAAAGCCCATCTTGCATATATCATGTACCAAGTGATCCAAAAGTCAGGATGAACTTTAAAAATGAATAATTCGAAAACGAATCAAGATACAATGATACGGTTTGCACTGAATGAATGGAGAAGAAACCGGGTTTTGTGTAACAACGGAAAAAAAAAATAGTTTTGTTGGCGACAAACAAATAGCGCTACAGTGCTTTATTGCATCAAAAGATGATTTACAAATGAAAAAATGTTGACATCTTACAAGTCAGTTTAATTACAGTTCATTAGTACTATAGTAAATGTTCAATGTACTGTCCATCATTCATAAGGGCAGCTGTGAGACTAGGGACCACACCATTCACAGCATTTAGTAGCATTTCTTGCGTTATGGCAGACACATTTTGGCAGATGGCATCTTTCAGTGCTGCTAGTGATGCTGTTGGTTGCCAACAGAACTATACTTTTTCGTTGCCACACAAAATCTCGTTTCTTTTCCATCTGTTCGGTGCAAATCATATCTTTTTGGATTATTCATTTTTAAAGTTTGTCCTAACTTTTGGATCTCCCAGTATTTTAAAAGCATATTTTATGCATTGCAGATTGCATATATAGGGGAGACTTGTAGAAAACTGGGTAGGCGAGTTAATCTGGTAGTGCAGATTCCTCCTTGATTAAAACTTTTATCTGGCGGCTATCTCCAAAAATTGCTTGTTAAAAGACATTACAGCATTTGTAACTGAGTAGAATGCTGCTGTGTGTGATTATTTTTTATGTGAAGGTGTTTGAATTTCTCTTAAAAATTGTTTTGTTAGATTCTAAATTTTATGCATATATTAACTATTTGTCAGCATATTAATTATTGGTTCTTACTATACCTGCTTTGCTTTCTTGCTAGTATTTTAACAGCTTTATTTATTTATTTATTTATTTTTAATAGGATTGAGAGTTGTAATGCTATGTTCTTAAATTTATGTGATGTTGGGCGTAACCCGGGTACTTAAGAGTGGGTCAATTCTATGTATAGCTGGTTTTGTCCTACACTCATGAAATGATTTTTTAGATAGTTAATAATGTAGCATGGAGCTTTAAATTCTTATTTAATACTGTTAATCCCTCAAAGTGTCATTTATGATACCTTTGAACTCATATTACAAATGAAAGGTGTGGAAGTGATTATTTTTCAATCTTGTGTGATTTTAAAAAAAAAAATGTAGAAATTTTACTACAGATTTATTTTTGGCAGATAGAAGAGTCCATATGTATTTTGTTTTGTTCATATAAGAAGAACGATTTTGAATAAAATGAGTTTTCTAAGAGTTTTAAATGGGTACCAGGTTTTATCTAACCATCATATGATAATATAGAGATCTAAAAGGCTAGATGTACAACTCCAATGTAAAACAGGGTTCATACAGAGTTCGAAAGAAAAAATCCAAAGAGTACATAAAAAATCCAAGGAGTCCAAAAAATTTTAAAGACTTGCCACTTTTGTTGTTATTTATGTAGCATGCACTTGCTCAGCCCCTATTCGCCGGTATTCCGCGAGTCACCCCCCGCGGGAGGGGGGGAGTATCCGCGATCTTCAGACAAAATCAGCAATTTATTTGGGATATTTTAGCAAAATAGGCAATTTATTGCAATCTTTTGTCGAAATCGGCGGTTTTTTGCGATCTTTTGACAAAATCAGCATTTTTTCGTGGGTTTTTTTTTTTTTTTTTTTTTTTTTTTTTTTTTTTTTTTTTTAATGAAATCGACGTTTTTTCGACAAAATTTGCATTTTTACATGATTTTTTCTCGAGAATAGCGTTTTATCCCCACAATCTTTTTATCGAAAACAGCATTTTTTTCCAGCGATCTTTTAACAAAATTAACATTTTATCTGTGACATTTGGTGAAATTGCCGTTTTAACCGCGATCCACACAGGAAATTCACATTTTTCAGCGATCTTTTGACAAAGTCAGTTAACAAAAACATTGACAAAATCGTCATTTTTCCACGAAATATTGACGATTTTCGGCGATCCTTTCACGGAATTTGCATTTCTCCGCATTTGTTTTTTTCACACACAAAACTGTACAAGTTGGCAACTATGCGGAACTGATAACCCAATTTCAAATTTTCGGAAGAGGATGCCTTAAATTTTCGGAAATTTTGGTATTTTCAGACGAGAATCACTCCCTGAATCCATCGTTATCAGCAAAACTGATCATGATGAATCGTATTATGAAGATGAAATCAAAGATGTAATCTAGCTGTGAAGGAAATTGAACAGTTAATCACTTTTTGAAATTAGAAGCTTAGAGGTTGTCTGGATTATTCTTTTCACTTTTCTTTCCTTTATGGCCGTGAAAAGTACATCCCTTTGGTGGCTATCAGTATGATACCAACCAGTCACTGCTGTGCTTCTGATGAATGACGTGAATAAAGGGTTTACCGTGCACTTTAACTTCGCATTTTATTTATTTATTTATTTATTTATTTTTTTTTTTTTTTTTTTTTTTTTTCGGGAGCAATATCACAGGCGTGCAAAACCGCAATACAATTTAAGGAGTTTCTAAGGAGTATTTTGTTAATCTAAGTAGTTCTAAGCACTACTTGGGAACGTTTTCATTTCTAAGTAGTTTCTAAGGAGTCTAAGGAGTCTGTGCGAACCCTGGTAAAAGCACTGTGAATATACATTTAAAGGACTTTAAATTGAAATTTTAGATTGATTATCCAAATTATATAAGTTTTTGCTAAAACAGCCATTACTGTATGCAAGGCTTCCTTCAACTTTTACAGAAATTTTTACGTGATATTATGTTATAATCAAAATTGAACCACATTATATTTTAAAGCAAACCTGCAATATAAAGAAAGCAAAAAACTGTACATAAGTAATTACTGTTTATTTATAAAGCTGCCTTTACTTAACAGAAAGAAAAAAACTATGTTACTCTAATCCCAGTAAATGTCAGTTACGTTTGTTGAAAAGCCAGAAAAAAATAAACATAGAATTGTTTTTGCATGAGTTGTAAGCATGATACTAAAAGCCTTTATTTAACGAACTTATAGAGATTTTAACTATTTTAACTATTAGTAGGAAAATAAAGATACTATTGCTATTCAAACTTAAAAGTTACTTAATATGTAAACTTTAAATAAATTTGATGTTTGAACTTAAATTGTAATAAATAAATTTGTAATATTTAAAAATAAATAATGTTTAAATCTGAAAATAAACTAAACTTGAATTTAAAATTCAGAAAAATAAAGACATATAAATGAAAATAATACTGGCCAGATATCATTGGGATTTGTTCATTATGACACATATCCTAACAGAAAAATTAGGTAGCTGTAGCATATGACTATGTAGATTTTGTACAACAATTAAGTTTATTTGTATAAGAATAACACATGTATGCATAGAGATATAAAGATTTCTTTAAAAAAATCAAGAAATTTTTGCATGCTTTTTATTTATTGTATACATGGTTTTCAACTAAATTTAACACCATTTTCAGGAAACTTGTGAAAGAACAGTATAAACAATTTATTACAATTAGAAAATAAATATATTAAATAGTTGATGAAATACGCACATTTATATGAAATACCTTTAATTGTGCTTGCGCTAATATTAACAATTTCTTTTTGGATAAATTACTAGTTGACTAGTATATAGGGCAACTGATATAAAAAGATCAATCAAATAATATCGAGAAAATTCAGAAAGATATTATTGATGCACTGAACTTAATTTCAGTTTCTTTCTTAAAGCAGATAGATGATAATTTATGATATTAGACTGGCTTTTAAAAATAAATGGCCCTATATAGTTACTACTAAATAATTCTCCCCCATCCCCCCCCCCCCCCGAAAAAAAAAAGTTATTGTAAGTACATGCATAATTAAAAAAATTATTTCATACAAAGGCTTATACCCAGTGGCAGAAAATTCTCCAAGTGTCTGTGACTGATACTCCAGGGATAAAAAAAAATAATCTGCGGGTAAAATACTTTTACAACTGAAGCATTAATTAATCAAACAGCCACTTGCCAGTAGCAGTTTTAGACACTTTATAAGTAATAATTTTAACTTTTTGTATTAAATAATAAAGGGGTAAACATAACATGAAGCCGAAATACAGGTTTGATGAAAAAGAATCTGCACAAGTGAAAAGAAAACCAGCGATGCACATCTCCCGTTTAAATTTTCTGCTATCATGGGCTTATATGTCATCAAATATTTAAAATAACTATTCTAACTGTAGCATGTTGTCTCTACTGCACTTTGTCAAGTTCCCCAAAAGTGGTATTAAACTTATAGTAAAAACAAATAAACATGTGAAAATTTCTTTAAATTTTTTAAAGAAACATTTATATCTCTATGAATATATGTTCAATTATTATACAAATGTTGTGCAAGATCAACAAAGTTATGCATTCCAGCTACAGATCATTTCATGCCTTTTCATTCATAGGGTGATTATAAATATTATTTATTTTTTATCCAATTTGTTGCGTCCATAATTACTCTCATGATCAAAGATTTTTCAGCTTAAATCTTCACTGAAAAAAGTGAGGTTAAACATGTTTTTTATATTCTAGAAGTTCCAGAAGAATTTGTCGAATAGATATATCAACTAGACATAGTATATCTTTGGATATGCTACAAAATGTCTAAAATTGAAGGTCTACAGTGACTTTTGGCCATATAGCATATACTGATAAACTAATGTACCCACATTATTTAATCTTATTAGCATTAAAAATATAATACTTTTTGTAACAGCAAATTATCTAAATAAATATTAAATATTCTGATGTTAAATGACAATTTAAATGTTTTGTAACAATATATATCAGATCAAAGTAAAAATTATGTAGTAAATATAAATACATACCAAGTGACCTTTTAATATACAAATAAATGTACAAGCTGAAATGGAATTCAAAATGTATAATCCACTCAAAACTAACACTTGAGTAAGCAAGGCAAATTGGGCAAACTACAAAATAAATAAATAAAAAATTACTTCGCATAAATGTACAATAAATACAATATTAACTTATAAATTTATTAAATCATTAAACACCAGGAAAGATATATGAGACAAGTAACTGTAAACAAAATTTTTGTAATTATTTCATTATTTCTCTTTTTAACTAAATAATAAAAAGATTTAAAACATTTAAAACTGAAAGAATATTAGTCTAAATAGAAAGTACAAAATAAAGACTTTCATAATGAAATACTAAAAACACTCATGCATTATTCCAATATTAGCTACATAACAGCATGTATATTTAGTTTATTCCATTGTATTAGATGACATTAAATACAAAAATCAAAAGCTAAATGAAAGCATTAACCAAATTCTTAAATATAACAATTATATTTAAATATGCATAAGATGTTTTCTTGTTGCTACCATGACTTTTTAAAATTAGTTTACAACTTGTTTATACAGCAAAACTTTGATAATTCAAACTAATTACATGATTCATACAGTCCGAGATGAAAAAGCCTAAGGAGTACAAGAATTTTAAGCATCTTACCTACTTTTTAGTCATGCTAGGACCTCATGTAACATGCACATTCACACTAACTTTTGATACCTCATTTAGAGAGAACGTTACCATATTGAAACATAGAAAAATAAATTAAAAGGAATATAATCAAAATTTGTAGAACCAGAATCTTCAGATTCACAAATACTTTGGGAACTGCCAATAAAGTGTATGGTTTCAACTTTGTCACATTTCGGGGAGTGGAATAGACGTGAACAAGATTACGAAATATAATAAGGTGGCCTGTTTGAAATCTAAGATAGTTTATAACACATAATACAAATTTTAAAAATGAAGGCATATCAAGAATTGGAGAGGGAATGAGGGAGAGGAGCATGTGCATTTTTACCAAGTGGAATCTAAAAATTGAATGCATAGAAAATAAGAGATTGTGAGGTGATCCAGAATGGAAATCTAAAACAATTACATCTGGAGTTGGCTAGAAAATAGGGAATTCTTTGCAACTGGCGAGCGTAATGAGCAAGGGATCTACTAAAAAATAGTTAAATACAGTATTTCAGTGGTTGTTTATGTATTATATCACCAACATAGACTTTGAACACGATAATCTAAAGTTATATGAATATGATAACAATTATGGAAATTTGATTAGTTCTTAAGAAAATGCCTTTTTTTTTTCTTTCTAATATGATCTTTGTTAGTTATATTTTGTGTCATTCAAGATTCTTTTAGAGAAACCAACCAGCAAAGCTGGCAAAGGCTACTAGCAGATAAATAAAAAAGCAAGATGAACAAAAATGTAGGCTCAATTTTTCCTTATTCATTTTAATTATTATCCGAGTTACTTTGATTTTATTTGTAAAAGTGCTTATATTTATATATATATATATATATATATATATATAATATACATTTTAATAATTTTTTTTATATTTCATTTTACTTAAGAAAGGTGTTATAATAATTAAAAATAAATGACATTGACATGTTTCGGATCCGTCTAATAAGATCCATAATCATAATTTTAAAAAAATTTCAAAACATTTCACAGTCAATACAAATGACACGCGACAATGAGATATAAACAACAAAAAACAAAAATCATGCGCTCTATTGTAAAAAATTAAATTAAAATAGACCATGATCTAAAAGAATTTCCAACATGGTTCATCCCATTCAAGCTCTCATGAGGAATGTATTCATTAACTAGCTGACCTGCCCAGCGTTGCCCAGGCCCATGATGTTATTCAGTTTTCAAGTGTGTTATTTGTTTTCTAAATGACCCTTAAATTAAACTCAAATTTCTATGATTTTATATCTTTAAGTCCATTTTGTCAAAATTTGTATTTTTAAATGGAAAAGTCGCGAAAAGTTGTTGAATGTAAAGCACATGCTGTTTGGTATTTTATTCTCTATGTAATTTAATTTTTTGGAAACTGTGCTTACCGAAAGCGAACGAAACCGCGACGGAACATTCGGGTTTTTACTGAATTCATAAAAAATTTCACATATTTTATTTTGTAAAAAAATAATTTTATCCATATGAAAGTTCCAAAATTTTTGTAAGTAATGTAAATCTAGTTTATTGAAAGCCTCTAAAAAGATTGTGTTAAAATACAGATATCTAGTTACTTTTAGCATAGGAAAAATGTATTCTCCATGAGCTGGGATGTGATTCGTGTTTGCGGTGTCTTTGAACGGGTTAAATCTCGCATTTTATTTAAACAAATTGCACCATAGTTTATAAAAGTGCTTTAGCTTTAAGAAAATATTTTCGGTTTTTCAGGACGTATACAATTGCACCATGCAAAAGCAAAACCGCAATGAAATGATCTGGTTTTTATTGATTTCGTCAAATTTTTCTCACTTTTTATTTTGTAAAGAATATTTCTACTTGTCCTTATGTTTTAAATTTTTTTAAAAGGATGTAAATTTGGTCTATTGAGATGCTTTTAAAAGATTGTGCTGAAATATGTACGCTTAGATACTTTTAGCGTAGAAAAAATATTCTATCCGTGAGTTGCAAAGTGACCTCCTTTTGCTGGTGTATTTGAAAGGGTTAAATCTTATATTTTAAAAACCGATTGCATCATAGATTATAACAATGTTTTTAAGCTTTAAGAATATGCTTTTTGTTTTCCGGTACCTAGGCTTGCGCTTTACTAAGGCAAAACCGCAATGAAAACGATCTGTTTTTTATTGATTTCATCAAATTTTTCGCACATTTTATTTTGTAAAAAATATTTCTATCGGTACGAACATTTCGAATTTTCTGTAGGGAGTATAAATTTGTTCTATTGAGAAGATTTGAAAAGATTGAATTGAAATATGTATGTTAAGATAATTTTAGCATAGAAAAAATACCCTCTCTGCCAGTCGCAAAATGACCTTCTTTTGCCAGTATATTTGAAAGGGTTAAAACCAAATATTTTAAAACCAATTGTACCATCGGTTAGAAGAAAATTTCAACTTTAATATCTTCTTTTTGGTTTGTTTATATCTTTAAAATTATGCCCTGGAGGGGCATTGACAAAAGAGAGAAAAACAGTTTTGGAAAAAACGACCATTTTTGAATATTTGTTTTCAAAGGTTTAACTGCAACATTTTTTCGAATTGATTATTGCATTTGAGACCTAAAAATATGATCTTTCAAAATATGTCTCTTAAGTTTAACTGCGTCAAGCAGTTTGGTTGATTTGGATTTAAACAAAACGATCCAAAAACAGAAATAAATGCCGATAAATGCTTCTTTTGTTTAGGTGCGTAAAAGGGTTTGTGCGCATGTGCAAACGATTTCTTTCCCGAACATTAAAAAAAATGACTTTTTGAAGAGAGTGAGTTTCGCTTCATAATTAATATCTATGAAACTAATCAAAAAATTAAAATTCTGAGCTTTAGGTGCATCAGGAGAGATATTGGGCTACTTTCAAAAAAATTTTGAGCCTTGTACATCTCATAGATTTTGCTAGCCATCACAGACACACAGACAGACAGAGCATTTTGTTCTTTTATTAGTATAGATTCTAACCATAACTTAAGAATAATAAAAGAAACGGTATCATTGCAAACAAAATTTTTACGCGATAAATTTCAATGGACTCTCTTATAGTAGACTTACGACAACAATTTGATATGAAACATAATTCGCTTTCACTAAACAATATTTTTATCCCCTCATTTAAATATGTTCTAGATAAGGCAGTGTTAGTACGTCCAAATTTAATATCAGATTCATGCTCCCCTTTTCTAATACCAAGCTTTCTCCCAGTCATGCCTATGTAATAATTTAAGTCCTCATTTTCTGTAATATAAAGTATTTCATAAACTCCAGCAAGATCATCATGTTCTATAGGATCCACTTGCTTATTAAGTAAACACCTTAATTTTGGTGGAGGCGTTGCAATCAATTCAATGTTAAACTTTTTTAATTAAAATTTTAACTTTTCAAAACTGCCTTTCAGATATGGGAAAGAAACTCAAATTTTGTAGGATCTCCCCCTTTGTTGAATCTTTCAATTAACTCTGGATTTTGTTGTTTAGGCTTCCCTTTTCTATAATAATTTATTAATTTATTGATGCTACTTATTTTATACCCATTAGAAGCTGCAATCTCAATTTAATAAGTAGCATCAATAAATTAATAAATTATTATTACAGACACTAGAGAGTCTATTTTAAATATTCTAATGAAAAATCAATAATGTGTGCAATTGATATCTTACAAAGAATACAAAATTTAAATGTTTATTCTTAATATAAAGATTAGCTGAAAAATGTATTAATAACAAATTAAAACAAACATCACTTGACCATGTTTGCCTCAAAAATGTAATTTATCTTCATTAAAAAGTTTAGCCCATAATCTAGTTTAATTCCTTCTTCTTTATTTGTATCATGATTATATTTACGATAAAGGTACAAACAATAACAGTCTCATTTTATAGTCATTTCACCAAAATCTAAAGGAATGTCTTTATTTTATATAGTCTAACCTTCTCAGCACTGCAAATTGATACATCTATTAATTGATACATACATGTTAATTTAGTTTTAAAAAATTAAAATAGATTAATACTTTCACGCTTTATATGCCTATACATAATAAAATATATTACACCAAGTTGACAAAAACATCATTTTTTTTTAGAATTTTTAAATAATGACAGAAAAAATAACACTACAATTTTGCCCTTTTGCTTGACAGTCAGTGAGTTAAGAAAATTTTTTTCTGACTAAAAGTTTACTCATCCATAAAAAACACATATAAAGAAGATTTTACAAAAACACACTCAGTCCCATGCCTGACAAAGAAGAATTAGACATGTTATTTCAAAGTTTAAATACCTTTCAATGTTGTATTGAATAATTTTTGAATGTTTCACATTAACTTTGAGAAGTTCCGTAAGCTTTCATTAAAAATTTCACTAGAACTTTTGATTTACCCAATGTATTCAGTTAGAAAGCAACAAACATAAAATGAAAAATACATACTTGCCAGCAAAGAATGAACAATGCTGTGGATACAGAGAGTATTATAGAATGAGATAACTTTGGCTTTTGACATCTGTAAAATAAAGAATTTATGAAATTATTAATCATGTTTGGATATTTTTTTAAAGGATGATTTTAGATTAAGTTTTATTTGATAGAAGTAAAAGAATTTAATACCTTAAGGTTAAAGTTATTAACATCATTTGAAGTAGGAAAAAGGGATATCCAAAACTTTCCCTCAAAGGTGGAGTCCATTGCACTCTTGTACACTAACAAATAAATAAAAATAATATAATAAATTATAATTAAAAATATGAACAACAAGTTGAAAGTTGCATGTTAAACATATCGATTGAGATGTGTTTGTATTATAACAAAATTTTAAAAATATTCAGTTCTTGGTACAATAATATACAGCACTCTCTGTTTAAGCCACATCAGTCACCAATGACCGACAATCTAAAATGTGATATAAAATTTAAAAAATTAAATTATATTGTTTTAAGTAACTATTGAAAATTTAATTATAATTTATTTAACTTTTATTTATTACAGGATTATACTTTCATATTAATTACTTAAAATAATATAATTTTTTTAATTTTATATCATATTTTACACCATGAACCGCTGGTGACTAAATGGAAAGTTTAATGCCAGCCACTGTGGCACTCAATGTGTTAAACAGATCAAATAAATGACAAATTTTATGGAAAAAAAACCTCGACTGTTTTACAACCCATAGGTTAGGAACTGTATGTTTAATACATAAATCATTCAACTCATAGATGTGAAGGCACATACAAAGAGATAAAAAAAAAATGTTGGAAGAGTGTGAAATACTAGGCTCATACCATTAGTAAGTAATATAGGCTGGTATGTATAAGATTGGAAACTAGAAATGCATGCCATGATTACAAATAAGGCAAATTGCTTGATATTCACAGAAAACTGGTTACTGTGGTCAATGACACTGTAATTTCTGTATAAATAAATTGAGAGAAATGTAACATTTCAGTCAAAGCAAAGTTAGGATTTTTGAGAAATTCGATCTGATATTTTCAAAACTACTACTACTACTACTACTGATAAAAACATCAAAAGGTTAGTAGCTTTGAACTTGAACAGATGAGAAAGTACAGAGTGTAGTGAGAATACTGAGCAAGACTTAAGCCTAGGCCTATTTCACACAGATGAAGTTGGAAAAGTTGATGCTGCATGGGAACAATGCAACTCATGTGCAATGCAATTACAGTAAAACGTACTATGATGTATATATCTAAACATTAAATGTACAGATTAGAAAATATAAATATTATAGGAAAGGGAAACTTGATCCAAGCTTTTGGAGAAACAGTTGGAGAAAAGAAAGAAAGAAATATTAAAAGGCATAATCATCTTGAGTGATTTTTTTTTAATTTAATGGAATACAGCCTAAATAACTTGTTTAAATTCCAAAATTGCAAAATGTAGGCAGTATTCTTTTTCCCCCATTTAAAAAACTTACAATAATTTTTAGATAGTTATTGTTGCTTAATTTAATTGCAAACTTTTCCTAAATAAATAATAAATCAAAAAT
The DNA here is from genome assembly GCA_964019185.1 of Maratus speculifer. Classification (NCBI taxonomy): domain Eukaryota; kingdom Metazoa; phylum Arthropoda; class Arachnida; order Araneae; family Salticidae; genus Maratus; species Maratus speculifer. The sequence goes on from OZ025296.1 coordinate 324,665,767, forward strand.
TCTGGTATGTATGTTAATCATGGAAAAAATTATCATTAAGCAGATAATTACTATTCAGAAACTATGGTAAGTTATTCAAATCAATGAATACTGATAGGAAAATTATGCAGCTAGCAGGATTACAACTCCTTGAGGACATTTTTTAAATTTATTAAACCTTTATTTCCTTTGATCTCTAGTTATGATAAGAATTTTGCAAATCATAGGAAGTGTATGCTGAGTAAATTTACTTAATTTTTTTAGTAATTTAACCCTTTGAGGGGCAAGCAAGCCCAGGAGTTAAGTCTCTTAAAGAGAATAGAAAAAGCTATTATTAAAGTAAAAGGATTTTTTTTTTTTTTTCATTGATGAATAAAGTCATTTTTAAATAATACAAAATACTTCTATTCCTCTTGTCTCTCCTTATAATAAATGCTACAAATATTATTTCACAAGCAAGAGTTCTTTTTACATTCAAATAAACCTACATTTCATCAAATATTCATATAATGCATGGTACTTATAACAAAACAAGCCGAGTTTTAGTTTTCAAAGTTTCTATTTTCATACGAAAGGACATTTCTGTTTTCTATATAAATATTTTTTGAACAAAGTTTGAAAACTGAACTTGTGTTTGTGTGATGAGGCAGACGCTTGCAAAGACCCTATTTAAAGAGGTACCATATTTATAACTGACTTGATAGTTAATTCATACTAAGATAAAGAAATCTGAGAGCATGACAGTGCCAGATAAAGAACAGCCATAGCCATTTTTTTTCTTGAAAAAATGTCTGCATACTTTTGATGTCCCCCACCCCTAATAACTTTATGCTGCAGTTCCTTAGAACTTGAAACTCTGTTTTTCTAAAGTATTTTTTAGGTACTCAAATGAATGTTTTGTAATTCAAAATCTAAATTCTTCATCTTCCTCTCTTCAGAATAAAATTTTATTATATTTAAAGGAAAACAATCATTTTTATATTTAAAATTTAAATGTAATCAATTTTGCACCACTATAACATCATTTCCACAGATGTTTATCTTTTAACTATGCTAAAACTATGAATGGTAGATTCAAATATATTTTCTAAAACTTATTGATGTTTTGTGGATAGCATCTTTCACTTTTCTATAACTCCTAAAACATACATACATTGAAAAAAAAACTGAATGATGTTTGGCCATCCAGGTATGAGAATCATCTCAAATCGTTCCTAAAAATAACTTGATTTTGAGTACTATATATCGAGAAGTAAAATAACTGAATTGTTTTTTTACTGTACAAATATTATATTACATATCATTTTTTATTATCTTTGAATTCTAGAAGTCAGTGCGCATCTGCAAAGTTGCAGAAAAGAGGTGGTGAAGGAGGGAAAAACATTACAATATAGCTTTCCAGATTGAAGAAAATTTGACATATGAAAAGATAAAATATTTCATAACAATATAACAAAATGTCTATCAATAAAGTGTAACTTTTTTTTAAAAATTATGTTTAAGAAATTATAAAAATGAACAAAACATTTCCATTTATAACAAAGAAATGAATCACTTACTTCACCATGGTTGAAAAAGAAACAAAGAGCGGACAATATTCCTCCACATATTGAATGACTAAAAAAATAAGAACAAAATTTTTTTTGAGTTAGGCAGTGAGTTAGACATTTTATTTTTCCAATGAATTACATTCAACCAGTACATGCAGGGATGTAGTGGAGGGTATACGCCGTATACCTTCTGGATCTTTTAAAGGAAAACCACAGTATATGCAGTCTAAGGTATACCCTCTGCTTTGAGTGTATATCCTTTGTTACTTTTACGACTACACCCCTGATTACATGGTTAATGCAATTCCTACAAACAATTTAAGAATAGAAAAATATTTTACCTTAGTACCTTACCTTTTGTAGTCTTATAACGAATTCACTAACTCATAGGTAAGAGAGCATTTCTCATTTTACTTTATACTTACCAAACAGTTTTACAAAAGTTATAGCGGTATCACATGGGGAACGATAGTACAACAAACATTTTACAAAACATGATCGTTCATCTTGCCGCATGTTTGGTAAACAGGTTTTTCAAACTTCTTGTGGAGTTATTTAAATGCTCTCTCCGCTCCTATTGGTTTGTTAGTTGATCAAAGCTGAATGAATCGCCAACATTTACCGTGCTATGCTGGAAACACTTGGTGAGCAAAATTCTCCCCTTCATCAAGGTCACGCAACTTTTGCTGACTGTAACGTTGTGTAGGGGAAAAAGTTTCGCGAAAGGGGGTCTGTGTGATTCAGCTATTAGAGCATGTACTAATTGACAAACAATCTGAAAGACAGATTTACATGTATCCCTCCTATGTATTTTGGTTTAATATATTTGATTAACAGTTATGAGCATGTTTTTTTGTTTATTAACTTTATTTGTGTCAAAATCGCATTTTAATTTCAATATTTATGATACAAAGTTTATATATTGTAATGCATATATTGTACAGTCTTTTTGTCCAGGGACAATGTTACAAATTATAAAAATACTGTTTTAATTTTTGTTATAAAGGGAGCTGGTCATCCAGTTTCTGAATTCCCCTCACCAATGTAAAGTCTATGGGTGTTTGATGCATACATGTATTCAAAATATCTCCTCAGGAAATTGATATTTTTAACTTATATTTTTGAATACACTTCTTAAAACATGTCCATGTTTTCCTTAGTTTTCAAAATTTGCTAAATTTTATATGAAGTGTTAAAATTTTACTTGCAATTCGTCAGCTTTTAACACATAAAATATTAAATAAAGCATAAATTTTTAAAATATTTTGAGAACTAAAACAAAAAAACATCCTTTAAGAAGAGTACACAGGAAAAAAAGTTTAAAATATTAATTTTCCTAAGAAATATCTGAAATACCTGAATGCATCAAATTGCCATAGCATGAATATTACAGAGGAGAATTTTTGAAACTGAGTGACTAGCCCTTTTAATTAGGCTTGAATTGTTACTTTACACAAATTATAGTAAAATCCAGGGGTAAAAATAATAGGCATAATGTAGTACATAACTGTATAGAAATGTCTCAAAAATGGCAAATTAGCACTAAGTTGACATTGAATTTTACACACTGCATTATTTAACTTACATTGCTTACATTATTTAACTTAACTTGATTCACATAAGTAAAGATGGAATTCTGTAATTCATTTCTCACCCACTTTTTGGTGTGCTAGAACTGTAGAAATTGGGGTAGTTATGGGTTCCTGATGACAATACATTATTTTCACATTTTTAGAATTGATTACCCATTAATATATTAATTTTAGTTAAATAATTATTATAAATTGAGATAGCGAAAGACTGAATATATTTAAAAAGCCTGAATATATATATATATATTTTCTCCCTTGTTGCAATATCTTAAAAATAATAATAATAGTATTCACTAATTTACATTTTCTAAAAAACATAAGCCATACAATTAATTTCTATAATCTGTGCTTACTATTTTTAATTTATTTATTGTGATTACTTTTTTGTACCAAATTGAAATTTAGCTTGTACTAAAAGATCTCAAACAATCATTCATACAAAAATTTATTAATTAATAGCAGTAATATGATATAAAAAGATCTACTAAAAATTACTATGTGGTCTTACCAGTGAAATAGCTCAATGGTAAACACTGAGTTACATTGGGTATTGGAACAGACAAGTTGATTTTGTGCCAAATCGAAGTTTTCATAAAACATATAAAAATTAAAATATTTTATGCAAAACAATTAAAAAGTATGTATGAGTCTACATCTCTAATGTTCTAAGACTTGGCTTAGATAGATGTTCAAATTGCTTCAACATTTTACATTGCAACCATATCATAACCAAGATTTTAAATTTAATTGTTTGTGGCATGTTCTGATGTAAATTTTAGTTTTTATAGTCTTTTTATTATGAAAATTTTAAAGCATCTTAAGCTCTAGATAAAAATGATTCTTATACATATTTGCAGTTATTCTTACCCAGGATTCTCACTGGCTTTTGAGCAACTCTAACAATTTGGCGAATAATAAATAAAAAACAGTAGCCAAATGAAAAAAAAAATGTTAGCAAAATACATTTGATGTAAAACACTCAAAAATCTACCCTTAATCCCTTATTGTGTCAAAAAAAATCGCGAAAAAACGGTAAATTTACTTAGAAAATTCACGAAAAAACGTCAAATTTCGTCCAAAAATCGCGAAAAACGACAAATTTCGACAAAAAATTCACTATAAATGACAAAATTCCCCAAAATATCACGAAAAACGGCAATTTTCGTTAAAAAATCGCGATAAAACATCAGATTTCATCAAAAGATCGCGAAAAAACGGCAAATTTTCTCAGAAAATTCACGAAAAATCATCAAATTTCGTCCAAAAATCGCAAAAAACGACAAATTTCGACAAAAGATTCACTATAAACAACAAATTTCTTGAAAATATCGCGAAAAACGGCAATTTTCGTATAAAAAATCGCGATAAAACATTAGATTTCATCAAAAGATCGCAAAAAAAAAGGCAATTTTTCTCAGAAAATTCACGAAGAAACGGCAAATTTCGTCAAAAAAATCCCAGAAAAACGGCAGATTTCGTGAAAAGATCGTAAAAAAAGACAGATTTCATCAAAAGATAGCGAAAAAATGCAACTTTCGTCAAAGGGAACCTCTCCCTCCTTCCTCCCCCCCAAAAACAATATAACATTTTTCTGTTCAACAAACTAATTTTCCTGCTTCAATATATATATTTTTTTTCTTTGCTGCTCTAAAATCAGTTTCTGACAGCTCCAAATCTTTCTGAGTGAGTGCAATTCCTGAAAGCAGCCATTCATTAAACAAAAAGTATCCCTTTACTCAACAAAGTATTCATTTTTTAAGAAAGTCTTTTTCGATGAATTTGACTTGCTCCTTTTTTAAAGAAATTCAAACAATAGTAATACTTCTTATCTTCTACACTCAAATAAGTATTATTTTATGATTAAATTTGTGTCTTGCACATTTAAAATACAAAAAAAAATAACATTATTAATTATAATTATTAATTATTAATTATAAATATAAATTTATTAAATTAATTAGAAGTTTTATTAATTATTATTAAAATAATAATTAGACCTGTGACAAAAATAATTAGCACCAGGAGGGAATTTACCACCAGTAAAAACTAGACAGTATAAAAGTTTTTTTTTACACATTTCGCATAATTATTCTGAATTGTTGATAAAAATTGCTTCAGTGATATTTTTTTATGTCTGTATTCGGGTAATTCTTTAGATAGCACATAAAATAATGGCGGATTTTAAACATTTTTTCTCCCTCCCAAACAGCCAAACTCCCCTCCATTTATAAATGTTGGTAGGGAGACTCCCCTCCTTCGAAAAATTGAATTTCAAGCCCTGAGAGAGGCATTTTTGCTTAGAATCACAATTTTAAAAATTTATATCTCCAAAATTTTTATTGATTTTTAAAATTTTTCATATTAGAAATGTTCAATATAATCTTCTTTAGCTAATGCATACCTCAAAACAAACTTTAAATATTAATTTATGTTTGAATTTTCTTCTTTATCCTCTTGGACAGCATATGTAAGCGAAATTCGAAAATGGCCCGTATGCTACAAAAATTATAAAAAATAAATACACTCTAAATATGCCTTAAATATTTCAAACATTCTTTTAATGGTAAATTGCTATGCGATTTTGACTACAACCAATAGAAAAAATTGATGATTGGCCAATGATACTTTGCTATAGGGTAAATGGCAAATTCGACGCTGCTTTCCAGCAAAACTTTTCACGATTTGGCGATTGATGTGAATAATTTTGGTTGTAATTTTACCAGTGCATAGATAGTGATGAACTGACAATAAATAAATACTTACTGAATAATCCTTTCAGTGTCTGTGGCTGTTGCTAAATTGAATTTATATTGAATTAGTATCTATAAATAATAATATAAATGGCATGGTGCGATTGAAGATGAAAAGTGATATCAATCATACGGTAACATGAAGAAGAATCTCAACTGTAACCACATACACAAAAATAGCAAAAATTCAGCATTCGCAATTTGGCAAGTCTGATTGTTCATTTACTTGCCAAATGTAGCATTTTGGCACGATTTGGTACAATGGGGAGTGGAAGCAAGAACCCTGTTTTTCCTCTTAACAATTAAAAATGTGTTAGTTTTATTTTAGTTCATTATTACAAAAAATAAAATGATTGTGGCAAGGTCAATAAAGTGGAATCACACAGAGTAATTTCTGGTCACTAAGTTTCAGGGATTTAATATCACTTTCCCTGTTATTATGAAAATAACAAGTTATCAAACTGCAAACAATTTGCAATATACTTTGATCCCTTTGCATTGCAATGTATGCCTTATTTATTCATTTAGTTAAAGTTTAACACTGAAAAAAAGTAAATTCAAAACTGCTACTCAAATTTCTATATCATACTTAAAATTTTAAAAGGGATTTTAAAATTTTCTTCTACTATGTACTAAAAACTTTTATAAGAGCAAGCCAAATTAACCCCATATTTATGGGATAATTCCTGTTCAGTGCTTAATAATGTAATTTTACAATATTTATTCTGGTATTTCATCTACGATAGCAGAGCACTCTAAAAACTATTGTCTAGAAATTAATTTTAACTATAACTATAACTGTAAAGGAAGAAAACAGTAAATGCTCCAATCATAGCACACACTGTACAACTGAACAACTAAGCAGAAATACTATCTCATTACAAAATTCCAAAATGGTGTTAAATATATACATATAATGCAATAGAGGAACAGAATTATGATGTGTATTATAAAAGAATCCATTTTTCATTGGGAAAATCAGAGTACAAGGTAGTAAAGTTTGAGTAAAATTAATTGAAAATGGAGCCGGAAACTTGCACTGTACAGAATAAAATAGATTCAAAAATATAAAAATTCAGTATGTATTGTATAGACCAATAAATTCAAAAGGTATTAATCTATTTACAATGAATTAAAAAATAATAAATACTGTTTATAAATGTTACAAACAATTCTTTGACTAATTAATGTTTTGTAAAATTTACAGTAGTCTTCTGCATATCAAATAAATTTGTATTTATTACTAAATCATAGCCTTTGTGTTATTTTTCCCCAATTATGAGATAAATAAAATTTTTTGCAAGATTGATTCTACTTAATATACCCAGTCTTAAAAAACATTATTACTTTATTTACATCAAAAGGAATGCTGACCGATAATTACCTTAGAAGTGATCAAGAATTATCATGAATCCAAAGTAAATATTTTGGTCACTTAATGATGACTATAGAACTAAAGGACCGTTGGGCGGGAATTTTTCAAAAACTGAATTCCATTGTAAAAAAAAGTACATATTTTTTTTCAAAAAGTGGTACATTTTTTCAAAAAGGGCACACTAGTACCCTGTTCACCCAAAAAATTTTGAAGTGGTTTGCATAGAATCTCCAAGAATCAGCAATATTTTCCCGGGATTAATTGAACTGACATGGAGCTCACAGGAAATGTTAACAAGTTGGAAATTGCACATAAAGCGTAGCAAATGAGGTGCGTTCGTATGATAACAATGTTTTAAAATATCACTCTCATATATCAATCTCATAAAATTGTAAATAGTTAATTACAATTAAAATGCGCACCAAATAATGTTCTCCCTATATCATTATGTAATGGAATACTTTTGTGTGGCCTTGTAAATCAATAACAAATGTTCTTTGCACCACAGATTGTACAAAATGTATATATAATATGTATTTTATAGATACACATGCATTTTATTATGTTCGAATGAGTGTAACACCATTAAAATGCATTTGAAACATTTTCTCCCATTGACCGTAATGTAACGGAATACGGAATACTTTTGATTACCCCTGTAATTGAACTATGCATCCGATTTCGATAAAATTTGAAATAACTTGACAAAATTGGGTAATAATTATGTATTTTAAATCTGAAACGATTAGAATGCATTTGAAACTTTTTTCCCTATTGACCGTAATGTAACGGAATACTTTTAATTGTCCCTGTAATTGATCTGTGCATCCGATTTTCATAAAACTTGAAATGACAAAATTATGTAATAATTATGTATTTTAAATTTCAAATGATTCCGTTGGGTAGTTTTTGCGTCGTTATATGTGGACGGACGGACGGATTGAACGACAACAATAGGTGCTACGTATTTGCATAATTACGAATGCACCTAAAAAGGGCTGCCAGGCAAATCAAAAGGGCTTAAAAGATTTGGCGGGCGCATAAAAGAAATAAAAAGGTCCGCCGGTGTTGTGTCCTGCTGAAACGGCTTAGGGTCAATACTAGTCACTTAAAAAATATAATTTTTTCAGGTATTAATAATATATTTAAGTAGGCATTTTATTATATATCCATCAGAAAGTACTTACTCTGTGCCAAAATTGAGAACAATACCTTTAATAAATTTTTATAATTAAATGTTGTTGATTTTTGACCAGGAATTACCCCCAAATGACCCTCTGTAATTTTTTAAAACCAAAATTACACATATTTACCTCAAAATCGATCCATATAAAAACATCAGGGATCCAACAAGGCCATTTAATAGGAAAACTGTAGTTACATAAAAGTAGGCAGGATCTCCAATACCTAAGTTAAGAATGAATTAGAAAAAAAGGGCATATTTTCATATTGCTCAGAATTCTCCCCAGATAAACTTTTGTTAAGCAGAGACTATCTAGTACCTTTAATTAACTGACAAACCAGAATTTGTTCAACTTTTTATTTAAAATTGTCTTTACAAAAAACTTTTGCTTATAAAACTTTACATCTCAAGTTTTGGTAATGCATGCAAGATTTTCTAGCAGACAACTGCAAGAGTAAAAAATAAATCTAGGGAGAAAACTGTAATAATTGGCAAAACTTTATTTAAAAACATTGGAATATAGTTATGATACATTTTACTTTTGTGATTATAAATCAAATTTCACTGCACCCTATATGATGTAGCTGGAGATGAAGATATACTATCTTATTTTTAAATTTTGCATTATAGAGAATCAAGAAATATTTTTGAATTCTGATGATTGAAATGGAGTAAATGAGGTTGCTGGAATGATGCAAGTCTTGAAAAATGTTTAGTTGAAGTAAGAGATTAAAAATTAAAAAGCAGAATTTTAAATGAAAAATGTTTACAATATTTAAATAAAAGTTTTTAGGTAAACAATGCCAAAAATTATAAAAAAATTTTTTTTTTCTAATCTTTGCATCAAAAATCAGAAGCAGAAAGAAAAATATTCATTAGAGGTCATGCTAATAAATGTTAAAGCAGAGTTTCCCCCAGGTTTAAAAAGGAGCAGGGCGCTACTATTATGAAAAGGGCACTTTTTACATTCTTCAGGGCACTTTTTCGATTTTTAAGGGCACTTTTATAGAGTTGAATCTAAAATCTAGCAGTTCAAAAAAATCGTGAAAAAAACAGAAATTTTGTCAAAAAATTGAAAAAAAAAGAAAAAAAAATGTTAAAAGATCGCGAAAAGACGGTCAATTTTGTTAAAAAATCACCAAAACAACAGATTTTGTTAAAAGATCACAAAAAACAACAGATTTTGCTAAAAAATCACGAAAACGATAAATTTCATGAAAGATCGCGAAAAAATGGCCGATTTTGTTAAAAGATTGTTAAAGGAGCAAGCTTGATTTATTGAAAAAGACTTTTTTGAAAAAAAAAAAAACATTTTCAGGATTCACATTTAGAAAGTTTTGGACAGTCGAAAAAGGATTGTAACAGGGAGTAGGGAGGGGGGGAGGAGTAGTTCGCCCTGTGCGCGGAAATTTAGGGGTGCCAAATTTATACTACAAATATCATTTTTGGACTATCAAAAGAATAAATTGGTGTGTGTGTGGGGGGGAGGGCTCAAATTCTTATTATGCCCCGGGTGCAATTTCCTCTTCACACGCCTGATTGCGAAGCAGAAAAATCCGCTTTTTGAGCATTAAAAGCACAATTTTCAAGCAAGAGAATTAGTTTTTAGAACAGAAAAATTCACTTCTGGCATTAACTTTTTTTGTGTGTGTGTGTCTCTTTGACAAAATTTGCATTTTTTCGCGTTTTTTTTTTTTACGAAATCTGCTGTTTTTTCGGGATATTTTGACAAATGTTGTGTTTTTTTGCGAATTCTTAACAAAATTAACCGTTTTTTCACAAATTTTATGGCAAAATTTTCTGTTTTATTGCACTTTTCGGACGTAATTTGTCGTTTTCTCACAAATCTTTTGACGAAATCTGCCCTTTTATTGCGATTTTTGGACAAAATTTGTCGTTTATTTACTATCTTTTGAGGAAATCTGCCGTTTTTACGGGATTTTATGATGAAATTAGCCATTTTTTCGTGAATTTTACCGGAAATTAGTCGTTATTTCACGATTTTTTTTTTTAGTGAAATGTGACATTTTTTTGCAATTTTTTGACAAAATTACACGTCTTGTGGGACGCGTAAGAACTTTTTTTCTTTTCGTCGCCGATTATTTTACGTATTTTACGCGTTATAGCGCGTCCGAATCATCGCTGAACGGCTGCGTTTTTTCAAATGTAGGGCAAGAAGGGCGCTATTTTTTTAAATGAGCGGCAAGAGGGGCGCTAGTTTTTAAACTAAAGGGCAGGAGGGGCGAAGTGCCCTCCTGAAACCCTCTTGGGGAAACTCTGGTTAAAGTCACAGCAAAAGTAGTGTTTCAGTGCAAATTTAGAAAATAAAATACAATTCCTAGCAGATTCTGATGGAATAAACCTTTTTAAACTTTGTTTGGTATTAATTTGCTGTTCAATATAAAATGAAAATCTGTCTTTTTTTCTTCAATTTAGTACAAAAATATGGTAACTTGTGATTAATCTAATATCATTAATTAGCTTTTTTTTTCATTGTAATTTGTTCAGGGCAATCTATTAGCAATTGTGATAACGTTGGCTTTTCATCAAAAAGTATTTTTTTTCTTTTTTCTCCTACCTAATGACATAAAATTGAATTTATGAGATATTTAGAAGTATTGTGAGAACAATAAAAGCAAAAGCAATACCATTAGCCGTTGCCACCTAAAAATAGTAACTGGATTTTGGCATTCTCTCAAAAGTGGACTATAACTTTTTGATGATAAAAAAAATTTGAAGTGAAAAAAATAGGATTTTGTAGTTAAAAGTCAACAGATATCACAGACAAAAAAAAAAAATACTCAAGACAGTGTAAAATAAGTTAATTTTATACAATAAATAACAAAAGATCACAAAATTGAAAATAAATAGAGAGAAAATAGATACAGTCGAGTCTCTATACAATAAAACTCCATCTAGCGAATTTCTCTATTTAATGAATTTTTTGTAGGAATGGTCAATTTTTTTCATGATTACATTAAAAAATATATCCATATAGCGAAATATATATCCCCATATAAACGAATTTTTTCAAAAATGCTTGTTCATATGTTCAGAAAATGCTTCAAATTACTTGTGGTATAAATTTTTTTCTTAGATTTCAGGTTTACATTTTATAGATGCCTCCTCTACCTTATTCTTTATGTCCAAAAAAAGGTATTCACCCCTCCTCCTCCCCCCCCCCCTCGAAGAAAAACATCCTTTTTTCCATGGCTACACTTGACTTTGTTTTAACCAAGATGAGCATGCTTTCTTTGAGAAGATTGAAACATATCACAAAGCAACCTAAAAGATAAAGCTATTCCGTTGTCACCTTGAAAATGTTATTTGTTTCCTTGGTTGGATAGCAAGACAGGAATAAAAGGGTAATTTTAAAAAAGGCCGTCTTTTTCAGCAGGTTTTTCATCTATCTAAACTTAAATCTCATTACTTTTAGCGTTTAGAGTGGATATTTGTTGTTTTTTGGTGACTCGGAAATTTTTTTGTTGTGAACAGTTCAAAAACAATACTGTTTCAAAATTTAAACATTAAATGAAAAAAATTTTGCCGTTCTCTATTCAACGAATTTTTCTATACGACGAATTTTTTGACTGAACAATGAATTTCGTTATATAGAGACTCGACTGTATATGCAACATTTCCTTTGTATGTCAATATAATCTACATCAGAATATCTCTAATCTTGTGTATATTAATAAAGATGGTTGGTAACAGAAGTTAAATCAGGATTTACATTTGAACACATAATTACACGATCCCCACAATATTCTTAAAAAATTCATTTAAAATAACCAAAATAATAAACTTTGTCTTTATTTATATATATATTCAATGCTCCACTATTTAATTTAAAATAAATGCATCAGAAATTTGCACTATAAGGTAATAATGCAATAGCAGGGGTTAAAACAGGCAAAAATTGGGGCTTGGACCTTTCACAAAAATCTATTTAATAAAATGGGCCCCTTTACAAAAATAAACATAATAAAATGGACTCTTTCATAAAAATCAATTTGATAAAAAGGGCCCCTTTACAAAAATAAGTTCAATAAAGTGGGTCCTTTAACAAATATGAACTTAATAAAACAGACCCTTTCACAAATTTTTTTTAAATAAAAAAAGCCCCTCCGTAAAATTAGTTTTCAAAAAAACTGTTTTAAAATGTTTAATTTGTAAATAAAACCAGGCCAGAAAAAAACAAAAACTTTAGCAAGAGGGTTTAAAAAGGTTTTTTTTAACCCTCTAAGTGTTTGGAACATAATATCCATTCACTAAGCTCTAGGTTTCCCTGCAATATAAACAATATTTAAGACAATATAATTCTATAGATCAGGCCTGTCCAACCTTTTACTCAGCAGGGGCGCATCTCAACCTTTGACAAACAGCGGAGGGCGCCAATATCAACATTGCTCAAAACATGCAACAAAGTTATCCAAGAGTATTACTAGCGATACACATATGCAAATTAACTTCGACCCCCTATGGATCTAAAATACTACTATGTAAAAAAAAAAAAAAAAAAAAAAAAAAAACTTTTTTTAATAACTGTAAATTGTTGTAAATTTCGAATTATGCGTTTTTCGGCGAGGGGATATATATATATATATATATATATATATATATATATATATAGTTATTAGAAAGAGCCAGAAAATGAAATCTTGCCTATTATATCAAAATAAAATGATAACCAGCGATATTGTTAGGTTTTTTGAGGACGCAAAAATATTCCTTGATTTATTTTGAAGGAGTAAATTTGCTGGTATAAAAAGTACAGAAACAAAGACAGGCTTCACATAGTAACCAATCAATGGGTGGCTCTAAAGAGAGCCTGAAGGAGAATGGGAATAATTTCGCCCAATTTTATTGATAAAAAAAATTACTTAATATCTGAAAGTTCTGAGGGAGGAAATGACAAGCCCTTTTCCAGACAATAGACCATCGAAACATCATTAATTTTTGATGCGGGAAAGAAGTTTTAAAAATATCGCAAGCATATTTCAGGAAATTTTAATAAAGCATGCTTTAAATAGAAATTTAATTCTTAAAAAATGCTCATAACTTGCAACCTTCAAAAGGGCGCCGAAAAATCCCTCAAAGGGCGCCGCGTTGGACAGCCCTCCTATAGATTTAATGAGTTTTCAATACATTTTAGAATGATTACTACTCTTAAGATTACATTCACATTTGTAATTAAGTTTTTTTTTTAAATAATGTTGAAAGAATCATATTTTCTGAACATTTATAGAAAATACAGAGAAAACAACATTACAATTTTACCCATTTGCTAAACACTTAGAGGGTTGATAAATATTTTGAAAGAACCTGGATTTCATCTAAATTTTAACTTTCATTACAAAATTTCATTTTTCATAAAAATTTAACAAAATTTTCAAAAAAACTTAATTTTCACAAAATAGGTCCAAAAAATAAAAATCAGCATCGACTCCTGGATAGATATTCAACTTGAACTCAATTGATTCAATTATTAGTGACAAAGTAATATGGATTGAAGTTCAGTAATTTATGATCAAAAATGTTTTCAAGCTATTACTTACCTACACAGCTTTCAACAGGTGGAAGATCATCACCCCTAACAACTTGCCAACATTCTTTAAGACTAACATTTAAAAAGTCAGCTACACTGGAAACAGTTCTGAAACTAGCAGCTAAAACAACCTAAAAAGCAAAATTTTCAAATTACTTTTATTAAATAGTGTTTAAAAAAATAGAAATAACCATATACCTACTAGTAAATATGTGTCTCACAAAATATTTAAAGTATAATGTTAAAAGATAATCAATAAAATAAAGTACAGTCGGCTCTCGTTAATTCGAACTCGTCGGGACCACAAGAAATGTTCGAATTAGCTGAAGTTCGAATTATGGAAAATATGAAATGAAAACCATACTTAATATGATACTATTACAAAGGAATTAATATTATAGTGTTTTTTAAATTTATTTCGTCTGTTATCATTAGAATATGACTTAATATTAAATTAGAATGTATAAATACATAAACTAATTAAATGATTAGAAACAAGTACAATGGAAGAAAAAATTAAAGCGTCACTGATGGACAGACGAGACAGTAAGAAAATGTGTATCAAATGCATTGGATTATATGTATACGCGTTCGGAACAAGTTTCACAAAAATCAAAGGAATAAAAGTCATTTAAATGATCTGAAATCCGTGAGAAAGAACAGAAAAATGAAAAATAGGAACTATCGTTAGTTCGAATTAAGCAATGTCAATGAAAATGAGTTCGAATTAATGAAAGTTTTTAACGTTATTCTGCCATTGAAAATTTCGGGACTTCATGTTTAGTTTGAATTAAGCGAAGATTCGAATTATCCGATTTCGAATTAACGAGAGTCGACTGTACACTCAAAACTATAGCTTAGCTCTCGTAACATTATCCAAATGCCATGAGATTTTATGTAATTAAATCAAGATTATATGTTTAGCCATAATTTCTCTCATTTTCACTGTATGCAAAAATGTAATCAATTAACATATATTTTACGACTGTGATAGTCAGGGGTAGGAAAGTACACCATTTTACTCTCCACTGGCGAATGGGCTTTGTCACAAGGCGAGTGAACTTAATCTTTAAAGACTGCAGGCTGCAAAAGATAAGACAAAAACTTTTTTTTTATAAGTTGGATATATTTTGCAACTTTTTAAATTACCACAATGTAAACATGGTAATAAACTCTACTTTATACTAAACTTTCCTTCGCTACTTATATTTATTAATTATATATGTATATCTTTGTGCGAGTTGCAATAGCTATATTAACTATTAATTACTGAATAATTAACTATTTTTACAATGACATACATTCTATCATAACAATTTTAAACTGTACATTGCATGTAGCTGGCTTGTAAATTAAATCCTTGGGTGGTGAGATTTTCTGAAAATTCCACATCCCTGGTGATAGTAAAATGAACCCTTATTTTTCGTTATATTCAATAAAAACATACCAGTTATGTACAGATTATGTAACTCTAGTGATGCATGCTGCACATGCACACATGTTCAACTTTTTTTAATTAAAATATTACGATGAATAATGAATTAAATTGACAAGCTCATCTAGAAGTTACTAGTAGATAAAGAAAATTCCAATTAGATGATTTTGATTAATAAAACAAGAAAATATAAAAAAAGGTATAAGAAAATACAACTTAATAAATGTTTCGAAGAATCAACTGTAATTATATTTACCTGATGGAAAATAATCAAAAATTTCATCTATTCAAGTAAAAAAAAAAAACGTTTTAAGTTTAGTTTTAACCATTCAGATCATTGTAACTTTAGTATAAACACTGTACAAAAAATATATATCATTTATTTTGTCATAAAGGGTTTTCTACTGTTTAAAACTAAACCTAACTTTCATTAATAACCAATACAAGTTCAACATGAAAAAAGAAAAAAAGTAGAAAGATAAATTTTCATTACTTTTAAGTGATTAAGTGTGAGATAATTTACTGTATTATCAGCCAATCATGTTAAATACAAATATCCATTAATTAAACATAACATAAACAATAGTTTGTGCATTTGGTTATTTTTGTTCCATATGATGCTTTGTAAAAAGCAAACCATAATATGCAGGCTTAATTATTAACTAAAATTTTACTGTACACAATTCATAAATAAAAGCATATTTTTTTTCCAACACCATTAGAATCTGCATAATCAACTTTCCTTGTGTTCCTCAATAAATAAATAAATAAATAATGTCTGTTTACTGCTAGCTATTAGCCATCAAGTTAAGAGCAAATATAGAAAAATCAGCAATTTTAAGCTAACCTACTTTAGATTAAATTTGAAAGCCTTTTTTCTGCCACTTCAAATCATGCTAAATATTAACAAATCATAGATGTGAATTTCCAGATAAATAATGCTATTCTTGTTAATAAACAATTGTTATAGATATATTTAAAATAAATTAACATAATATCATTCAATCTTTAAAATGTATTTCTTAATACTGATACAGACCTAGAACACATTTTAATTCATATTATGTATGTTTTAATTTTGAGTGCATTTTGCACGACAAATAGAGTGAAAAAATATATATAATGGGAACTATATTGGAATTTTTCAAAGTTCAAACAAAAATCAATATGCATGTGGTCTTTTAAGAAAGTTTCACGATAACACTAGTATAGAAAAAAAAAAGGAACTTTTATGTAAGGAGATTTCTCCTATCCTATCCTGTGACTTTTAAACTGGGAATTATGTCTTGGTTCTTTTTAGGGTTTTATTCATTTGACAAAACCCTATTCATCTTACTACTGTGTCTGTCAATCACAGAGTCAATACTTCAAAACTGGATAGCTCAGAGACTTGAAGCTTTTGTGTACTTACAGCTGAATATCTCAAGTAACATGACAAATTATATAAAATTTTGAAAAAGTCTAATATTTTATTTTATTTTTCAATAACATGCCTCCACTTTTGCAATTAAGATTTCAAAACAGAATCTCACTTTTAGCATTTCAATCAAGGAACAAATAGCTCATTTAGAAGAGCAATGGTCTTGTAATCTACATGCCTCAGATTCAATTCTTGGTGACTGAAGTTGAAATTTTTCAAAACTTAAACTTGTTTAGCTTGTTAAAGAAATTTTAATGGAATTTCTTGTTTAAAATAAAGTTTTGAAGTATTGTATTCCCCCCCCCCCTTTCAAAAAAATTGAAATTTTATAAGTTTTTTTTTAATTTTCTTTCATTTAGAAGAACAATGGTCTTATAATCTACAGGAGTTGAAAATTTTCAAAACTTAAATTTGTTAAAGAAATTTTAATGGAATTTCTTGTTTAAAATAAAGTTTTAAAGTAGTGTATTTGTATTCCCCCCCCCCCCACCTTAAAAAAAACTGAAGGATGAAATAGAAATTTTTAATGGTTTTTTTAATTTTCTTGTCCAATGGATTTAATTAAAAAATATCTCCTTTTTTTTTAATTTTGCCATATTAAAATAAATATCATAAATTGTGAAATTTGTTTAACTGAACTGACTTCGATATTTAAATCTACTTAATAACTATTTTCTACATAATATTTCAGCTGAACATTTTTGCTTTTTAAAAATAAAGTTGGAAAGTATTGTGTGTTGTTTGATGTCCAATATTTTGAAATACTTAAAATGAATTTTAGTGTATCAGATACATTTTTCTTTTTCTGAAAATTAAATTGTGTTTAAACAAAATGTGTTTAGTTCTGAGATTTTTTCTGAAATGCTTTAATTAATTTTAATTTAATTATTATTAATTTATTTTTTAATTATAGTAAACTTGTAATTATTTTTACAGAAATTGAAATTTTAGATTTTTTTAAGGGTTTTTAAATTATTTTCTAATCTAATAAATTTAGTTTTTTTTTTTTTTTTTTTTTTTTTTTTGCCATGTTAAAAGAAATATTGCATTCAAAATATCATATATTTAACAAAAAATTTTATTTAAATAATTTGACTTGAATATAAATATATATATTATATATATATATATATATATATATATATATATATATATATATATATATATTTAAAGCCATTTATAATACAGTCAGCTCTCATTAATTTGAAATTGGATAAATCGAATCTTCGCTTAATTCGAACTAAACATGAAGTTTAGAATTTTTCACTAGCAGAATAATGTAAAAAAATTTTCATTTATTTGAACTCATTTTTTCTTAACTTTGTTTAATTTGAACTAACAAGATTCCAATTTTTCATTTTTCTTTATTTTCTCTCGAATTTTAGATCTTTGAAACAACTTTCTTTCATTGTTATCAAAATTGTTCTGAACAAGTATACATTAGTCCCATGCATTTGATATCTGCTTTTTTAGTGCCCCATTTGTCTATTAATGACACCTCCACACATTTTCGTTTGTGTTTGTCCCTAACCCCTTAATTAGTTTATGTCTTTTAATTTAACAAGGTAGAACCCATCGAATTTCGACGAAAGAAAATGTTTAAGAAGAAATTGTTTCATTGATTTATAATAAATGTACTTAATTAGTCACAATAAAAAACAGACCTTATGTTCGTAAGTCTAACTCTTAAACAAATGATATTTAACCTAAAGTTAACAAAATACTGTTTCTATAAAACTCAGTTATAGAAATTATTAAAATTAAACTTAATCGATATGTAAACAATAAAATATAATAAAGTTATTGTATTATTATTAAGTTATCAATTACGGCTCTTATGCACAGTATTCGAAAATGTAAAATAGCAAAATGTACTCCGCTTTGACTCAATCATTGATTTTTTTGCCCCATGAAATCTAAATCCGACATTATATTTACCACTTCAAAATTTACATATGCACCTCTCTTATCCGTGTTCACATTTAAGAAAAAAATGGTATTTTAATTTGATCATTTCAAAATCATTTTAATTCAGAACTTGAAATCTCGATTGCTTTTAGCTATAAACAGATACTAATTTATTTATATTCTTTTAAAAAATGAATGAAAATTTCTGAAATAACCTGCATGCAATAAAAACGATATACAATATTCCTGTGACGTCAGAGTGTAGAAAGAAAGCGTTGTATTGAGTTTAAAGAAAGTTTTTAATAAACTAAAAATCCTTTAAATAATAAATAAAAAAGAACTAAAACGATTTTTTTTCACTTTAAAAAAATGGCAACAAAAAGTTACATTAATTTGCTGATTTGCTTTTTTCGGTTTTTTCATTTACATTTTAATAAAAATGGAGTATGTCTGTTGCCACAATTCAAAAACGGTATAAAAAAACTACGAAAAAATTAATAACTCAAAAAACAAATAAAGATACAGCTTTCAAACAAATCGCATTAAAAAGTAATTTTTTTCCCTATACGATGGTATAAAAATTGAAAATGTGCGGTACATATAAACTTAAAAATTTGCTAAAGAAAAAAAATGCAAAACTTAAATTTCATTTCAAATTTTAAAGTGTTGCCATTCACAAAATGACGTATGCGTTACGCACAGATACGTTTGGCCTTTATAATATAGATATTAATTCATATTCTAATGATAACAACCGAAATATCTTTTAAAAATACTATAATAAATCCTTTGAAATAGTATCCCTTTAAATATGTTTTCCTCTAATACTTTCCATAATTCGAACTTTGGATATTTCAAACATTTCTTGTGGTCCCAACGAGTTTTAATTAATGAGAGCCGACTGTAATTCAAAATTAAAATTATTGCTGCTCATCTTTAAGTAAGGATTTAATAATTATAAATGATTATAGGTTTTAAATAAAGTACTTTGAAAGGAATGTTAAACAAAACCTTCTGAGCAATCACCACCCATTTCTTTTTTTTTTGCCTACTGTTGGTATATTGATAATATGATTAAAATTCAATTAAAATTCCTTAAATTCAAATAGATGAGATTTAAGCAGATGAAAATATATCAAACTACATTTACTAAATCTAACACTATTTTATGTCATTATTAAAAAATATTGAGCACTAACAGACCTGAATGCCATTACCAATGATTCTGACAACAAAAATTAAGCCCAAGTCATGCCTGGCACAAGTCAAATAAGAAAAAATCGTCTTTGATCAATTAAATAAATCAAAAAAGCAGTTAGCCTGCAGGCTGCAGCAGACTAAAAATTCAAGCCAAGCCCATGCTTATTTAGGCATTTTATTAAATGCAACAACCAAGAAAAAAAAAAAACACATTATTAATTAAAAAAATACTTACAAAAATCAAAAGGGTAGATACACGAAGTGCAAAAAAGTAGTTCAAAAAATAGATAGCAAGGAGATCAACCTTCTCATCATCATAGCAAGAAGATTAGATGATAAAAAGATTATTTTAGCATACAAATGAATAAAACTTTGCTTGCCCAGTCTTTTAAAATCCCCAAAACTGTTACAATTATTTAAACTTCTTTAAAAAATTTGCATAAATTTAAGATGTTAATACTTTTTTAAATGGATTCTCAAGAGTTTCCTTCTATAGGAATATAAAACACAGCATTGGACGGATGAGGTATCAAGTAGAAATCTGTTGATAAACAAAATCCTCATTTTAAGAGGGAAAAAAACTGAAAATTCACAGTACAAATTCTGATTAAAATTTATTATAAAGAGACAAATTTTACTATATTAAGCTAGAAGATTAATTTTGGATTTCTTTTATCAAAACTGTCGGTGAAATTTAAAAAAAAAAAAAAAAAAAAAAGGAGATACATGAGATTTTTTCTCATTTGATATAAATTAACAAAAAATCTAATTCAAAAATTTAGAATTACATATTGAAAAAAATGAAAATACACATAAAATGATATAAAACTGAAAAATCCTATAATTCTGCTCTAACATTTAAACTGAAAGTTACATTGTTTACATCTGTAAATATATATAGATATTAGAGTTGCACATTTGAAGGAACCTACTTATTAATATTAGATATTTACCTCAGGATAAAGATTAAATCTTTCTAATGTATTGATTGTGGTAGGATACTCTGTAACATTGTCATTCATTATCTGCCACATTCCACTAGTAAATGAGATAGATTCAGTCAGTCTTTTGTAATAAAAGTAATATAGTCCCTAAAATAAAGAAAACATTTTCATTTTGAATGTTGTTGAATATTAAATATAACATATCACATTTACTCACACAAGAAGTCTATACTTCTTACACATAAAAAAAAACTCAAGCATATTATACTTCATTTGTTTAACCCGGGAAAACTCGCTTCATGAGATTTTCTTTCTTCATCGTACCTTTTTAAAGACTCTTATTTAAACATTTTTCATTTTAATAAAATTTCAATATGTGATTTCGATTACTTTACCTCTTTTGTGAATAAGAGTACTAAGCCAAACAAAGAAGTTGATATTAAATGAATGCAAAGTAAAAGAAAAGCAATTGGGCACTGTGAGAGAAATTCTCACTAGCGAGTTGTCTCGGGTTAACATAATATTAAATTAACTATGAATAAACTCAGAAAAATTTATTCCACATAATCACATAAAGAAACAATAGGATCTTAATTTTAATTTTTTTTTTCTTTTTCACAAATTATTGGTAATAAAAACAACAGACTATTGAAAAATGTCTAAAAAAAAAATAGGAGAAATAAGTCAAAAATAAGAATTGGAATAAAGCAAATGAAAATAAGGAGTTTCATGTCAAAATCAGAAGACCTTGGCAAGTCTGCCGGCATATTATGTGCACTCAATTATGATAAATTTTCTTTTTCAAAAACATGCATTTTACACCAGAATATAAGGTAGGTATTTAAGGTCAAGTAATCAAAGTTTAGCTCAGCTAATAATTACAAACAGTGAAAATATATAACAAATAAAAATTTAATAACATGCAGAATATAGATACAAAATACAGATCTAGATAAAGTTTAAAAAAACAGTACATGAACATTTGTCATGTTCATGAAATGTACATTTGCTATGTTCATGAAATATACATTTAGAAACTAGAGAAAAGAAAAAGCAAAAAATATATATCTATATAATAAAAGCCTAAGTCATGTGACTGTCAACAACAGTTCCAGGTTGACCACTTTGTTTTTTATATGCCAGACAACCATTTTGATACTTTAATATTAACCAGACACAAGTAACATGTCGGCAAATATTGTTATACTGCCATCATTTCATCTATCTTATAATATTCATGTGACTGTCATAAACAATTAGAGCTGAAGCTGATCCTTTTGCTTATTGCATGCACGACATATATTTTTAATTAAAACAGTTTTTTTTAAAAAAGCTGCTTAAAAGTTGCCATGATCTCAAAAACTTCTTGATGCTTTTGTTAGCAATTGCGATACATCGCTAATAGTATTTTTAATTCGCTAAGTAGCATATTTTATCTTCAGTATGGTTAATTAGAAGAATGCTTTGATATTGAATTTAAATGTTTATGGTAGTATTATTTATTATTTTTCATTTTTTTCTTCTTTAAAAACATGTAAAACAAAGGAAAAAGAAATGAAAGTCATGAATTTTAAATTAAAGTTGTGTATTTTAAATAAAATTAATGGAAAGAATGTTAAATGAAATATGAAAAAATGCCACATGAATAATGTTTGGTGATTTATTAGTTGTGCTTGACTAAAAAAAAAAAAAAACATAAAAATTGATTTTTCCAAGTCTTCTGATTTGGCGAAGGATTGAGGAAGTAAATTAAATCATGAATAAAAGAAACATGTTGCAATGCTTAGCATTACATTTAATGAAGAAAAAAACTGGTCGGCAAGGGCAGCTAATATACATATAATTAATAAAAACAGAAACATACCATTTCTGTTCTGAATGTCATTTCTCTTTCCAAAGATGAAAGATGTGAAAAATGACGATCATTTTCGAACATTGTAGCTTGGTGATAGCTATAAGTAAATAAAAAATTTACATGTATAAATAAAAATAAGAACTTTTATTAATCATTTTATCTTTTTAGAAACAAAACTGCTTTGCCTATTACTTTATTTATTTTATACATTATTTATTTACATATCACAAATATTTAAATAAGAATTATACAATACTGAATGAAAAAAAAATTATAAATGATTACCAATTACAAATGTATCCAAATTACAAATCTCCCAATGCGCCCTTTGCATGACATACATTACAACTATTGATTTGACTTTTGGGCACATTGGGACCAGAGTTGGCAAGTTTCTGCCAGGGTGGTTAAAACCAGCGGTAGAAACCGGTTAAAACTGGCATGGCAGAAACTAAGAAACAGTACTAAATAAGAACTTTCCTCAGCAATGATTCATAATTCACACTTACATTTGATATGTAAACCATTGAGCTAAAAATTAAAACATAAGATTATGAATGTTATTCAAAGTATCAAAATGTTTAAAAATGATCATATAAATACATACCTTGCTTATTTAAAACACTAATTTTCATTCACTTGAAAAACAGAAACTTTCACAACAATAACCTGATACTGTACAAGTTTAATTATTAATATTATTGTTTACAGTTGAATTTCTATTTCTTTTAAAAATAAATTTACAAAAAATTCCGATTTAATAACAAATTACTTTTCAGATTATTAATAAATAAAAATAACATAATGCAATTTCTTGTGAAAATATATAAGTAAATAATTGAAGCACAAAAAATAACATAGACAAAGAAAATTTAATGAAATATCTTGTACAGTTTTTTTACAATATTGAAGAAACAAATTACCACTTAAATATACTATTAGTATTTTTTCCATGAAGCATTCCATAACATAGGACAAATTTTGCTAATCATTCTGCCCCCAGATTATTTCTTAATTTGTTCTGAATGTAAGAAAAGTTTGAAAAAATTCTTTCGAGGCCAGCATTACTTGCTGACAATGTCATGATTAAGGATGCAAAAGTTGCAAAATCTTCCTTTTCAACAGTATTCGTTCTTAAAGATGACCACCACACAGAAGGCGAGACATTTTCTTGAACTTCCTTAGAAAAATATGTTGCTGGGAAAGGAGTTGATTTTGCTTCAAAGGATATTATATATGGCACAAAGTTTGGATTGGTATCTGAAAGCAATTTCCTTGCCTTTTCTTTTTGCTCATGTGTCAATTTTAATCCCATATATTTAGGATGAAGTAAATAAGCTAGCAAATGGTAGTCGGTTATTACTGCATTAAATCTGTTTTCAACTTTGGATTTGTGAGCTTCCATAAGATTTTTATCATCAAATAAAGTTAACCAAATTTCACAAGCATCTGCAATAGAACATTCATGTTTTTGAGTTTTATTCAATGCAACAGCAATAGGTTTTAACATCTGTACCAAGTGTTTAACCTCTTTATAAATCATGATATTATTCACAATTTTAATAACTCCCGTATCCTTAATATCATCTTCATGATCTTCAATTATTTGTAAATAAAATGGATGATTTTTCATGAAAGATTCAAAACAATCAATCTGGCTGTTCCACCTTGTATTGGAAGGTAGTTGTGGCATTGTAGAATTTGGATATTCTTTAAGCCAAGCACTTTGTCTGTGGTGATTTCTGAAATATTTCTGAACAAATACTACATGTTTTAGAACAGATTCTGGAGTAGTGTCTTGTCCAAGAAGATTAAAAATATGAGATGAACAATCATAAGTTATAAGGAATGGCTTTTCTTCTTTAATTTTCTTTCTCATTGGCGCCATTTTATATTCATTATCGGCATGAAGATAGAATAGAAGAAGGAGAACTGAGAAGATAGGCTTTTCCCAACAGAACTTAGCCCCAAAGTATTTCCCGGTGCATGGCGTGGCGCTAGTGATGATGCACTGACTTTCGATCACATGACTTGTATGACTGGTCTCTCGACTAGTCTGCTAGCAGGACGTAGGGGGCGCTAGATTTCATCTGCTCCCAAACCGCCAGAAATGCCAGCCAGACTCGGGAAGACTTCAGGGGCGAAAGTGGAAGCGCCGTCTTTGTTCTCCTTCTACTCAGGGATGCCGCGGACGCGCTATAGCGCGTAAAATATGCAAAAAAACGGCGACGGGACGCAAAAAAATTGAGCTTACACGTCCCGTGGGACGCGTAATTTTCGTCAAAATATCGTAAAAAAGGCAAATAGTGTTAAAAAATCGCGAAATAACGAATAATTTCGGGCAAATTTTGTCAAAAAAATTCGCGAAAAAATGCCTAATTTTGCTACAAAATCCCGAAAAAAAAAGGCAGGTTTCCTTAAAAAATCGCAAAAAAACGACAAATTCCGTCCAAAAATCGTGATAAAACGGCAATTTTTGTCAAAACATTCGCGAAAAACGGAAATTTTCATCAAATAATCGTGATAAAACGGTAACTTTCGTCAAGATTCGCGGAAAACCGGCACATTTCGTCAAAGAATCGCAAAAAAGGCAAATATCGTTAAAAAAATCGCGAAATAACGAATAATTTCCGGCAAATTTCGTTAAGAAATTCGTGGAAAAAAGGCTAATTTTGTTACAAAATCCCGAAAAATGGCAGATTTCCTTAAAAAATCGCCAAAAAAACGACAAATTTCGTCCGAAAATCGCGATAAAATGGAAAATTTTGTCTAAAAATAGCGATAAAACGGCAAATTTTCTCAAAAAATTCGCGAAAAACGGCAATTTTATTTTAAAAAATCGTGATAAAACGGTAACTTTCGTCAAAAGATCGCGAAAAATCGGCACATTTCGTTAAAAAATCGCGAAAAATCGGCACATTTCGTCAAAAAATCGCTTTAAAACGCAATTTTCGTCAAAGGAGCACGAAAAAAAAGTTAATGCCAGGATAGAATTTTTCTGTTCCAAAAACTAACATTCCTGCTTCCATTTTTTTTTTTTTTTTTTGTGTGTGTGTGGGCTCCAAAAACACATTTCCCTGCTTCACAATCTGTTTTTGATTGTTTCAAATCTTTCTGAGGGAATGCAACTTCTGAAAACACCCATTCATTAAACAAAAAGTACTCCTTTACTAAACAACGTATTCTTTTTTCAGGAAAAATGTCTTTTTCAATAAATCAGTTTTTTGCCCCTTTTTAAAAGAAATGCAAACAATAGTAATACTTGTTATCTCCTACACTCAAATTAGCATTATTTTATAATTTTATTTGTATCTTGCACATGTTTATTTTTTAAAATAAGTAAAGAAAATTTCTCTTAATATTTAAAAAAAATTAATATTGGCTTTAATAATTTATATATTATTATTAAAACAATAATTATTGCATTTAATTTTTTTTTTTTTTTTTTTTTTTTTTTTTGCAAATGAACAAGTTTAATTTTTGCGTCTAAAAAATGACTTATTAGTGGGGACCCGCTTTTGTAAAAAAGGGACCCACAATTTTAGAAGTCCTGGGTCCCCGGGACCCAGGATTTTTAAAGTCCAGCGGCATCACTGTTCTACTATATCTATCTTCATGATTATCGGTTACAAGAGCTTTAACTTCACATTTGTATTCCTGTTCTACTTCTTTTATTGCTACTGTTCCTAACTGCGCACAATAATCTGCTGTTTTCTTCTCAGATCCTGTACTTACAGAATTAATAAAGATACATTCAGTACCAGTATGTATAGCATGAGCAATAATAGGGTTATTGTGTATATTACTCCAGCCGTCTTGAATAACCGTAACTGTTTTACCACTTACTTTCTTTTCTACTTCTGATTTCAATTCAGTATGTACTTTATCTAGAAGGTTTTCAGCCAACTGTTTCCTATTTGGAGGCTTATAACCAGGTCTCAGTAAATTGATCATGTTTTGAAAAGTTGAATGCTCAGAGACTAAGAATGGGATATTACAAGCATAAAAGAATTTTGCTATTGCTACATCTAAACTATCTTTTTCCTTTGCAGTTGTTTTCATTACAAAACTTTTCATGCTAGTTTGTGTTGTTACAGCTATGGGTCTATCTTCTAAATCTAAAATATTTCTTTCATTTTCAGGTTCTTTTTCTTTTAGTTTTTTTGCAGGTGGAACTAAATTAACTTGTGAGAAAGAAGACAATTCTTCATGATCTATTTTCAAACCCTCAGTAGGGTGATTTTCAAAATTACTACCACCACCTTTACATTTTTTCCAGTGCTCTTTCATTCTATAAGGCTTAGCACTGACAACTTTATTGCAGTTGATGCACTCAACAATTAACTTATTATTGATTTCTTTCTGAACATAGTGCCCCCAAATAGGGTCTATTGGTCTCCATCTTTAGACACAGACATTATTAAATTAAAAACAGAAACCCCAATAGCTCAAAAAAATATAACTCTCATTCTCATAGTACAGTTAAGTAAGTCTAATTAAGTTTTCTAAGTAAAGAAATTAATATGAAAGGGGAAAAATAGCTAACAGTTTTTATGATTGGATGATTAGTGCACCTGATTTAAGCAGTGAATATCATTTATTTTTCAGCCACTCCCACATTTTGCCAAGGCCAATCATATTGTTACTTTTGTTTTCAAGCAAGGTTTTGCAATTTGTTTTGTAAGTGAGATTAAAAAAAAATCAGATTTATTTTTTTGAATACTGTATTTAAATGAAATCTTTTCAAAATCCAGAGAATTACTAGATCCACATATCACTATAACAATTCTATGAGAGAGTTTTTTTTATTACTTATTTATTATGTTATTATTAAATCATGTTAGATTACAGAAAAATATTTTGAGCAAATATTTTTTTTTTCTTTTCAGTGCTTTATTTAAAATAAGCATTGCATATAGTTTTCTATTTTGGTTTTTAAACTGAGATTTTAAAATAATTGTTTAAACATAAATTACATATGCATATGTAAAAAATATATATATCTGTTACATTACTCAATTTTTCAAAAATCAAATTTTTTTTAATTAAAACTATCCACAATATTTTATTTGTGTGCATATATTTATTCTGAATTATTTAAGTACTAATTATTTAAGGATGAACTACTTAATAAATTTAATATTACTAAAAAAAAATCAGAGATAATGTCACAGAATGTCTTTATGCCAGTTGTTGCCAATTTCTGCCGGTTAAAACCACTTTCTGCCACTGGTACGGCAGAAAGCACTTTCTGCCGGCAAAAACCCAACCCTGATTGGGACAACTATCTTTTTACTCAATATTAAATAAGAATACAATACACTAATCTTTTAACATTTGCAGATTTAACATTCACAAGTTTTGATTGTTTGAGAAATAAAAAATAAGGAACATTTCAACATTCGTTAAGACTGAACTTGGTAATTCACAAATTTTGTCTTACAGATTCTATGAATTATGTGACACTGGACACTTATGTACTGTATAGCCTACTGTACTATGTTACTGTATGGCCTATGTTGAAAGAACTTTAGCCCTGTCTCGAGGAAAAATATAGATCAGTAATTCCCTTTATTTTTTAAGCAGATTTTGTTTTTATTTTTTAAATTTTCTAAAGTTTCAAATTTTAATTGGAGGTGAAATATTTTTTGCAAAAATTGTCAGGGAAATTTTAAAACGTCAACAACTTGTTGAAAAGGCAACAGAATGTGATCCTTCACAGATGAAGAGTCAAATTTAAAATAGAAATTGAGGCTGTAACTTTTCCTTATGTGGAAATTCATAAACATAAGATCTGTCCTGTCAAGCAATCATACATCACTATATTTTATCCACCATACACTAGCAAATATATTTTATACAATATGTTTATAATTATTCAAATTTATTTAAAGCATGTACTTTTAATGTATAAAGCTTAATAAATATATTTTTTAAAGTTCAATTGCTCTTTTCCATAAGGAAAAAAAAAAAAAAAAAAAAAAAAAAAAAAGAGCTTAAACTTCTACTCCATATGGGGAAGATAGTCTAAACAATCGCAATTTTGACATTTGTGGATGTTTTTAGAAATCTAACTCTCGCGAATGTTAAGTGTTAAGGAATCAGTACTATACTTTAAAAATAAAAAAAAAAAGTTACAAAAATTACTAGAGTGATTATGATAATAAAATAACAAATTATGTAACTGTCGAATAGATGGACTGTATTCTTGATAGTCTTTTTAAAGTTTTTTAATGTCACTTGCACAAATACACACACATATAAAAACACAAAACGACAAATGATGAACTAATATGCAATTATAAAATTCAAATTGATTTCCATAGCTTAAAGGATGTATGGGTGATTATCAATTCCGAGTATATGTGCTGATGCTTTGATGATCAACAGCTCAACTGTCCATTTTTTACAAGCGCTCGCCAGGTGGAGCCAAAAACACTTCCGGAACGGAACATGCCGCCCGGGGATGAAATATGCAATATTTCATCAATCAATAAACATAATACAATAATTAATTAAGAATAAAAATGACATTAAATACAAACACTTAATACATAAACAATGAGTATAATTGCTTTAAAATAATATAATAATAATCCAAAGATACATCAATTCAGTCGCTAGTGGGCAATAGGCATATTTTAGAAATGCCTCGTGAAAAAATACCAGTAGCAGTTTTTACCTTCACTGCTCGAACCTTGTGGTCCTTGCCTGGAATTATTTCAATAATCCGGGCAAGAGCCCATTTACATGGTGGTAGATTTTCCTCCTTTAGTAATACTAGGGAGCCTAGCTTAATGTTTTCCTTTTTAAATTGCCATTTACCTCGCTGCTGCAAGTGATTTAGGTAGTCAACCGACCAACGTTTCCAAATGCATTGAACATATTTGGAAATTAACTGCCAATGGGTTAATCTATTATCAGAAATATTCATAACATTAGGCTCTGGAATACTGCTGATAGGCCTGCCAATTAAAAAATGGCCTGGTGTAAGTACCTCAAACTCATTTATGTCATCAGAAAGAAGAAATAAAGGCCGAGAGTTTAAGATCCCTTCGATTTGGACCAGTAGAGTTTCAAAGTCTTCTAAAGTGATTTTATTATTACCTACTGCTCTGAGCAAGTGATGTTTGAAGGACTTAACACCAGCTTCCCAAAGACCACCAAAATTAGGGGATCGAGGAGGGATAAATTTCCAGGTTATGAATTCTTCGGCAAAGAAATTTGATAATTCCTCGTTAGGTTTTTCCAATAATTTTTTTAAATTATTTAATTCAGTTGACGCACCTTTAAAATTAGTGGCATTATCCGAAGTTAGAGTATTTACTTTGCCTCGCCTGGCACAAAATCTTTTAAGCGCAGCAATGAATGCAGCAGCGGACAAATCGCTTACTATTTCTAAATGAACGGCTTTGGTAGCCATACATATAAATATAGCCACATAACTTTTGGAATAATTACCTTTCCTCTGATTTTTGTATTTGATTTGAAAGGGACCGCAAAAATCTACGCCTGAATTGAAAAATGTGCAATTAGGTGTTACGCGTTGCGAAGGGAGGTCTCCCATCAATTGATCTAACGTCTTGGGATTGTGCCTGAAACATGTGACACAATTGTGCACTGTTTTCCGGGCAATGCTTTTAGCCTTTATGGGCCAATATTTCATGCGTACTTGATGAACTAGTTCCTGAGCACCTATATGGAAGTACTTTTTATGAAAGTACTCAAAAATTAATTTAGTGATCTTGTGGTCACTGGGTAAAATTACTTGGTGCTTTGCATCAAAGGGCAAGAGAGAGTTGATTAATCTACCACCAACGCGAAGGACTCCACTTTCATCAATGAATGGGTCCAAACTTTTTAACTTACTGCAGGAAGGAACAGGTTGCCCCTTTCTTAATGCTGACAATTCAGGAGAGAACTTACTTTCCTGGGCTTTCCTTATTTAAAAAAAAGTACTGCATTTCAGTTCTTCCGATGTTAGGAAGCCTTTGGTTTTCTCCTTTCTCTTACAATTGTTGATGAACCTGAAAATAAAACTACATTTAATTAGTTTTAAAAAATTGTTCAATTTGAATAAATCATTTAAAATGTTCGGATCTTTTTCCACAGTTAGTAAGGATAGGGAAAAGTCTGCTTTCATTTCTTGTTCACATTCAAAGGCAGTGGGAGTGGGAAGTTGGCTGGGAACTGTAATTTCTCTTTGAAGAAATGTTGGTCCAAACCACCACAAATCATTGTCAATGAGATCCTTTGCTGTTGCACCTCTGGAGATGATGTCTGCCGGATTAGATTTTGAGGCAACATGGTTCCACTGATGAGTTTCGGAAAGAGATTGGATCGCGGAAACCCTGTTTGCGATGAAGGTTTTCAGCTTTTGGGGTGATGTATTAATCCAAAATAGGACAATTGTAGAATCTGTCCAGAACCATACTCTTTCAAGATTTAATTTTAGAGTGGCAATCACTTTCTGAACTAGCCTTGTCAAAAGTAGAGCTGCAGACAGTTCAAGTCTTGGGATTGTCATTGGCTTTAGTGGGGCTACCCGGGACTTGCTGCATAGAAGATTAGATCTGAATTGCCCACTTGAGGAGAAAGATCTCAAGTAGATAGCTGCTCCATAGGCCTTTCCAGAGGCGTCTGAGAATGCATGTAAATCTAGACTTGCAATGTTGTCTGACAAAACATACCGTGGAATTGTAAGATTATTTATTTTACTTAGCTTGTCAAGAAAATTCTTCCATTCTCGAAGTGAGCTAGAAGGCAATTGTTCATGCCAATTAATTTTTAATTGCCATAAATGTTGCATAAATATCTTAGCTTTGGTTATAATTGGGCCAATTAGGCCAAGGGGATCATATATTTTAGCTATTTGAGCCAAAACATCTCTCTTGGTATAAACATCTTTAGGCTCTATATTAATCTCAAAAATGAAATGGTCCATCTGAGGTTTCCAAAGCATTCCCAAAGTTTTTACCGAAATCTGCTGAGAGTGTTCCTCAAATGCGTATTCTGATATGGCGGCATCTTGTAGTAATTCAGGATGGTTAGCGACCCATTTGTGAAGGTCCATCCCTCCCCTTTTCAAGATCTGAATTAACTCTGATTGTAGTTCCTTTGCAGCTTGTAAGGAACTGGCACCAGATAAACAATCATCGACATACATGTCGTTAAGTATGACTTCGGAGGCTTTAGGGAAATCTGTCTTTTCCTCATCAGCAAGAGCCTTTAACGTTCGCGTGGCTAAAAAAAGGGCTGAAACTGTCCCATAGGTAATCGTGTTCAGCTCAAAGACTTTTATCGGAGCGTCCTTACTGACCTTCTAAAGAATTCTTTGTAAATTTCTCTGCAACGGTTCTATCATTATCTGTCTGTACATTTTCTTAATGTCTGCGCAGAATGCATACTTGTGCATACGAAATCTAGTTATAATAGAAAATAAATCTTGCTGAACCGTTCCCCCATTTAACAATATTGAATTAAGTGAATAACCGCTAGATGTATTTGAACTAGCGTTGAATACCACTCTCAGGGGGGTGGATAATTTTTCTGGTTTATAAATCGCATGGTGAGGAATATAGTAAGACACCCCCTTTTCGCTTTCAGATTCAATTTGAGTCATATGACCCAAAGCTTCATACTCGTTCATAAATTCTATATATAGATCAGACATTTTATTTCTATCTAATTTATTCCATAAATTAGTTAATCTTTTCGCTGCAATTTCTTTAGAAAATCCCAACAATGCTTCAGCATTTTCCTTTATGGGTAATTGTACGGTAAATCTACCCGTTTGATCTCGTTTATAAGTGCTTTTAAAGTGTTCCTCACAAAACCTTTCTTCATCGCTTCTAATAGAATTACTGTCATCACCCGGTAAGGATTCTATTTCAAAAAATCTTTGTAAAGTGTTGTCTAGACTATTTTCAGTTAAAAGATAACAATGGGACTGAATTTTACTTTGTGAGAGCGACCCTGTCACTAAATATCCAAATTCAGTGTTTTGTAAAATACAGTTAGCATCTGCTAAACGAATTTGTTCACTCTTTAAAATTGAAAAAAACAATTGACTACCGATCAGTGCGTCGATTGGTCCAGGTGTATAAAAATTGTCATCTGCTAGATTAATTTGTTTTGGAATACATAAATTAGAAATATCTAATTTTGAAACTGGAATGTCGTTTGTAATTTTTGGCAAAACAGCGAATTCTATTTCTTTGGAAAATGTTCCTTGTTCATTTGATATTTCTGCATTGACTATTTTCCTTATTTCTTGATGTGTTTCATTAATACCCGAAATCATTCCCTTGAATGGTTTTGGTCGTAAATTTAATCTCTTGCATGCACTATTACTTAAAATGTTAATCGACGATCCGCTGTCAATCACCGCACGCAATCTAACTTTATTTCCAAACACATCACTTACTAAAATTATAGCCGTATTTAATAATGCACAATTTTTTCTGTTATCTGTAAACAAATTTGTACCGATTATTGCTGCTTCCCTTTTTTCGGAATCGAAATCACTTATTTGTTTATCTCTCAGCATGTCATTATTTTTGTTTTTATTTATTTCCACCCCCTTTAACATCTCATGTTCTTCACATAATAAGCTATTATGTAATTGCGAGCAGAATTTGCAAGCGAATTTAGAATTACATTTTCCTTGGTGAAATCTTAAGCAATTCAAACATAATTTGTTCTTATTTACAATACTTTTTCTTTCTTGAACATTTTTGTTTAAAAAAACATTGCATTTATAAAGTGGGTGAAACGCAAATTTGCAACAAAAGCAGGTCTTTAAATTATTTCTATTTTTATTGTCATTGATGAGAAATGATTTTGATTTATTTATTGCGTAATTCGCCTTGGAGAATTTGGATTTCGAAGTCTGGTTGGCGCCAGATGCATTCGTTATGGCTTCTAAAGTAACACAACGTTTTTCCAAAAAAGAAATTAAATAATCAAAACTTGGAACATTTGTTGTTTCCAATGACAATTCGAATTGTTTTTGAGATTCGGTGTCTAATTTCTTCAAAATGATATTTATAAATACACTTTCTGACAATTTATTTTGTGTATATTCCAAGACCTTTAGAGCTCTGATGTTTTTATTAATAATATCAATAAAATTACGCAACTCTTTCGGAGATTCATTTTGCATTTTTTCATAATTTAAAATTCCAGAAATATGCGAATCGATTAATAATCTCTTGTTTTCGTATCTATGTATTAAAGCTTGAAACAATGAATTAAAATCGTCATCAGGTGACTCTATTTGCTTAGCTTCGTTTTTTAAAGAAGCCTTTAAATAAAATAATTTCTGATTGTCATCAAGTTGTTCATTATTAACAATTAAGTTAGTGAATTGCGTTTTAAAATTAGCAAAATCACAATAAGCACCTCCGAAAGAAGGTAAAGGTATTTCTGGGAGGCGAACTTTTGTTTTGGTTTCACATACATAATCATTGACAGTATGAGATTTATTTTCGAATGAAGCTAATAAAAGTTTTAAGCTTACCTCCACTTGTTCTAATCTCTCGAGAGCACTATTAATATCTTGATCAATTTCTTGGACTTGTTGCGATGTGATATCCTGAATTTCGAAATACTGCTCTCTGAGCTCTTCGAGCTTGTTTTGTAGACATTCCGTCTTTTTTAACTTCACTTCTAAAATACTTATATTAGTCGTTTTAATATCAGTAGTTTCCGATATAAACTGCTCTAGTCTTGTTATGGCAGCCTTTGACGTGCCTTTTAATCTATTTAGTTTTTCCATGGTTCACTCCGGCCGAGAGGGCCACAATGTCGAATAGATGGACTGTATTCTTGATAGTCTTTTTAAAGTTTTTTAATGTCACTTGCACAAATACACACACATATAAAAACACAAAACGACAAATGATGAACTAATATGCAATTATAAAATTCAAATTGATTTCCATAGCTTAAAGGATGTATGGGTGATTATCAATTCCGAGTATACGTGCTGATGCTTTGATGATCAACAGCTCAACTGTCCATTTTTTACAAGTGCTCGCCAGGTGGAGCCAAAAACACTTCCGGAACGGAACAGTAACTAAATCAGTTTTTAAAAAGTTAACTAATGTTACTACACTAAAGTATAATAAATTGCAATTCATACAGAAACTTAATGGTAAAATAAATATGAATGCTATGGAATTATATCTAATACATATCAAAATCTTTCAATACTTCACATACAATCATGGATCACTAATTTATTTGTTCTTTCATAGTTTAATCGGAACTACTTTGATATCCCCCCCCCCCCAAATCGTAAATTTGGCGACTTTTTTTTCTCGCCAAGCAAAATACCCATTAAAGTTAAATTAAGTTAAATACAAAAAATAAAATTAATTAAAATTAAGTTAAACATATTAATTAAAAATACATTAATTAAAAATAATAAATTAATTAAAAATACATTAATTAAAATTAAGTTAAATACAAAAAAGGAATACCTAAAAAATACTTAATGAATACATAAAAAATACAAATGAAGGAATGAAGCTGAGTAACAGCAAACCTAAAAGGTCCGTAGGAAAAGTGCGTAGGGAGTGCCAGATTTGGCGCGTAATTTTTGGGGGGGGGGGGGGTATATCAAAGTAGCACCGTTTAATCCTTCATTGCATGATTTTTTCTGTTGTTATGAAAAAAATTATTTGAAATCTATATATAGGTCTAATAATGGGAAAAATAATAAAAAAATTAAATTTCAAATTTTCAGCTAAAATTTGATATTTTATGATGTGTACCCTGTATACACAATTAGGGTTTTTTCATACTGTATTACTATATTTTGTAATTAAATGGACTTTAATTAATTAATTTTTTCTGCTCAACACTCTGCAATTTGCTTTATATTAAAAAATTTATGGATTCAGTAAAAACAATGACAGTAAATTTGGCCTTAAATGCATGATCATTTTTTTTTTCTTTCCGAATGATAAATTCTAATTTTATGTCAAATGTAGCCACCTCACATGGACAAAATAAGTGTTATTCTATTCCTTGAATTGTTCTTGATCAGTTACAGTGATCCTATTGGCCAAATTCATGTCACATAATGAGAATTATTGCTTTTAGGTATGTGCCATATATGACCCACGATGCAGTGAAAATTTGGCTATTAGTTTGGTGATTTGTATAATGTGTAAAAATGTATGCGATTTGTATAATAACACCTTATGAGGGATTTCAGCACCCTTTAGCCATCTGCTGAAATAGTTTTACCTCTGGTCAATTGCCAACCATTGTTTTTCTTATAATAGAACAAGGGTTGACATCTTTTTCAAATTTGAGACAAAAAAGAATATTGCAATAACTTCCTGAAATATATACATACAAGCTCTTTTCAATAGGTGAAAAAATGCAGACTATGAAATTTTGGTTGTGTTCTAATCTAGCAACTAGCTGCAAGATGACACCAATTCATAATAATATATATTAAAGATACATTAGTTTTAATTTTTTGCTAAAGAAATGATTAATGCTCTGAACTGGATGCCTATAAAGTTTTTCAGCATAAACTGGAAATCTGCGTAAGGCAGAATATTATTCCAGTTACTAATGATTCCCCCTTAGTCAGATTTTACTGTATAAAATAAGATTTGAAGTACACTGATGAGCTAAATTTTAAATTTAAAAATAAATCATTTTTAATCATTTGCAGAACATAAAAATCAAAAGTCAGCACTGCTAAAAACTATATATATGGCACAGAAATATTGCATTTAACACTAGAATACTAGCATCAGGGTTCGTGATTTTTTTTATTTTTTTAATAAAAATCAAAACAATCGGATTTTTTTGATTTAAATCGGATTTTTTTGATTTTTTTAAAAATTGCCACACATTATTATTATTTTATGACTTTTTGTTTAATTCAAATAACATAAAGTTTACATACATAGACATGCATATTATAGGTATTATCTATTACTAATATTACACAATTTACATAAATGATTCATATTATTTCAAGGTAAAAATTTTGGCTATGAAAAAAATCTTGATTACACAAAATGCATGAAAAATTACAAATCAGATGTCAAAAATTAATTCAACCTTCAATATTTTAATTAAAATAAACATCTGCAACACATAAAAAAATTAAACAAAATTGGAAGTTTTTAACTTTTGTTTTTTTTTAAGTGTTGACTGAGAAAAAAGTGTTCAATTGCTGCTATCAAAATTCTTAAGGCCAGAGGACACAAGTCATCACTAATCGACTGACCTCTCAGTAGTGTTGGAATTTACACAGGAAAATTTTGAATAGCAATTTTATTTTACTTGTGGAATATTTATCATCTTATAAAACAATAACTATTTAAATTCACTAATAAGAACTTGGAATCCCTAAATAAAAATTCAGCCAGAGAAGGAATGCTACAGTGTTGCCGCATCTGGATATTTTTTTGTTGGAGGATTCCAAATTCTCATCTGTATGTTCAAGTTTAAGAAGTAATTAATCATAAGTTAATCAGTATGTTCAGTGTTTTATATGATGATTGATATTCCACAAATAAAATGAAAGTAAATTGTTATTCAAAATTTTCTAGTGTGAATTCCAACATAAGTGAGAAGTAAGTCAATCAATGAATACCTCATAATTTGTGTCCTCTGGCCTTGAGCATTTCGATGGCAGCGGTTTAAGTTTTATTTATTGATTTCTAATTTCTGAAAGTATCAAACCAAAGGCAAAAAAACATTTATTCGATTGAAGCAGATAAATTTATTGCAGTAAAAAACTAGTTGATCATTAATTCTCTTTTTAGTATGAGCTTTTTCGATAACTGTAACAAGAATACCTTCCACCATTCTAAAGGGCTGAGATCAATTATATTAAGTTAAATAAATAAATCAATTGCTGATTCAGATTTTGCCCAAATCCTTATATAGCAGGCTTCACCAAAGTACAGCACATAAAGTCATACAATTTTATTTTACCTCAACTTGTAAAAGTTTTTCTAAATACTAATGAGTAAATATTCAAATATTTAATATATTTTTGCTTAGATTTCTTTACCGTTGCAAGATTATTTTATAATTTGATTCAAATGAAATTTGAAAGCATTTTTTTTTTATTCTAAACTTTACATTTATTTTACTTTTTTACTTAAGCTTTATCTTTCTGAAAGTTGTTTGATTATATATGGTATATAAAACTAAATTATATTAAAGCACATTATCATGTTTGTTTCATCTGAAATTTATTAAAAAATAACTTAAAAGGAAAACTGATTTAAATCAATGATTTTTTTAAAAAAATCAGTTGATTTAAATCATGATTAAAATCAAGCCGATTTAAATCAACGAACCCTGACTAGCATATTTGAATTCACCACATTTCACTTATGATTCCATGGTTAAATACTAAGGAAATAAAAATATAAAAAGTCCAATATCAAATGTATATTTCTTGTTTCAATGCCATGTTAGCATTTGGAATTTTTTAAGCTCTGAATTTTATTAATAATAAACCTTTTTTTTTAAATCTGAGAATAAAATTTTTCTTACCTATTAAAAAATCCAAATAGAATTGCTGAAAGGAAAAAAAAAAAAGTTTTAATTGCATGAATACTTTATAGAAATGGCACATGATAAATATAAGTACTAAAGTGTTCATA
The DNA here is from genome assembly GCA_964019185.1 of Maratus speculifer. Classification (NCBI taxonomy): domain Eukaryota; kingdom Metazoa; phylum Arthropoda; class Arachnida; order Araneae; family Salticidae; genus Maratus; species Maratus speculifer. The sequence continues at coordinate 324,704,159 of OZ025296.1, forward strand.
AGTTTCATCTGTTACAAAATATGTTTTACTCTCCATCTTATATACAATCAATTAAACACACACAAATAAATAAATTTACAGTAGTTTAAATGAATGATTTTCTCTAGATAACTTCGTTACTTTACTTTTTTATGCAATACTTAATTAATTTAAGCAGTGTATTTTTCCCTCCGTTTTTTTCTTGTAATGATTAGTATACTATAGTATATTGCATATGTTCAGCTTAATATTTATGATTTTGCTCTAAATTTAAACTTTTTGTACCTGAAAAAATATCTTGAGGGCATTGCACGCATAGTCGATTTTAGATACAAATTGTTGACCTTATAATTTAATATATATCTATATATGATAATTTAATACAAGTTGCGGAGTTCCAAAAGAAAAATTAGCAGTTTGTTGAAAATTTATAAATTATTTTAAAGCAAACAATGTACAAAAAAGTTCTGAAAATGATGGCTAATTACTCTATCGATAAGTTCAATAAATGAAATAAAAAATTTAAGAAGCTATGATATGGAACATAAAGAAAATTTTACATTATCACATACCCAATACCGCTATCGGAAATGGTCGCATTCTGTCAATAAATAAAAATGTTCTTGAAATGAAAGACTTGCTGGCTTTAATGTCATCATCAGGTGACAATTTACTAAAGCCTGATTTTTCATTTTGTCTTTCTTTTTTCAAAATTAATTGAGAATTTCCACTTTTGACAGTGCCGCGTTTGTTTACTTTTTTCGCCATTAGCTCTTCACTTCAATTCTAATTTTTCTTCTGCTGCCAATTTAAAAACCGTAATTGAATATACAGAAAGACATCGATCAAAGAAAAGCAAGGAAGAGATTACAGTAATTATTTGGAGCGAATCGGTTTCACCACTCTCATATAGAAGCACTCTAAAGCAAGTTAAAAAAAGTTTGGCATTTTACAATCAACCAAAACTGTCATAATTAATCAAATTTTATGTCGCCACTTTCATAAGAGGCATCCTTGTTTTACTTAAGATGTAGCATCTTACTAGTGAAAAATGCTCCAAGGAGCAGTGCAAAAGCAGAATATGATTTTAATTGAGCATTAAAAAGTAATGGACAAGTGCTTCTGTTAATTACTGAGCATGAGGAAGGATAAGGGATCCCTTCTTGGCTACAACTCACTTCAATGCCAACTTTGAAAAAATCATATTTGCGCTTTTTCCATATAAAAGGAATTTGCGGTTCTTTAGTAGAATTTTCCACCGTGCTTTAGATGTTAACCAGGGGTGTAGTCATAAAAATAACATAAGATATATGCTCTAAGCAGAGGGATATTCTAGAATGTGTATACTATAAGCTTTCTTGAAAAACAGAGGGTATATGGTGTTCTATTAAAAAGTCCAGAAGGTGTGCGGCGTATAGCCTGTACTACATCTCTGATGTTAACTGCACTGTTCACTCTGCACTATACTACAAATCAATTTTCTGTGCAATTATACACTTAGGGTATGCTTGGTGGCAGTGCATGAATGTGATACCTGCAGGAACTAGGTATCTGGCATTATGTCGCCTTCCTTTACATTTATGTCTAATTAAGCTGCATCTTTAATGGTTACGTCTTTACACTATACATTTTTATAGTAACTGCGACTGATTTGTTTTCACGAAAAAAGCGCAAATATGATTTTTTCAAAGTTGGCATTGAAGTGAGTTGTAGCCAAGAAGGGATCCCTTATCCTTCCTCATGCTCAGTAATTAACAGAAGCACTTGTCCATTACTTTTTAATGCTCAATTAAAATCATATTCTGCTTTTGCACTGCTCCTTGGAGCATTTTTCACTAGTCCTTCTATTTTTCCATATTCCATAGGGATACTGCACAACTTGTTTTGTATTTTATATATAGAAAACAAAATCTTATTTGTATTGAAATTAAAAAAGGCTACATACTCTAATACTCTGGTGTTACAAATTAAAAAAAAATTTTAAACAGGTTTTTCTATACCAAAATTCTACGGTGGTTTTCAAAAAAAAAAAAAAAAAAAATCAGTTTTTTACTAAAGTGAATAAAATAATAAATTCTTTCAAAGAATAGATTTTTCATTCAAATATCCATTATTTTTGCCAAAAACAGGAACTTTTTTTATGCAAGAGTAAAGTTTGATACAAAAACCATGCTTCTTTGTTTTCTTAATCTGTATTTATTACGGACTTATTAAAAACGTACTCCACCGCTTTTATAGGAAACGATTGCTTTACTGTGTTATGGAGCATTCTCATTGGCCATAAAGAGACATTCTATAAAAGCTGTGGAGTGACTCTGCAACAAATGGGTCAAATTTTTAACAGTGCACTGTTAAAAATCTGCTGCATTTTGCTGCAACGTCCTCCACCACTTGTATATATCTCTATTCCAACCAATGAGAAAGCGCCATTTCACGGCCAAGTAACCGTTTTCTATACAAGCAGGGGAGTGCGTTGCAGCAAAATGCAGCAGATTTTTAACAGTGTGCATATCCTTGGCGCTATAGTTTACAGGAGTGGTACATTGTTCAAAATTTGAAACTTTTGCTGCATCGCCACTCCATCGCTTTGATAGAATAACTCTATTTTGATCGATGAGAATCCTCGATAATGCATTTAAGTAATCGTTTTCTACTTATCTACTATATCGTTTCCGTATATCTATTTTTTCAATCAGCACCAAGGTGCGCACTTTATTAGAAGACGCGCTCTATTAGAGGGCGCATTCTATTAGAATAAATACGGTATATACTTATAGTAAATACACTTTGTTAAAGTACAGGGCCTCAATATTTGACAGGTATGCCAGGCATTTTTGCCATTGATGCCATTGTGCTAAAAACAAAATATAAATAAATGAAAAAAATGGATAAAATATAAATTTGGTATGGTGCAAAAAATTTCCTAATTTAAAATTAAAAATCAAATTTAACAGCCACCAGGGCTAGACACCGTGCATAATTATTCAGTAAATGATTCATTAAAAAATGACAAAAATCAGCATGTCAAAAATTTCAAAAAAATTCATAATTCGTTAAAAAATTAAGTTAAAAATAAAAGAAGAAAAAGCATTCTGTATTTTTTTATGCTTAATCGAATGGTGTAACTGGTTTTTCTCTCCGATGATCACAAGTACCTTAGATTGATGACTGCCATTCTTTTATTTCATCTTGTAAAAAAACTGTTTAACGTAAAGCTATGAATTTTTGCAGGATTAATTAGCATCGCAAAATCTTTAAAATAAACTTTACCGCAACATTCTATCTGCAATAGAACGTTAGATATACCCATTTATGACCAAGTTTGGAAAATACGCAATTTCAGAAAAACCGCCCAGCGAAATAACGTTTTCTCGATGACTACCCCGGGATAAAAAGTTTGTCTTTTGTTTAAAAAAAAAATTAAGTTTTTATCTTTAGTAGTTTTCGAGAAAAGTGCTGTGACACAAAATTTTTGTCCGATTTTCAGAATACTCTACAGTACACCTACAGTATGCCATAAAAAAAAATAATTTTTGTGCTATGTTGTGCTTCTCGGTCAGACGAACATTTAAAAAAAAAATCATCAAAATTGGATAAGTATTTAGTTAGTTATTGCAAAAAGAAAAATTGAAAAATCCGTGTGCACCATCGCTCAATCATATTATTGTAGCGCGCTGCCGCGCGCACAATGATGTAGGAAACATTCTCTCTGCAGGAAACATTTGTTTCCTGCAGTTTTCAGTTTGAAAGAAGATTCCGTGATAGGCAAGGTTCCTTTTCATACTTTTAACTCTATTTTAATAAGCCTAGAAATCTACGATTCTTTAAAATGAATAAATTTTAATGTTTAACAGTAGAATAATGCCAATTTAAAAGTATATGCAAAAAATTTTGGGCCAAACCAAGCAGTGTTGAATTCAGACACTTTTCTCTGGGAGGGACATTATAGAGTTTCGGGGAGGAAATTGCAATTTTTGATCATAAAAAATTCAAATTTTCCGGGGCGAGGAAATGATTTTCTTACAGGATGCAGGGGTGATTCTGGATGATTTTTTTTTCAGAAATCGGTTGGGGGGGGGGGGGGGGGGTCTACGATCTACAGACGAAATCGGCATTTTCCCGCGATCTTTAGACGAAATCAGCGATATTTTAGCAAAATCGGAGATTTATTGCGATTTTTCGACGAAATTGGCGTTTTTCCGAGTTTTTTTTTTATGAAATCGACGTTTTTTCGACGATCTTTAGACAAAATTTGCATTTTTACGTGATTTTTCTAGGAAAAGGCGTTTTATCCCCGCGATCTTTTCACGAAATCTACGGGGTTTTTTTTTTTCAATGATTTTCTGACAAAATATTTTTAAGCGATCTTTTATCGAAAACGGCGTTTTTACCGCGATCTTTTAACGAAATCGGTGTTATATCCGCAATCTTTAGACGAAATCGGCGTTTTCCCGCAGTCTTCTATCTGGGATATTTGTTGAAATTGCCCTTTTTTCCGCGATACAGACAGGAAATTCGCGTTTTTCAGCGATCTTTTGACAAAAACATTGACGAAATCGTCGTTAACCCACGAAATATTGTTGAAATGTGCGCTTTTTCGGCGATCCTTTCACGATATTTACATTTCTCCGCGCGCAAAACCGTACAAGTTGGCAACTATGCGGAACTGATAACCTAATTTCAATTTTTCGGAAATGCCTTAAATTTTCGGACGAGAATCACCCTTGGATTCAATCGAGATTAAAAACTTTGGTCCGTGAAAACTAGGAAGAATGAAATTTGCCTTGGCTCCGAACTAAAAAAATAAGTTAGGCCGAGCCCGATCATGCGGGAAAAAAGTAAGACCCGACTTGGCCCGGAAAGATTAGTGACTAGGCCCGGCCCGAGTATTCAGAAAAAAGTAAATTCCGAGCCCGGCCCATGCAGATCTCTAACCATAACTGCAGTAAAAGGCTCGGTTCCCAGCATAAGGCACCCTTTAGATCAAGTTAATTGCATTTATTTATATAATTAATCTATATGTATATGTATTTAGATAAACATTTGGCGACATGTTATAAATAAATTATTAAAAATTAAAATTAAATCTTTAAAATAATGAAAAAGGTTGCTGAAAAATACAAGTGAGATTTTGAAAGATGCAGTAAATTGCAGCATTTGAATAAACACAAGGGCTGTTCAGTAGTGATCTTAATTTTTTTATATCAACATATCCTCACTCATTGTCTAAATTTTAATTATTTTTTTCAAAGAAGTTCATATTCAATGCAATGCACTTATCCCATACTTTTTCACACTTCAAAGACAAATTGGAAATCACTTTTTTAAATAACTGAATTTTTAATAATTTCAATTTTTTAATAACTTTGTGGCTATACAATCTATGAAGGATCTGGGTCAACAGTGTCCATCCCTGTCTTCTTGATCTTGGGTCTTAAGGTGCTATAGAGGGTATGTCCCGGCCGCAAATAAACAAACACTCAACGTCCCAGCGCGCTTCATGCCAACCACTCAAGCCAAGCGCTTTGGCAGAAAAATGAAGTTCGACAGGCAACATGCATGCTACATTCTATTCTAGTAACGTAGTTTGAAGTTTACATGTGCAAATATTTATATTCAGTTAACTTGAATATTTTGGATACAAAAATTCAAGTAAAAGAATTTTTCTTTTTCAAAGAAAATGCTTTTGAACTTGCAAATTAAAAGTCTACACAAGTTGAGACTGATGCTGTTACAATAAGATTATACGGTACTACTCTATTATCCCGTCGACCAATTTCGCCAAATTTTTCAAATCGCCAAACTAATAGCCAAATTATACATATTGACATAATTTTTATCTTAAATAACGAAAAAACAAATAATTAATAGAATATTAATAAAAATATTAATAAAAAGTCGAAATAAAAATCACTTAATGACATTTTAAACATGTGAATCGTATTTAATGTCATTGAATGTGACATTCACATCATCCATTATTGGCGTTTAATCTTATAGTTTGGCGATAATTTTTGGGTCGACAGGATAACCTAGTAGTACCGATTATACTGTTACAAAGTAATGCTGGAAAATTTAAACTGCATGTTTCTAGTGTTATGAAGGTATAATAGTTGACTTAGTTCATCAAGATATTTCAACATAGTTCAAAAGTATTTACGAACTTGATTTGCCCTACATGTTTTTGGATTTATGATGAAATGTTAATTAAAATAAATATTTTTTTAGCATTTACGGTTTGTTTACATGGATACTAAAAGGAATTCCGATTAATACGGTTCTGTGGTGGAAAAAACGTTTGCGGTGTGTTTTATTTTTAGTGACATTACATTATTTTAAGCACATTGAAATTCACACAAATATGAGGGGTACTGTAAAGTGCTAACAGTAGAATAGGGTGAGCAAGAGCATAGAATTCATTGTTCATTTACAAAGACACACAAAAGAACTTGACAACAGTATTCCTTGAATGCTTAATTTTTCAAAAATTTAACGATGGAAAATTTGATATATTTTATAAACTTTAAGAGGGAAAATATAATTATAAACAGGGTTAGAAATTGGCAGTTGTTAGTCGTCAAAAGGAATTGTATTTCATGACTAAAAAGTGATGTAAAGTTGTTAAATTTGATGCCAAGCTTTCTTTCACTTTAATTTTTGTTTAGCAAATGTTTAATATTTATATTTTAGCATAATAAACTTATCAAAAAGGTTTTAAAATTTTAATGTTTCCTCCTAAAAAAATTTTATTTAAGTAGGATTCGTCAATATTTTAAAATGACACTCTATGATTAGTATCCAAAGAGGTTTATTTGAGATTTTTTTTCTTGTGTACTCTGGGTCGCAGGATTTAAAAAAAAAATAATATAGGACATAATTGCTTTATAATCTGCTTTGTATGCATAATCTTTAAAATAACAATAAGTTGAAAAATTTTTTAGAATCCAAAGTATTAGAATTTAATCAAGTTTTCCATTTTTGTCGAAAGCCAGTTGTTATTATTAATATTTTGGTTTTAGTAATAATGAATACAGAGAAAAATGTTTTTAATTTGTAAGTCCTTCTTTTCAATTCATGAAATTAGAAATAATATTGTGATATGGCTGCAAAAAGAAATGAAGAAATTTGCAACCATGAAATGCAGTTTGGCCTCTAGAAGAAAGAAGAAAAATAAAGGCATTATTTGACACTTTACTTGAGTTTCTGATTTATAACTCCAATAATAAAGATACAGTGGAACCTGCTAAAGTGATTGCTTTTCAAAAATTTTGCTTGTGCTCATATAAAATAACATGAGAATTATGCGGTAATATGACCTCCTGTGTAAAATTACCAGTTAACTTGTCATTTTTCATTGAACCTGTAAAATGTTACTATTCATTTTTCTGTATGCCAATTTTTTCAAACTAAAAGACTTAAAGTGGTCATATTCGGAAATTTTATTCTGATCCATAAAAAAATTATGGGAATTTATCTCCTATAGTGACTATTTGCTTAATGTATAAAGTGACCACTTTGTCCTTTATTCCAATGATATTTGCACTTGTCTAAGGTGATTTTAATAAAAAGTTTATTACTGTCAGTTATCGTTATGCAATTACAATGAAAATAAAAATGCATTTAAACTACACTGTACTTTGTAGTTATGTATTATTTAAATCAATCACTATGGAATTTCAAAGAAATAACGTGAGTTTAAAGAAAATGATCTTCTATGTGGTATATTTTAAAATTAGCAATTCAGTTATTATAGTTGTTAATTTATCAGTTCATTACTTAACATAGTGCATTATTCCTTATTTTTATTTTATTTTTTGCGATCACAAAAGTTTTAATGTGGTATTTTCAAAGACACTCCATAAAAAGACCACCTCTATATACTGACCATTTTAGCTGATTCCAAAGGTGGTCACTTTAGACAGGTTCCACTGTATTTTTAATATATATATATTATGCATTTAACAAAACACTGGTATTTATAGCGGTATCACACATAGAATGATAAACAACAAACGTTTCAGAAATCATTTGACACAACATGTTCTCCCAATCACTGCGTACTCAGTAAACAGGTTCTTCGAACTCTCGCTTCGCTCCTATTGGTTCAAATGATCAGCGCTGACTGAACGTTCAACATTTTCCGGACGACACGGAAAATGCTCGGTGAGCTAAAATAACCACCAAAATTCTCTCCTTCATCAAGGTCAATCAAGTTTTGCTCATTGAAATGTTCTGTAGGGGGAAAAGTTGAGCGAAAGCCTCCCGTGTGATATAGCTATTATACAACACTAAAATACCATATATTAAACAAAACAATTTTGGGTGTTTATAGATGATCTAAAAAAATTTCTGAAATGATTTTTCTATAACTTGCCTTCAATATTAAATTAAGAAATAGAAAATCATCTAGATAAGTCCTAAATTCAAGAAAATTGTTTCGACAGGTGAAAAATAATTCAAAACTGAAAATGATGCTTGCTGCAAATCGAAAAAACTCTCAAACGATTTCCACAAGTGCCCTCCTAAACTAATTCAAACACATAAAAATGATCGAGCTATAGGTCCAGGATTCATAGACTTGAGAAGAGAAAATCTATGGAGAGTAGAAAAATTCTATGACGTCCCAAGAATTTTTGAGGACTTGGCATATTTTTTTTATGTAGGCACTTGTATAACACATACATTATTTTTAACCCTTTCCGGCACACTGTGCTCGGTCTGGGGTACCTAATTTTAATTCCAAACTTGCAAACGGCACCAGTAATATTTTACTAAAATTTTGCTTTTACAATAAAAGCTTAAATTAAGAATTTAAAAAAGTCATTTGTGAATTCCGGTGTCAGTCGATTTCTCCTTTTATTACAGAGTTAATGTCTCATTTGGAGAGAAAAACTTACTTTATGCTTTTATAATGTAATAGTTAATACTAAATTGGTACAATATTCTACATTTATTGCTTCATAAATTTAAATACAAAATTTAAACCCAGCTATTTTACTAAGGTAGCCTAATTCGAAATGTTTTTCATACATCACATGAATCTAAATTTTAAAAGTAATTGTTGAAAAGAGAAAAAACCACAAGGATGCAAAAATATTCATTAATTATTACTTTTTTAAATAAGAAAGTAATACCATAAAATCCCGTTAATCCGCCCTTCCCGATCAAATGCCCCCTCCCCACTTTATAAAGAATTTGAAATTTTCAAAAAATCCCGAGAAAGCACCCTCCCTCCCCATTCTTATAGTCGATTGAGAATGAGATGAATCATTATGAAATGAATGAATCATGAATCTTTGATGAAATGTGCATTTTTTCGAGATTTTTTAATTGATTTCATGCTTGTTTTGGCTTTTTTTACAATTTTCTCCTTTTTTCTGTGTGTTTTCGATAGAATTTACGTTTTTTTTTTTTTTTTTTTTTTTTAAACCCAAATTTTTTCAAGTATCAAAATTCATGATTCATTCAACGACTCAGTTATTTCATTATGATTCATTGCGGTAAATTTTGTTGAACGATCGCGGAAAAATCCTGTGTAAGCGTCCCCCTCTAACTATTCTACGATTTTTCGTTTTGTTTGGGGGGGGGGGGGGGCGGATTAACGGTATTTTACAGTAATCACTTGAACTTTACCTTTGTAAATATGAGATTTTTACTTCTTTTAAAGAAATCTCTTTCATGCCATATATTTTAAAAAATTATCATTTAAGATATGTCTTCATTTTCTAATTTTAACTTACTCCCTTCAGTGACACAGAAAAGGGGGAGATTTTAGAATTAAAACCCCTCGCAGAGTTAGAAAAATCTCAATAATTGCTGCTTATATGAATCAAAACTAAACTTAATATTTAAACATTTTGGTGTATTTCAGAATCCACCGCTTTGTTGAATCAGATTCTAAGCTGTTTTTGATTGTGAGTGAACAAATTATCGCAATCTGTGTTTCTTTCGATCTCTTTGCTTCGTAGGGGGGGGGGGGGGGGGATCTGTACACAAATTTAAAGAAACTAATATTCCATTAGTTGGTAAATGTAGGATCGAGTAATGGTGTTTGCTCTCGGGGATGTATTCATAGCTATTCCTCATAGGAAAGAAGCATTTTTTGTAATTTCATTGAGATATACAAGGTGCGTCGGGTATTTGAGGACAAATCAACATTTGCTTTTAAACAGAAATATACACTAGAGATAGAACTTTTTTTTTTTTTAACCCTTTGAGCTCTGAAGGTTGAATTTTCTATTACTTAATTTTAATTTCAAAATGTCACAATGACACTGGAAAATACGACCAAATTTACTTGAAAATTGTTCAGAGCATTTCTCCGCGTATATCATAAACTAGATTTTTCTTTGCAAATTAGTGGTGCCAGTGTGACATTTTCAATTCTGAGGAAATTCATGCACCAGAGCTCAAAGGGTTAAATGTACTATATAAGTGACCACATGTACACTGGATGAATTATTCATTGAAACCACTTCTAACCTTAATAACCGAATTTGCAGGCTCTCATTACTGACCACTTTTATGTTTTCTAACTCTAATATTGTAAATGCTGTTTAAATGAAACATGACTAGTGTAACTGCGGAAAAAATGCATTATAATTAGATTCATTAAAAATAATGGTTCTATTAACTGGTGATTCAAATAATCAGCAAACACTTTTATCAGAAACTCAAACCCCCCCCCCCCCTAGAACCGAATTCTGGCTGCGCCACTGACTCCCTTAAATCTTTGCTGCTTGAAACCTAAGGTTGTCCAGATTCTAGAATTTTTCTGATTTCCCGTCACTGCTTTGTTAATATTTTTAAACAGTAATTTGCATGAAATAATGCAATCTAAATTATAATGAATGCAAACAATGTAGTAAAATATTAAAATAACTAAGCAAATTAAAATAAAATAGATTTAAAAAAATGATTAACTTATTATAAGTAAATAATTAATAATCTATAAATTTGAAAGACCAGGTTGTTTTCTTAATCATCAGCCTCAAGCTTTCTACAAGACCAATTTTGATAGGTTTTTTTTTTTATGAAAGCTGTTTGTCGATGTGCCCATTCTAGCTATTTTTTAATTTATTTCTATTTTTATACATACATATTTTTTAATCTGCAATTTAAATTTTGGTAAAAAATACTTATACACGTGTATTTTAGATGTAAATTTTCCATTTCTCATTTTTGGGTGAAAAAAGTCCGGGCCAGGATTCGAACCAGGGATGTTTTGGCTGAAGCCGCCAATGCTCTTCCAACTGAGCCATCCCGGAAGCGAACACTGGAGGATTATTTCACCCAAATAACCTCAACAATTACTTTATCTGTTTGATACACTGGATCAGCTTTTTTTAATCAATTTTACTGATGCCATTTTACTTTCTTCTATCTTCAACAGAAGAAAGTCTTGTAATCGAAATTTTTTTCGACGGATTTACACATTTTAGGGGCAAGAGATTCCAAAAAACATGTTTTTACAAAATGTCTGTGTGTGTCCGTATGTTGCCATTCTACCATCAAAAAAAAAGTATGAAGATATGCATAGAATTGAACCAAATTTTTTGTGAATGTTTTTGGCTGTGGCAAGCAGGTCTTCCTTTAATTTTGAAATATTCTGCCAGAAGGGGGTGCTGCAATCGCGATATTTGTGCCATTTTCAATATTGTACTGACCAAAAGTGTATGAAGTTATGCATCGAATTGAACCAAATTTTTTGTGTAAATGTTTGGCTATTGTTAGTTAGTCCTTCCTTAATTTGAAAAAAAAAAAAAAAAATCTGCAGGAAGGGGATGCTGCAATAGCGATTTTTGTGCCATTTTCAATATTGCACCACCTAAAAGTGTATGAAGTAATGCCTAAAATTGAACTAAAATTTTTGTGTACGATTTTTCTTTGGTATGGCAAGTAGGTCCTCACTGAATTTGAAAAAAAAAAATCTGCCTACCATTCTATTGTTCATCTGCTTGTGCAGAGATGGAAACTTGTTTTTACTCTGATTAATTAACTGAAGCAGAAATTTAAAGATGAAAATATAAGTTGGTATAGTATTGAATTAAAATTATTAAAGAATTAAAATGAGTAACTATTTTTTTTAAATATTAAAATGTAAGTATGAGATAGAAGAAAGTTTTGGGATTGACACATCCAACTAGTTTTTTCATTACAATGAAAGAGAAAATGTTTTTATTTTAATACATGGTGGTTAAGCATAAAAATATAGTGAAAGTTTCTACATGCTTAGTTTAAAACGTATTTTACCTTGACACATATAAAAAGAAAAATTGATCCGATGGTGTTAAAATGATGTAATGTACACTTATTTTTCTTTCTGGATTGTAAAGATTATAATTGGAGACTTTATTGATTATTTCATCTTTATTACATATTCATTCTTGCTTTAAAGAAATAATTTTAGGCAAGATATATTAATTTTTTAATAAAAAATTCAAAAAAGTAAAGACAGGGTTCCCAGCAAAACATGAAAGACAAATTCCCTGATTTTCCATGACAAAATTTCAAAAAATCCCCTGACCAAATCACAAAAATTTCTTTAACTAAACAGAAATACAAAGAAATTTTCTACTTATTTTCACAATCTTTGTTGAAACTAATGTTCTTTCTACAATTATTCTTCAAATTTCCAGTTCTTTTTTCCCTTGCGATTGTTTGATAAATTTTGTGATTTTTTCCTTGAGACTATTTGATAACTTCTGCATCATTTTTAATTTTTCTTTAAAAATTTTCCATGACTTTTTAGAAAATATTTGTAGAATCCCTGACTTTTCCTATATATTTTGAATTTTCAATGACTTTCCCTGACTACTTTGAAATTCCATGACTTTCCAGATTTTCCATGATGCTGGGAATCATGAAAGAATTACAGGAAAATTAAAATGAATAAAAAATGAATTTACAGTTAGATGACTTCGTGTAAGGCTTATATTAATTCTATAGGAATAATTTTTGTAGGTATATTGAAAATTCATTTAATATTATTACTGACAAAGTCACATTTCTTTCATTGTGGAATTTTCTGTTGTTTAATAATAATCTACTTCTGAGCAGCAGCCAAAACTGAATTGCAATTTTTAGAAATGTATTACGATGATCACAATGATCAATGCTATTGTTTTCCTTTCACTTTTATCATACTTACATTACTTTTAAATATAAATATTGTACAATTTCAACTGTTACATGATAAAACAGGAATAAAATTAACTTTAGAAGGAAATTTATTTGAAAAATAAATTTAGCAACATTCTAAATTATTTTCAAGCATGAATTATTTTTCAAATCTATTTCAACTAACTTAAAGAATAAAGGCGGAAAAAAGAAAGAAAAAGATAAAGCATAAGATTAGATTATCCATAAAATGCAGCATTTTATCACTAAACTAAAATCTGCTAACGAAACAGACAGATATTCAGTTTATGTAGAAAATGAAATTAAAATTGTGTCCAATCGCTAAAATATGTTTTGAAACAGATAGTAATTAAACTTCGTTATTTTTTAAGGATCCATTGGACTGTTACTTTATAACAAGGAAAGTTCCTTGTTTGTGGAAATGGGGTAGCCATCCCGATTATGGAAATTGAATAAGGAAATCCATGCAAAGAAATTATCAGTCGACAGTATTAAAATTATGTTACATCTGCAAATTGTCCATATATTATTGAAAAACATATTTCTCCACTTAAATCTAAAAAGTAATTAGTTTAAAACAATAGATTCATTTCGAAGAAATAAAATTGAAACAATGAATGATTGAAGAGGCAATTTTAAAACATCTTTTTTAACACTGAGTTTTGTCAGATTCCATCTTATATGTGATTAAATATGAACCATAAAGATACATTTTTCAATGTCACTTCCCTCACAAAATTACCCTACCAAGAACAGAACACAAAAAATTTTTATTTCAGGTTTAGTCTGACCTTATAACCAAAAAAAGTTTAATGTATAAATACATTTGATAAGAAAATTGCAATTATCACTGATATCATCAATATCTTAATTTTTTTCAAAAATAAATTTATAATTCCTTCATAAAAAAACCACGAGTTTAGTCATATTAATGATAATTACAAATTAAAATGCATATGTAAAGATATAAAAATAAAAATCTGTAATTTTGCCCCTACATCTGAGCTGAAAATTTCATTGTTAATGATGCATGGATTTTAGGATTGCAGATTTTCAGGAGGCTACTTTTCTTAGGGTTGTTTCTAAGAAATCATTGATCAATTAAAATTTTGTTAAGGAGTATTCAGTTTATTTAAGTAGTTTTAAGTACTCTTTTACTAAAGAAAACTTATCAGAAGTAGATAAAAAAATATTAATGCTTGGTTTTAACTTTAATAACTAGAACCTTTTTGAATTTTTTTCTGAACAAAATGTTACTTTTTTGTTAAAAATACAATAAATTTCACAAATTGTGACTCATAAAAAACTGCTAACATCAGGATTCAGCATCAAGAAATTTATAAAACTATTTCTTTTTTTTTTAATTCCCTAAAGCGTCGTTTACACGGAGCGAGTTTACTAGCTACAAGCCGGCGAGAAAAGTAGCGAGCGAGTCAGCTAGCCAGATAGTGGTCGTTTACACGCGAACTTGTTTATTCGCTCAGTAGCCAACTCGCTATTACATCACTAGTTGCGTTCTAAAACTTAATTTTACGTTAAAACTAACAGTAATAAGTCTTGATTACATCCATTAATAACTATATCGTAATATTAATAATATATATTCTACAAAAAAGTAAGAATTTATATTACAAATAAATATTTTGCTTATAAGACGTTGTAGGTCCACAATCTATTTATTTTTAAATAAAATTTCACTCGGAAAAAAAAATAGAAAACAATATTTAATATCATTTCTCAGCCTGATAGGCTATTACCCCCAAAGTCTGAATGGAATCGGCTTGGCATTCTGCCAAGTGAAGACCTTACAAAGCTGGTATATCAGTACCCAAAATATTTCTAAAATTTATGCTTAATTCAATATCTTGTGTGTTTAAAACTGGTGAACTGGAAATAAAATTTTAACACTTCACCAGGGCTTGAGAAGTAGCGTTCCCGGGGAACCAAGAAATCCTTTCTGGGAAAGCATATTTTTTCATTCAGGTTCCCGGCCTGGAACCTAACTTTTCGCCGTGTCCACTAGCAACACCACGGACGCATTATAACGTGCAAATTAAGCAAAAAATCGGAGACGGGACGCAAAAAAAAAAAAAAAAAAAAAAAAAGCTCGTATGCAGCCGGGGGATGCGCAATTTTGTCGAAATATTACGGGAAAAGCCCGAATTTCAACAAAGGAATCGCAGAAGAAACGCAAATTTCATTAAAAAAAAATACAAAAAATCTTGAAAAACAACAGGTTTTGTTAAAACGGGAAATGTTCAGAAATTGCAAAAAAGCGACATATTTTGTTAAAAAAAAATCATCAAGAACAACAAATTTTTTCAAAAAATTGCCAAAAAAAAAAAAAAAAAAAAGGTAAATTTCGTCTAAAAATATCTAAAAGACAACAGATTTTGTTAAAAAATCGCGTGAAGCAAAGTAATTTTATTTTAAAAAATGCAAAAAACGGCAAATTTCAGTAAGAAATCTCGAAAAAACAGCAAATTTTGTTATAAAATCATGAAAAACAAATATTTTCTTTAAAAATTGCAGAAAAAAAAAAAACGGCAAATTTCGTCCAAAAATAGCGAAAAAACAACAGATTTCGTGAAAAGATTGCGAAAATAATTTTCAAGCCCTGCAATTCACATAAAATTATGCATAGATTTTAGAAATATTTTGAAAACTAAGAAAAAAAAAAAGAGAATCCTTCAATCCCTTTGCAACGGGAGTCTTTTACAAAATTTTTAATGTTTTGTCACCGATACTTAATTTGTGCCTTTTCAAATTGAGAAAATGCTTTGATTAAATAAGGCAGATTTTACAATATTTTACTGGTGGGGATAAACAAGGATTCTTAAGCCTTTTTGTGGCACATATACGTGCCGCTTGTCCCTAAGGGGTTAAGAAGATAATACTGAAAAAAGAAGTTCAAATTATTAATTTCCCAAGGAGATATTTTGAATATAAGAATGCAACAAATGCCCATAAGTCTAACACTACATAGTAGAATTCAGTCACTCAGCTACCAATTCTCTTCCGTAATGTAAAGTCTATGGACTTTTGATGCACTCTTATGTTTAAAATATCTCTTGTGGAAATTATTTATTTTATTTTTTCTGTGTGCTTTTCTTCAAGGACCTTTTTTTTTTTTCTTAGTTCTCAAAAAAAAAAAAAAAAAAAAAATCTGTTAACTAAAAAAAAAAAAAAAAAACTTTTAAGAAGTGCATACAAAAGATAGAAATTAAAAGTATTAATTTCCTGAGGTGATATTTTAAATAAACGAATACATCAAACACCCATAAACTTAACATTAGTGAGGGGAATTCAAAAGCTGAATAATCACTGCCGTTAAGAATAACATGATATGTGTACATATTTATAAAAACATGCATCTTGAGTATATAATATTTTTTAATAAACTTCTTTAACAATTTCAAATTAGCTAAATAAATTTGAAATTTAGTTATGTACTTTTTAAAAACATTTAAATAAAAGCAAAAAAGCATAAATAGTACAATTAACCAATATAAAATTAAAACTGATTTTCAATTTATCTAACATCTTTTGAACTTGAAATTTGTCAATTTAAAGAAATAACCTTTAATTAAGTATGTGCCCAGTAGCAGAAATTCTGAAAGTATCTGCAACAGATATTTTATGGTTATAAAGTAATCTACCCATTCATAGTTATTACAACTTCTGTAAATTACCTTATAATTGAACATGCAAATTTGGAAAAAGTAATAAAATACACCAAGAATTAAATAAACCTGAAATTTGACAATAGGAAACAGCCTTATAATAAACTTTAATCAGAAAAATCTTAAACTTAAAACATTTGCGATAAGCACTGACGGGAAAAATAAACATTTTGCTTACATTGCACTTGTCATAATTACACCAACATTTTATTTCTTCATCAAAATTATGACATTAGAAAAAACTAGCATTTGTGCGATTTCAGAAGCAACTGAAATTCACAAAATTGCAAAACAGCTGTTTATAACAAATTTAATAAATTGTGAATAAATAAAGGGCAAAACTAAGAAATTTCATTAGTAGCCAGTGGTACTAATTTTAGAAGTGACCACTTTTCTATTTAAAAGTACTAAACAGTATTTTTTTTTTTTTTTTAACTTCTTTTAGTATTAATCCAAAATTGAATATCTTAAATAAATGTTAAAATAAACACAGTTCAAACAGAAAAAAAGGATGCTATTTAGTTATCCCATCGACCACAATATATCGCCAAACTGTAAGATTAAATGTCAAAAATGGCTGATCATAATGTCACATTCAATGACATTAAATATGATATGTATGTTTAAAACACCATTAAGGTATTTTTTATTTCAACTTTTATTAATATTTTACTAAATATTTATTTTTTTGTTATTTTAAATAAATATGTCAATATATATTATTTTACAATTAGTCTGATTTGGCGAAATTGGTCGACGGAAGTACCAAGTAGTACCGAAAAAAGTTTATCTTTGGAATGCAAGAAAATTTGGTACTTTTCTGTTAGCTGGGCACCAGTGTAATATAGATACATAAATATGTGTGTGAATGTAAATGTATACTATATACAATGCTGGCCCACCTAGCTAAGAGAAAAGTATCGAAAACTTTATTCTCTTCTTGTAAGAAAGTGGCCAGCAGATGCTAATTTTGCCCCTTATAAATATTAAATAAATATATAATAAAAATAAAATCAATTTCAATAGAATATTATGGTACCATAACTTTTACAACCATAAATTATAAACCAAAAGAATGAAGAAAATAATACATTTTTTTTATTACAAGAAAAAGACAAATGTAATATGTACATTTCAAATTTGTTTTGTTACATAACAAAAATTGTGATAGCTAAACCAAGTATAAAATGATTCCATTCAATATTGTTTGTTTTCTTATAACATAAAAATTACCACCAAAAGATCAAGTATCTTTCATCATTAGGCATTTGTTTTTCTAAAAATTAGTAACATTAATCTTCTAAAAAGAAATAGTTTCCACCCTTCTTTTGCTCGGTATCCTTAACAGAATTTAATTTATTAATTCTAGGTCGATAATTATTGGGATCTCTTCTAAATGTAATATTCAACAGCTGCAAAAATTTGTTCATGCCAGCCAACAACGTTTGCGGTGAATTAGCTGTTGTTTCTACCGACGGCTTGCCTTCAAATACAATAACCCGGTCAGCTAAATAAGTAGCCATTATAAAATCGTGCTCAACGACAAATCCTGTTTTTTTAGCATGCAAAATGAAACGCTTTATGACCTTGGCAGCAACAAGACGCTGTTCAGAATCTAAGTAAGCAGAAGGTTCATCAATAAGATAAACATCAGCAGGTTTTCCAAGACAAAGAACTAGAGCAACTCTTTGCAATTCACCTCCGGATAAATTTCTGACTTCTTGATCAATAATATTATCGATCTGTAATGGTTTCATAACATCAGCTATGAACTGAGGATGAACATATGCATCTCTAACTTTCTCATGCAACAGCTGTCTGACAGTACCTTGAGATTTGGGGGAAATTTTCTGAGGTTTGTAGCTGATATTTAAAGGTGGGACTGTTCCACCTCCATCAGGCTTTAACTTACCAGCCATCATCCTAATAAATGTAGTTTTCCCTGTTCCGTTTTCTCCTAACATTACAATGATTTCAGAATCTGTAAAGGTACCAGAATCAACAGACATCTTAAAATTGCCAAGGGTTTTACACATTTTAGGGTATTCGTATCGACACATGCGCTTAATTTCTTCTTCAGAAGCAGTTTCAGACACTTTAAAGATCAAGGAGACATCTCGAAATCGAAGGTTTTCAGTAGGTACAAAACCATCAAGGAAGATATTAATACCTTCTCTTACAGAAAAAGGCATAGTGACAACACCATATGCTCCTGGTACTCCATATAAACAACATATAAAATCAGACAAATAATCAAGAACTGATAAATCATGTTCGACAACGATTATATATTTATCTGGATTTATAAGATATCGTATAGCTTCAGCAGCTTTTAAACGCTGTTTGACATCTAAATAACTAGACGGCTCATCAAACATAAAAATATCGGCTTTTTGGATACAAACAATTGCACAAGCAAAGCGTTGCAACTCTCCACCAGAAAGATCTTGGACTTGTCTTTCTCTAACATTACCTAAATCAAGCATTTCACAAATTAAATTCTGATTTTTCAATTCATCTTTCTTATCTAACAATTGTTGGACAGAGCCTTGCACAGCCTTGGGAATCTGATCAACATATTGTGGTTTAATGATGGCCTTTAAATCATCCTCTAGAATTTTCGTGAAATAATTTTGCAATTCAGAACCTCTGAAATGGGCTAAAATTTCAGTCCAGTCAGGAGGATCGGAAAAGCGACCTAAATTCGGCTTTAATTTGCCAGCAAGAATTTTAAGAGCAGTCGACTTACCAATACCGTTCGTACCTACTAATCCCAAAACTTCACCAGGTCTAGGAGTGGGAAGTCTGTGCAGTTTAAATGAATTCTGACTGTACCTGTGGGTTGTATCTTTTTCAAGATTACTAGGTAAATTTATAATAGAAATAGCTTCAAAAGGACATTTTTTTACACATATGCCACATCCTATGCACAACTCTTCTGAAATGGCAGCGATCTTATCATTAGGAGTAACTTCAATGCATAATTTCCCCATTCGGACAACGGGACAGGATTTTTTACACTCTTGTTTACATCGTTTTGGTTTACATTTGTCACTATTGACAATAGCTATTCGAGTAAGTTTATCTTGAGTAGCCATATTGAATAGTACACGTGCAACGTGAAGGAAAGATGGTGATATTACGATTTCCCTTTTCCCTTTTTTTTTTCTTTTTTTTTTATCACAAGCCGGTTTCAGCGATCAGCGCCAGCGTTAACTTCCCATTCCCATTGTTGCCATTTAGTAAATAATATTTTAAATTCTTAATAGATTTTTTGGAAGATTCACAATACTACAAAATGCTTTCAGAGAGGGATATCAAATGTTTTATCCTTTAAAATTTCAAATTCAATCCTATAAATCAACATATTTTTAATAAAACTCCCAATGATTTCATACAAATTTACAATGAGTTTTTCTATATTTCATCCTCAACTCATTCCGGTATGTTCATCAATACCAGACGAATTTCTGTGTTTGTTATGAATTGAAGTATTGAAGACGAAGAGAAGGTTATTAAATGTGCGGATGTAGATGTATTGCATTGCCTTGCGCACTTTTAATCGATGAAATTGGTGATGAAACCTACTTTCTAGAAATCCAAGTTATTGTTTATTAATACTACTCGTGTATTTTCGCATGTACTGTAAGGGTTTGTGTAAATGATACATTCATAAATTGATGAAATTGTGAAGCAGTTTAACTCGATGAACCTTTTAAATTCTACATTGTTTGTTTTGTTTAATGACAGGTGTTCATTAATATAGTTGTTTGACTTTTGAACTGTCAATCGATATTAACTTACAATGTCTTTAGTATATGTAGTTATTGCTATTTTCTTGGATTTCCTGAGATTGGTAAGCATTGTTTTTTCTTGTTGTCGTTCATTCGTTGAAATATTGTTTTTAGTTCTTGAGGCAATAACATTTTATAAAGAGTTAAACTGTACTGCCGTATTCTGTATTGTTTATTTTTTGTATACATTCTTCTTTCTAGCATAACCCAGTTTTATAAAGTGTAAATAAATAATCCTGCCCGTATTTATTTAAATTTTAGCATTCTTTTGTCTTTATAGTGCTGTCCTCTTAAAAAGTAAAGAAAAAAAGTAGAAAAATTATCTTGGAAAAACCCACCCTAGAACTTCAAAAAAGTTACTGAAGTCAAATTTCCTTTGTATCTATTAGTCATTTATAGTTATAAAATTATTTAAAATTACTTAAGAAATGTTTATTTAGTTAAAAAAAGAAATACTCTGGTAGTACAAAATTCTAGCCGAAATGAAAAGGAGCCTAATTTTCATAGTTTTTCTTGCTATAACAGACATGTTAGAATGGTGTACATTCATTTTTAGATGTTTATATGTTAAACCATTAATATGTGAATAAAATGCATAATTTTCAGATGATTATATCATGTTTGGCTCTGTTTATGACTTTTTAAAAACAGAGATTTAAAAAAAAAAACCCATGTGGTAACTAAACAAAACTCACTTTTTTATATATGTTTTTTATATGTTCTTAAGACCAATTTGAAAAAATCATGAATTTTTTTAAAATATTAATGGACGAATTTCACAGTTTCTTCAGACAATCCATTGACTAATCTTATGATTTTTTAACTACAAGCGAATTGCAAATTTTGTGAATTATTCCATATGCCATTTGCAAATTTTGTGGCTTTTACCATACACACCTATAGGGTAAATATCAGGAAATAGCCAGTTATATCTGAAATCCTCAAAACATTAAACAGCAGCATTATTAGCATTCAGTGAGGATTCTCAGCATTCAGTATTTAAAATTAATTTTTCAGCCTTTTTAATCTCCAATAATTTTTATTTGGTGTATATATGAGTTCTAAAAAAAAAAAAAAACCTTTTTTAAAGAAACTTTTGCTATGCTTAACATTTTGCGCCAATTATTTCTTTTTTTTCTTACATTCTTTTACAATAAATAACAGTTCAGCTAATGTCATTCTTTAATTTCAACATTTGCTATAAATTTACTATTGCAAAAAGTAGAATGAGAAAATAAGATTCTGGTTATTTGCTGGTATTGGTTAAAAATCTTTTACAACAGTCAGGAATTAAGTTTAGAAACAATTATTTAAAGTAGGGATGCACAACCTGTGGTACGCGGGCCAAAAGTGGCCCGCGATGTGTTAACGTGTAGTCCGTGAACTTCGTCAATTTACAACTATAAAAAAATTCAATTTTTGTGGAAAAGTCGCAGGTAAAAATCGTAAATTTCATCAATTTACCGTGAGAAAATATAAAATTTTGTCAGTCACTTAAGAATCGCAAATTTCATAGATCAGGCACGGAAAAATTGCGAATTTCATTGATCAAGTGTGAAAAAATTGCACTTTTCATTCATCTGGTATGAAAAAATCGCGATTTTTGCCCATGAGACTTGGAAAAAAATAGTAAGTTTAATTGATCAGACACTGAAAATATGCAAGTTTTGTCGATCAGGCACGGGAAAATCGCAAATTTTGTCGCTCAGACGTGGAAAATTGCACTTTTCATTGATCAGCCAAGAAAAAAATTGTCAGCTTTGTTGATGATGCATGAAAAAATTGCAAATTAAACTCATCTGCTGCGGAAAAGCTTGCATGTTTTCTTGGTCCCGGGAAAAATGCAGATTTAATCAGTTAAAGGCTGAAAACCGCGAATTTTGTCGATCAGACATGGAAAAATCGAGAGTTTTATTGATCGAGTTCCGAAAATGGCAAATTTAAATGGCTGAAATAAAATCATCAAAAATTTCATCTATCTGGTGTGGAAAAGTCTGGAATTTTGTTGATCAAGCAAAGAAAAATTGCGAATTTCATCAATCGGCGTTGCAAAAATTTCAAATTTCATCGACCAGGTTCGTAAAAATTGTGAATTTTGTCAATCGGCTTTATAAAAATCGCGAATTTTATCAATAAGGTTTGTAAAAATCATGAAAATTGTCAACCTGGTATGGAAAAATCGCGAATTTTATCAATCATGCGATGAAAAATTGCAAATTTCGTCGATCAGCTTTGTGAAAATCGCGAATTTCGGCAATCGGCTCCATAGAAAACGATAATTTCATCGATCAGCCGCAGTAACGTCATGAATTTGACCGATCAGCTTTGTAAAAATTGCAAATTTCATCAATCGGCTTCTTAAAAATCGGTAATTTCGTCGATCAGCCACAGAAAAGTTGCGAATTTTGCTCATCAGCTTAGTAAAAATTGCAAATTCTGTCAATTGGCTTCATAAAAATCGCAAATTCTGTCAATTGGCTTCGTAAAAATAGCAAATTTTGCCGATCAGCTTCGTTAAAAATGATAATTTTGTCAATCAGCCACAGAAAAATTGCGAATTTTATCGATCATGTGAAGAAAAATCACAAATTTCACCGATCGGCTTTGTAAAAATCTATAATTTTGTCGATCAGCAGCAGAAAAGTCGCAAATTTTGCCGATCAGCTTCGTAAAAATCGATAATTTTGTCGATCAGCCACAGAAAAGCCGAGAATTTTGCCGATAAGCTTCATAAAAATCATGAATATTGTCGATGGGCTTTGTAAAAAATCATGTTTTTGTCGATCCGCTTTCTAAAAATTCCAAAATTTGTCGATCGGTTTCGTAAAAATTGTAATTTTTCTTTATTGGTTTCGTAAGAATCCCAAATTTTGTTGATCAGACACAGAAAGATCAAATTTTCTCATCAGTTTCATAAAAATTGCAAATTTTGTTGATCATTTTCATAAAAATCCCTAATTTGGTCGACATGCATGGAAAGCTGCAAATATTATTGATCAGGCATTGAAAAATCAGGAATTTCAGTGATGAGACACAGAAAATTTTTATTGATCGGATCCTTCCCTCTCCTTTGTTCATAAAGATCATTTTTTTTTTTTTTTTTTGGCACCAGCAAGTTATCTTTGTTTTTCAGCACTTTTAATAAAACAAGATTTACTCTCCTGAATAAAGACAAGGAATAATATTACATCTTGAGAATAATCCTTACTATATCTGTTATATACACAAACGTAAAAACTGCTGATATATCCTTACCAACTGAAGAGGATATTTTGACTGGTTAAGCAAAGCCTAAAGGAGTATTTTCCCCATTTCCCTCTGAAAACATATTTTTTATTCGATTATATTCCTTAGATCCCCTTCGAAATCAAATTATCTTCAAGTTATTGATGTGGCCCTCGACTGCCCAGACATATTTGTAAGTGGCCCTTCTCTTGAAAAGGTTGTGCACCCCTAATTTAAAGCTTTTTCTTTTTGTAAATCAAAAACACCTTTTGAAACTTACCAAATTATGTTAATCTGAGATTCTAGTATTTTTTATATCATTTTAAACATTTAGAAAATTTATGATTAAAATCAATGTTTTTTTTTTTTTTTTTTTTTAATTGATTTAAATCATGATTCAGTTGCTGATTTAAATCAAGTGATTAAAATCGTTGACATCCTATTACAAAGTGATAAGTTATATTAGATTTTTATTACCCAATAAATATATTAGAGTAGCTGTTGTATCAGAATGTTAAAATCCCAGATTACTGGAAATTTGTCGTAAGAAAAAAATTGCAGTGTGGATTAATACATTTTATTTTTAAAACCCCAAAAAGTTCTCCAGAAGTGCTGCATTTTCATATTTTGTCTTTAATATACTCATGTATCATGTATAAACTCATAAATCATGCTTAATAAAATTTATTGGTTGCATTTCAGGTACATGCCAAAACATGCCTGCGGAGTGATAACATCTATGAAACCTTCACGTAAGATTTTTTAAATATAATAATAGAATAAATTTTTTTTTTCATTTTTACAAGGGTGGTTTAGAAAGTAACATGCATTTGGATCAGAGTTGGCAAGTTTTTGACAGTGTGACGGTTTTATCCAGATTTAACCATGGTTTTAACTGTCATTTCAAAAACCCCTTTTTGACATAGTTTTTGACAGTAAGTGTCAAAAAACCTAAAATATAGTCCAAAAACTGTTTAATATTATTTTTAGAAGAACATTAAATTTACAATTTTTCATAATTTTTAGTTTTAGACAATTGAATAAATTTTTTTGACAGTTTTAATACAAGTTGCTTAGAAAATAGAAATTAACTGTAAGCTATAAATATAGAATAAAGAATAATCAGAAGTATTATTAGTTGTTACATTAAAAATATAAACTAATGAAATTACTAAATACTTTAATTTTTAAAAATGAAAGTACATGGTGAAAATATAATTTAACATATAAAATTACAATATGAATAATACACATATTTTTATTTTTATCTTATTTTAATGTTAATCCCATTCTAAATCTTTTTTTTCCACGAAGCATGCAGTAGCAAAACACTAGTTTTGATGCCTTCTGTACTCCAAGTTTGTTTCGTAATTTGGAGTGGATAAATCCAAAATTTGAAAATATTCGCTGAATTGAGGCTGAGCTGCATGGATTGGAATGCAAACGCAACATGAGCTGTATGAATTTACTTGGTATATTGTTTTTCTTCAAGCCCTTCCACCATACTGCTGCTGGAACATCTTGAACTAAGAAGAAATATTTAGAGTATGGTGAAGATTCAGCTTCAAAAGCAATGATAAATCTGAGAAAATCTGGGTTTCTTTCAAGCAGCCATGTCCGAGCTGCTTCCCTCTGTTCATCGTTTAATAATGCACCTTTGTATGCTGGATGCGTCATGTACAACAAATAATGAAACGGTTGTAGATAGGATTCCATATGCTCCATAATTGCATCATAGTATGGAGCTAGATTTATGTCTACAGCTAAAGAAAGCCAAGTTTGGCAAGCATCAGCCAATGTTGCATTATCCCTTTGGATCCTGTCAAGCATATTTGCCAAAGGTTTTAACTGCATTTGCAATTCTTTTGCTTGTTGGTATAAGCTATAATTATTTACAAGCTGTACTATTCTAGATTCAATTGCATGATCTTCACAAATTATTACATAAGCTGACCTATTTTTGATAAAAGTATCAATACAAGTGAGTTGGCTATTCCAGCGAGTTTCATTTGGAAGCTGCGGCTTCACAGTGTCTTGCAATTGACTTAACCAGGCAGATGGAAGGTGGTGGTTGCGAAAGTATTTTTGCACTTCCACACAGGGTTGAGTTTTTGACATGACATGTCGAAAACCTGTCAAAAACTGCCAAAAACCTTGTACACTTTTTTTTTTATTTTATTTTTTTTTTTTTTTTATCAATCATTAGTGATATTTTATATTAAAGCTAAAAACTGGTTAAATAATAATTTATATATTATGTAAATAATTTTTATTTAGTTATACTATGAGTTGTAATAAAATTATGTATCACAATTTAAATTATATGTCAATTGTCATGTATAGGAAAATAGCTAAAAACATTGAAGCTACTGTATATTTTTCAAAGTACTATTTATGTTTGTATCTTTATTACTATTAAATGTTCAGTTTGATGTAAAAAATTTTAAATCTAATTTATGCTTTAAAAAAAAAAAAAAAAAAAAAGCTTGTGTATATCTAAAGTGATCGCTATTCAATGACTAATTATAAGTTCCTTCTTTTTTTATTGATTCTAAATGTTTGTTTTCATACATGGATATAAACCACAACTGCAACACAAATGTTTTAAGAGTAATTAAATTAATTATAATATGAAATATATATAACGCGCAATTTTTGTCAAAGGGGAGACCTTTCCCATCTTTCGGATTATGTATGAGGTATTAAAAATTCCGAGAACAAAGGCAACTTCTTTTTAAAAGTATGCTTTTCTTTTATGTCTATCATGAATACTTGGGAGGTTTGAGTGCATGTAATGTAATGCAAGGGATTGGTCTGCAGACTGTTTTTTAAGTTTTTACTTGTGTTGCAGACTGCAGAAGAAAATTCTGCTGCTGGGAAATTATTTTATTTAAATTTTATTTTGTGTTCTTTGACAAAGTGTTTTTTTGTGACCCTTCGACAATATTTTGCATTTTTTCAGTGGCCATTTGACCAAATTAGTGTTTTTTTTTTTTTTTTTTTTTCTGTGAGATAATTTAAGGAAATTGGAGGGTTTTTTTTTTCTGAAAACTATTGACAAAACTGATTTTCATTTATTAAAATTCACTAGACTTTAGCTGGCAGGGTTGCCGACCTTTAGCCGGGCCAAAAAAAAGCCGGCCGGCTTTTTTTGGTTTTATCCACTTAAAAAAAGCCGGCTTTTATTTTTAAAGTGTTAATTTGTATTGAATCCATATTAAAGGTGGACTGATTTATTTTTAATTATTTACTACTAAAAAAGTGATAAATTTCTATTTATTTTTTCAAATAAATATGTCTTTATAACCGCCAGAAATCAACTGTGAAGGCATTATGTCTGAAAAATATAAATCTTGGAATAAACAAAATATTACTCAAAAAATGTTTTTTAAACTTCTATATCCCATTAGTTCTTATATTACACATTCTTAAGAATTATATTTAATTCAATTATGACAAAATTAAACACATCAAAGCATTCATGGAAATGTTCTTACAGGTCAATATGTAAAGATTAAGTCATAAAATGAACAATGTTGAAAGAGAAATTAGGAAGGATTCAGTATTTGAGGAGAGTTTAATACATAATAACATAAAATTAAAACAACAACAAAAAATGTTCTAATAAAATTTATTGAATTAAAATTTTGAATAGCTCTTTGTTATTTAATAATGCATATATACCCACTTGCATGAATTAATATATTCATGCATATGCTAATTGAGAATAAATTGTGAATATATTATGAAATAATGCATAACTCGAAATACTATTTTCAATAGTGACAAATGGTGTTTTTTTATATGTATTATTTTAAATGTTTATAGGGAATAAAACATGACATTTCAATAACTCTTAAAATTAGTTAAGTAATAAAACAAGTAACCATACTCCTCTTTAATTTTATAAAGCAGTAACAATAAAAAAACAAGGGTAGGATTAATGGTCAATGTAAATCAGAAAAAGCACTAGGTATGGCCATTTTATAATTTAGCTGACATATTTGCTATTCTGATTGTAAACCACTGGCAACTCCATCAATGTGTTATTCTAGTATTAATATCTTCATTATTGAAAAATTGGGTTATAACGTAATCCAATTTCTCATAATGAATCATAATTAAAATCCCAATTTTTCATTTTGATAAATAAATTTATTAAAGTCAAAGTGAATTAAACATCATTAAAATTATTTAAAAGACACTTAAAAATATATAGATTTTAATGGTGTTTTAAAAGGCTTCACTGTATAAAAGCCAATTATGGCCAAAAAAGGCCAATTTTGGCCAAAAAAAGCCGGCTAAAATCAATAAAAACCAACCGGCCTGGCTTTTTTAAATTTTAGCCGGCTTTTTTGCAACCCTGTTAGCTGGAGTCCTAACTACCGTGCAGACTACTCTCGTAACTAGAGCTCAAACAGCTCCGAATTAGAAAAATAAAATCATGTGAGAAATGGCGCAACAGGAATGTCACACATGGGAAATGCAGATACTGATCAGCCATTTTGTTTATGTTTACTTTCTTACGGCTTATTTTCATTATTATGAATCTTTGGTTTTTAAGAGAATTATTTTGTAATCTTTATTTTTATTTTATTTTTTTAAACATCTGTCATTTATATAATTTTTTTATTTATTTTTCATTCATTTATTTATTTTGTTTAACAACTTTTTTTAATATGTAATTTTAATACTTTATTATTTTTTAACATCTTTTAAGAAATTACACCGAAATAAACAACCTACATGTCTGTCGCCTATCACAGCAAAAACTGACTATCAAAAAGCACATTGGGAAAATAAACTATCGCTGATGTCGACCAACCCTGGGAACGAGAGTGCCTTGCACAATAGTTAGGACTCTCGCTAGAGTCTATATTAAAATTCATGATTTTTTTATGTCCAAACTTCCGGACTAATAAATTTTTTGGTATTAAATGCCTTAAATTAAAAAAAAAAGGCCCTGCTTTTAGCTCTATTAGTATATAAAGCATACATAAAATTGGAGAAATATTTTTAATATTTTGGTAAAACAAAAGAATTAGAAAAGTAAAAATTGTTTGTTTACTAAAACTTTCTGCAAAGTTCTGAATTTTGCATAAAATTTGCTGTGTGAGCATGCATCAATATTATACAACTCTGGCTTTGACCCTAAACCATCAAACAACTGTTTCATTTTAGTTATTTATGTACTCCAATTAAGTTTTGTTGCCTGTCACAATTCTCATTATTAAAATTCTCTTTCCACATGTAGAGCATGATAGGATAGGAAATGTATGGCTGGCAGACCTCATTTGTTTAGAAAATAATCTGTTAGCTTTTTTTTTTTTTTTTTTTTTTTTTTTTTATGTATGACAAATGTTTACAGGGTGCATAGCGGGTGCTTACAAGTGCTTATAGATACTTACATTCAAAAAATGTTTGTAAAGTCGTTAGAAAGGGCTTATTATTTGGTGCCAGTCAAAATTAGCCAAAAAATCACGAATTTGAAAAATTATCACAATGTCAAAGCCAGGGCCGTGCCAGCTGTATTCGGCACCTGTGTGCAAAACTGCATTTGGCACCCTACACCATCCCCCCCCCTCCATCCAATCGCCTGTAAAAATAAAATTTTATCCCCCCCCCCCAAAAAAAAAAAACTAAGAATATTTATAAATGTATAGTTTTCATTCTTTTGGAGTTTTTTGAACCAGAAAATTTATTTAATAAAATATGTCTTGTTTCTTTACAGTTCGTACTTTATTTCATTAGATAAACAAATTTCTGTTTCCAAACATGCTTAAATTACTTGAAAAATAAAGAAGGATGGCAGCTATGTAAATAAAATTTGTAACACAGTAAAGCCTGTGTAAATGAAAGCACTCTCTATCAGAATCCTGCTTTACGGTAAAATTTCATTATCCCGGAGAAAATATTTAATGCAATAACAATAGATTGAATCTAAAAGAAAGAAGTTTGTTTTTACTTTGCATGTATTGGCAATGGCTAAGAAAATCTAGCGCACATAGAGATCTGAAAATTTGGATGAGGATCGATGATGATAGATGCACCGTGCACCTGACACTCAATTTTTTTTTGTTAATTACTCGAAATATTAATTAAAGATTATTAATGGTCATCGCAAAATGGCGATCTTTTATTCCTCAAACTAGATCATGCCTGTGTGCTTCCCCAAACAGTCCTTCCCACCGACCAAAAGCTTAACTCTCGATTTTTTTTCTGTATTTTCAAATTGGGATATAGTGAAATTCCTGTAAAATTACAAATAAATAAATAAATGATAATAAATAAATAAAAATGATTTCAATGGTATTTTCAATTACTATTTCAAAAAACCTTTTTATTTGGCAGAGATTTGCCTCAGTTTTCAAGTTTTCTATTTCTCTGAAGTTTCAAACGTAAAACAAACAAACAAGTTACAACAACAAAATTTGTTGATACATTCATAGTATTTTTCAGGTTCTAATAATATATCTGGTGTGAAAATATTAATATTTACTGTTCAAAAAAATTTTTTGAATTCATTTCAAGGATTCGCCAAACATATGCTTTCTCTCAGTGCAAATTATCTCAAGATATCGTTTCCCAATTAAGAAATATGTTATTTGAATATCATTTCGCGTTAATAAATAAAAAAATATGTATGAGGGATTGTGCACATTTCCATTATTTAATTTATCAAGATTTTTTTTTTTTGTAAAAATTGAAAGTTTTATATCTAAATGTCAGAAAATAAATACAAATTGACGGTTAGCTTGAAAAATCAGACCGGAACATGAATAGCACCTCCAGTATACTCTACTAAAAGTAGTGGGAAATCAACTCGAGGTTCGATTGGATGGATTTTCGTTTAAAAAGGAAAAATCATACAAATTCAATATTATACACTGCTAGCAATATAATGTTCGTTCGAAAATATTTTTATTCAAAATTATAAAGTCAAATCAACATGCTGCTGAAGACATTGCCCTCACCACACCCCATCTCTACATTCGTTTGGAAAAAATAACATTCAATATTTGACTTTAGAATATTTAAGTTTATTGTAATTGGCCTAGGTGATCCAAGGCGATTGGTTAGTAGGACATAAAGTGCACGGGATTTTAAAACACTTTTTTCATAAATCTATATTTTTCCATTCATATTAACAGCCATCATTGTAGTTTCTAATTTATTTAAGTCTAAATTGAACTTTTTTTTTGTTTTGCCATTTTAGTCTCTGTAACGTCTACGGTTATGTGCAGTGCTAATAAGTGCTCATATTTCAAAAATTCAATTCTGTGTTCGGAAATGTACAAATCTAATCATTACAATAATTTATGCAGTATTTGAATAAACACGAGTATACGCAGGGAGTGCAGGGAAAGGCTCCCCCTTCAATCTTCGAAAAAATTAGAAAATTTGGACATCTATGGCCAAATTTAGTCTATCTTCATCAACTCTCCCCCTTTTTCGTTATCATGGTATTTCCAGAGTACTAGATAGGTAAAACATAGTTTCCCCCAGAGGGTTTCAGGGGGGCGCTCCGCCCCTCCTGCCCTTTAGTTTAAAAACTAGCGCCCCTCTTGCCCCTCATCGAAAAACTAGTGCCCCTCTTGTCATTCATTCAAAAAACTAGTGCCCTTCTTGCCCCACATTTAAAAAAAAAAAAACGCAGCCCACCAGCGATGATCCGAACGCGCTATAGCACATAAATTATTCAAAAAATCGGCCACGGAACGCAAAAAATAGCCTCATACGCGTCCCATGGAACGGGTAATTTCATCAAAAAATCGCTAAAAAAAGACAAGTTCCGTTAAAAATTGCGAAATAACGACTAATTTCCGGGAAGATTTGCAAAAAAATGGCTAATTTCGTAACAAAATTTCAGAAAACGCCAGATTTCCTCAAAAGATCGTGGAAAAACGACAAATTTCTTCCAAAAATCACGATAAAACGAAAAATTTTGTCAAATGAGCTGCAAAAAAAGGCAACTTTCGTCAAAAAATAGTGATAAAACGACAGATTTCGTCAA
Organism: Maratus speculifer; assembly: GCA_964019185.1. Taxonomy (NCBI): domain Eukaryota; kingdom Metazoa; phylum Arthropoda; class Arachnida; order Araneae; family Salticidae; genus Maratus; species Maratus speculifer. The sequence continues at coordinate 324,735,994 of OZ025296.1, forward strand.
ACGATTTGCGAAAAAACAGCAAATTTCGTTCAAAAATCGCAATAAAACGGAAAATTCTGTGAAAAGTTCTGTTTTTTCGCGATATTTTCACGAGATTTGTCATTTTTTTGCGATTTTTTTAGCAAAATATGCCGTTTTTGCGATCTTTTAATAAAATTTGCTATTTTTTCGCGATTTTTTCACGAAATTTGACGTTTTTTCGCGTTTTTTTTAGCAAAATATGCCGTTATTTGTGATCTTTTATCAAAATTTACCTTTTTTTTTTATATATATAATTTTTTGAGGAAATGTGCTTTTTTTTCACAACTTTCTGAACCGCTAGATTCTAGATTCCACTCTATAAAAGTGCCCTTAAAAATGTAAAAAATGCCCTTTCAGAACAGTAGCGCCCTGTCCTTTTTTAAACCTGGGGGAAACTCTGTAAAACATAGATAAAAGTTATTTATTTCGCTCAAAAATCTATGGTGTAAAAAAAAAAAAAAAAAAAAAAAAAAAAATTTTGTTTAATACATAAGTTTTCACAGATATGATCATTATTAGAAGTGCTGAACAAAATTATTGCTTTGGCCGCTTAAAGCAAACTTTACTCTTTAAGTGCGAAAACCAGTGTTAAACCTACGGCACGGAATGCCAATAGTTTCACAAACGGCTGATACTCCATTTTTACCAATTAAAATTTGTCTCTTAGCTGCCGCCAGTATCTCCAATAAAAAATCTGTACACTTTCACCTGTTTTCTTAAACGCAAATTAAACATATGCATACAAATAAGACAGAAGAATAGGAATACCAAACATTGAGATATTCAATATTTTGAAAATAAATAATTTTAGTCGTTTAATTATTTTAATTTTCATTAATGAGTATTTTAATAAAAATAGTTAACAAACTAATATATATATATATATATATATATATATATTGCAGACTATTCTGATGTAACGAAGGAGTTATAAATAAAAGAAAAAAATTTTGATATTAAAAATTGGAAACAGAAAGAGAAAATTTTGGTTGGATCATTCAAGAATGATAAAATATATCAAGATACCCCAACCCTTCACTAGAGATATCTTCCGATATCATATGCTAGATTTCCCCCCTCCTTCCCCCTAAAGTGATAACATTATGTATGCATAGCCAGTGCCGTTGCTAGAAGTGAATAATAGGAAAGGGGGAGGAGGGGGCTCATATTTTCTCTTTCTCTCTGTGATGCAGAAAGATAAATTAGCACATGTTCACACTGTAGTTACTATGTTTCTCATTAAACTGTTATAATAGTTTCATTTTATGCTAAGAAAAGAATAGGGTGATAAAAATTCGAGTGCAAAACAAGTGAAATCTTAAACAACTTGTTAGGTTCATATGTGTAAATAGGATGAGTAAGTGTTGAAACACTTATTTTAGTTACAATTTAGTACTTTTGCATAAGCTGTGAAAGGTCCTCAAAATTAAATTAGATTTTTAAACAGAATTTCATTTGAATTTTTGGAATAGAAATTAATTTAGTGACCTTGGAATCTTTTCGAGGGAGGCTCAAAATGTTTTAGGGGAAGCTGAGCCGCCCATAGCCCCCCCTTAGCTACGTCCATGTGCATAGCCCCCAAGTTCTGGTTTTACATGTTTCTCTAATTCAGGATTCTCCAAAGCGTCCCCGCAGACTCTACGATTGCGCCCTTAGGTTTTCTTGGCACCCATTCGAATGTGTCCTATGTGTCCTCTTACTAGCTATTTTTAAGATTAAAAATCCATTTAAGGAATAAATTTTTAAAAATAAAAAATGTTTGAATAGTTTTCTTGTAATAGTTATTGATGACCTTAAATAAGTTTTAATTATTTAATGCTGTTAAGTTGTTATTCAGTGATTAAGGTTTCTATAGCTTCTTCATCTACAAAACTTTTGAAGATAGATTGCCCTCTGAAAATCTAACTTAAAATTTATTCTGAATTAAATTATTGCTGCAAATTATTTTAAAATGGTTTCTGAATCATAGGGGACTTATAGCTATCAGCGTGAGATACAATCACATCATATAAGACGTTTCTAACATATAAACCCACCTCTATTCAGGGACTGATATTGTAGGAGAAACTTTTACCAGTATTTCCGAACAGTAATTTTCTTCTTATTTATGATAAATTCTGAAGTAAAGTGACAGGTGTTTCTTATAAATAATAATAAAAAAACAAGTGAAATTTAGCTCCTATGGTAATAAAACTGTATATTATGCTTTTCCATTGCTGTGAGATAATAGTGTTGCATATTTTCAGCTATGTGAATTACGGCGCCTTTCATTATTTATAACTTATAAGGTGCGCCTCTGTTTATAAAAGTTGGACAGGTCATGTCTAAATGATTTATTAGAGGAATCATAAGTAGAATAAAATAAAATTTTAAAGAAAGAAATGAAAATTTATAAATAATTTGTATAAGGTAAATCTACAAAAGATAATTCAGATGCCAAGAAAATGTAATACATTTTAGTATGAATAAATTAGGGATTATTTTTTTTTTTTAAATATTTGCTTCTCAACTGAAATCTTTTTGCGCCTTTACTGCTTCGGCGCCTGTGTGTGCTGCACACTTTGCACACTGGGTCGGAACGCCCCTGGTCAAAGCTTTGCGGGAATAGATAATTTCGTCAATCTGTGGCTGATAAAGTAGTACCAAAATAAATAATATATCGAATGTCGTCAAATTTCATCAGAAAACCAAAAAATACTGTGAAATTTCATCAAATAATCATGAAAAAATTTGAAAAATTCTGCCAAATTTTTATTAAAGATCACAATAAAACTTAAGATTTTCGACGAAAAATCTCAAAAAAAGCGAAATATTTCATCAAAAGATCGCGAAGAAGCCTCACATTTTGTCAAAAGATTGCAATAAAATCACGAATTTCACAAAAAGATCTCTAATAACTACAAATTTCATCAAAAACTCACAAATTTTGGGAAAAACCCCAAAAGATTGTCATAAAACAGAAATTTCAGCACCTGTTATGTGTATATGTGCATAAATGGGTGCTTTTTTTTCTGTAAAAGTGTGCTTACAGGTGCTTTAAAAAAAAAAAAAAAACTAAAATGTTGCTACTCACCCTGGTTTAAAATTGGCGACTATGCTGAAAAACAGTGAAAGCTTATGCTTTTAAGATGCGTGTAATAAAATTCTATGTGGGTTTTATATTTATAGTCAAATGGAGGTTACTTTCTGAGGTGCCCTTGTAATTGTGCTAGTAAATCAGTTGATAATTCTTATTTGTTATTTATTAATGAATTAGTAGTCATAAAGATATATGAAAGCAATGATTTCATGGAAAGCCCAGTAGTAGAAAGTTATGGTTGTGTCTGCGACAGCAATGCAGCAGGATGAAAATTGTCTGTGAGAGGGCGTGTTATAATTTTCTTATGTACCTTATAAATACAGTTCTTACTGATTAATGTTATAAAAAGACAACTATATTCTAATTATAATATAACCTGAATAAGTAAATAATAAAATTAATATTTTTTGAAGAATTAGATTAATAAAGAATATGTAAAGTGGTTCTTTAAGTTTGAAGTTAAGGCTAAATCTATTTAAAATTAAATTGAAATATAGTATACATCTATTGAAAACCATGTATAGTTTCTTACCTTGCCTAAGTATTCAAATCTACAGAAGAAATAAATACAATGATATTAAAGAAAAAAAAAATCATTCATATTGTCACATGTGAAATAGTGATAAAATGAAGAAAACAATTCCATTGAACAGTAGATGCTATACTGCTTCCTTAAATTCTCAAAACATTTGTTTACTTGTTAAATCCTAATAAAATGTTAAAATAAAATATTGAAATGTGTTAAAATTTTTTCAGAAAAAGGGGACAAAAATCACTTAAAATATCAAAATCTTAAATTTTATTCAAAAAGGCTGCACATTAAAAATTTAAAGTCACTATTTCTTTACTATAAAGTATATATGTTATAGTTTTATAGCAGTGATACCTTGAAAAACCAAGTAAATATTATGAAAAAGAAACAGAAAATTCCGAATGAAAATTTTTATAAATAGATTGGATCTGTATCCAAAATTTTATTAAAATTTGCACTGCTAATTTATGGTCAAAAAACGAATTCTGGTGCAGAAAAATCAATTTTTAGAACAAAAAAAAAAAAAAAAAAGAGACAGCAAAATCAGTTTTTGGAGAAAGAAAGAGAAAAACAATTTTGTAGCAGCAAAAACTAGAATTCTGTATCAGAAAATGCACACTTTTTTTTTTTTGTGCCCCTTTAACGAAATTTCATTTTATTGTGATTGTTTGACGAAATATGCAGCTTTTCCGTGATATTTTAACAAAATTTACCATTTTAAAAAGACGAAATTAGCCTTTTTTCATGATTTTTTTAAACAAAATTTATCATTTTTTTCGCGATCTTTCGACAAAATCTGCCGTTTCTTGCTATTTCTGATGAAATATATAGTTTTTTCGCGATCTTTTGATAAAATTTACCATTTTTTTTTCAATTTTTTAAACAAAATTTATTGCTTTTTCATAACTTATTGATGAAATCTTTCTTTTTTTCGCGATCTTTTGACGAAATCTGTCATTTTTTTGTGATCTTTTAACGAAATCTGCCGTTTTTTTTTTTTTTTTTTCAATATTTTTTGACGAAATTAGCCTTTTTCATGTTTTTTTTTAACGAAATTCACCATATTTTTGTGTTTTTTTTTTTTTTTTTTGACGAAAACTGCTTTTGTTTCGCGATCTTTTGCCAAAATCTGCAGTTTTTCTGCAATATTTTGATTAAATCTTTTTTCACGATCTTTTGTTGAAATCTACCTTTTTTTGCGACTTTTTTTAGGGATGGGACGAATATTCGGCCCTTTTGCCGAATATTCGGTTGACCGAATACCTATAGCTGAATATTTAGAGATATCGGGCCGAATATTGGTAAAATCTCGCCGAATAGTGAAAGATATATTGCCAAATAAATTTAGGATTTAAAGAATTTCATTTCTTGTAATTTTTTTTTCTCTAATCCAAATTGGCTACTTCATTCATGAAGTCATTCTCATTCTTACTTACAAAATATACAGTTATTCAATTGCTAAAAAATACACAGCCTTTCTGTATTTCCTATAAAAGTTAGTGATATTTTAGAAAATGATGCCCAAGTTGGAGATTTAATTGTACAGGAAGTGTCTTCATTAAAGAATGATCTATTACAATTCAAGGTATAAAAACACTTATAGACAAAGAAAGAAACACACTGCCTTATTCTAAAACACTTGAATATTTATTAATGTCTGCAAATTCCATGCACATATAAAAAAGACTCGTATGAAATTCGTAACTTATTTTCTGTAAAGTATGAAATGAAAAAATTCATTCACTAGGTGTATTAACGAAGATTCATTTTTAAAATTAGATATCAAATATCATTTCCAAATACAACAGTACATCTGAAAACAGAACTGGTGGCAAACTAGATACGCATTAGATGAAACAAATTGCTTTATGAAGATGGTTTTATAAGTATTTAAACATAAATTCTAAATACTGAAAAAAATAATTTTTTTATTCTATAGTTTTCACTTTTAAAAATTTATTTGCATAATTACTGACTTAAATATGTAACATTATTATGTATATATTTTTAATTTACATATTCCTTCATTCATGTTGTTATCAATTTCTGTTTATCCTTTTAATGCTTGTTGAATAAGTGGAATATTGAAGTTGAATATTGTATGCACCAATTCAAATGTCAAAGATTTTGTTACTATATGCATTCTACTTTAAGCATAACCATTTGCTTTAACATAATTTGTAATTTAAAGCTTGGCAACTGATTTCAGAGCAGTCTCATTCTTACGAATTTGCTTATCATTAAGGATACAGACTCTAAATGATCAAATTTACTTCATTAAAGGTTATTTCAGAAAATATCTCCTCGTGAGTTCTGAGAGAGAGAGATTAAGAATATTATTAATTTTGAATGCAAGAAAGAGTAAAAGTATCATTTGATAGTAAAAATGAAATACATTCTTCATATTTTAATGGCAGTATCTTACCAATCTGACTTATTGAAAATCAATTTCATGTACATTAAGATAAAAGAATGTAATGCAATTTCATAATTTTTTTGTGTTAAAATAAGTGTTTCAAATTTAAAAATACATTTAAAAGCACATTTAAGAATAATAATTATTAATGAGTTCCTGTTTTTTAAATTATATATAATCAAAATTTATTTTCTTTATTGGGAAAAAAAGTTGGTATTCGGCCACCGAATATTCGATATTTGGCTGAATATTTGGTATTCGGCTATTCGGCCAAATCACTATTCGTCCCATCCCTACTTTTTTTATGAAATCTATCTTTTTTTGCGATCTTTTGATGAAATTTACAGTTTTTTCACGATTTTTTAAACAATTTATTGTTTTTTCATGATTTATTGATGAAATCTCTCACTTTTCGCGATCTTTTAACGAAATCTGTCGTTTTTTTTTTTTTATGATCTTTTGACAAAAGATACCGTTTTTTCAAGATTTTTTGACGAAAGATACCATTTCTTATATGATTTTTTACAAAATTAGAAGTTTTTCATGATTTTTTAACAAAATTTACTATTTTTTCATGATTTTTTGACGAAATCTGCCATTTTTTTCCCGATCTTTTGTCAGAATCTGCTGTTTTTCACGGTCTTTTGATGGAATATGTCTGTTTTTCTCGCGATCTTTGGATGAAATTTGCTGTTTTTGTCGCCATCATCCCAATTCAAACAGAAATACACACTTTGCAATGTTTACTTTCTTGCCCTTTAAAGTCAATTGGCATTATTTTGCTACTAGTCATGTAAAGAGTGCAGATGATGGAGTGGGAGGCAGAGTTGTATAATATAGACGCACGCGCGCACTCCGTGCGCAGAAAATTTTATGAAATTTGCAGAAAATTTTAAGAAAAAAACAATTTTTATTTTTGTAATTTTTTTTTTGTACCAAAAAATAATATATTCCCTCAATTTATGAACGAATTATTTACTGTTAACGCGAATATAGTCAAAAGACTTTGAAAAAATCGCGAATTTCAACAAAGAATCGTGTAAAAAACATGCGTTTCGACAAAGAATCGAATAAAAAACGCGAATTATGTCCATAAATCGCTCAAAAAACGCGAATTACGTCCATGAATCGTGCAAAAAACGTAAATTACGTTCATAAATCGCATAAAAACACGAATTACGTTCATAAATCGCATTAAAAACGCGAATTACATCCATAAATTGCACATTTCGTCGTCAAAAAGCTCAAAAAACGCAAATTACGTCCACGAATTGCATTAAAATAACGAATTACGTCCATAAATCGCGTAACAATTGCAAATTACGTTCATGAATCACATAAACTTTAATTACGTCCATAAATCTCTCAAAAAACGCAAATTACATTCATAAATCGCGCAAAATATGCGACATTACACCCAACACTAAATTAATTTGCAGAAAGTTTTTGACCCAATATTACGTGCACAGAAAGTTTTTGGTTTTATACAAGTCTGGTGGGAGGTACTGTAAAGAGGGCTGTGTACCGAGGAATTATGTCTGGGAAAATGGGCTCCTCCACCATCTGATGCTAAATCATTTGCTGATACCATTTGCAATGGAGTAGAAATTATTTATTGTGCAAAAGAGGATGTAGAAAGGGACATTGCTGCCTTTAATGAAAGAGTTTCAAATATAAAAGCTATATCAAATTTGAGGAGAGTTCATTGTGTTAGAGTGCTACAAAAATATTGTATTTCTTATTCATCTGTGTCTGTTGAAGAAGGTGTACAGTTTTGCTTCAAAGATGGTATGGATAAATCTGTAGAAAATAACAATTTGTTAGTTAACTCCTGATGTTAATGTTGGCAATTTTGCAATTGTTATATTTCAAAGAAAGAATAGTATGGTGGAATTTGTTGCCCAAATAGCTGAAATTGACAAGGAAACCGACAATGTCCTTGTTGTATTTTTAAGTCGGTCTAGTGGATTGAAAACATTTAAATATAATCATAAAGATATAGCATGGATTCATATGTTTGAAATAAAACAAGACTACCAACTCCAACATTAAATAATTAAAACACCTTTGATAATGATATTGCACTGGAAATATGATCACTGAATTTGTAAGATGTCCCCTGTTACATTCCATGTCCCCTCTGTTACGTTCGATTAATTTCATTTAAATAAAATATGTTTTCAATTTAAACAATCTGATAGGTAATTATTTTACCTTGATATGTCTTTACTTAAAAAATACATTTAATTTCTTTTTTGTAATTTCCAAATCACAGTTTTATTTAAATTGTAGTGCATGTCAAAAAATGTTTTTGTCCCCTTTGTTGCATACCATTTTAATTAATTTATAATTAAATAATTAAGCTTTTTCATTGTTTCTAATTAAGCACTGTTTCATAAATTAACATAGTCTTGTAAAATTTTTATCTTTGAAAAATTTAGTAAGTATTTAAATGGTAAAATTCTTGTGTAATTTCCCCTCTGTTACGCTTGGAATTCATCTACAGTTCTTTTTCAAATCAAATAGTTAAAAAAAAATTTAAATTAAATTAAAAAAATATCAGATTTTTTTCCCCAGTTTTAAAATACCGAAGATATACCAAAAGTTTTATGTTTCCAGAGCAATTAAACCTCTAGTTACTAACATAATCTACGTTTTCACACTCTAATTAATAAAATTTAATTATTAGTTACAGAAATTATAAAAATTACAAATTAGTAGTGTTTCATTAGTTAGCAGAATACAATAAAGTTATATACATTAATATTTTGTAATAATTATGCAAGACTATATAAAATATTAGATTAGTAGAACCTGCCTAAAGTGACCACCCTTGGGGCCAGCTAAAATGGTCACTATATAGAGGTGGTCACTTTATGAAGTGTCTTTGAAAATGGCACATTAAAGTTTTTGTGATCTCAAAAAATGAAACAAATTAAAATATACATAAAGGAAAAGTGCACTGCATTAAGTTATGAATTAATTAGCAAATATATTTATTGAATTATAAATTTAAAATATACTACATAGAAGGTAATTAATTTAAAATTCATCTTTAAAAAAAAAAAAAAAAATGAAGAACTTCAGATTTATTTAAATAACATATAAAGTGAAGATACACTGTAATTAATATACATTTTTATTTGAATTATACAATACTGACCCCCCCCCCCTCCAAAAAAAAAAAAAAAAAAATTGTGATATTTTTGATTATGTACATTTATCTACATTTGTACATTTTAAGATAGTTCTAGTAATCGTATGGTAGTTTTACAATGGCATTCAGCTAATCTTGTTGACTTAGCTGAATGCCACACACACACACACACACAAAAAAAAAAAAAAAAAAAAAAAAAAAAAAAAAAAAAAATCCATACACTTGCTAAAATTATCTTTAAATGAACAAAAGTAGACGAATGCATATAATAAAAACTGTCACAAAAATTCTTTATTTTTATTTAATTTATTTATTTATTTATTTTTTTTTTTTTTTTGGGCAGGGGAGGGGGCAGTTTTGTAAGTGCATAATCAATGTCTGTATGTATAAATGGTAATAACCTAGTTAATCTTTGATCTAGCTTCTGTATATGCGATACGATAGGAACTTTGTTTTTACATTTGAAAATGACAAATTAGTTGGTCTGGGCAGTTATCTATAAAAAAAGGAATCTTTCTCTTTCTTTGCTTCATCTGCTTGTTTAAACATGTAACCCAATCAGGTAAAATACAGGATGTCATTAAGGACTTTTTATTTTCATATCATGAGGTTAATAAACTCTTGGTGTTAATCTTTTTAAAACAGCGTAGTTTTAAGGCTTTTCCTATTACAAGTATGAGGACGGTTTCAACATCATATAGGAAGTTTGCGTTGCTAAATCGTAAGTGTAGTTTCAATCCCAAGTTCGTATATAATCCATGAATAATTGAGAAAGGCAACACAGGAGGCTAATTTACTGGAGACAAGTTTTTATTAATTTCACAGTTCCAAGAAAGGTTGCCGTGCCAGAGAGGGACCCTCGCAGAGATAGGTCCGATCGCTAGTACTTACAGAGAAGAAGTGGTCACAAATACATTTTTCACATCGTCAAGTGTTGGCGCGATACATGTACATAAAAATAGCCAAAAACGACTGATAAGCACAAATTGCGGTGAGAGAAGGCACATGGAGAGTTTCCGTTAAATAGACATTCAATGATATGAACCAAAGTGCATGATTTGAAATAATTAACGCCAAATGATAAAAGATAGCATATGGCTCGGGAAACCACAAGGATTGCATTCTTTACCTAGGGTTAACAAAAATCTCACGGGCTCAGAAAGGAAATGAATTCTAATGAAATAAAATAAAAGACAAACTTAGCGCATCTGTTTCTTAAGCGAATAGCGTTTAACTCTGAATAAATACAGGATAGAAATAACTCTTTAAATGGTTGTTACTATGGGAAAATACTTACAGTTACATGAACAAACGGATATATGTTGTGGCTTTAAAGAAAGAATTAGAGATAAGTGAAGTCATATTTTAAAGGAAAAAATGGCCGTTAGTAACTGAATAGAATTAAAGGGATTAAAAATCTAGCTTATTAAATAAAGATACAAATTAAGGGAATATTGTAATTTTAACTAAGGGGAAAAACAATTATTAACTAATATGTAAAGGAAAACGCCTTTACATATATCTCCCCGACGACCGACAAAGAAAAAGCGTGAAACGCGGGAGATAAAAGAAAAAAAAAACAAACAAACACATGCCTCCTCTCAATGCTACAACACCAACTCATATAAACAAAACATATTATTAAAGAGGAACTGGTGATAACTTGTCTAATAATGCAATACACAAGTAGTAAATAAGCAAAGGAAATACATCATGTCTCAATTAAACAAAAAAAAAAAAAAAAAAAAACATGCTAATAAGCATGAAAAAGCAAGTAGGTACCTATGAAACTTGCAAAAAGTCTTTTTTTTTTTAAACTGCAGTGAACTTCTGGACAGCTGTATATTATCTTGTTTCTTTTTTTTTCTGTGTGCACACTCAATATTATTCCAGAAGATTTTAATTCAGATTGCTTGAAATTTCTATTCAAGCCAAAGCAATTTTTTATTGCTTAAACGAGTTGGTTACATTCCAACTTCTACTTTATTATTATATTTTTGAGACATGAATTATATTAAAAAGGTAAAATAACACATAAAATATTGAATATATATGTAAGAACACAATCAAACATAATGAGAATTCTGTGACATGTAAGTTTTATAACTACAATAAAAGGAGAAGCAAATAAGCAGAATTATATGATTTACCTTGACTTTATCAATGATTCTCTGTGTCAAAAAATCTGTTTACTGATCTAGGTTATATTTAGTTTAGGTAAAAAAACAGTGGTGTACAATGAACTTTTAAAAAAAAAAATGTAAGAAAACTAGCCTTCTTCAAAAGATTTAATGTATAACGTGGGAGAAAAAAATGTAAGGCAGGTTAATGTGAATCGTACATAGGCGTCAAAAGAATAGATGTGTGTGTGTGTGTGAATGCAACCCGAAACACCACTCGGTGTAGTAACTGAAGACTATCAGCATGCGGCTGCATATGTGAACAAGAAAAAGGGAAAAAAATAAAATAACATTTACCTGTGTACAAACTGACCAGAAATCATGAAAACTTTACAAGTATATTATGTGTAATGTCTTAATGGACAATAAAAGAGCGTAATGAAAAAACTGACCTGGTGTACATCTGTTAAATTGAGAAAAAGTCCTGTTAAATCAAATTTTCGCTCTGCACACTACCAAACAGGATGAACATAAACACGGTGTAGTATGGAAGAAAACTGAAAATTGAAACTGTAACAACAAATTAATTTTAGAAAATCTGGCAAAACACATGAGCGGTGTATGTAATAACAAAATGTGCAAAAAAAAAATCAAACAAATTGCTGACAATATGTAAACGATCATATGAACTATGTGAAAGAAATCATCATGTGTGAAAGTAACAGGAACTGACATAGCAAACCCACATAAAAAAAATCGAAATGTAAAGGGCTATAGTACCAGTGCACACGAAGAACTGAAAACACAAGGAAGTAGTATTCTTGTAAACGATGAACTAATGTGTAATGTGTGTGAAACAAAATTTTTGGGTACTGAGAGACCCAAACCATGAGCAACGTGTGTAATATACAATGAACGAAAATGCAATGAACTAATGTGTAAATTCAATGAACAAAAGTTCCTCCTGTACACTAAGTACAAAACCCATTGTGTTACGTTTTGAAATTTACCGCTGTTTACACTGCCAGAAAAGGTTTAAATTACGGACAAAACAATATTGCTGTAATTTTGTTATAAAAGCATAACAATCTCCAAACAGTGAATGAAGAAAGAAAAAAAAAACAACGAAAAATATTCTTGTGAAGTGAAAAAAAAATGTGGAATTTCTAAGGTAAATTCTATCCACAACATCCTAAAAATATGAAAAATCCATTACTTTTTTTTTAAAAAAAGAGGCTTTTTTTTTAGGAATAAAAATTGTTACTACTATATACCTTCTTTCCTGAAAAAGAAAATACAGTCATGAAAAATAAATAGGGCAACATAGTAAACAACCAGCATGTGTGTAAAAAAAATTCAATGAACAAATGTGTAAGGTGTAACAAAGGTCTGGTTAAACTCTAAACCAGCTACCTTGAGTTTCGTGTAAATCATCAATGAACTACTATGTATGAGAAAAAAAAATATACTGTCGAATACTATCTTAGCAAAAGAATACACATAATAAAATAAAATGTTTACATACACAATATTATTAAAGTTAAAGTGTAAATGATTTAAAATTTTATTAAGAGGCATCAAATTTAAAATAAAAAATCCCTTTTTTTTTTTACCTGATCCAGTCGTGAAAGATGATATGTTTCAAAGCAGGCAAAATAACAAAACATTATACACCGACATGAATTTAAAACAAATGCTGTCATATATTTGAGAGAAAAAAATTGAAATAAGAAATATTGTTATCGAGTCACTATTTGTACAACTAATGAATTATCACCTGTGTGTTTACCTGTGTAAAAGTAATTCAAACGTACAAATTATTTCATGCATCGAAATTTAGATGCATGTGCAATCACTGTGTACAATTAATTTATGTACGCACTATATGTAAACAAAAAACACCATAAATTACTCTAAGTGTTGTGTGAATAATTAAAATATTAAAAAAATCGTGTAATTAATTCCATTTCAGTCTTTGATTAAGCAAGCGGCCAACTTGCTCAATCAAACCCTGAAATCAAAACATCAGACACATTGCTGCTCCCGGGAAAACAGCGCCGTGAATGATGACCTAACACAAAAATAAATATAAAATTTTATGACTGCCAAAATAAAAGTACAAATACATAAAAAAATGTACTGTGTAGGGGTATGCCAAATGCCACACATACCAAAGTGTAAAAATTTAAAAAAATAATATGCTTCTATTAGAATGTGTATTGTGTGACTATCTTTCATTTAAGAAGAGGGGAAAACGAGATAGCATCATCTCTGTGTGTGTAAGATTTCATATTACATCATGAAAGTGACTCAAAAATATCTAATGGTTATGACAGAAAATCGAATCAAATAGAAAAACTGGTTACTGAAAAATAATATGTGTATTATTATTATTTTTTTTTTAGAAGACACAGGAATTAGAGAAGTGTATTAAAATCTGGGTAATAATAATAACTGCCAACTTACAACTGTAGGAAAAATAAATTTAACTTGCTCCTTTTTTTTTACGATGTCACAGATGCAAAAGTTAAACTTTCGAAGCCCAATATTGGACTCTCTATTTAAAATTATGTGTTTAGGTATGATACACAAAAAATGTATAGTACTTAAAATATAAAAGTGGGATTGTCACTCTTACCTGTATATACAATAAACATAAACAAGTGTAGGTATATAAAAATTCACAGCAAGCATATATAGGTATAAGAGAAAAACCACAAGAGAAGTATGGTGTCTATATATATTAAGTGTACAAGGCTCAAAATTATTAATTGCAAAGCAAGTTTTTTTTTTTTTTTATCTCAGCTAGAAGAGAAATTTTATTTTTATTTTATTTTATTTTTTTGTGAACAAATACTACTCTTTTTTTTTTTTTTTTTTTTTTTTTTAAAGGTGTGTAACTATTTTATAAGAAAAATAAACAGTGTGACTTTAGTCAAGCAAACTGCATCGCAAAATATTGTTACTGGAGAGAAGAAAACAAAGAAAAACGAATAGAATGCAATGTGACAATAAAGGCACTGAAACGATTATACACAAAAATGCGAACCAGCGCACTTGGCTGAGTGTATTAACCGCAAGCAACCGACACGCAATTCAAGAGCTCAGAAATAGATTAAGTAATCATTTCTGAATTGCGAGTTTGTCACACCGCAGAATATCCCTGCATCACCGGAACATCAAAATAGGGAGAAAAATAATGTAGGATCTCCAAAATGACTACTGGTATACACCTGCATATTATGAATGGTAAAAATCTAAAATAAATAAATAAATATTTGCGTTTACGGGGGGGGGGGGGGGGTGTAACTTAAACAAGTAAAAATTAAACACATATGAGGATGCAGCGATACACGTGTAAAATTGAAAAAAAGGCTTTCACTAGTAATGACTGCAAAATGTAAATTTGTGTGTAAAATTGGTGGGGTATCGCTGAATCCAACACACTGACTAAAGTCAAACTGTACATAAACTGACAATTTAATTTTAGAAAAAATATGTCAACACCACAACTTATTTTACACACCCTTGAAATTATTCAAGAACGAAAAAAAATACACTGCAATAAATAAGTGTCTAATGCATTTCACTGTATATTTAAAAAAAGCAATCATTGTTGTCAGAATAAAATTAATTTCAACTTAAAATAGGTGACTGAGTATAACTGAGAAAGAATTTAATAACAGTCATGCAAAACTATTTTGAGCACTTTAAAAAAACACAATCTTTACCTACACCTAATTACTCATGAAAAATATATGTTTTATGTGAAAATGTGACAAAATACACAAAAATATACTACCTTAAATAATACAACATTTAACACAACCATAACTTACTACAAATATATCTACTAGATGTTTACTAGCTTGAGACAAAATATTATAAAATACCTTTAAATAGCTAAAATATAGAAAACTGTTAAAATATATAAAATGTAATAAAAGGCAAAAAAATTTCTAAGATGAAATAATATATGTAACGGTATCAATTAAAAATATTGGTACCACAATGTTTTATAGAACGTAATGTCTGGTTCTTTTTTGCCAGTCAAAAGAAGTACTGTCCTGGGAAAAACTTCTCTTCCACTATCATATGCTTAGAAAAAAAAAACAATTTAAGAACAGTAAGCCACTTTTCAGTAATCCTGATTTATGTTTTATCTATTAAACCTATGTTTGTAATAGACAATAGAAACAGCATACGTCCATAAAACAAAACAACTTTACACTTTAGAAAATTCTTATAAACATTACTTACCATCACAAGCAAAATTACTTTTTTTATCAGCAAGTATTAAAACAAGCACAAGGTTATAGAAGCAAGAGATAGTAAACTTTTATATCAGATTTATCATAAAATTTCTTCATCCCTTGTTAATTTCCACAGTAGTACACAACTTGATGAATGCAGTAGATTTAATCCAAGAAAAAAAAATCACGAGAAATTACACAATGTGCACAGGAAAATATATACGGTTACGCTTAAAAAGTTATTATCAAAGTATCTTATACCAGATTATTATGAAACAAAATATTAACTTAACTAACTAAGTGTAAGCAAGAATTTTAGCCTTTTATGTGCTAGAACAATTAAAAGTAAAATTAACTTACATAACATCTTCTCCCGTGCACATAATAAATAATTTTGGACTCATCCACTTATGGGGGAAAAGGCGTAATCTTTTATGAAAATCTAAGTAAAATCTTGGATACGTTTACTCTTTTTTTTTATTATCCATTTTTTTTCAAAAAGGTTGGAACCCAAATAAATCTCAGTGATGCCCGTACGAAGAATAACAAAACACACACATTGTTTCCCGGAAAAAAAAATCCATCGGGAGTATTCGGCATAAATCGTCTCTCTTTCTTTCTTCGCATTATAAAGTACAGAAGCACGGTGAATAATTACTTTTTCATCGTAGCAGACATATTAAGCGCAACTGGATGAGTCAGATTTGCTGTGATAGTATTCTAGCAGATGAAATACAGCTGTTTCAGAAAGCGGGGGGGGGGGGGGGGGGGAACATTTTCTTTGATTCACTATAGGCATGAAGAAATAAATAGATGAATTCACCGATGATTAAAGGTTTCTACGGCGGTTCACACTAGAAGAGTTTTTTTTTTTTTTTTTTTTTGTTCGCTTGGTGGTCACTGGAATACACAATTGAGTTCGCACTTCTCAGGAAATTCAGCATGTAAACAAATCTAATTTGTCGATGACTGATGATATTTTAAATACTGAAGAATATTAAACGTTGTTATTATGTAGTTTTTTTTTTAAATCGTACAATACTGGGATCCCTCTCTGACACTAAATTATTCAAGGACTGGACGTGGCACCAGTTAATTTATATGAGGACGGTTTCAACATCATATAGGAAGTTTGCGTTGCTAAATCGTAAGTGTAGTTTCAATCCCAAGTTCGTATATAATCCATGAATAATTGAGAAAGGCAACACAGGAGGCTAATTTACTGGAGACAAGTTTTTATTAATTTCACAGTTCCAAGAAAGGTTGCCGTGCCAGAGAGGGACCCTCGCAGAGATAGGTCCGATCGCTAGTACTTACAGAGAAGAAATGGTCACAAATACATTTTTCACATCGTCAAGTGTTGGCGCGATACATGTACATAAAAATAGCCAAAAACGACTGATAAGCACAAATTGCGGTGAGAGAAGGCACGTGGAGAGTTTCCGTTAAATAGACATTCAATGATATGAACCAAAGTGCATGATTTGAAATAATTAACGCCAAATGATAAGATAGCATATGGCTCGGGAAACCACAAGGATTGCATTCTTTACCTAGGGTTAACAAAAATTTCACGGGCTCAGAAAGGAAATGAATTCTAATGAAATAAAATAAAAGACAAACTTAGCGCATCTGTTTCTTAAGCGAATAGCGTTTAACTCTGAATAAATACAGGCTAGAAATAACTCTTTAAATGGTTGTTACTATGGGAAAATACTTACAGTTACATGAACAAACGGATATATGTTGTGGCTTTAAAGAAAGAATTAGAGATAAGTGAAGTCATATTTTAAAGGAAAAAATGGCCGTTAGTAACTGAATAGAATTAAAGGGATTAAAAATCTAGCTTATTAAATAAAGATACAAATTAAGGGAATATTGTAATTTTAACTAAGGGGAAAAACAATTATTAACTAATATGTAAAGGAAAACGCCTTTACAACAAGAGCTTTTAATTTATCTTCTGTTAAACGGCATGTATGTTCTACTGTTAGACATTTATCAGGGTCATTCAATATGTGCTCCACAACAACTCATCGACAGGGCGTGGAGTTGCTCTGTGACTCGGAAGCCCCTGAAATGCCTCTTCATGTTCATGTTCAATGACAACTAAGCAAAATGTTAATTCTCTGTTTAGAAATTTTTGCATCTATGCATTTTGCTCAAAGCATTGTTCAATAAAATAAACCACATTTATTGGCTTTGAATGTGTCAACTTTCTTGTAATCCACCAGCGAATCAGAAATGTGTCTTTTAAAGAAATCCGCTGTTTTTATATCAACGGTATGAGATTTGTCACACAAGATTTTCTAAGAAACATTATTTCATTTATTGAAAGATTATAATGCATCGTTCGAAGCAGTAAAATTTTCCTAGTTAAGTTCTTTGTTCTTTTGGAAAAGTCTAAAGCTGCTTCTCACAGTAATGGTCCAGAAACTCGGGCATTCGTCCTACACATTTGTTTAAATAATTAAGCAATTACTTAATTTCCATCAAAATAGTATTTTTTTTTTTTTTGATTTTTTAGATTTATTTTTATTTTATTCAAATGTTTACAGATATTCCATTTTCTTTTTTAAATATTTCTCACAAAAGTTTAAAGGTTTGAAAATTTTCAGCTGCTGCTATTGGAGTGTTATTCTTTTAGAAAATTAATAACTTCAATTTCATTTTTTAAACACAACTTTTTATACAGTTACATTTAGGTTCTTTATTCTGCATATTTTAAGCAGAAAGATAACTGCATTAAAAAATAATAATTTGAAAAAATTACCAACGCAATAAGAAAACTACAACTTCAGACACCTAAAATTTAATCTTAAATGTTACAATCTTGTAAGCAGTACCAGTACAATAAAAGAACATGAGCAATTTTATTTTTAGAAATTCTGAGAACATATGACAAAGAAACCCTTTCTAAAACAAACCCGAACAATCGAAATCGTCCTTTTGTTTCCTCAGATAAACATAGTACTAACATGATTTAGTTAGCCATTTAGTAGCAGGCGCAAGCATTCTTATCCTAGATTTCGTCAATTTGTGAAATACAGAAGTATGTCTGGAAGTATTTCTCATCCTTCTCTCACTATGAGAGAAAAATCGAAGGGAAGCTTACCTTAGTGAGATCTTTATAATAAAGGACAAATTGGTCACTACAGGAGATATCCTGCATATTTTAATGGATGAAAATAGAAATATCAGAAAATGGTCACTTTAGTGTTGTACTTTAAAAAATTTCAACATGCAGAAAAATGGATGGTCACATTTTACAGGTTCATATAACATTAACTATGACCGGCTATCTGGTCACTTTACGCTATAGACAGGTGGTCACATTACCAAACACTTCTCGTATTATTTTACATGCATACAAGTAAAATTTTGTAAAAACGGTCATTTAGCCAGGTGAACACTTTACCAAGGTGGTCCCTTTAGCTAATTCCACTGTATTTACATTAATTGATCAGTAACTGCATATAATATTAAATTGCTAACACTACCTAAAATTAATAATTATTAAACAAATTTTAATTAAGTATAGAATATACATTTTTATGCTTTAATTACTAAACTACTTATTTATTATTATTTAATATTCAGAAATATTAAAATCAACTTTAAATTCCTTAATGAGGTTCAATATTTCCCACTTGTATCAACTTGATTATTCTTCTTTTCTGTTTAAAAAAACAAGTACAAAAACAAACTGTGTATACAAAGTGAGTTAAAGTTTAAATCAAGAAATTTTAGTTTTAAATCTGATATAAATGCCTGCATCTGTAAACACCAGTACCAGAAATCTCATTGAAAGTTATATTTTGATA
The DNA here is from genome assembly GCA_964019185.1 of Maratus speculifer. Classification (NCBI taxonomy): domain Eukaryota; kingdom Metazoa; phylum Arthropoda; class Arachnida; order Araneae; family Salticidae; genus Maratus; species Maratus speculifer. Next base: position 324,755,396 of record OZ025296.1, read on the forward strand.
ATAACTAAATGTATTTTTGTCTTTTGTAATTTGTGTGTTGTTTTAGTTAGTATTCCACTTGCACACATTGAGATTACAAATTCTTATTTTTGTTGATCATATAAAAATTTGCCTCTTTTGTAGGATAGGATAGCTAATAGCTTATAGTCATACAACAATTTCCATGTTGATATATACTCCCTTATATTAGGTGGATCACATACCAATAAAGTTTGTGAGCTGCTGCATTGAAAAATGCCATACTTATGCACATCAGAAAACACATGAAGAAAATGTATTCCAAAACACTGATTCCTGTCGTAATCCATGTTTTTCAAATTATTTAAAATATGATCAGTATTAAGTTTTATTTTATGTCCAGTTTAAATAATATATCTTAAATTTTTTAGTCCATATTTCTAAAAAATAAATGTATGATAATTATTTTTGATTATTTATTGTGCATTTAAATAATTGTATTTTTGATTTCAGCTGTGGCATGTATGAATATTGTTGTGGAACAAGATGTTGTCGTTCACCTATAATAACTTTTTACCAGATGTGGTATTTCTGGTGAGTATTGTTATTTGTTACATTACTTTCTCATTTAATACACTGATTTTAGTGGTGATATATACAGAGTTTATACAGTGATTTTAACGGAAAAATCCCAAAAAATATATTGAATTGATTTTGTAGAAATTTTTTTGATTTTATATTGTAAAAAATAATTCTATGAATGTTTAAAAATATTTGTAAGTGATGTGAATCTGCTTTATTGAAATGGTCTAAAAAGATTTCATTAAAATACAGACATTTAGTTACTATTAACATAGAAAAAATATACTCTCCATGAAGTGATTTGCATTTGTTGATGTATTTGAGAGTTTTTCCAAAACCAATTGCACTATAAATTATAAGAAGGTTTTAGCTTTAAGAATATATTTTTGGTTTGTTGGTACCTAAAAAAATTGCACTGCAGAGGGGGAAAAACTGCAATAAAACAATCTGGCTTTTATTGATTTCGTCAAATTTTTCATACATTTTATTTTGGAAAAAGTATTTCAACCAGTCTGAATGTTTTGAAACTTTTGTAGGGGATGTAAATCTGGTCCATTGAAATGCTTTAAAAAGATTGTTTTGAAAAATGGGCATTTAGATGCTTTTACTAGAAAAAATATCCTGTCCTGTCCATGAGTCACAAAGTGACCTCCTTTTGCCAGTGTATTTGAAAGGGCTAAAAATCGATATTTTTTAAAAACCAATTACATCATTGATTAAAAGAAAGTTTCAGCTTTAAGAGCATATTTCAGTTTTGTTTATGTCCCTAAAATTGCACCCTAGAGGGGCGTTGACATAAGAGATAAGAATGTTTTTCGAAAAACAACCCTTTTTTATTTTTATTTATTTATTTTTAATAAAGGGTTAATTTCAGCATTTTCCCCAATTGGTTATGGCATTGAGACCTAAAAGCAAGATTGTTCAATATATGTCTTTCAAGTTTAATAGTGCTGAGCAGTTTGGTTGATTTGGATTTAAACAAAATGATCCAGAAATAGAAATAAACTAAAAAAAATGTTATTTCCCTTGTTTCAGTTCATAAATGTATTTATGCACATATGCAAGCTTTTTCATTCCTTGAGCATTAAAGATTTGACTTTTTGATGAAAGTGAGTTATGCTTCGTAATTAATATTTCTGATACTTAATCATCATGACTTTTTCTTCACAGCAAGAAATTAACCAATTTTTCAGGTAAAAATCATGAGAATGGGTAAAAGATTGTCCAAAAGTCACAAAATTAGTTCAAAAATTAGTGTATTTGGGGAAAACTCATCAAATCTTTGTATTTTTTTTTTCTGCCTTGTTCAGAGTATACTTAAATGCTGGTGTTTTTGGCATTTTAAACTGGTTAAAACATGGTTTAAACTTATGTCATATAAAAATCTAGTTTCTGATGGCTAAAACCCAACCTTGTTTACTTTGAATAGTTAAACAAGTTTTGCTATTTTTTTTTTTAATTCATAGGTTAATGGTATTCCTTACGATACTGTTTTGTTCTGGCGGTGGTTGGTGGTATAGATTGCGAAATCAAGATGCATATATTACGCCTTCAATGGCACAGAGAGGGGCTAGACCAATCATACATCCAGGTAACCAGTCTTTTAGATATTTTATTTTTTGAATGTTTTCGCTGAATACTAATTTGATATTTCTAGAATTTGAATATTTAGAATAATTTCTTCATTAAATGATATTGCAATGAAAATTACAATTAATTAAACTTTGTAAGATGCTGTAGTACTATTTGTATATAAACAGTTTGAATTACTTAAAGCAAGAATAAAATTAAAATGTTAAATGCAATTTTATTTGCATCTTACAATTGAAAATTAATCATAATTTAGATTGTATTTTTCTATGTAAAATTATTTAGCAGCAATATTTCAACTTGAAACAAAAACAAAATTTCTTACATTTTAATTTGTTTCATCTTTGATATGGAAATATTTTTCAAATTAAAATTAATTTTTTTATGTTTTAAAAACAGTTTTTGTTTTATGCAAATTCTTCTATTCAATACACTTGCTAATCGACTAAAGATCATATGATATTTCAATGTACTCAGTAAAAGATTACTAGGTGACCAATTTTCAAATATAATGCACAAAGGCTTCAAAATTTATTCAGTTGCAGTCGGAAAGCTATGCTTGAAAGACTATCTGCCAGGCAAACAGAGAGACGTACCTGCCAAACCCAAAGAATGCGATCATCAGGACGAAAAGTAGTCAAGTCAGGACTTATGGCAGAAGTTCAATCAAAGATTACCTATTTGGAAATTTGTGTAATATACTACTAAACTTTTACCGTGAGCTGTCATTTATATCCATTCTACTAAACTTTTACCTTGAGCTGTCATTTATTAGTATATCATTTGTATCAAATAATTCTAATGTTTTACTTCAATAGATTCTCTCTTTGTAAAGTTGCGAGAAAAATCCTTCATAAATTGTATTGGGTAAATTTGTTATATGTAATTTTGAATATATATGTAAATATGTTCACATAATTTTCAAATGAATGCTCTGAGTTTTCTTCTTTTTCTTATTGAAAGGTTTTAATTTTTTTGTCAGTCTGTCTTTTTCAATTTTTCTTAGAATGTAATGTTTTGCTGCTTTTTCAAACTTCCTTCACTGTTTGAGTTAAATCAAATTACTTGGTGACAGATTTTGTTTAATAGTCACACATTTAACAGTAACTTTTAAAAACTTGCTGGTTGAAAATTAATCATAGTTGCATAAAACAAAGAAGGCATCTTATGAATATAAAGGCATTAGGAAACATGCTATTTTCTTGAAAATATCTTTAAAATGTTTGCTAAATTCTTTAATTGTTTTCGAGCATCCTGCGAAATTATTTATAAAACCACTGTAGTTTTCTTTTTCTTTCTTTTTTTTTTTTTTTTTTTTAATTCAGTTTAATTTTTAACTGTCCCAACTCTCTGAGTCCATGATATTTTTAAAAATCCCAAATTTAACGCATAAAATTTTGGTACTTTTCTGTTATTCCAAGGCAAGCACCAAGGTTGTCAAATGTAATAGCATCTGCCAAATGACACATTTGGAAAAAAAAAAAAAAAAAAAAAAAAAAATCATTGGTGCAAAAGTAATAATTTAAAAAATATAACATTTATAAATTAGATTTTCTAAAGCTGTTTTATTATTATATGTATGAAAGCATATACTTAGATTGAAAGAATAAATAAATATTATTCAATAAAATACTAAAAAAAAATTATTTTAAACTGCAAGCATGAAATTTTATTTTATTTTATTTTATTTATTTTTTTTAATAAGGAAGTTTCTACATGATTTACAGTAGACTCCCTCAAATCCGCAAACCAGAAATCTGCAACTCTCTAAAATCTGCACATATTTTATGGATGTAAACAATGAAACTTTCAGTTTAGATATTGGGACAAAATTTGATTTTTTTACCCCTGTTTAGAGATACAAAAAATCCGTGAATATTTCAAAAACTACTCTAATGGCTACTTTAAATTTTTGTTATGAGTTCTAGATGACAGCACCACAGAGATCAAACTCTACTGTTTTTTAAATAACAGGCAAAATGTTTTACTGTAATGCTCTTCTCACTGCGCTTATCAATGCTTTACTTATGGGAGGTTACCACTTCGGCAACAGCTGTATAATTAAAATGGTTAGTGCAATCTTTGCAAAACAATACCTGTGTGCTCCTCAAGGCCTAAATAGATTGCCTAATTTTTTTCTTCTTTAAATTCCAACTTTAAAGAGTAGTGTGCCGGAAAGGGTTAATGTAAAAAAATTTGCTGAGTGTTAAGCAGATAATGTGAATTAATATAAGCTCATTCATTTGCAAAATACAGCAATACAATATTTTAAATCCCTAGTTGGGTACACAGGATACATGTCACAAAATGTCGAGTTTTAGCTGAAAATTTGAAATTAATTTATTTTTATCATATTTTCCATTATTAGACCAATATATAGATTTCAAATAAATTATTTTCAATAAAATAGAAAAAATCATGCAGTGAAGAGTTAAATTATGGATAAATTTATTTTGTTAAACCTAGATAAGAACTTTCTGTTTTCTGTAAAAGAAATAGTATCACCTAAATGAATGTGGTGATATCAGTTATAAACAGAAAAGGTTTTCTGAGTTTAAAAAAATAAATAAATAAAAGTTTTTTAATTTTAAACTCCTTAGTAAGCAACTTTTTCACAGTAATCAAAGTTTTCTTATATTTCAGCAATCCTGTTATTTTTCATTGCATTTTAGATTTGTTGTTTTAAATTAGTGTGTCTATTGTGTTTTATTTTTCCTTTCATTTTAAAAAAAATTCTATTTCAATGTAGCACGTGGACCAACAATAATTGCAGCTACTATGCCTATGCCCATGCCTATGCATCCACCAGCTACATACAATATGCAACAGCCACCTCCTCCACCTTATTATGGACCTCCTCCAAGCTACGATACTGTTGTTAACCAGCATCCAAATCAACAGAATTTGCATCCAAACCAACAGAATCAGAACAGAGCACCTACCCAACAGAACTGAATAAAACATTTTAAAAATGAAATGACACGTTATGAAAAGACTGAAAAAGACTTGCTCTGTACATGTTTTCTTTGCACCTTCTGCATTTAACACTGTTTTTTACTTGTTGCTATATATGTTTATCCTGTTTGCTAAATGAAATAAAAGTTTATAATATTTTATTTCATTTTATTGCAGTTCCTAACAGAGGGAAGCAGGAAACAAATTTTCTGAAATTGGGAAATTGTTGTTGGAAATGTTTTGCTAAAAGGTTATTTTAATGTTGCGTACTTGAAATAACTTTTAGATGCAATTGTTTCAAGTTAATATATTTTCATTGAATATCATCATAAATCATCTGACTCGTTGAAAAACTTCAAATCATTAAAACTTTTAAAATTGTGATTTCCAGTAGAAACGTCATTAACTGCTGAAAAAACAAAAGAAGATCGGCTTTTAGTAAAAAGCAGACAGAATGACTTTTTATTGATAAAATAAGATACACTAAATAAATAAAAAGCGAAATATTCAAACAGCTTTCTTTGTAATCTATGAATCAAGATTTGAATCTGAAGAAGACTTAGTTTCCTTGGAATAATTGTCATCTTCAAAGTACAAAACTCAATTCTTTATCTGCTATTCAAGTAGTAGTCCTAAATATATTATAATATTTTCAAATTCTTCTAAATTGGTCTTAAAAAACAGAAAGGGTGTACACTTTATTGATATATTCAAGTTTTATACTGGCCAAGTATTTTTATATGTAAGTATATTGGATAAATTGAGAGATTGCATATTCATTGTTGAATCCTAATAAACTTTATGAAATATAACTCTTTCAGGAATGGAGAGAGAGAGAGAGAGACTATATTTGCACAAAAGACTTGCATAAATGCAACATACATTTAATTCCATTCAATAGAGAATCTTTCTTTTGATTTCTTCAGTACTACTTGGTTATCCTGTCGACCAATTTTGCCAAATTATAGAAATTAACATAACGAGGCTGGTACCCGTCGAAATTCGACAAAAAAAAATGTTTTAGAAGGAGCTGTTTCATTGATTTATAACAACGTACGAAATCAGCTACAGTAAAAAATGCATCTTATATTGGTCAATTTAACTCTAAAAGAAATATTATTTTGAGCTAAAATTAACAAAATACAATTTCTATGAAAGTCAGTTGTCCAAATTATTAAATATCGCATATCTTTAATCGCATATGTAATCGGTAAAACATAATAAAGATAAATTATTATGATGAAGTATTCATTTGAGGCCTTTATTAAAATCCTTTATTTAAAAAAAAAAAAAAAAAAAAAAAAAAAATGACATGATCATTAAATTTTACGTGAAATGTAAATCCGTCATTTTTCAACTTCTCAAAATTTACATACGAAATTTCATTTTTTTTTCAATTTGAAGAGAAAGCGGCGCATTTATGTTGCCACAATTACAAAATTTGCACAAAAACTATAAAAAAATTAATATTTCAAAAATAAATTGAGATATAGCTTTCAAACAAATTGCATTTAAAAGTAAATTTTTTTCTCCATACGCCGATGTAAAAATTGAAAATGTGCGGTGTTTAGATGTTTAAAAATTGCAGTAACAAAAATTGCAAAACCGAATAGCATGGGAAAGTGTTGCCATTCGCAAAATGACGTATGCGTTACGCACAGATACGTTTGGCCTTTATAATATAGATTTTTCGTTTAAATAGCGAAAAAAAAATTTTATTAGCAGAATATTAATAAAAGCCGAAATAAAAATCTCTTGATAACGTAATAAACATATATATTGTGCTTAATGTCAAGTGAATATGACATTTAAGATCCTCCATTATTGTCATTTAATCTTGCAGTTTGGCGGTAGATTTTTGGTCGATGGGACAACCAAGTTGTACTAACCATTTTTTCTATTATTTTAAACAAGACACCATGAATGATTTTTACTTGAAAATTCTCACGATGTAGAAAATACATTTTGTCTCTTTTTGTCGTATGTTATGTTTATCAGATGAATTGCTTTGGTTGAAGTTCTAATATGCCATTCAATATTTTTAAAGTAGTGCATGAAAGAAAAAAGAAATATATTTTTTTACATAAAAAATTTAGTATATTTATTGTTTTATTGTGATGGTCAGGAAATACAAAATGGAAATTTACATGATTAATATGTTTTGCCTTTTAGATTGTTTATTTAATGTTGCAATATTGAAATCAATTTAATGAAAATACAGTCATTTATTATTATTTGATTTCATGTCATTAGATTTTCAGTCTTTGTTTCAACTTTAAAGATCAGTGTATTTTGATTAAAATTAAAAATCAACAAAAAATTTGTTCTTCATTTTAAAAACTTTAATAAAATAAAGCTCTGCACAAAAGTATTCTTTTTTTGACATTTTTATTTTAAAGCATCAGTTTTCTACGCTGTAGTTTTACTGAGCTTTTTTAAATGCAAATTTTGAGAGATATTATGCAGGTTCAACATGCTAAGTCAACTAGAAATCAGTTATTACTGAATGTTTTCTTTCTTTCTTGTTATTTTCATTAATATGTTTTTTAATTTTATTTATTTTTTTTTTTTTTATAGTCTTCCATTTGCAGTTAATATAATATTTAATTTTAGTTACATACAGAGCGTTTTAAAAGTCCTTTCACAAACTTTAAAGGACAGTTTAACATATATCCTGTACTATATACAGTTAGACACTATACTATATGTACTACAGTAATTTTTTATTTAAAACTAGGGTCATAATTCATTTATTCAGCAAAAATACATTGTATTGAATGCTAACCATAACACAATATATATATATATATATATATATATTGCTTTGAATAACAGGAAATGACATTATTAAAAACATTGGATGTATATCCATATTTCTAGTAATAAGACAATTTGTAATGTTTATTACATTTGGAATATGAGGTACCTAATTCAGCTTATTTGGATGTAGTTGTTGCCCATTTCTACCACTTCCCATGATATTGTTACATTTCACACACAAAAGTCTATTCCAAATTTTGTTAAAATACCTTCAATTTTGTTAAAACTTTTTATTAAAATTAAGACTAGAGACATGTAATTTATTAGAAGTTATAATTAGAGACATCTTGTAATTTTGACTGAATAAATGGATTTCAACCCTGATTTTCAATATAAAAGTTGTTTGTTGTGTACTTTACCATCACATATGAAACTTAACTGGCAGGGAAGAAAGAAAAAGGAATATAATGTTATTCCATGGGAATAATACTTATCTTTCTTGTCCATTCAGATTTGGAAAATTCAACAGTTTTTTTTTTTTTTTTTCCAGCATGTAGATAGAAAGTTTCTTTATCCCTCTGTAAGTTTTATTTATTTTTCCAGTCATAAGTTATAAGCGAGTACAGAGTAAATACTCATAATTATCTTTAAAATACTTTAAGCTTATAAGAGGGCCAAAGATTTTTTTTTGTTTACATGCTGAAAAAAAGAATTATGTATATATTGTTAACATTCCTAAAATTTGAATGAACAAGAAGACAGATCTGCTAACTGCTGTGAAAAAAATCATAGTTGTTACAATTTGGAGTTATAAATTACAAAGCTACAAAAATGAATCTTAAACTAAGATTTTTAGCTCACAGGCTATCATAGCCTGAGAGCTTATATGCCTGCCCATTCTATATGTATGTACATTTGTTTGTGCATGCGGAACGCGATAACTCATGTTAAAAATATCCAATACACTTGAAATTTTGTATATAGGTATATCCTGATAAGGCGCTTCCCTGATTACTTTTTGGAGTTCATTTGATATGTATAAGAGGGGGAATGGGGGGCTCATGCCCCTCCCCTTAATTGATATAAATATGGGTTTTTCATGCAAAATTATCAGTTTTCGTTCAAAATTTAGAAATAGGATCATTCTATTGAGGTGCCTCCATGATTGGTATTAGGTGTTCATTGGATAAGTATAAATAGGGGGAACAGGGGTTCTAATGCCTCTCCCCTTAATTTATATAAATGGGTTTTTCATGCAGAATTATAATATTTTGTTCAAATCTCTTAATAGTTTTGGAAGTTTAATGATTAAGTATAAAAGAGGGGGATAACTCCACTTAAATTATATAAATGAGTTTTTATTAAGAATTTTCCCGATTTGCTCTGAATTTTGGATAGTGATTTTTTATATGATGAAGCATGTCCCTGATTAGTTTAAGGGGTTCAATGATTAAGTATAAAAAAGGGAAAGGGGGGCGTTGTTTCCCCTCCTTAATTTTTTTCGAACGGAATTAATTCTTGAAAATATAAGGCTGTAATGTACAATCAGTATGCATAGCCTGTGAGCTTAATGCCATCAGTTTAACTGGGCAATATTCTTTTTATTTTATTTATGTTCCTTTTTTGAGAATTTTAGTCTGCACAGCATATTTTTCAAAGGTGATTCTGTTCCGAAAGTTTTAAAAAATCAGTCATCAGTCTGAAAATTTGGAATTAAAAAATGCTCAAGATGAAAAAAAAAATCTGAGTTACAGCACAAACTTCTTAACATAAAATACTGTTAATCAATATTAATCACTAGTAAATAGTGTTGCTATAAATATTTATATCAGGAATTACCTTCCTTAGGGATGCCATTTCAAGAGTTTCTGGAGGGGGGGGATTTTTTTGTGGGATAGGGTTTGAAGTAATGTGCAGAATCACACAAAAAAGGAAGTCCTGCATAATCATTTTGCAGGAGAAATAGTGCACAACATTTTTAATTATTAATGAAAAATGCTGTGCACTATTTCTCCTGTGAATTCTTCCACAGACCTATGATTTTGCTCCAAGTATATGTTAAAATTTCTTCTAAGTCTGCGACTTATTTTCTTTTATGCAATTTCCCTAAGTCAATTTGTGAATCGGTTGTGGAAAAAATTGAGAATTTATTCAAACTATTGGGAAAAAAACTTGTTATTTCATCAAATATCTTAGGAACAAATAGTAGTTATCTTCAATTGGCTGCTAAATAAAATCCTTAATTTATTATAAAGTTCAGAAAGAAATTGCAAATTTTGTCAAAAGATTATGAAAAAAAAAAGTAACTATCCAGGCAAAAAGAATGTTACAAATTTTGTCAATTGGTCATGTGAATGAGTAGTGAATTTTGTTAATTGGTTGTGAAAAGACATTGTGAATTTTACCATCAGTCGTGCAAAACTCTTGCGTTTTTTGGCAGTCGGTTACAATAAACTATCGCTAATTTGAACAAATGATCACATAAAATTATCAATTTTGTCAATTTCTCACAGAAGAAAATGAATTTTTTTCAAAAGATTGCATGAAAAAAATGCAAATTTCATCATAAGATCACATAAAGAAAACACTAATTTCATCAAAGAAGAGTGGTAAAAAATGTGATTTTCATCAAAATTTTACAGTAAGATTGTGGATTTCATAATTTAGTGAAGAATCATGATAGTAAAACATGAATTGATTGTGAGGTGAAAAATTTTTGAATATCGTAAAATGATCATGAAAAAAAAGTCTCAAATTTCATTAAAACTTACTGCACTGTGCTAAAAATTTGGAACCGGACTCCTTTTTCATACAAAAGTCTAGAAAAAAAAAAAAAAAAAGCTGCAAAACAAGTAGAAACTCTAAAAAGTGCATTGAAAGACTGAAAACATTATTTTTATGAATGCCAAAATATTGCTGCTAAATATGAAAAACCAACAAACATTAAGATTATTTAAATTTTGTGTACTATGATTTCTCCTTTTCAAAGGTTGGCAGGTCTGAGAAGGATAACTATTTTTCCCATAAGATAACATTTGCCTGGAAGGTGGCAGCACACACAATCACCTGATTGAATTCATGGATGAAAATCTAGGATTAGTTAAATCTTGATTTATATATTAAAGCCCAATTGATCTGATAAGTCATATCTTGGGGAAAACATCTAAAAACCTGATTTTAGAAGTTGACTTGTAAGTTTACCATTATGTTTCCCTGCTCCCAGTCCACCATATTTTCATACCTTTGGATACAGGAAAGCTCAATGGTAAACTAATCAGTTGACCACTAAAGTTAAATTTTTAAGTGTTTTCCACCAAGATAGGATTTGGTAGACTGATTGTATTTTAATATGTGTATCAAGATTTAACTAATCCTAGATTTTCATCCATGAATTCAATGTGATGATTGTCTGTGCCGCTGCCTCCCGGTCTTAAAGATTGACTAAGGATTTTTTACTTGCATTGCATAATGTGTGAGTGGCATATTCACAGTATCCGCAAAGAAACTCTTCGGGAGGGTTGAATTCTGATAGGGATTGGCCAACGCGTTTTCACGTAACTTGGCGTAGCGATAGACGCTTCCATCGAGTTTGATTTCCTTCGGAGCCGAATACAAAGTAAAAATTTGTGTTTAAAAACTTTTAAAGAGTACAGCTTACAGTAAAACACGTTCCATTCAATGCAATGCTGCAAGAGAAAAGTTACTTTGTACTCGGTTCGGAAGGCAATCAAACTCCTCGACAGAAGCATCTATCGCTCGCCAAGTATAATTATCGCCAAGTTACGTGAAAACGCATCGGCCAATCCCTATCAGAATTCAACCCTCTCGAAGAGTTTCTTTGCGGATACTGTGAATATGCGTGTGAAAGAATATGGGATTAAAAGATAGTGAAGCTGACTACAGGTTAACCCCAATAAGGGTTAAGTGCCATCTGGCAAAATTTATGATGCCAGAATAGAAAAATAAGGCTTTTAGTGAAACATTGATGTGATGTGATAAAGGGGAAAATAGATGCACTTTCCAATGCTATGGTGTTTATTTTATTAGAGAATTGCCATTGAGAACTGAAAGAACTCTTATTAATCCTTATTCACATTTTGTTAATAAAATCTTTGTGACTGTTTAATGTTTGCCTTCATCATTTTAAATATTTGTAGTTCAAAATATTTAATGTTAAGAGTTATAAATAATCTTTTACGTATACATTAAAGAAAAGGCATAAAATAAATTAGAAATTTTGAAAAGTAAACTAAAATCTGTTGACTTGAGCTGAACCTTATTCAAAATCCAGATTGTCAGTAGTTCCACAAGATATATCTAAAACTTTCTTTGTTTTTGTATATTTTTCGAATGTTTGAATGATTCAACTGATGAACATTAAATAAAAATTGGCCAATTTTGAAAAAAATTATACATGAACTATTAATAAGCATATGAACAATCTTTGTGCAATTATAACATACTTTTAATTTATAAAAATATCTTAAACAAAATATCAAAACCTTTTAATGACTTTATAAAAATACAAAAAACATGTTTATAGTATGAACTGTAGTTATTTTATGTTTACATGGAACATGCACACATCAGTGAAAAACGCAAGAAGGAAAAATCACATGTGAAGCATAGATTGTGAAACTTTCTAACTTCCAGAATATTCTTATGAAACTTCACGATTTAATAAGATGAGTTGAGATATCTTAATTAGACAATTTATAAAATGCATAATTCATTTCCCAATTTCAGTAGTTACCGATTACATATTGAATCAGAAAGGTGCTTAAATTCTTTTGCGCAGTTTTGTATATTGATCAGTAGATTTGTTTATATACTTCATAATTTAGTTCAGACTGAAAATACATACCACTACCCTCATAGCATGCATGGTCACAGTGACGTCACTGTGAGTCACTTTGGTCGCATCACATCTGTGACGAAAATGCCACCACTCAGTGACGTCACATTGTGACTAAGATGTGACTTTCTAAAAAATTTTTCACAGTTCGTCACAATGTTAATGTCAAAGTAGTCACAAATGACACACTTTTCACAAATTGGTCTCATTGTGACGTCACAAAAAAAGCTCTAAAACGGCCATAACGACTTCACATTTTAGTCACTGTGACTTCACATCGACAATCGATGGTCACAAAGTCACAATGTGACTTCACAACGACGTTGCAGGGACGTCACCATGTCTTACGGGTAGTTATAGTATTCTGAAAATGTTAGAAAGTGTTTCATAATCTATACTTGATGCAAGATTTTTCAGGGGTGATTGTGTTCCTAGTGTACCCTGGATTTCCAGGTTTTTTTAATCGATTCTTCCGAGGTTATGATATCGTTACTTTTAGTGGAAAATTCGGACATTAAAAAATATCGCGAATTGTGAAAAAATCGAGGGAAAAACGCAAATTTCGTCAAAGATTAATGAAAAAAACACGGGTTTCTTTAAAGAATCGCGAGGTAAAAAGGCGAATTTCGTCAAAAAAATCGTAAAAAAAACCCAATCAATTTCGTCAAAAAAAGTTACGAAAAAATGATCAATTTCTTCAAAAATATCGAAAAAACGATCAATTTCTTCAAAAATATCGCGAAAAAACGATCAATTTCGTCAGGAAATCGGAAAAAAGCGGCAAATTTCGGCATACAAGCGCGTAAAAACAATCAATTTCGCTATATAAGCGCGAAAAAACAGCAAATTTCGTGAAAAGATCGTGGAAAAACGACTGATATCGTCAAAAGATCGCGGAAAAGCTACAAATTTCGTCAAGAGATAGCGAGAATTGTAAAAAGTTATTGTTGGAGTAGAACTTTCTGTTCCAAAAATCTTTTGCTGCTTTCAAAACTGATTTTGTTGCTACTTTTTTTTTTTTTTTTTTTTTTTAATCCTTTGCTTTCCCAACAAAACTGTTTTTTCTGCTCCAAAATTGTTTTTTAGCTGTTCCAAATTTTGTTTTTGAGTGAATGTGACCTTTGAAATTTGTATATTTTGCATTCGATAATTTTCTGTGTTTTTTACTTTATATCGGTTAATTTTCAGGGTTTTACACCCTGAGTCATAATTACCCTTGACTTTTCTTTCTTTCGTATTTTTTTTTTTTTTTTTTTTTTTTCTGACTTTTTAGTGGCTTTGTTTAGAAGTGTTCGTAATTATGTAAATACGTAGCATCTATAGTTGTCGTTCCGTCTGTCCGCATATAACAACGCAAAAACTACCCAATCGAATCGTTTGAAATTCAAAATATATAATTATTACATAATTTTGTAGAGTCATTTCAAATTTTACGAAAATCAGATGCATAGATCTGGGACAATCAAAGTGATTCTGTTACATTAAGGTCAATGGGGAAAAAAGTTTCAAATGTATTTTATAATCGTCTGAAATTTAAAATATATAATTATTGCATAATTTTGTCGAAACATTTCAAATTTTATGAAAATCGGATGCATAGATCAATTACGGGGACAATCAAAACTATTCCGTTACATTACGGTCAATAAAGAAAAAAGTTAAAAATGCATTTTAATGGTTTTACATTCATTCGAACATAATAAAATTGACATGAATTTATGAAGCATATATATACTAAAATATATATTCTGTACAGTCTGTGATGCGAAGAATATTTATTATTAAATTACAGGGCCACACAAAAGTATTCCACTACATAATATTATACGGGAAACACTGTTTGGGGCGCGTTTTAATTATATTAAACTATTTCACATTTTATGAATATGATATACTTTGCTGGGGTGTAATAAAAACTACTTCCTGTATATTTACAGGAACACAAAAAATATTTCAACCACTACACTGTATCGGAAGTACTGTCTACTATAACAGCAAAATCTGAATATTTTAAAAACTTCGTTATCGTACGAACGCACCTCATTTTGCTACGCTTCACGTGCGATTTCCAGCTTTTTTTCATATTTTGTTTTGAAATTTTCGCTGTTAAAGGGGGAAAAAAAAAAAGAAGTAGTTGAATTGCTAGTAAATGTATCATTGCCATACAGAAAATACATAGGTAATAGCAGAATTAAATAAGTTTGAGAAACAGCTGTGTTGATCGACATTGACTCCGAAAAGTATAACTTAACAGGTGTTTTGGTATTTTTATGGATTGGTATTTAAATATCTCCTTCATTATTTCATCCTCATTTTTTCCCCTCACGTATCAATTAGAATATAAATATATTTAGAATATAAATTTTTATATATTTTTAGAAATTTATATTTTTAAAATATATTTTTAGAATATAAATATATAAATATATGTCATTCATGTGGTTTTTCTATTTTGGAAAAATTGATTATAATACATACTGTGGCACTGTACCAGAATATCATCATTATTATTCTTATAACATCTTGTTATTTTGAATTCGCGTTTATGAAAATTTTTAAACATATTAATTTTGTAAATATTTCTCGAGGAAACTAGTTATATTATGTTAAGTTACAAATTAAGTTACAAACGGGTCCGTTCGCAAAGTTAACGTCATTTTGATGTTGGCAACAGCAGGCAATTAAGTTTCGCTGACTGTATTTTTAAAAGGCTTAAGACTGGAATTTTAGCCTTATAAATAAATTTAGAATTTATAAAAATAATAATAATAAACATCATTTTTATGATGATCAAAACGTGGCTTACTTAATATTACGTACACCATGAATTAAACATTTATATTCCTGGACCCATCACAAACAAATTTTAAATGAAATTTCAGTTTTGCAATTTTCGGTTCTACAAATTTTTAAATTTGTAAATATCGCACACTTTCAATTTTTACACCGTCCTATAAGGAGAAAAATGTACTTTTAAATGCAATTTGTTTGAAAGCTGCATCTCTATTTTTTTTCTGAGTTATTATTAGTTTTTTGTAGTTTTTAATACTTTTTTAATCATCGTGGCAACAGCAGTATTCCATTTCTGTACATTAAACATGGACCTATAAGAAAACAAATAAAATACGGACATCACAAATGTCTTAGACCAGATATCTCTAGACCGAAAGCAACAATTATTTTCCAAATAGTTTTTTTTTTTTTTTTTTTTTTTTTTTTTTTTTTTTTTTTTTAAGTAAAAAATACTTAAATTAACACACAATAGTTGATGTTACAAAACTGATTTTTTCAAAATAAACATTCCCTCTAAGCGTCCACCAAACGGGTAAAATTGTAAATTTGTTTTCTCTGCATTTTGTTTTAAATGCTCAGAAAATGGGTCATTCCATGGTAACTTACGTTACATTTAGAACAATTTACTGCACTAATTTAGTAATATAACACTAAAAAATATTCAAATGCAAAATTAATATGATTTCTCAATGACACCTATCTAAGGGTCAATTTGGATGAAAATTACCTACAAAATGATAATGAAAATTACACTTTATATAGGATAACTTACATTCCTTTTTTAAAAAAAAAAACAGTTACCATAGTAAATAAAGGAACTAAAATTTAAGAAATAACATTAAAATTAGGTAATTTTCATCTAAATTGGGCTTTGAATAAGTGTAATAAGCAAACCATGTGAAATTTACATTTTCAATATTTTTTTTTTTTTTTTTTTTTTTTTTTTGTATGTTATATTACTAAAATTACTGAAAATAATTCAAAATGTAAGGTAAGTTACCATGGAATGACCCAAATATGATTCTTTCAGCATTATATAAAAATACTTAATTGCAAATATGAATGTAGTCCTTGAGATTATTAATCATTTTAAAATGCAATGAAAATTCATTAAATCAACAGAATTATATTATCTTAAATATAGCTTATATTGCAGTGAAACCTGGAGCTTACTGAACGGAATATTACGTTCCACAAACACTTAGAGAGTTAAAATTCCGGGCAACGCCGCTTACTTCAGCTAGTTATAAATATAGTTCTTTAATATTTACTCGATTGACTTTTGCGAATATAAGCCCTAATGAACTGTACTCTTTTTTTTTTTTTTACGTTGACTATTCAGCGCTTATTATTAATAGCTAAAAAGATCAATACAGTTTTCTTGAGAGTCATGTGGTAAACTCTCATGAAAATAGTACTTTATTCAAAGAAAATCGATTTTTTTTTTCCAGAGATGCAGGACAAGTGGTCAGAATCGATAACCATAAATATTAATCGTTATCTAGAAGAAGATTGTAATTTTTTTTCTAAGGTTTCGTAATCTGTATTAAGATATAACGCCTAAAAATAATAAGCCAAGTGGGAAATTGTATGCCAAACGTTGCAAATGAGGTGCGTTCGTATTACAGTTTTATAAAAAATTCAAATGTTCGTGCGATAGTTGTTGCACTCTTATGAAAAAAATGTATGAATACAAAATTTATTATATATTAAGTTATATATATTATAATTATGTATATTAAGTTATATATATTAAGTTTGATAATACGGAAGTAATATGACTCCATAATAAATAGAACGTTATTACCATGGCAACCTAGAATCATTATTTATCATGGAATTTCATCGAAGTAATTACCTATGTTAGGATTTACTACAATAATTACCATGGCAACTTAGAATCATATATCATAGAATATCTTCGAATTAAGTATGATAGGATTTAATTAAATCGTGTAAAAGACTGTATGATTTTTTTTTCATTATGCAACCTAAAATCATTATCTATTATAGAATATCATGTAATTAATTACCAGGGGCGATTCTCGTCCGAAAATTCCGAAAATTTAAGGCATCCTCTTCCGAAAATTTGAAATTGGGTTATCAGTTCCGCATAGTTGCCAACTTGTACGGTTTTGCGCGCGGGAAAAAAAAATTGCGTAGAAATGCAAATTTTGTGATAGGATCGCCGAAATAGCATACATTTCGTCAATATTTCGTAGAAAAACGACGATTTCGTCAATATTTTTGCGAACGAACTTTGTCAAAAGATCGATGATTAACAAAATTTCCTGTGCGGATCGCGGAAAAAACGGCAATTTCACCAAATATCGCAGAAAAAACGCCGATTTCGTCTAAAGATTGCGGATATAACGCCGATTTCGTCTAAAGATTGCGGATATAACGCCGATTTCGTTAAAAGATCTTGGGAAAAAAACGCCGTTTTCGATAAAAGATCGCTTAAAAATATTTTGTCAAAAGAATATTTGAAAAAATACGCTGATTTCATCAAAAGATCACGGAAAAGATCGCCGATTCTGCTAAAATATTGCTGATTTCGTCTGAAGATAGCGGGAAAACGCCGATTTTGTCCGAAGATCGCTGGAGGGGGGGGGGAGACTAACGACCCCCCCCCTCCGATTTCCGAAAATGCGATGCGAATTTCCGAAAAAAAAATTTCATCCAGAATCACCCTTGTTAATTACGTATGAGAGTATTTATAGAATAATCACCATGGCAACCTAGAATCATTATCTGTCATGGAATATCATTGAATTAATTTACATATGATAGGATTTAAATGAATAATCATGACAACCTAGAATCATTACCTATTATGGAATGTCATTGAATTAAACACATATCATAAGGTTTAATAAAATTAAGAACACTTTTATTAATATCGTCCTAAATTTTGATTCAATTTTGATAAAATTTAAAATGACTTGACAAAATTCTGCAACTATTATGTATATTAAATTTCAAATCATTCGTTTGGGCACTTTTTGCTCTGATATAATGTGGACAGACGGACAGTTTTGGATCGGATGACGAGTACAGGTGCTACTTATTTATACAGGGTGTTTCGCTACCAGACTGACAAACTTTGAGGGGTGATAGTAGACATGAAGACAAACATTATTAAATAGGAAACCATGGGGCGCAAACATCTTCTATAGGAGCTAGGGGCCATTAAAGATTAAGATTCAAAAATTCAAACGATGATAAACAAGTTGGAAATTGCACGTGAAGCGTAGCAAATTAGGTGCGTTCGTACGATAACGAAGTTTTAAAAACATTACTTTCATATATCAATCTCATAAAATTGTAAATAGTGAATTACAATTAAAACGCTCATCAAACAATGTTCTCCCTATACCATTACGTAATGGAATACTTTTGTGCGGCCTTGTAAATCAATAACAAGTGTTCTTTGCACCACCAATTATGTAAGATGTATATTATAATATGTACTTTATAGTTGCATATAAATTTTATTAAGTTCGCATGAGTGTAACACGATTAAAATGCATTTGAAACATTTTTTCCCATTGACCGTAATGTAACGGAATACTTTTGATTGCCCCTGTAATTGATCTATGCACACGATTATCAAAACATTTGAAATGACTCGACAGAATTATGTAATAATTGCGTTTTTAAATTTCAAACGATTAAAATGCATTTGAAACTTTTTTCCCCATTGACCGTAATGTAATGGAATACTTTTGATTGCCCCTGTAATTGATCTATGCATCCGATTTTCATAAAATTTGAAATAACTCGACAAAATTATGTAATAATTATGTATTTTAAATTTCAAACGATTCGGTTGGGTAGTTTTTGCATTGTTATATGCGGACAGACAGACGGACAGACAGACAGACGGACGGACTGAACGACCACTATAGGTGCTACGTATTATATAATTACGAACGCACCTAAAAACGGAAAAAAGGGTCGATTCGTTTGCGGTTTTCGCTAAAATCATTCTTTATATCACGATTTTTAAAAAACAAATTATAAATGTTACATTCAAAAATTGTCGATAGAAGGCGCTTTAGACTTTAGAGTAACAAACAACTACTTTTTATCGTTATTTTGTGCATGGGGTTGAAATTATTTTAAAGTTTAGACTTTAACTTAAATTTTAATCCCAAAATCGGAAACATTGGGATAGGGTAACTAGCGAAAATTGAACTGTGAACAGAGGGTGGGATTTTAGACACTCATAAACATTATACAAACTAATCGATTTTGTTACGGTTTGCGTGTAGGTCATTCCCTTGGTAATTATTTTATTCAAAATGTCTTACAGCTCTTGTGTCTCCATTTTTTGGTAGAGGGCGCTTCCGACACATCTCCGACATTTCGATGGCGTTACTCCTGGATGTTTTATTACCAGACCAACATACTTCCAGAAAGTGTTAGGGATGCAAAGACGACTCGGAATCACATAGGAATGTTACGCTGAAAATGCCATTTTAGCGAACTATGGTTAAAAGAACCAGAGAAAAAAGCAACAGAAACAGGTAGTGAAACAGCAACACGTTAATGTGGCAGAAAACAATTTAGTTAAAGGTTTTATTACAAAAGGTGTCCAAAATTACGACCAGAAGTAGTCGGGCATGCTTGACAGCAATGTCGCATGGAATTCCTCACGTTTTAAGAGATTCCTGGCATCTCTGATAGCTTTCTGGAAGATACAGAAATTCGAGCTGAGAGGTCTTCAACTGACGGTATGAGTGTCTCATACTAGAGGTCTGCACGGGCCGAAATTTCCCGGCCCGGCCCGAACGAAGGAAATATTGGCCCGACCCGGCCCGGCCCGAAAGTTAAAATTTCGGCCCGAGCCCGGCCCGGCCCGAACGAAAATAATAATGGCCCGACCCGGCCCGGCCCGAAAGTTAAAATTTCGGCCCGGTCCTGAAAAAAGTTTAAAATTCGTCCCGAACCCGGCCTGGCTCGAGTGAATTTCTACAGAACATTGATCTTTATTCTTATGGAAGAGTTCTAACCAAAAAAAATTATATTAGTCTTTTTTTCCATGTTTATAATCTCCATTTATGCAGAAGTGCCGTAGGCTGCGATATTTATGCTTTTAAATGAATCTTTGTTTGTTGTATGTAAATGTTTCAGTTATCACTAGTATTATTAAACCATATTCCCTGTAATGGAGACAAAAAATCGAAAAAGCGGTATATGGTAAAATTTCCAAAGACGAAATCGCTTTGGAGCGAAAAAAAAAAAATGCATTCCCTTCTTAACAGATGTAAATGTTTAATATATTTTTTTCTCCCGTATTGTTGTATTCATTTTGCATGGATGAACATTTTAAAACATTTTCAATTTTCAGTTTAAAAAAAATTCCGTCATAATCATGTTTTTTTTTCTTTTTTTTTTGTGTGTGTGTGTGTGTGTGTGTGTGTGTGTTTAATTCTATTTTAAAACGCCTAGTAATCTACGATTCTTTAAAAGGAATAAATTCTAATGTTTAATTGTACAATAATGACGGCTTAAAAGTATATGCTTTTTTTGCAGAAATTTTTGGACAAAGCCAAATATTACTGATTTATAAAAAGTTGAGAAAAGGATTTTCATATGGGAAGATTCAATAGGAACTGATTATTTTGGTCCATGAAAACCAGGAAGAATGGAATCAGTCTCGGCTTCGTACGGAAAAAAAAGTTAGGCACGGCCCGATACTCTAGCAAAAAAATTAAGGCCCGAGCCCAGCCCGGCCCGGCCCGAAAGGATTAGTGACAAGGCCCGGCCCGGCCCGAGTCTTCAGAAGTAAGGCCCGAGCCCGGCCCGGCCCGAATGCCATTATTGAAAATCGGCCCGTGCAGACCTCTATCTCATACACCCAACTTTTCATTTGACCCCAGCAGAAGAAATCCACACAGATTTAGATTCAGATTGAGCCAGGTGGGGAGACCTATCGATTGGTTTGAGCTCAACTAGCCCCACCCACCAATGTTTATTAAAAAAAATTACAGAACAATTATACAGTAATAAAATAAAGGTAGGTAACAAAAAGTAATTGATATAATGAAATAGATGCAACGATCTGGCAGGCCAACGAACCGGGCCATCACTACCTATCCACCGCTGTCCATATTTTATGTTGAGATGTCGGTGAACATCATTGGTAAAATGTGGAAGAGCCCCATCGTGCTGGAACCGCATAGAGTGACGCAACGAAAGAGGAACATGTGCTTTAACCAGAAGTTCTGACAGAACGTGTCGTAGAAATATCAAGTTGCTTTTTTCTCTGTTTCTTTTAACTCTAACTCGTAAAAAAGGGATTTTCGACATTACATTATAATGTGATTCCGAGTCGCCTTTGCATCCTTAACACTTCTTGGAAGTATGTTGGTCTGGTAGTAAAACACCCAGGAGTAATGCCATTGAAATGTCGGAGATAAGTGGGAAGCGCTCTCTATCAAAAAATGGGGACACCAGTGCTGTAGGTCATTTTGAATAAAATAATTACCAAGGGAATGACCTACACGTAAACCGCAACAAAATCGATTAGTTTATCAAATGTTTATGAGTGTTCAAAATCCCCTCCTCTATTCACAGTTCAGTTTTCGCTAGTTACCCGATAGCAATGTTTCCGATTTTGGGCTTAAAATTTAAGTTAAAGTCTAAACTTTAGAATAATTTCAAACCAGTGCACAAAATAACGGTAAAAAGTAGTTGTTTGTTACTCTAAAGTCTAAAGCGCCCTCTATCGACAATTTTTGAATGTAATCTGTAATTTTTTTTTTTTTTTTTTTACAAACAAAGCGAGATATAAAGAATGATTTTAGAGAAACCCGCAAACAAATCGACCCTTTTTTCCGTTTTTTATAATCGTTTGAAGTTTTGGACCTTAAACTTTAATAGCCCCTAGCTCCTACAGAAGATGTTTGCGCCCCATGGTTTCCTATTTAATAATGTTTGTCTTCATGTCTACTATCACCCTTCAAAGTTTATCGGACTGGTAGCGAAACACCCTGTATAACTTCCTCAGTCCTGATGTCGCCAGGAGAAAACATTAAAATAATATCCTTTAAATTAATTTAAATGATTCTAGAATTGTTAAAATTATTTTTAGACTTTTTACATACCCATCATACATAGTGTAGAGTAAATCTTGGAATGGTTTTAAAAATCGAAGAAAATATTTTTGACGGATTTACACGTTTCAGGTACTGTAGATTCCGAAAAACATATTTTTAGAAAAAAAAAAATTGCTGTCCGTCCATCTGTGTGTCTGTCTTTCTGCCTGTAAACGCTCTATCTCCCGAACAAATTGAGATAGAGACTGGTAATTTTGTATGTACTTAGTATGTAAGAATGGCACGAAGCCTATGTAATATCACTAACCTCGATTATCCGAAACTATTTTTTTCGGACTTTCGAAAAATTCGTTCTGAAATCTGTGAATGAATTGAAAAATCTGTTATATGGAAATTTTCGAAATTTTTTATTTTAAGGAGTGGACGTAAAAGGCAATAAAATAGCACACATTTTTCATAAAGAACGAAGTCGATCGGATTATGAGTTGTCGAGATATTTGTAATTATGTTTTCCATATTCTTCGATTTTTCATGACCCTGTATTTCATTCAGATTTCAATTCAGAGGTATATTTTAATTGGAAAGGAGACGCTTTATCCGACGCAGTAAACTGTTAGTTAATAAGAATATTATTTTTCGAGTTATAAGGATGTTTCTTTTTCGCATTTCAGTACTACTTGAGTAGTTTGGCGCGTTGTATAATTTGTCGCAATTGGCTCATTAGCAATTCATTAATAGAGCATTACTATGTATATTAACAATATTTAAATATACATCATAGATGTAGGAATAACTAGATTACGCACACGGGAGAAAAGTTGATTCTCCGCGCGCAAACGATTCTCCTCCACTAGAGTGGCAAATGGTCGGCGATCCAGTGGTCAATGTATGAAAATGTGCATTTTTAAAAGGCATTTATATCTATGAACATATACATATTTTAAGCCTTCGTGAATATTAAGTTTACATCTGATTTTTAGCTACCAATTAGTATTGTTTATCGCGAAGTTAATTTTTATGAATAAAATAAGAATAATGGAATTTTTCTTAAAGAAATATCTTTAAATACCTTTTAACTTGGAAGTTAAACAAAACAGTATGCGCATCAAAATCAGTAATTGGCATCTTTTTTAATATGCATTCGTAATTATGTAAATATGTAGCACCTATAGTTGTCGTTCAGTCTGTCCGTCCGTCCGCCCGCTTATAACAACACAAAAACTACCAAACCGAATCATTTGAAATTTAAAATACATAATTATTACTTAATATTGTCGAGTCATTTCAAATTTTATGAAAATCGGATGCATAGATCAATTACAGGGACAATCAAAAGTATTAAAATACGTTACGGTCAATGGGAAAAAATTTCAAATGCATTTCAATCGCTTGAAATTTAAAATATGTAATTATTACATGACTTTATCGGGTCATTTCCAATTTTATGAAAATCGGATGTATAGTTTAATTAGAGGGACAATCAAAAATATTCCATTTCATTACGATCAATAGGAAAAAATATTTTCAAGTAAATTTTAATGATGTTAAACTCTTTCGAATATAAAAGGAACTCTAATATAAACTAAAATATACATTCTGTACAATCTGTGGTGCAAAGAATATTTATTATTAAATTACAAGGCCACACAAAAGTATTTCAGGGGAAATCTTGTTAGGGGTGTGTTTTAATTATATTAAACTATTTCACATTTTATGAATATGATATACGTTGCTGAGGTGTAATAAAAGTTACTTTCTATATATTTACAGCAGCACAAAAAAGATTTGGCCACTATATTGTATCCGAAGTACTGTTTACTATAACAGCAACATCTGAATATTTTAAAACTTCGTTATCATATGAACGAACCTCATTTGCTGCGCCTTGCGTGCAATTTCCAATATTTTTTTTTTTTTTTCTCTAAGCAAAATAACTTTTTTTAATGGATATAGAATTTTAAATGATTTTCTTTTCTTTTTCCAGGAAGTTTATAATAATGTTCAAAGTAAAATTATTCCACTTTTTGCAATTTTTAACCTTTCCCTTTACATTCAATGACTTCTGTTTTGTTTTTCACACAGTATTTAAAAATTTTCAGACGTTTAAAATATTTTTCTTTTCTGCCCATGTTTCTTTGCAATGACAATAAATTATTGTGTCAAATTTTCCTTATCCACTAAACTTAAAACATTTGTTTCCCAGCCATAGTTGTTAATCGTTCACCTAGCCCTCCCCCCCCCCCTTACTTATTTTAGCTGTGCTATCATTTTATTTGTGTGTGTGTCACTAAATAAATAAATAAATAAATAAAGTATTAATAATGCACAATTTTTAGATTATTTCTTTAGCCAAACATTGCTTAATAAAAGTAGACAAAGCATGAAATATTTTACCAAGGTCAATATTCTTAATAAATTTTTGTTTTTTTAGAATACAACATGAATGAAGTGATAAATAAATCCATTCATTCATTTACATTTTATAAAAAGTGAAAATGAGTGAATTAGATAAAAATATTATTTTTGTCCGCTTCAATTTTAAAATATAACAAGAACGAAAAACAAAATACAATTTTTTGAATTACTTAATAACGCATCAAACAAAATCACAATTACAATTACGTATATCTTCTATGCATTGCTATGGTAGAATCGCAAGTTCCACTTGCTTTTTGCCACTCTAATGGATGTTGCCACCGAGCCGCAACAGAATCAAAAGGTATTGGGAGAAAAGCATTGAATGCGTAATCTAGTTATTCCTATATCTATGATATACATTTGAATTTTGTTTTGGAATTGCAATGCATTGTATAAATAGTTTGCACATTTTTTATTTTCATATGTTATGCATATTCATGCTGGGTAAATATTACGGTTGATCCCAACGACTAGTTTTTTTAAAATCAAAAGTAAAAACAGTTTTTATAAAATTATTTCTTCTATAAGTATTCAATGTTCATTTTGAAAATATTGCCTAATAATAATTTCGAGTCATGTTTTTCCCCCCATAAATTCCCGTTTTACAAAACAGGAATTTGAATTGTCCAACAATCTCGATTATGAAGAGTTCACTCTTTTCTTACATTAGGTATGTGTGTGTGCGTGTAATGCGAAAGGAAACAGGAAGGGGGGAAAAAGAAACTTTATTTAACCCTTTCCGGTCTGGTGTACTATTAATAGTACATGTCTTTTAAGAGAGAATTATTTTGTTTTAAAAATACTTTTGCTACCATTTACATGTAGTAATGTTAGTATATGTCTATGCATTTACTCTATGACTCCATTTAAGTTTAGGCATTTACTAATGATAGTAATTATTATTATTTGCTTATTTCTCTTTGCGCCATTTGCGATTCTTTTATTTTAAACATATATTTCACGCTTTAAATTTAAAATAAAGGTTACTTTCCTGGAAGAACCATGTGTAATAGAGCGCAAAAAATATTAGAAAGTTGCAATGTAAGTTAAATCTTATTGTAATACAATATTTTCCAAACATCTCCAAAAATTCTTCATTATCCTATTGTCATACGAATATTATTTAAATAGTACACAAAACAACAACAATCGTTATCTTCCAGACAATGAAATATTCGTTAAGCACTAATTAATCGATTTGTATAGTTAGTGTTAATGTTATCAACGTAAAAGTAATTTTTTCTAAAAACTGAAAAAAATTCGGACCCGAAAGGGTTAAATCCAAAAATAAATAAACTGAACTTTAAAACCTTTACTGTTTTACTTAAAAGGCGATAAAGTAATCAAAAAGATGTTAATAGTTAATTTAATTTAAAATATCTTTACACTTTCAAGCCTTATCCAGGCTTTTCATCGGAGTCAATATTTATATAATTGCCTTTTTAGCTCACAGGCTATCATAGCCTGAGAGCTTATGTGCCCGTCCGTTCTGTATGTACGTTCGTGCGTAACGCGATAACTCATGATAAAAATATCCGATCCACTTGAAATTTTGTATATAGGTATATCCTGACAAGGCGCTTCCCTGATTAGTTTTTGGAGTTCATTCGATATGTATAAGAGGGGGAACGGGGGGCGCATGCCCCTCCCCTTAGTTGATATAAATGGGATTTTCATGTAGAATTAAGTTTTCGTGCAAAATTTAGATTAGGATCATTCTTATGAGGCGATTCCGTGACTGTTATTAGGTGTTTATTGAATAAGTATAAATAGGGGGAACAGGGGTTTTAATGGCCCCCTCCCCTTAATTTATATAAATGGGTTTTTCAAGCAGAATTTTCAGATTTCGTTCAAATCTCTGAATAGTTTTGGAAGTTTAATGGTTAAATATAAAAGAGGGGGATAACTCCTTTTAAATTATATAAATGCTAAATGGGTTTTTATTGAGAATTATCTCATTTGCTCTAAATTTTGGATATAGATTTTTTATATGATAAAGCATGTCTTTGATAGTATAGGAGGTTCAATGATTAAGTATAAAAATAAAAAGAGGAAAGGGGAGAGCTGTTTCCCCTTCTTAATTTTTTTTCGAACGGAATTAACCCTTGAAAATATAAGGCTTTAATGTACAATTAGTATTTGTAGCCTGTGAGCTCAATGCCATCAGTTTAACTGGGCAGTCGCAGTATTCTTTATTAAGTGAAACAGTGGACGTTTTAAAGTTCATATTATATGTTTTTTGTTTAAAACAAAGTGAAAATTGCATTGCGTCATATGTTTTTATTTACTTATTTAAGCCTTTTTTTTTCTATTTCTGAATTGATTTCTCAACATAAGCCGTAAATTAATAAAAAATTTTAATATTAATTGACAAAAACGTATTTTTTTTTATAATATTACTAGCGGCCTTCGCCCGCTACGCTGGTCGGTTTAGACCGACAGACGGGCATTAAATAGTTTAATAGTTTATTAATTACGGGCATTAAATAGTTTAATTGTTAGTATTAAATAGTTTAATACTATTAAAATGCATACCAAACAATGTCTCGATATATAAGCACGCAATGGAATACTTTTGTGTGGCCCTGTAAATCAATAAGAAATATTATTTGCACCACAGATTGCACAGAATGTATATTATAGTATGAACTTCATAGATGCATATCAACTTTATTATGTTCGAAAGAGTGTAAGACCATTAAAATGCATTTGAAACTTTTTTCTCCATTGACCGTAATGTATCGGAATCCTTTTGATTGTCCCTGTCATTGATCCATGCATCCGATTTTCATAAAATTTGAAATGACTCGACAAAATTATCTAATGATTATATATTTTGTGTTTCAAACGATTTGGTTGCGTAGCTTTTCAGTTGTTATATGCGGACAGATGGATGGACGGACGGATAGACAGACAAATGGGCAATTCTGGATCCTGGGATATTTTCCCTTCAATTCAAAACAAACATGAACGTTTCTCCGTTACCGGGATCGGAGAAGATAGCGTCACATACATACATACATAACGGTCGGATTTTAATAGTATAGATAGCCTTCTTTTTTATTTATAATTTATTTTCTATTTTCAAGGTCTGTTGTTACACAGTGCTTTTGCATATTTTGGCGAGAATTTGCATGTATTTGGCGTTTAAAAAAAACCCCCATTATTTATTTATTTATATATTTCAACTTCCGTTACAATCCAACGAGTTACAGAGAATGTATGGTAATTTATCATCTGTGGCGAATTAGTGTGAAAATAAGATTGATTTGTTAATTCATAATGAAGTTCTAAATTATTAAAATGTTGTATTGTCTTCGAAAACACACTTGGGCACATAATTTTAGTATTTTTAGCATAACAGAAAATAAGTGAAATTACAAAAACTTATTTTTACGTAGAAAAATCAAGTGAAGTTAATAAAAGACAGTAAAAAAAACTAAATTTAATAATTGTTAAATACTTTAACCTATTATAAAGATTTTAATTGGAAATTAAATAAACATTTTAAAGGAAAGTTGTCATTGCTAAAAAAGATCTACAGGGCGTCCCAGAAGTTATGGGGCAAACTTTAAGTGGAGGTAGGGGACATTACAAGGATTCGGAATTGCACAGCAACCCATGGTCGGAAACGTCATGGGAAGGTAGTATGACAGGTACAAGGACGAAGAGACACAAGCAGGGCCGTAGCCAGAAATGAATGATAGGGGGGGAAGGGGGGCTCAGAAATTATTTTTCTCCCTCTCTATGACACAGAAAGATAAATTAGTGCCTATTCACATTGTAGGTATTGGGTTTCTTCTTAAACTCTTGTAATAACTTCATTTTATCCTAAGAAAAGTATAGGATGATGAAAATTTTGAGTGTATAACTGGTGCAAAATTAAACATCTTGTTAGCCTCATATATACAAATAGGATGAGGGAGTGTTTTAACACTTATTTTAGATACAATTTACTAATTCTGCAAAACTAGGAAAAGGTCTCAAAACTAAATTAGATTTTTGAACAGAATTTCATTTGGATTTCCAGAACATTAATTCATTGAGTGACCTTGAAATTTTTTCCAGGGGGGGGGGGTCTCAAAATATTTTAGGGGGGGGTGCTGAGCCGCCCATAGCGCCCCCTTAGCTACGGGCCTGGACACAAGACTGAGATAATCTGAAATAATTTATTGGTCAACGATATTAGATTTACTGTGGTGATGATATGTGAAAATGTTACGAAAGATGTTCAAAGTTTCCACCATTGCTAGTGATGCATACATTACACCGTCGAACCGTGGATTGGTGGACTCGCTCAAATACACCTGGATTTTTTTGGATATCCGCAGTAGCACAGATGAGTTCTTGCAACCACATCCAATTTCAGATTCCACAGACGTTGCAATGGTGGAAACTTTGATGGGGTATAGGGTCAGTCTTGCAATCTTTTTGAACACACCGAAAGAAAAATTTTGATGGATTTATACGTCTCGGACATTGGAGATTCCAAAAAATATATTTTTAGAAAAAAAAAATTGCCGTTTGTCTGTCTACAGGGTGAGTCATAAATATCGAAACAATAGGCTATCTCCTTAAATATTGCCCATATACCCATACTTCCAATTGCAAAAATTCATATAAAAGGTGAAATTTTTGATAATATAAATTGCGACTTCATGGGGGGGGTCTAGTAGAAAAAATACGAAAATTAATTTTTATATGGCCCCCGTAGGATAAAATTTCCAATTAGAAAAATGTTCCTTATTCAGTCCTGAATAAGACACAAAAAGTTGCATCTTTTATCTTTAAAACTCGCTAAGTTATAGCCGTTTAAAAAATTCATCAGGTTTTAAAGGATTAGAAATGAAGGAATTGAAATGTGCGCAATTCAAAAAACAAAGTTACATTAACAGTTCTAGGAAACGCGCAAAAATCTATTTTTTGAGTTCGAATTTTGATTTTTTTTTCTTTTTTGTTATGGTTAGTCTTATAGTTTGCTAAGAAAATCACATTCTAACATTTCTCATATAATTTATAAAAATTTCATGTGTTAGTACTGGTTTAATTAAAAATGGGATAATTAAATATCGTAATAACTCGTAACATTATTTATCGGATTTCAGTTTCTTTCCATTTAATTAAAGATGAAAACTGATTTTAGTTTTGTTCCAGAGTTTTGTTTTTTAATATTAATTTTAAAAATAAGGTACCCTGGGGTAATAACGCCACGTTAAGGTTCGACCAATTTTCACGGCTCAGTTTTAGTTTGTATTTTTCAAATAAATATATGATTCGAAACAGCAACTCATTGACTATCTATATAAAAAAAATAATTTAACAGATATGTATTCATAAAACGTAATGACGCAAATTCTTGACCAATGCTATTTGGCGTTGTTACCCACCTATATGGGTAATAACGCCATGCAAACAAAACTATGAAATAAGATGGAATAATTGCATGTAGATTGCCCAATTCTAAAAATACAAACTCTACAAACTTAGAAATTGACAAATTGCATTCTAAGCTATTGAAAATGTTCAATTTTTTGTGAAAGTGTAAGAAATATAAAGGTGTGTGTGTGGGGGGGGGGGGGGGAGGAGGAGGATGAGGCAAAAGAATATCAGACTGTGAGCTTCTTTTTGCTTAAAAAGGACCGCTTAAATAGAATTATTAGAAACATTGCACAGTTTTAACTGTGTTTATTTGAATTAGTATTTAGGATGTAGCTCGGCCACTGTAGGGAATCAACCGGGATATTAATGCCAAAGATTGGCGTTATTACCCCGTTATAATTATTGCGCTGTGCATTTTAAATTACAAATTATCTCGAGAAGATATCCAAAATCTTCAACAATATTTTGAAAGTCCATGAAATGTACTACAAATTTATGTAATTAACAAAGTTTTTCCGGATAAAAAAAATAGTCTTCACATCACAAAACGTATCTCGCAAATTTTAGATCAAGCGTTGATTTTAGTTGCTTGTAAAAACAATAAGACCTAAAAATGAAACAAATTAACTTGAAGCTGTTTTTTGCGATTTATATGACTCAAAACCCTTCTGCGCAGAGCACATAGGTGTCATTTACCAGATTATTTCTTAATTATGCAAAATATTAGCACTTGGCGTTATTACCCCGCCTGGCGTTATTACCCCACACCACCTTATTAAAAATATTTTTTGAAAAGTAATATAACTTTTTAAAAAATCATATTTTCAAAAGTAAATATTTTTTTCAAATTTGCCGAACGATAACTAATGTAAAAAAATAAAAAACGACGTGTTTCAAGTTCTTTTTTCTTTAAAAATTCGTACCATTTAATTATTTAAAGACAAGAATTAATGGGGGGAAAATTCATTATGCAGAAAAACGAAGTGTACTGTTTAAATGTCTGTCATTTATTTAAAAGAATGGTTTTTCTAAGATGCAGATTAAGTCTTTTTTATAAATTTAGCTCTCACAACTTCAGGCTTCTTATCGTCCTGGAGAGGCTGTTAAAAATCTAACCTAACGTACTTTTCATAAAGGAGGAGACTGCTATCTTCTTTCTAGGTGTACATTGGACGAAATTTTCAATCCCGGTCTCGACAAAACCCGTATTAAACTTAATACGTGCTTAAAATAAATAAAATTCGGCTCAATCGAATTTTTTTCAAAAACACATTTTTTTTTTTTTTTTTTTTTTTTTTACAAAATAAGTAATAAATAAATAAATAAGATTCATTTTTTTAAAGAACAGTTTATTCAAAGGCTGAAAAATTAAATACAATAAAACCAGGGAAAAAAAGTCTGCCTATGACGGAATTCTGTCTTAAACGGAAAATATGTTGATCCATGCAAAATAATACAATGATACCCGAAGAAAAGATTAAACTCTAATTACACCTTCTAGGGAGGGCATCCTTCTATAACGTATTTTTTCTTTTCTATGTGATTCCGTCTTAAAAGATTTTACTGTATAACATTTTTCAAAGTCTCCAACGCATGGGATGCGTTGGAGATTAACGATGTTAAGATATAAGTGATACATTTATACATAAATAGAGATTCATTGATAAAATATAAATACTATAGCCTTTGCACTTCTTTAATAATAAAAGTATAAATGTAAAAAACTAAAGGCTATAAAAGAAGTTTTCGGTCAGAAATCTTCCATACAAAACAATTTTTTCTTACACCGAAGTAAAAACCTATGTAGAAATTTGCGGCTGAACCAGGCTATGATTTCAACTATTTTCCAGACCGGTCCGGGTTATGATTTTAACATTTTTTCAGGCCGGGCCGAACTTTTTCCCCTATGGGTCGGTTTGGGACCGGATCAAGATATTTCGATCCCTGCAGACCTCAAGTGCAGACTACTAACCTATTTGAAAAAAGTTTAGATTTAATTCAATACACTGCTTTGTTATGTCCAAATGAGAGGCACTGTCTTAAATTGATATTTAAAATGGACACTATATGGATGACCCCTTACTTGCTTTGAACATTAGCGAGAAATTCTTTATTTCTAGGCATGGTAAAGTGGTGTAAGTCACGAATTTTGGAGAAATTCAGATTTTAATATCTCTGTCAGATTTTTAGATATTTAGATGAAATTTTTTTGTTCATTTTAGGAATGAATAAGGAATAATTTCCTAATTGGGAATTTTGTCCTACGGGGGCCGTATAAAAATTTAATTTTCGTATTTTTTCAAATAGACCCCCCCCCCCCCCCCATGGAGTTGCAACTTATCTTATCTGAAACTTCATCTTTTTTTATGAATTTTTGCAATTGGAAGTATGGGTCTAGGAGCAATATTTAAGGAGATAGCCTATTGTTTCGATATTTATGACTCACCTGTATATGTCTGTCTGTGTTAGTGTCTGTAAACGTTCTATTTCCAGAAAAAATGAGATAGAGATTTGAAATTTTCTATATACTAAGTATGTAAGAATGGGACAAAGCCTATTGAATATCAAACATCTCCATGGTCCGGAGTTACTTTTTCTCTCTCGAAAAATTTGTTCTGATTTGTTCGTATATAAAAAAATTTCGATTTGTTTTTATTATTTTAAGGAATGAAAGTAAAAGGTAACAAAATAACACAAATTTTGCAAAAAAGAACGAAGTCGATTGGATTTTTAGTTGCCGAGATATCTGTAACCCTGTTTTCCACATTCTTCGATTTTTCATGCATTTCATTCAAATGTTCAATTCAAAGATATATTTTAATTGAAATGAGACGCTTAATCTGACGCAGCAAACTGTTAGTTAATATGATTATTATTTTGGAGCTATAAGGATGTTTCTTTTACGCCATTCGGTACTACTTGAATAGTTTTGGGTGTTTTATATAATTTGTCGAAATCAGCAATAGAGCATTGCTATGCATATTAAAACTATTTAAATATGCGTTTAAACTTTGTTTTGGAATTGCAATGCATTTTATAAATTGTTTACACATGTTTATTTTTATATATTATGTTATTTCATATCCATGATGAATTAGTATTATGGTGCCCCCCCCCCCCCCCCCAAAGACTAGTTTTGAATGGGGTAATGCAATTTTCCGTTTGATGTGGAAGTAAAATACTTCATTATTAAATTGCAAATTCGTAAGAATGGCTTTTTACTCAATCAAATTGCAAAACCCGACAACTGACTTTAAATTGCTTACTTTGAAAAATTTGCTGTATGATGTACAAGAAGCGACACAAATATAAATCGATAATAGACTTGTACTTTTGAAAATTTTAATACTCACACCGGAATATTTTAACAGAATAATATTCATGCTTTTATGTCCAATTTGTGTTTTTGGGTTTCTAACATCTTCTTAAAATACGAAGCTACGACCATGGTTAGTAGCTTCTGTAAAATTCAAAACTAAGGACATATGTCCCCCCCCCCCCCAAGACTAGTTTTGAATGGGGTAATGCAATTATCCGTTTGATGTGGAAGTAAAATACTTCATTATTAAATTGCAAATTCGTAAGAATGGCTTTTTACTCAATCAAATTGCAAAACCCGACAACTGACTTTAGGCTGCGGGCACACACACAGTTTTTCGCACTAACTTCTTGCGCTATCTTTGATCTTTCGTTTCGGCGCTTTGATGTATAAATTGCACTTCTAGTGCACTGAATCTGAACTTCAA
Organism: Maratus speculifer; assembly: GCA_964019185.1. Lineage (NCBI taxonomy): Eukaryota > Metazoa > Arthropoda > Arachnida > Araneae > Salticidae > Maratus > Maratus speculifer. Next base: position 324,789,499 of record OZ025296.1, read on the forward strand.
GAGAGGAATATCAGTTGACAGGTTTACGACCGAAGATGGAGTAGATAAAAGTTCCCCTTCCTTTGTCATATTGGTAGGGTCAGTCCCTCAAAAACCATTTAACGAGGTTTCACCCTTGTTCAGTTCGAAAACAATGATTGATTGATTGCTCTTTTAGTGTAATAAAAACTAGTGCTGTTTGTCTAGACCTTTAAATTGCATACTTTGAAAAATTTGCTGTATGATGTACAAGAAGCGATACAAATATAAATCGATAATAGACTTGTACTTTTGAAAATTTTAATACTCACACCGGAATATTTTAACAGAATAATATTGATGCTTTTATGTCCAATTTGTATTTTTGGGTTTCTAACATCTTCTTCTTTGTAAAATTCAAAACTAAGGACATATGTCTGGGCCAGGGACGTAACCATTAACCATTTCGTGTGTCAAGTTTAAGGTAGGGTCGGGTATTTCAACTCCTTTCGAGAAGTCGATCCACACCCACTTGATCGATGTGTCGACTCGACTCATTTGATTGGTTGGTTGTAAAGATGCCGCAATTCTATGTATCGTATATCACGTATATTGCGCAAAAGAGAATTTTTGAGCGCATGTTCGAATTATTTTGCTTTTATTTTTATATAAAAGATTTTTTTTTAATTAAAGTTTCTTGGATGGGAACTAGGACAGCCAAACTAGAGGTGTGGAATGGCCGAAATTTCAGGCTCGACCGCCCTGGACTGTACAGAGAATAATAGCCGGGCCTGGTAAAAAACTTAAACGCTCGGCCACCTTGCTCCATCAGTTACGGGCCCTACCCGGAAAAAAGTTAAAATCTTGGCATTAGCCTCGACCCGATAGAGGTCTGCCCGGTCCGAACGAAAATTATTTTGGCCCGGTGTAAAAGTCAAAAGTTCGGTCCGGCTCATACAGAAATTATTGAGAACACGCCCGACACGGTCCGATCTTGCCCGACAAAATTTCTACTATTTCGAAAAAATTCAGATTTATAATATATAATTAAGATTCTTTTAAAGAATACTTCATACATATTTATGGGATGATTTTACAGTATATTTTACAGAAAATACACAATAGCAACGTTAATGATTACTTCGATTCTGAAACTTTCAACATTTCAATAAGAATGTACTAAAAAATTAATATTGTTTAGAATAAAAATAAAAAGAAAGTTAAAAGCATCATTACTTTTGAACTTACATTTGAATAAAAGTAGATTTGTGAAAATATTTCTATGTCATTTATTAATCCTTCACTGCACGGTATGTCATATATAGAACATACCAATAAAACTCTTCTATTTTCCTAAAAATCTTAAATTTAGGTTATCTGAGCCCTGTGCCATATCTAGAGCATTTAAACAAAGAGTTTGTATCTGTTTTTCGCACTAGATTGGAGTACTTCATTATCTGTTTAATTTTTAATTTCAAAAAAATAATTCCTCTTAAATCGCATACAAGAGTAGAATTTGCTTGAACTTTTTCACCTCAAAATATTGAAAGTATCGCAAAATAAAATTTTAGACATTCGAGTATATATCACTTATTTGTTATTAAGGGTGCTTAAAGATATACTATTTCAGTACATCAGCAGGAAATCTTGTTTTTGTATTTGTGCCAGATATGGAACATAGAGCATAAATCTCATAAAATATTCGAATGAAAAATGGCGCGCAAATGTCAAACGCAAGATGAAATCAACGCAATATTATTTGCATATGTGATAATGAGTCACTTGAACCTTTTGATGACAGTTGGGAAGATTCAATATGTAATTAAAAATGGAATTGGAAATGCTATTTCTTCACTGAATCAGTCGTTGACTTCAAGATGACAACATATATAAATGATTCAGCTGCCACAGGAGCTATGTTTTCATATTAAAATATTAAAATAATTTTAAATTTTACTAAAATTACTGAATAAAAGCTAAAAACAAGGTGTGAAATTCAGCGCATTGATTTCAGACGTTTTCCACAGGGACATTGTTATGCCCCGTGAGGGGAGGATTGACTTTTAACTATATATATTTTCAAATTATCTGTGGAGTACATATAGCTAAATTCAAGGATCAAGTTGCAATCTGCTTTTATAAAATTGGAAGCGAAACACCAGGGCAGAAAGAGGACGCTCAAGAATGTCTGGAGTGGAAGAGGGAATTATAGTCAAGAAACATAAAGGCCCGATCAGCAATATCAGTCAAAGATATAAGATTGAATGGAGTATGACATTGGCTGGTTTTTATAGATAGTAGATAGCGATGCAAGCTTGCAAACTGTGGTAACAAAATTTTCTTTAATTTTTTCTTTCATATCTTTTTACAATCTGTATTTGAAAACTGTAAAATTAATTTTTGGTTTTTTGCAGATTTTAACCCCTTGAGGGATATTGGGTTATGTTACGTACCATCCGTTGTGAATGAAGATTGGAAAAAAAAAACTTTAATTTTATATTTCTAACTGGAGAAAAAAGTTTCAAAATTGATTTACTAAATGTAAAATATTTTTTTTTAATATTCCGGTGTGAATTTAACATTACAGAGACACAAATGCTTTCTCCTTAAAGCGTTAAATACCTGCTATAAAATTTTAATACTACCTCTGACAATAATGTTCGATGAATGAATTCAGAACGACCGATCTGGCAACACTGGGGAAACAAAATGCTGCACCTGCATAGAGGCAAGTGCTGACCATCTTTCCCCATCGGTGTTTAGTTGAGCGTCATTTATGTTCTGTGTAAGACGTGCTTTACTAAATGTTTGTTCAGTGTGTTGGTTCTTAACTGTGAACAGGAAAATGACCGAACAAAGGATCAGTTTAAGGTTTAGCTTTAAGCTTTGCAAGACACCAAAAAGAAATTCATGAGGGGTAGTGCAAACTGAACATCCACCATACTCGCCAGATCTCAATCCTCCAGCTTTCTTACTATTTTCACCATTTAAACACTCTTTGAAAGAGATTTGACCATATTGCTGACATCCAATGAAACGTGACGAAGCTTTTGAACTCCATCCCAAAAGAAGACTTCTTGCAAATTTCTCAGGACATATATAGCAAATCGAAGCGGTGCATAGTTATGGGAGAAGGCTATTTTGAAGGATGGTATGATAATTTTTGTTAATATTTCATCTACATTAATGTTACAGGACTATTCACCGAACTTTATTGTCAAAGGTAGTACATATGATACTCTTTTTGTATTTATAATACACAAGTATTGTGAGTTTCATGCCACATTTCGTATAAAAATGTAAATATCTAATTGTGTGCTTTGGGACACCTATGGCACATACCACAAAAACGCATATTACAAAAAAATATATGAAGTCTGAATTTTTATATTATTTTTCTTGTATTTGTGACTACTTAAAGTAATCATATTTTTTTCATAAAGAAAAGAAAAATCGTGCAGTGAAGGGTTAATATCATAAATTACATTAATGTAATAATAATAAACAATTAGCCATGGTGACATACATATGTGTGATTCTCAAAATAGGGGACAATTTATGTCTTTCGGCATACAAAAAAAAAAAAAAAAAAAAAAAAAAAAAAAAAAAAAAAAAATTGAGAGGTTTTTTGTCATGTTTTTATATTTAGATATGTTTGTCTTAATATTATTCATTATTTGCACTCAAGAATTACTCACTTTTTAGTTAAAAACATATTAAAATAACAGAATAAAGATTCAAAATGTCATTAGCATGGATGTCCACAGCAGCTGTGCCTTGTGTATACTAGCATTTTTCAAGAGTTAATATCATGTTTATAGAATAAAACAAATGTTATTCTTTCTTTAAATTAATCAAGGAGAGGATTTATCCAAAAAATTTCTTTTTAAAAATAAAATTATAGTATATGAAAAAAGAATTAAAGTTTGTCTCCATATTCTATTTTCAAAACAAGATCATACTATAACAGCTGGTTATTAATCAAAATTTCATTTTCACATATGACAATAGTTTGAAAATATAAATTTTTTCCATGGCAACAAGTAGCCATTTTATCCCAGCCTGAAAATAGAAGCATGTATTGTATTTTAATAATATAAGTTGAATATTAGGGGCGTACATTAATTGTATGTCATTAGAATGGATAATAATTTTCATGTTTATTTTATAGTAAAAATTTTTATTTTACTTATTTGCATAGAGCTTTTGTGTTTTAAAAAGGCCCAGAAAGGACTATTGCATTGTGATTATATTATGGGTCATAATCTTATTTAAATTAAAATTTGTCATTAGCATGGACAAATATCAGTGTCATTAGCATGGTCTTTCTGTCCATGCTAAAGACTCCTATGTGCATAAATGTAACCAGTGCTTATATTGTATCCTTTATAAAGTTTAATTTTATATATAAATTTAGGTATTACATTTATAATTATATAATTAGGTATTAATTTTATTAGGTATTACATTTATAGGGGGCATAACCCCCTAAAATATGCATTAAATCTGTCAGAAAATCACTAAGACAGCTTCTTACACTGTTAGTGTCAGAATGTTGCTCATGTAAACAAAGTTTGCTCTTTGGTAATGTTTTTATTCTCCTTATATGTATATATGTAAAAATGGAAACCATTAGCTGAAAAGGAAGGCTAATAAATATAGAAAAAAAATATTTAAACAGGAAGAAAATAAAAATTTCTTAATATATTTATTCCATGCAATTTGTTTTGTCATTAGCATGGCTCAAAAAATGCTAATTATTTTTTTAAGCTAATTTTTAAATATTTAGCTCTGCTGACTATAAGGAAAGTATACCTAACACTATATTAACAACACCTATTTTTTTCAGAAATTTTGCTAACAGTAATTTTTTTGAGATTTAACTTTTGAAATTGTCCCCTATTTTGAGAATCACCCACATATATTAGGGTTTTGCTATCATACGGTGTTTCAATTGAGAGATAACCAATCAGAGAAGAGCAGGCCTGAAACGTCACGTGGCGGACAAGATGGGAGATCGACCAGCCGTGACAACGTAAATAGATGCGTAAAAAAATGAAATAGGAAGTGAATATATTAAAAAGAAAAGCAGATCTTCGAAAGCAAATTGAACGCAATCACTTTCCTTAAAATAATTTGTTCAAATACTGATTGGAGTTAATTAAATATAAAAAGCATATTCGTTAAATAATATTGCGACACGCTTATTTACAAAAAATACTTGAGTAATCACCCCCCCCCCCCCAAAAAAAAAAAAAAAATACCGGAGCTTTAATATGCCGGAGTAACGACAACTAACAGGCCTCCCAAATGGTCCGCGAACTGAACATCAGAATTTTCTTAGAGAAATTTTCTTTTAAGATTTTTCTTGCAAATTGTCGAGAAATACCCTTTGGAAGTTGATTCTAGCGCAAACATATCATGAAATTCTCTGTTAAAAAATACTGATGTTCAGTTCGCGGACCATTTGGGAGCCCTGAACTAAGAGTATATTCTTATCACCTCCGCACAGAAACACATTTATATTTCATACATTATTTGCAAATTTTAAAGCAATTTTGTCTTCCCTATATAGAACTATATATAGTCGACTCTCGTTAATTTGAAATCTGATAATTCGAACTAAACATGAAGTTCCAAAATTCTCAATGGCAGAATAACGTTAAAATTTTTCATTAATTCGAACTCATTTTCTCTTGACTTCGTTTCATTCGAACTAACGAGAATTCCAATTTTTAATTTTTCTTTTCTTTCTCACGGATTTCGGATCATTTGAATAACTTTTATTCTTTGATTTTTGAGAAAATTGTTCCGAACGAGTATACATATAATCTAATGCATTTGATATCCACTTTCTTAGTGCCCCGTCTGTCCACCAGCGATACTTTAAATTTTTTCTTCCATTGTGCTTGTTTCTAATCTTTTAATTAGTTTATGTATTTATACATTCTAATTTAATATTAAGTCATATTCTAATGATAACAGACGAAATATATTTAAAAAACACTAGAACATTAATTATTTTGTATACCATATTAAGCATGTTTCCATTTCATACTTTCCATAATAGACTATTTAAAATAGACTACTTTAATGGTTTATTTTATGGTAATTTTTTACTAAAAAGAAAGACGGAAAGTTTTACGCAAATTTCTTTTATATATAAAAAACGCAAATATGATTTTTTAAAATTTGGCATTGACAGTGAGCTGCAGCCAAGAAGGGACCCCTTATTCTTTATTATGCTCAATTAGAAGCACTTGTCAAATGCCTTTTCATACTTAAAAACATATTAACCTTTTTTGTTGTTCACCAGAGCATTTTTTAATACTTGTCATTCAATTTTTTTGATAAAAACTGAAGATTTTTTTATATCTTGAAAAGCAAAATATTTGCTGCCAAAATTTTATTGTTGTATTAGAATAACTAGCAGGAGTTTAGCTCGGTCAAAATGAACTTTGTGTTCAACTCGATATAGTATTTTCACTTTATCAGTTTATCTGAATTGGGACAGTTCAAGTATTACGTAAGCACTAAAGGGGGAGGGGGGGGTCCAGAATCTACTTATTTTTTCTGACAAGGGGGGGGGGGTCACGACAATTCTTACGTAAGCATTAACCAACGAAGCAACTGCAGCTCAAATTCAACAAGCAAACAAAGTATGATGGAGAAAGGGCGTTTTTACAGTCCGTTCGAAATTCGCCGTTTATTTTCGATTTTATCCTTTGCTTATCCATCGGCAGTCGCGTCACCCACATTACCCACTCGCCCTTTGTCTTCATTGTTGTCTGTTAAGTTGTGTTCCAAGTCAAGTACATTGCAGACTAGAAAAACACAGTAACCGGTGTGGCTGGGTTCTGTTGCCAGGGTAACTGGCCAGTTGACTTTATTTTAGGTAAGTCCGGTATTTTCTTTTCTCCCGTTCAATCGGTCATGGAATTCCGGGAATTTTTGCTGAATTTCCGTAAATTTTTGTCTTTCCGCTCCTATTGTTGAACTTCCTTCTCTACAGGTTTTGGAACTTTAGAAGTTCCAAGTAGGTTTTCTGAAGAAAACCTACTTGGGGTTTTTCTTGTCTCGGATACACAACACAGATATTTATTGTTTTAGTTCAGTTGCATAGTGAATTTACATAGTGAATTTTTAGTGAAAGAGTATTGCTTTTAATTGCAAATTGAATTTAGTCGGATTTAACTATAGATACTAACATTGACAAATCCTTATTATATCAGATACTTTATCAGAGCTTTAAAAACATCTCAAAATGATACTCCTGCCCAAGTCGTGCAAAAAATGGCGAATGATGTTTGGCAACGGTACAAAAATGAAGCAAAGTGCGACAAAGATCTTGAAAGGCTTGTTTTAAAGAGAAATGAGGAAGAACTGCAGATTGCAACCAAAAAGAAATCAACTTTTTTGAACTTTTTCACTAAGGTGAGCGTATAATTTTATCAAACAAATATTAAAGATCGTAGAAATATAGAGTAGCTTGCGTTATATTCTCAAGAGTGATTTCTAAAGTCTTGACATAGCTCTCTAATTAATAAAAAAAAAAAATTCAACAAATTTCTATGTTTGTTGAAAACCTGTTTATTTTAAATTCTAAAATTTCCTTTATTTAAATTAGAGCTCCCGATTATACGTTTATACGAGTATACGTATAATACGTATAATACGTATTATACGAAATACGTATTTGCTATACGTATAATTCGGCATCGGCAGTTATACGTATTACACGAAACAGCATATACGGTACATCGTATATACGGATTTTACCCAAGCGGTTAAACGTATAAACGTTTAAACGTTTTTCATTCAATGTATGAAATTTGATGTTTCAATATTTTTTGCGGATTGGAAACATTAAGAAATATCCGGTAGAGTATCCCCATCACGATTCTTTGTACAAAGAACTACGATGTGTTTACTTAATTACTACTTGTTATGCAGGTACTTAAAAAAATCTGAATACTTCCTCAGTTTAGATTTTTTTTTTTTTTCCAAAAAACTAAGTTATTTATTATTCAAATGTCTTACATTAGTTGTGGGTAGAATCAAACTAATCTTTGGAAAATCTGCGACGCAGTACTTATTTTTTTATATTTTCTTGTATCTTTAGAAGAAGAAAGTATTGGATTCGGGATACTTTCGATCGGTTTACACGTTTTAAGGGTAAGAGAATCCGAAAAACATGTTTTTACAAAATATCTGCCTGTCAGTTTATGAGTCTGTGACTTTGTGTGTCTGTATGTGACATGGATTTTGTGGGTTTTCCATCTCAAGACCTAATATACAGAATTAAGTAACATATATGGGGGAGACTAGGGCACATGTGAAAATGGGGCATATGAGAACATTGCCATTTTTCGCTAGTTATTACATGTTTTTTATTTTAAAAAATTATCAAAGATGGGAGCACCTATAGACATATGGAAATTTTTTTTGAAACTCTTCGACATTTTGTTTGTTCTCAGGAGCCAAAATACTGCTTACTGTACTTAAAAGTAAAATCTCCAGCTTGATAGAAGAATAATTTTATTTATTTATTCTTTTTTTTTCTTTATTTAACATATACTATGGATACTAATAAATATTTATGAATTTTTTATTTTTAAAATTAGGAAATGCTAATGATTTGTCATTTTAACTTTTGTGGGAATGTGGGACACTTATGAAGAGTCTAGTTGGGGCAGATCTGAATATGTCATTAAATTGCCCAATAATCATTCAGTGATTCTATTCCTTTTAGTTAACTTCGTGAAAATAATGCCAACTCCATCATTTATATTTTTATAGAAATAGAAGACATTTCTATCATATAAAGTTGATTCTGTGTAAAGAAATTTCTACACAACTGTCAGCAAATACATAAAAAGCAATAAGCTCTTTACGTTCAATTGTAATTTAAATAAATTTCACGTTTTCTAAATTGCAATAAATGCTATACATTATTTTATTTAACAGTTTTCAATACTATTTTTTATGCATCATTAATGCAAAAAATACTACGTTTAACAACTTTGCAAATTTTTCTGTTTCATTTGTTGCAAACTTGTAGTATTATTTTATTTCCATTTCTAAAACAGCTATTTTATTTGGTGTTTTGAAAAAATATATATATGTTAAGAAAATAAAATTTTTAAACTTATAACTACCGTGAAATCTCCATTATTGACTCCCCCCTTTCTTTTAAAAGAAAAAGAAATTAAATTTGGAGGAAGCTTATAAATGTAAAACAATTTTTTATCCTTAATTTACAGGCAAATAAGGCAAATATAGGAATGAGAATCTTTCGCCTTTTGGTAGTTTTCCTATAAATATTATCCAAATGCCCCCTTCCTAAAATCTCTCTCAAACAAAAAGCCCTAAGCAAAATTTAAATTCTTTAATTATTTTCTCAAGTTTACTTCTTTATTTTTTTTTATTATATTGCAACAATATTTTATCAATTATCTACCCCCCCCCCCCCCAAATCTACTTATTTTTATTTTATAATATTTTGCTTAAACATATAACTCAGAAACTAAATAAATATACATATATTTTTCTTTATGGTGAATTTAATAAATAATACAACTAATGATTAAGGTAACATATGAAAAAAATAATAAAAACATGTCAAAATAATTTTTTTCCTTGTGTTCACATGTTTTCCTTATGTGTTTACAACTGCTCTTTCGTTGGGGCACATATGAACATTTTTTTTAATTCAATAAACTATTAAGAAAAGTAAGAAGAACTGTAAAGTTAATTTTTAAAAAATACCATGCATAAAAAAAGTTCTGTTTACTATATAGAGTATTTTTGCTTATAGAAATTAACCCAGTTATGACAAAAAGCTATGTTTATGTGAACTGTTCACATGCATCCCAGTCTCCCCTATATATTCAAGTAGTCTCTGGTAGAAATTGTTGCTGACTAGTTTTGTATGTAAATCGTTCAACAGGTGGCTCTACTTTGTTGTATTTTATTTATGATTTCTGCAATAGCTCTATCTCTAGAATTAATGCACGGATTTTCATCAAACTACAGATTCAGTTAATGCTTGATATAAAGTGATTCTATGTATGTTTTGGTGAGAATGTCAAGATTAAAAAAATGAAATTTTATTATACATTAACAGAGTTAGAAAATATTAGCTCCATGAAAAGAATAGCATTTACACTCGGGTGCAATCTTGAGTGTAAAACAATAAGTGAATAAAGAATTTTTAAATAATTAAAAAGAAAAAACTAAATTTAACAAAAATTCACAATAAGTCTGAAACATTTATACTCTCATTCTTTCCTCAAAAAAATGTTTAATTTTGCTGGTTACTTACAATGGATACAATTTGTATACATTACCTACACAAAATGTAAAATAACGGGATATCTGAGCTCATTACCTTGAGATGAACAAAAAAAAAAAAAAATAAAAAAAAATAATAAAAAAAAAAAATAAATAAATAAAAATAAATTCAAAGTACAATGTTGCAAAATACTTTTGCAATTCACGGTAATAACTCGCTATTTTGAAAATAGATATTTCACTGTTAGTGAATCGAGATTGGCCAATCAGGAGTCTGATATTTTGTGAAAATTTTGCAAACTGTTTTAAAAAATATACGCTTTTCATTGCTTGATCTTGTATATATAAGACATACTATACGAATTCCTGTCGTAACGCCACCGATTTCCAAATTATTCTTTATTCAGTGACATAAGACTGATGAAGTCCAATATTTAAATTAGATACGATACGTAGAATATACGTATACATTAAATATACGTATTTTAAAATATACGTTTAACTGATACGCCTTATACGTATCCGGATACGTTTAAACGTATATTTTAAAGTATCCGTATAGCAGAAAAACGTATTATATGGATATACGTATATCGTTTAAACGTATAGCTGCTATACGTATCCTATCGCGAGCACTAATTTAAATGTTAAATTTTTATATTGCCATTTTATTTATCTCATCAAATTCTATCTTAAAATATATTACTTTTGTATGTCAGTTGGTTCGTCTTTTATTTCAAAAAGATGTTTGAGATTTATATTAGCCATTTATATTAGACAATTTATATTAACATTTTAATATACATTTTTTTTTAATTTTTACTTAAGAAAGGTGTTATAATAAAAATAAATAAATATACACCTTTCTTAAGTAAAATTTAAAATTTTTTTATTAAAATGTTTATATAAAAGGTGAATGTTTAAAATCTGATGATTTAAAAAATCAATTGGATTTAATTAACTTTTTATCACAATTTATATTAGACAATGTTGAAACATGGGTTCAAGGATCCTGGACATTAGATTAAAATATGAAGACCAAATTGAACTCCAACATTTGTATGATTCATGTCAAAAATTTTAGTTCTGATGCCTAAGTAAGTTAACACTTCTTGTACATCTTGTTTTATTGTTCAATCTGATAAATAACAAATATTTAAACCATTTTGTATTCTGTGGTTTGTTTAATGCAATAAGCAACAATATATTAAAACCATTTTATATATTTTGATACCAAAATCCCTATATGCCTATATAAATTTGTAGGATTAATAATGTGATTGATTGATAACTTTTTATAAGTCAAGAAGTATTGATGTATAAACTGTCATAAAATCTTATTTAAGCAAAGGGGGGGAGTCTAGCATTTGCTTATATTTTCTTACAAGGAGGGGGGAGGGGGTACAAAATGACTAAAAATATGCTTACGTAATACTTGAACGGTCCCCATGTAAGCATTTTCGTAAGTTTTATCCGAATGAAGAAATACCAAGCTGCTCAAAGAAAATAATTAAATACAAAAAATACCGACACTTTACAATTCCATAAATCGGTTTATGCATACACCTAAAAAACTTGAAAAAAAAAAAAAAAAAAAAAAAAAAAAAAAAAAGGAATAGTGTGGAAGACTGAAATTTTCAAAATACTAACGCTAATATTGTAAACCCTCAGAGGCGCGATAACAGAAAATTGTGCCTGGGGCGAAGTTTCAATTTATCGCGCCCCCACCACTACCACCATCATTTCTCTCTGTGACAGATGTCACAAAATTGAAGAATGTAAAAACAGAAATAAATTATATCGAATGTATGATTGGCATTTATTGAGGAACTTTAAAAGGTTTAATTTTAACAACTAAATATTATAAAACAAATTGCACGTATATTTTGGAAAAACGGATCTGAAAAATACATGTCGAAAAAAAAAATGTATCTAATAGTTACAGTAAAACCTTTTTGGGATTCCAAAAAAAAAAAAAAAAGAAGAAACATGCTATATATAAATATGTATATATATATATATATATATATATATATATATATATACAGGGTGTTTCTAAATTCATGGTACAAACTTTAAGGGGTGATAGTACACATCAAGGCAAACAATATTAAATAGGAAACTAAGGGTCCCAAACGTCTTTCGAAGGAGATAGGCGCCATTAAATTTTAGGGTCCAAAAATTCAAATGTTTATAAAAAACAGAAAAAATGGTCGATTCGTTTGCGGTTTTCATTAAAACTATTCTTTATGTCAGTATTGTCTTGAAAATAAATTATAAAGATAAATTTCAAAAAATGCCGATAGAGGGCGCTTTAGACTTTGGAGTAACGAACAACTAATTTTTACCGTTATTTTTTGCATCTCATTAATTTTTTTTAGAAGCTTAGATATAAACTTAAATTTTGAGCTCAAAATCTAAATCGTTGGGAGTCGTTAAGTAGCGCAAACTGAACTCTGGGGGCAGGTTCAAATTTCAAATGGTTATAAAAAACGGAAAAATTGGTCAATTGATTTGCGATTTTCACTAAAATTATTCTTTATGTCAGTATTATCGTGAAAATAAATTATAAAAATAAAATTCAAAAAGTGCCGATAGAGGGCGCTTTAGACTTTGGAGTAACGTACAACTATTTTTTACCGTTATTTTTTCCATCTCATAAATTTTTTTTAGAAGCTTAGACAAAAACTTAAATTTTGAGATGAAAATCTGAATCGTTCGGAGCGGTTAAGTAGCTTAAAAAAAATACCGTTAAAGGGCGCATTAAAATTTAGAGTAACCAACAACTATTTTTAACCGTTGTTTTTTGTATCTAATTAAATGCCTGCAAATGCTTAGATTTAAATTTTGAGCTCAAATTCTAAGTCGATGGGAGGGATTAAGAAGCGCAAACTGAAATGTGTTTAGGAGTTGAAATGTTACCCTGCCCACCCCTCGAACACATTTCAATTTTCCGCTACTTAATTACTCACAACGATGCAGATTTTGAGCTCAAAATTTAAGTTTGAACATTTACAAGCATTTATTTAGATACAAAAAATAACGGTTAAAAATAGTTGTTGGTTACTCTAAAGTTTAAGGCGCCCTCTAACGGTATTTTTTAAAATTAATCTTTAAGATTTATTTTCAAGAAAATATTGACATAAAGAATAGTTTTAGCGAAAACGGCAAACGAATCGACCAATTTTTCCATTTTTTATAATAATTTCAAATTTGAACCTCCCCACCCCCATTGAACACAGTTCAATTTGCGCTACTTAACCACTCCCAACGATTCAGATTTTCATCTCAAAATTTAAGTTTATGTCTAAGCTTCTATAAAAATTTTATGAGATGCAAAAAATAACGGTAAAAAATAGCTGTACGTTACTCCAAAGTCTAAAGCGCCCTCTATCGGCATTTTTTGGATTTTATCTTTATAATTTATTTTCAAGACAATACTGACATAAAGAATAGTTTTAGTGAAAACCGCAAACGAATCGACCAATTTTTCTGTTTTTTATAATCATTTGAATTTTTGGACACTAAACTTTAATGGTACCTATCTCCTTCGGAAGACGTTTGGGACCCTTAGTTTCCTATTTAATATTGTTTGTCTTGATGTGTACTATTACCCCTTAAAGTTTGTACCATGAATTTAGAAACACCCTGTATATATACAAAAAAAAAAAAAAAAAAAAAGGAGAAACAAATGACGATGGTAGCGCAAATTTGGCCCTCAATTTCCGCGTCCGAGGCGACCGTCCCCTTCATCCCCCGCTTCGCATGGTTCTGTAAATTCTACCCATTTTTCTCTATTAAAGTATCTAAATATTCCTTTGTCCAATACCCAAAGACTATTTTATTCCGATTCAAAAACGTTATTTCAGAAGATGACTACTGGGGCAAATTTTTCATATCTCGTCCAACTTTCCTGCGTCTCAGTTGTGAGTCTATATTTAATCCTTTAAATCACGCCTCCACGTTCGGAACCTACATAAATAATACGGCACAATCTTCAGTTTCATTGCACTATAAGTTACATATGCATATATTTTCGAATTAAAAAAAAAACCTCTTCAAGTGCATAAGGCAACAAACCCACCCAGTATCATAATTTCGATTCCAGGGTGGGCGGAGTCAGCATTTTTATAAAATGATACTTCCTTAGTGGCTTAAAGAATTGTATATATATTTTTTTATCTTCAAGTCGTTAATTTTTCTTGTTTATAGTAGAAAAACACTGAAGCAAAGTATGCGGATATTATCTATATCTTGTATAACGCATATACAGCGACGTTTTTATATTTTTGTGTATAAAGGTAGAATTTTATAAGCATTATTAACGTTCTTTTACATTATGTAGTACGCCATCTACTGGCGAAAATAGTTCTTTAACGATTCCCAAACTAATGGACAGAAAGAAACTAAGGAAGTGTTAGAATCAAGTTTGGCCGTGCCCAGGTCGATCTTTAATTAAAGTCTGAAGGGATTTTTCTGAAGGGATGGGCTGATGGGCATTTCCACTCATTTTGATGAGCGACTCACTTGTGAAAGTACGATTGGCAGGTTGATTGTAAAGATGACGTAATTCTATTTTTCGTATCACATGTATCGTGAAGAAAATTTTTGAGCGTTTCCTTGAACTATCTTGATTATATATATATATATATATATATATATATATATATATATATATATATATATATATGTATATTTATAATAGACTTTGTTGGATGGGAACTGGCAACAGCCAAACTAGAGATCTGCAGGAGCCGAAACTTTCAGTTTCTGTGCAGCTCGCAAGAGAAAATCTTGACCTAACGCCACTAATTTTCTGGACTGGTGATTTGTGAAATGTGTTCAAATTTCAACATCTCCAAAGAATATTTTAATTTAGAATAAGTTATATTTAGTTAGTTCACCAAAATTTCATTTTGAATTTTAAATTTTTCAGAGTGGAAAGATCACAAAATTTAAAATAATAAATAAAAAATTAACGAATTAACTGATATATCATTTATTTGATACTGAAACTGTATTTTTTATAATAAATGTTGATGCAGAAGAAATACAATAATAAATAATATTAAATTAAATTAGTAAATACTTTGAAATAAGTAATAAAGTAAATTAGTAAATAATTATGTAATAAATAATAAAATAAATTATTAAATAATTTTGCATAGTTAAAAAATTCTTTAGTTTAAAAAACAATAAAAAAAAGATTTATAAAAACATCCGCTATGAATTTCCTTACTAGTGTAGCGATCTCGATCAGTATAAAGCGAGTTACTAGTTGAAAGTAACTGGCTTGGCCTTTTGCGTGACGCTAACGTTCTCGCTTCTTGATCACAAGATCCCCAGATCAAAACCAACCGGCGCCAATCACCTCATTGGTGACCCAAACAAGCACGCAACTCTCATTAACATTCAGCGCACAGCAATCAACTCACCTCATCTTCAACAGATGGCAGCACCACACAAAATCTCTCCGCAACATACTATGCGTACGACAGCATTCATTCACGAGTGCATATCGCTCGTCAGACGTCAGCAATACGTCTTTCTCACTGAGGGGATACTCCTGTAGCGATCTCGAACAAATATTAATTGTAAAAAAAAGTTTTCTTATAAGTCCATTAAAAACGTTTCAAAAAATATATATTAAAATATTTAATTGCTAAAACGGACGTCAAATACTAATAAAATACATTAAATGATCTTAATAATTTGACATGTTTCGATTGAATTCACTCAATCATCATCAGAAAAAACAAAAATACAAATAAACACAAAGGTAGAAAATGACAATAAACTGTTACAAATGAAATTTAAAAATAAATAAAAATCACGCGCGTTATATTTTAATTATGTTTCACGTTGCTTAATTTTAATTTTCAAATTATCTAACAATTCAACCCAAATATTTGATATTTGAAATGACAAGGAGACATTGCAGACCATTGAGTTCTGACATAAATTTCAATAGATTCTCTAATAAAAAGTTGCAAATAAAAATTTGACTTATAAATTAATCTACTTTCATTAAACAAAATATCTATGTTTTCTATTTTATTTAGCCTTGATAATGCGGTTTTATCTCTATTAAATTTTATGTCTGCAATGTGTTCTTTATATCTCACTTTGAATTTTCTCTCCTATATCCACCTTCTTTAAGAAATGGAATAATATAAACACCTGATAGGTCAAATTTATCGATTGGGTCAATTCTAGTGGTTAAAATTGATTTTAATTTTGGAGGGGGTCTAGCAATTAAATTTAAATCAAACTTTTTTAATTGTGTTTTAGTGGATTCGCAGAAATTTGGATAATAATATATAACAACCCTTTTCATGTTATTCTCACTATTGGTTTTCTTTTCAAAAACTGCACTGTTCATTTTGTTAATAAATTTTTAATAAATTTATTAATTATTTTAACTTGTTATCCGTTATTAATAGCTATTGTTTTAGTTTTATCTAATTCATCATTTAAATTTTCAGTGGAACAAATTCGAAAAGCTCTGTTAATTAGGAATCTACCTTTTATCTACCTTTAGATTTTATTTTTTCTGATGATGATTGAGTGAATTCAATCGAAACATGTCAAATTATTAAGATCTTTTAATGTATTTTATTAGTATTTGACGCCCATTTTAGCAATTAAATGTTTTAATATATATTTTTTGAAAAGATCTCGAACAGTATAAAGCGAAAGTAACTGGCTTGGCCTTTTGCTTGATGCTAAAGCTCTCGCTTCCTGATCACGAGATCCTAAGATCAAAACCAACCGGCGCCAATATCTTCACTAGTATACATATCCTTCTGATTTAGAATCGACTATTTTAACATTTATTATTCTATACGACAGAAATTTAGCATTTCAATGTCGTTGGAAGTGTCATTTTCAGTTGCGAGAAAATAAATAAACTCATCCCGGAAATACTTCAACATAAAGTTGTATTTAGAAAAATTACTGTACATTGATGTGAGATTCAAATTATGCATTATATACAACATTGAGTCTCGTTACTAGAGATTCAGTGTCATTCAATGTCCTAAGGAACGTTATAAATCTGTAGGGAGTGACTCACCGTGAGTATAAGCTCAATGTAGAGAGGGCTCTTAAGGAGAGCTTCGACAGCGCATGCGCCTGTTGTCGGCTTCCTCTTCATTTGGCGTTCAGCGGCAACTCCTCGCCAACGCGCTGAAAATGAAATAAGCAGGGCTTTTCTCTATGCTGATATAAACATATCAATGCTAAAAATATGTGTGTATGTGCATGAAGGTGGGGGGGGGGGGGGGTCGGAATCCATTTTTATTATTTCGTGAAGAAAAAGAGAGGGGGGATGAGAATCAATGTTTATGTCGTGAAAAAAAAAAAAAAAGTAAGGAAAAAATTGGATTTAATTTTTATTATGTCGCTTGATTCATGCAAACATTTCAGTTAACATTTGTCATATAGTTAGTTAGCATAATGTTTTATTTCGTCCGTCTGTATTAGTGCTATTTATATGAAAATAATTCTTTTAATTTTATGATAAAATGTTCATCCATTCAAACTGTAAAATAATTAGAATCAATTTGTATTATGTTATAAAAAGAAGCGGGGGGGGGGTGTAGGGAATCAGAATCAATTTTTAGTATGTAGTTTGATTCATTTCAATCAATGTTAATCATGTTATTTAATATAATATTTTATTTATTTCAACAATTTGTATCTGTGTAGTTTATTTAAAAATACTTAATTCAATTTTATAATATAATGTTTGTAAAATATTATACATTATTAATTTTTGTAAATTAATTTATTAATAATTATAAATTAAGTATTTATATACAGTATGTAATTATTTGTAACGGTATATTTTTTTTAAAGGGAAAATTTCTTAGCATCTTTTATCTGATATAATGTGAATATTGTGTGTTCATAAAATCTTTTTTTTATTTTTTAAGTTATAAAAAATTCTACGATTCTAGCTTCAATATCCATTTTCGTTTTTGTTTTGTTTATTTATTCTTATTATTTTAAACTTAATTCTTTCAAAATAATTATGCTTAAAGCAAATAAAATGTATCCTCTTTTTCTAATACTGGATATTTTCAATCTGTTCCATTCCATCTTTAAAGATGGAATAAGAAATTTGAATGAGAATTTTATGTGATAAAATACAATTAAAAGTGATTTTGTTTGTATAATATATTATTTTTTATTAGCAAAATTTATTGTATTCAAACAAGCGTTATTTCATCATTTATTTGGAGGGGGGGGGGAGGATGCATATATAGAGAGTGCAATAGCTTATTAAATGTTGGAGCATCTTAAAAATTGGTTTTAAACATCAATTTTGTCAAGAAAATTTGAAAGTTCCTGGAAACATCAATAGAATTATCTAAACAAAATAATTTACAATTTTTAAAGCTAATCTCTCATATAATTTATTTCACTAATAATTTTTACATTTAAAATGGTGAAAAAAATAAGTATTATGCTTTTTTACGTTTCTGAAATCTAAAATGGGGACACTTATAAAAAATATCCTTAAAAATAAATTCAATTAATGGAAATACTATGCCTTTAACAACAATGCTCAAACAGACATAACATACATGTCATATATCTCGAAACTTACTGCCGTTTTTTAATTGCTTGTTAATCAGTTTCTTAACTCTTGTTGTGGCATAAAACATGTCAGATTAAAAATAAAAATAATAATAATAATAACTTCTTTAGAACCTTTTTTTTTTCTTTTGTAGCACGTAAGATTTTATTTGGTGTAACTGATACTATTTTAAAAATATTTCTAACCAAAAATTCTCAATGACAAATTTTTTACGATCTCTGGCACGGTATGTACAACGCCTAACCTTAGAGATTTGGAATTTTATTCATATTAATTAATGATTTTAAAGTGAAATTTGTCTTGGAACTATCCAAATGCTTTGCCTCCACCCCCAAGCACTTTTTTTTCCTGAGTTTCAAATTTATCTTAATTCAACACCAGAAATATTTTAAAATTATTATAATTCCTAAACTGTTATCATGCTTAGTTTTTTTCCCCTCACCATTCTCTTATAAATTATAACATAACAAGAGAAAAAACGAGATCTTAAAATAATTTTTAAAAAACAAAAAATTGCTAAAAAAGTATTATGTTTCATAAATTATATAAGCCCTATTTTTGCCTTCTTGTAAGTTTCAAAAAGACATATGTATATAAATTTTGCAAATTTTTGATTAAATTTTAAAAACACGAAAACATTCAATTTTAATAATATCATAATTCATTTTAATTTTTGCATTAATACAACACACACTAAGATTTTTACATCGAAACGTGACATATATAACTACAGATTTTCTCAAATAGAATTTTTATTTCTCAGTAATCCAATTCATCCAATAACTTTCTCTTTTCATATTCAGCCGGAGCCCTCTCTACCAGATGCTTAAAAAGTGAACAAGTACCATATTCAGTTAGCCAAGCAAGCGATAAATAGCCAAACACAGTAACCCTACTGCGGGGGTGGACGCTAAATCGCACAACGCTTAGGGATAAACAAACTGAAGACTCCTCCCACACTAGGAACGAGCGCCATCTACAGGCTTTTCATTTAATGATATTATAAGCTAGTAAATTGAAAATGAAGGTTTTTTTAAAAGTAAAATTAATAAAAAGAGAGGGGGGGGGGGGTACATTTTAAAACTAAATATTTAATTTAAATGATTTAATATTGAAGTTACGTTTTGTACCTTGCCTTAGGACTAGGCTCTTTTATTAGTAGTATGCTTTATTTATTTATTAATTACAGATTTAATAGTTTATGAAGTCATGTAATAAATTGAAAAATTTACGGTTGGTCATTGAAAAATCCATATTTAATTATTATTATTATTTAAGAATTCGAAGAAGAGCTTTATTTTATTCATTATTTTTGCATCTTGTTAAAAAATTAGAAAAGTTTACGTAAAGAAACCCCCATAATTTTATTTTCCATAGTAATATTTTGAATTTATATTTAATAAAAGAGAAATGGATATAAATATGAAATGAAATATTAACAAATAATTTCTGATAATTTTAGCTGTCAATTACCTTCCAATACCTTAAATATCCAAATGATTTGTATTAATTAAATAGACAAATTTATACAAAAGTATTTATAAAAAATTATCTTAGTAATTTTTTAAAAAATAGTAGAGAAAACAAATTATTTTTCAAGTAAAAAACAGCAACAAAAATATACAATTTATTTAACCTATTTCGGATAAATAACTATTTAAAAGCATGTTATATTAAAAAAAGACGACATAATCAGTGGTGTAGCAAGGAAGGACAGCCACCCTGGGTGCCGAAGTTAAGGGGCGCCAAATTGAGAGTGGTTTGAATCGCAATTACGAATTGCTCCACTAGTGGACTAGAGGTTCTGCTCCCAAAGCTGGTAAATATAAAGGTATTGGGTTCGAATCTAATCACGCCCGTCGGCCTGATCGTTCGGAATTTACCTTGGATTTCCTTGCGTAAATATGGATTAGGTTTCCTTAGAAAGACCCCCCACGGAGGGCACCTTCCCTAGGGCCTATATTCCACGTGCAGATAATTGGTCATCATAAATACAACCAACAACCAAAAAAGACATTTTCTTCTTTTGAGTAAAAAAAAAAAAATAATAATAATAATAATAATGTGGTTATTTTCCTTTTTTTCTTTTTTATGGGGCGGTGTGGGCGAAAAATTTCTTCCTTCCCAAAACACCAAAAATCCTAGCTATGCCACTGAATATACTCTTATATTTGGGCTTAAAAATAGTATAAAGGTTTGTTTTTAAATATATTTAAAAATTTAAATTTAGTATAACACAAAAATTAAATAAGATTTAGCTAAAAGTTTTGGAAAGTAATTGATAGCTAAAATTATTAGAAAGAAATTATTATTTTTTTTCTCTCCCTTTCTCCTTTATTAAGAACAAATTCAAACTATTACTATGAAAAATAAAATCCTTGGAGTTCTCAAAATTGATTTTTTTTAAAAATTTGTTAACAAAATTAAAAAAAAAAAAATCTTACTTTAATTGTTTTATAATATTAATAATCGAATATAATTTTTCTATTTATTGCATAACATCATAAATTAGTAAATCTCAAATAATTTTTCTTAAAAAAAAAAAAAAAAAAATAGAAAAGAAAAGAAAGAAGTAACAAACAAATAAAACATACTAATATTAACAGATGTTAGTCTTAAGTCAAGTAAAATATTTATTTTTTCTTTTTTCTTTTTTTTAATTTTTAGCAGAAAAACTATTTATGCATTTATTATATTGTAGTACACGTACACGTACACAAATATACTATAACTTCAATTTAAAACATATAAATGAAATAGTTGATATTAAAATATATTTCCTCTCTCTTTTTCAACTTTATAGAGTTTTTATACAAATTCAGTAACTTATGATATCGCATCATAAACTGAAAATTTTATGGGCAGTCACTGAAAGAATTATATTACTATTTTAAGAATATTATGAAAAATGTTTTTAATGAATTACTAAGAAGAAAAAATGTAAAATTAATTTGGATTTAAATTTTAAAAGTAAATACCATTAAAATACATTTTAAAATACCTTTAAAAAAAGGTTTTAAACAAAAATCTTTTTAATACTATTTTAGGTCCAAATGTAAGAGTTTTTTTTTTTATGTTACATGCTCTTAAATTATTATTTATCAAAAACAAATTAAATTAATTGCGCATCCTTATTTCTGTTTTTACATTAAAATAATCATTTACATATTTTTGCATACACAATAAAAAATCATTTACATATTTAAATTATTTATGTATTTAAGTAAGATTTGGCTAAAAGTATTGGAAAGTAACTGATAGCTAAAATTATTAGAAATTATTAGTTAATACATTTAATTTCATATTTATTTTTATTTCTCTTTTATTAAATATAAATTCAAAATATTACTATGAAAAATAAAACTATAGAGGTTTCTTTAAATAAACGTTTCTTGTTTTTTAATGAGATACAAAAATGATGAGTAAAATAATGCTTTTCTTTGAATTCTTAAATAATAATAAAAATTAAATATGGATTTATCTGTGAGTAGCCGTGATTTTTTTTTTTTTCAGTTTACTGCATGACATCATAAACTTTTAAATTTGATACTTATTTTATTTATTTATTTTTGAGGAAAAACAAATAAATAGAACATTCTGTTGTTAGAGGCTAACCCTATGTGAAGATACAAAACATAACTTCAGTGTTAAAGCACATGTATTAAATATTTGGTATTAAAATATACACACACCCCCTTGTCTCTCTCTGTTTATTTTTTTTTTTTATTAATTTTACTTAAAAATATTATTTTAAATTTATTAGCTGGTGTCATATTATAAAATGAAAATGCTATGGGTTGGGTAAGCACAGAGAAAAATATATTATTATTATAATTATTGTTTTGAGAATATAGTGAAGAATGTTTTTAATTTATTGAAGTAAAAAGAAATTTAAAATTAAAGAGCTCTGCGTGACGTATTTTTAAAGGGCTCGTCAGTAGATGCAGCTCACTTATTAGTGTGGGAGGAGCTTCAGTTTGTTTATCCCTAAGCGTTGTGCGATTTAGCGTTCACCTACTGCGGGAGCCCTCTCTATATTGAGACGCTAGTGGTTCAAAGTGCCGACAACAAAGATCAATAGAATTTGCTGTCTGAGTCTATAACATTGTAGGTCAATAATATGACCTAACCTGTTTGTTCTAATAGTTAATGGAGAATCAAGGACCCCTTTTCAACGTAGCATTTCGCAAATTTTTTATATTTAATATTTTTTGATATAATATTTGTGACAGGAGTTGAATTATTGAAAATTTTAAATGCATATAAAATCATTACTATATAAGACCCTTTATTAGCTATTCTTTATTTAGTCCTAATATGTTTTAAGCATGTGACAGGGATGTGGTCGTAAAATTAACAGAGGATATATAGTCTTAGCAGAGACTATATGCTCAAGGCAGCGGATATATCGTAGAGTGTGTATACTATAGCTTTCTTGAGAAACAGATCGTATACAGTGTACCTTCAAAAATCCAGAAGGTATACGGTGTATAGCCCCGTATACCCTCCACTACATCCCTTCATGTGACCACTGTGCATTTTAAGTGTATAGCATAGGTTCCCAACCTTTTCTGGACCGCCGCCCTCTTTACAAGAGAAAAAATGCCAACGCCCCCTCCCCCCCCCTCTTCCAGAATAGAGATGTAAAAATATTGTTGCATATTATCTATATTTTATCTGTCTATCTATTAAGAATCACAAAGGAGAATTTAATTAAAACACTCATCAAATGTACAGTTTTTTTAATTAAAAATTGAAATATAAACACAAAACCAATAATAAAAATATAACGAAATGGTTGAGGCTGATGGAGTTTTAACAATTTTTTCATGTCGGATTCCCATTTCTTTAACATCAGTCACAAATTGTCAGGTTCAAAGATGTTTGTTTCTTAGACAGTAAATTAGTTACTGCACGGAACCCACTTTCAACAAATCTGATGAAGGAAAAGCAATTGCAAGTTTATGTACTCACAATCCAGGTTAGAGAACTGTAGCGCCTTTTGAAGTTAGAACTCTTGGTATCCATTTCTGACTTTTACTTTTAGTTCTCATTTTCTCTGAGTGCCCTCGATTTCCTCGTCCAAATATAATACTACTGTATCTGCATTTGCGAAGTAAATATTCCTGTTTTTACAGACTGCGAATAATGTGGCAAGTATTTGTACTCTCCTCTACTTATTATTATCCTCTACTTTTGAACAAAAGAAGCTTACCCGCAGAAGCATCTATGAGTTTTTATGTTTTAAGTAAATTCAATTCATCATCTTGCAATCATCTGATGCCTTATTAAAAATATTTAGAATGTTTCATGTTATTAAAAATTCTAAACAGGTCTGCCAAATAATCGATATCATTTTTATAATTTTTTGTTATTTGATAACGCTGATCCATCGAGAATGGAAAATTTGCAGATCTTTAAGTAACAGCATAATGATATTTAAATGCCTTGAGCCATCTATTCTTCTTTGTACCGAATTATTACTCAAGATTTTTTTCTGAATATATCTAACGGTTCCTTATGATGAAGAACAGTTTTTATTATGTCACTGACAGCCGGCAAGATTAATTTTTCGCCGATTGTGTGTGGTTTTCATACTTTTGCAATTAACAATATATTATATGAGGCTCGTAGTCTGTCATCTTGCTTAGAATACGACTGAAAAGGTTTGATATAGTTGACTGTTTTAAATTTTTCTTTTTCAATCTTTGAAAATTATGAAATATCTTTGTCTTTTCTATCAGCACGCATTTATTCAAATCTCTTGCAGCTTAGAAGGCTTCGTGGTTTCTGAAAAAACTTTTTCACAAATTAAGCACATTGGTAACGATTGGAGAGTGTGTAAACCCATATTTCAAGTACTCAATATTGTACTGCCAGTATTTCTTCTTCGATTAAGATATTTTGAAATATACAATTTTTCCCTATTTAAGTTTAATACATTTTATTTTTGAACATTAGATATAATGTTTTTTATCACTTTTACTAAGAAAAAACAAATTTTATGAATTGATTCAAATCACAGGGGTTTGTTTAAAAATCTCTGCTCAGACATATGTGGTCATATTTAAAAAATTTTCGAAATACGGGTTAATAAAAAAGAATTCTGTTTAAAACTTTTAGCTAACCAATTATCGGAAATTTGTATTCCACAATTTTTGAATTCATAATGTTTTTTAAAGTGATTTATAGTGCTTTTTCGTGCTCCGATGCGATAGTCTGACATTCATGAAAAAATTGCAATTACAAAGTTTTTAGCGTGATATAATAAAATTTTGTTCCCCGCGATTTTAACCCTTCTTCGTATTCCAAGGCAATTTTTTGACACTAGTAAAGTAAATTTAACCCCCCTCCCTCAGATCTAGGTTCGCCTGTATAGATTTCCTTTGAAAATTGCAGTTAAGGTTTTTGTCACGGACCGGGCAATGCAGATGAGATCAACTATTTTCATTATATTAGTTTCTATGTAAGCCATGACCGCCTCCTTGACTGTCCTAATGCCCCCCATTTTTCTCTAGACTTGCTACCGCCCCCTTGGAAGGCTCCAGCGCCCACTGGGGGGCGGTACCGCCTCCGTTCTGAACCTATGGTGTATAGTATTTAACGTAAAGAAAATCTTTACTGTCAACATATATAGCAGAAGAGAATCTACATTACATCGACAGCGGTTTCAGCTCTCCATTCAGAGAGGGTAATCTCTCTTTTTAACATGCTTTTATTAGCTTCACCTGTATTGGTGTATGTAACGAAATCTTTGAACGTTATTTTCATCTACTTTAAGACATCAGATTAAATCGAAACTTTGCACAATTATTGAGAACCGATGACAATTCAACAATTTGAAGAGTTGCCGCTTTAAGTTATCAAAAGAAAAAACGCCGGATAAACGGATCAAAAGCAATTTGAAAAATTAACAGTCACCTGCCATCCTAGACACATGACAATCACTGAAACATATATGAAAACCGTAGCTATGCCACCGAAAAAAAAAAACATTTTAAACTTTTTAGTTCGACCCGATATTAAAGCGTGTGTTTTAGTTTTTAAAATTATTTAGCAATTATTTAAATATCTGATCCAATAATCGAATGAAAGTTATGCTTTAAATAGACAGCAATTATACCGAATTTCTTTTAATTGCATAATCGACATCATAGACATGTAAAATATTTTATAACATATACATTTTAATGTTTAAATTCAGATTTTATGTCGTGGTCGATTCCGAGAATATTTGTGAAGTGAACGCCCACAATTCCCATTAACTGTGAAAAGTGATAGACATTATGGGAAATTAAAAAGGACTCAGGGCCGTAGCTGGGGTCAGTCCCCCCCCCCCCACACACACACACACACCTAAAACATTTTGTGACTGCCTTGGGAAAGACTCCCAGGTCAAATGGATTTCTGTTCCGATAATCCAATTGAACTCGACCCTGTTCGAAAATCGAACTTATTTTTGAGACCTTTCACAGAATAGAATTTACAACAACAACAAGAAAAGAAACGGATTTTGGAAAAATAAAAAACCTGAGTTTTGTAGTTTTTTAAATCTTCATTCCAATAATCAATCGAATGAAAATTATATTTTACCAAATTTCTTGTGATTGTGGTGTCAAAAAATAGACTTTATGAAAAATATAATATAATAACATATACATTTTAAGTTTAAATACACATTTCATATTGTGGTGAATTAGGACAATATTTGTGAAGGGAACGCCCACAACGCCCACTAGCTTTCAAGTGTGATAGCACGGAGTAGGAATCTTCTTACTCCGTGTGTGATAGAAATTAAAAGAGACTCAGGGGGGGGGGGGGGGCGTAGCTGGCGGAGTTCAGCCAACCCCTCGCTCTACAACATTTTCAGCCTCTCATGGGATTGATTTCCAGGTACCAAATAAATTTCTGTTCCGATAATACAGAAAAAATTCGACCCTGTTCACAAATCGAAGTTAGTTTTCAGGACCTTTCACAGTTTTGCACAAGTACTAAAATGTAGTATCTGTATACAAAGTGCAAATAAGTGGTTCAACAGTTGTACATATTATTTGTATGTATGAAACTAACATGATGTATAGTTTTATACTAGTAATAGATTCGAATATTTCATTCTGCATTCTATTCATTTCTTAATATAAAACGAAGTTATAACAAGCAGTTTAATAAGAAACAAAGTGCCTACAATGCAAATATACACAAATTTATTTTTCTATATAATATTTTAATTAAATCATATAAATTTGTTTGGGGATGCGTTTGTTTGTGCTGGAATGCAGTATTGGATTCAGACACTTTTCTTCGAGAGGGATATTTCTGGCTCCGGGGGAGAAATTGCCCGTTTTGACCATTGAAAACACAAAATATCAAAATTTCCGGGGGTATGACCCCTCCCGGGCTACCCCCTGAATTCAACACTGCTGGAATGTGTCAGAGAAAGAACAAAAATATTGGCGGCTATTTATAAAAATATTATATGTGTAAGAAATTAAAACAATATTAACCGATTGCATTAAAATCGCCTCTTTTAATTTTCTGTATGAGAATGAATTAATTTTTTAAACCATAGAAATAATATATTTTAGAGGTTATGGTTCAGTTATAATTTTGAAGATCAAGTGGGGCACGGTAAAAACAAGGTTGAGACAATATAAAACGATCATATAAATAAGAATGTATGTTATCATATTAATTACATTTTTTTCACCATTTAATCAAAACTCGCACCAGATATTTTATAATTCTTTATGTTAATGATGTATAAACAAGTTCCGCATTTGTAGAATTTTGAGGACCTCTTGTTTTAACAATGAGATCCGCTCCGCGCACTCACAAATTGTATTGTACTATGAAACATTAACATCATCTAGGTCACGGCCGAACTGATCTAATAGAGTTCATCAGTGGTGACGTCGCAACTCCAGAAATTGGGTCAAAACAAACCACAGAGTTCAGAAAAGGCAGAGATGAAATTTGTTGTTTTATTGTGAAGCTAAAAATTCAATCCTGAAACTGATTTAAACAAGTTACAATTCGGTCCAAACACTTGCGGATCGCTTTTAAAACTTCACCCAGTTTAATAAATTCAGCCTTTGAACGATATCTGATTTCATAATTGAAAGCCTTTTTGATGGTATATAGTGCATCTCTGACACACTCTAAACTCTCTCGGTTTGTTTTGACGGTTTTGATCCAGTTTGCGTGGAAATGCGGGGTTGAGTCGTCTGTGACGTCACACTGATGAACTCTATGCCGGCTGCATATTCTTCAAATCTCAATGCATTTGAAGGAAACAGTTGCGGCGGCTGTTTGCCGAACTAGTGGCTCTTTCGAAGAGTGGCTCATTATGTAATGGCTTAGTCCATTAATACTGCAGGTGGAGAAAGAGGAGTAGAATAGACTGGAAGAATTCAAGTCCAGCTCCTTACCTCGACTCTGGGCTGTGGTCTGATTTCTCCCTATAGTCTAAGGGGCATTCCATAAATGATGTCACGCTTGAAGGGGGAGGGGGGGTCATGAAATTAAGACAGTTTGTGACAAAGGGAGTGGGAGGGGGTAAGAATAAATGTGACATTTTGGTTAGAATAAAATAAAATAATAAAAAAAAAAATCCAGCAGATTAAATTATGAATTTATTTTAAAATAAAAATTTTGTGTTCATAAAGATAAGATTTAAAGCCAAATATGTTAAATTCTATTTCAAATTCCAAAATACTAATGTTTTC
The DNA here is from genome assembly GCA_964019185.1 of Maratus speculifer. NCBI lineage: Eukaryota > Metazoa > Arthropoda > Arachnida > Araneae > Salticidae > Maratus > Maratus speculifer. The sequence goes on from OZ025296.1 coordinate 324,818,080, forward strand.
AATTGCTGTTTCATATTATTCTGATCATGTTGTGGCCCCATCCAATATATATATATATATATATATATATAGAACCATTAGATAATACTACAAATCAACATCAATTACTGTTAAATTTGTTAATGCCAAATTATATCATACAGAGGAGTTGACAATATATATATATATGTATGTATATATACATTAATTTTATACATTTTTTATTCTTACATATATTTTAAAAATTAGCTAGAGTACTCAATCATATTAAATATATCTCATTTTGGGAACGTTTAAGCGGAAATTAAAATTGACAAAAATTTCTAGGACTAAAGTGTTGTATAAATGCTAATGTTTCCGTTTCATCAAATTTAAGTAGGTACTTTTGTTTCTGCTTTGAAGATTCTGTTGTGGCTCTACAAATTCCATTTGTATTCATATTAATTATTTATTTTTTCCTTCCAATGTTATTAGCCTCTGATGCTATTTCTTTCAGACAAGCTAAAAAGTGTCGTGTCAAAAAGTGTGGCCCACTTTTTTATAATCTCACCCACTTTTCATAAAACGAGACATTCATACAATCTATATATTTAAAAGACCTGGCTGTATTTTTAGTCATCAGCCCTGATTTTTCTAATCAACCGATTTTGATAATTATTTTTTTAAATGAAAGCTATTTATTTGTAGTTGAGCCCATTTTAGCTATTTTTTAATTTATTTCCATTTTTATATTTTATTTTTAATTTTAAATGCTTTTTACGATATTTCTTCAAAATGGTGGCAACTCAGTTTAGCTTTTCTCTCGATAATAAAAATTTATTTTCCATTATCACTTTCCACCAGTCAGAAGCTTTATTTCATAAGTGAACATGTCCTCGCATTTTAAAGAAAAAAGTTAATTGTTTTCGTAAAATTTAACCACAATAAAATGATTGCGTATAATTATGCACCAATTGAGGTAAAAAAAAATATATTTACTGAGAAATAATATAATAATGTAAATATTAATAATATTAATATTAATAATATTAATAATATTAATAATGTAAATAAAATAACAGAAAATAATTTATGAAAAAAATTAATGTCTAAAGCAAAGGTAGCAAAGGTAAGAAAAATTCCAAATGAGGAAAATGATGTCATTCAGCAACCAGATAAATGGGAATTACAATATTATTACGGATGCCTTTTTCATATTACTAATAACAGTAACTTTTAAAAAACATTTGAAGAAAAAATGACGTCACTATTTAAAACATCGCATTTTTGCTCATAACGATATTACATTTCAGTATTTCTTTTCATTATGGACACTGAGATTGAGATTTTACTTTCAGATGCCTTCAGTTAATGAAAATAATGTCATAGTAAAAATGAAATTAGTTTTTTTTAATAAAACTATTTTTCTGTGAGTGCATATAAAATAAAATTTCTGGATTTCGTCGGCCCTCAGAGTACAATTTTAACTGAAGATGTGCGAATATTTGCATGCAAAATTGTAACTGGCAAACTTGACATTACGTTTGGAAATATATTTATTATATATAGATTCAATAATGTAATTACATTTGCTTTTTTAAAATCAAATCGATCGGGTCTTTTAAAAATTTCATTCGTCGAATTCGACGGGATTCCACTCGTTTTATTGTTAAAATGCATTTCCTTTTTCTCAGAGTCCTATAAAAAAACGTTTAAACTAAAGAAAAAATCCGTTTTTGATGAATCTAGTCAATGAAGAAGTAGCACGTCAAATTGTATCTCTTTATTATTCCGCAATTCCAATGTCTCAGAGAGAAATTGCTAATCAATTGGGTATTTTACACCGTTCTGTTTGCTATTATATTGATAAACACAAGAAAAATGAAGTTAGTTCATTGCATTCTAAACGGGGTCGCCCTTCTAAAAGACCTCTATCGATTTTTTTTCTTTTTTTCTAATTGGAGGCGAAACTGAATTCTGCAATGGCAGAATCTACATTCAACTAGTTTTTTTCTTTGTTCAATGAGCTATAAGTTATTAAATTCAATGGTTCATATATTGTAATGGTATTAATGGTTATATATATATATATATATATATATATATATATATATATATGTATGTACTATCTGGCCATTGATGATCGTCCACTTGCGATTTTAGACATTTTGTTAAATATCTAGAAACGTACATAAGTATTTATCCTGAAACTCTCAGTGTATAAACGTAATAGTACCGGTCATACATTTCCGTGAAGATTTTTTCCCGAAACTTTATAGGGGACCGTCAATAAAATAAAAAAGAATGAATATGTTTTGGATAACCCTGTCAAAACTAATGTAGCAAAAGCGCTCAAACTGTAGATTATGATTAAGTGGCTTATTGTAATAAACTGTGTTCATTTTTATGTCGATAGCATGTATACTCGTAGAAAAATTAAGATATTTATAAAAACAGTCCCAAATTTTTCCAACGTTTTTGCTCATAATTTGCAGAGCTCTTAATATAAAATAACTAGCTGTTACCCGTGACGTCGTTCACGTAGCATTAAAAAAAAGATAAACGCTTTAATTAAACAAAACATTTCCTTAACAATAATTTAAAATATATATAACACATATCTTATACCAGGCTATGCAGTAGTTTTTTTTATAGGGGATTTAAAGAACTCGGTCAAATAAATGGAAAATGTGTTAGATAATATGAACAATCAAGAAAATGAAATTGCAACCATTTATACTGTAGAACAACTATAACGCACCCCAATTGTACAGAAATCATGTTGTAGTGCATTTCAGAATTCCATATCAAAGAAAGAAAAATCATGTGTTAAACCTAGGTAATAAAAAAAATATCCAAAATTTCCAGGTACAGTAATTTTTGAAGTCGGTTCAATTTTTGATAGAAAAGTTTATTTTTCTTTTTTTAGTTAAAAGTTAACGATTGTCTGAAGTCGGTTAATCAAAATTATAATACAGGAAATATTATTGTAAAGCATACACGTTTGTCAGGAGTGGGGTTCGAAAACATGATCTCTTTCTTCAAAGCTGAGCTTAAATCTGGCATCTTAGACCGCTCGGACATTCCGTCCGAACTCTATTCATCGAACTTATTCAACACTTTTAATTAGCAAAAAATCACTAACTATTAGTTTTTGCCTAATTACTAAAAAAAGTACTGAATAAATTTCGACGAAATGTGAATCTAAACCATTCTCGAATCCACTGGTTGTTGGTTGTATGTATGTCGGCCAATTATCTACACTATGGGATATAGGCCCTAAGGGGTGGGATGCCCTCCGTGGGGGTCTTTCTAAGGGAACCTAACCCGTATTTACGCAATGTTCGAAGAAAACCACGGAAAACTCCGAACGGTTAGGCCGACGGTCGCGATTGGGTTCGAACCCAGCACCTACCTCCACTGGAACGCACACACAAAATTTCATTAAAATCGGAAAGAGGAGTTTGGAGGAGTTCAGTTACATACACACGCACAGAAGATTTTTATATATAAAGATATTGTTTTCTGAAAATGTGACAAATAACATTGCACATAATACCCTGTAATCAGAATTAAAAAATAATAAAAATTGTATGAAAAATGAGTAGGTTTACTAAATAATTTTTCACTGCGCATGCGTCAATGATATCAAAATTTCATTTACATATTATGTTAGCTAAATGTGTAGAGCAACTTTTGTAAAAGTCGCAAAATCATAGCTTGAAAATTCTGAAAATAACGAATTAAAATAAATCCACCGAATTAAAATAAATAAAACTCTACGCTTTCAAAATTAAAATGTTTTATTTTATAACAATTCTTTTTTACCGTAAACGTATCCTACGGTCATTACAAGCCTGTTTAAGTTGTAATTGATGTTGTTTTTCATTTTTGCAAATATTATAGGTTTTTTTTATGCATCATGATCTTATCTAATTTTAAATTGCATGTAGAAAAGGCAAAAACATAAAATTAATAAATTAGCAATAAAGGAATCATTTAGAATATTCGGTAGTACTCTGTTATCCCGTCGATCAAAATACTATCGCCAAACTATAAGATTAAATGTCAATAATGGATGATCGTGAATGTCAATTCAATGACATTAAATACGATACACGTGTTTGAAACGTCATTAAAGGATTTGTATTTCGACTTTTTATTTGTCTATTTTTTAATATTTTACTAATTATTTGTTTTTTCGTTATTTAAAATAAAAATTACGTGAATATGTATAATTTGGCAATTAGTTTGGCGATTTGTACAACTTGGCGAAATCGGTCGACGGGATAACAGAGTAGTACCGATTTTTCCACATTAGTGAGAGGTATACGGTTTCATTATTCTAACCGAACATAATAAATTTCATTCTCTTTTCAATAAGCGAAAATTTTTTTCCGAGCACCTTCGTCGTTCCAAGCCCAAGCTCGCACTCTGATTGGTTGTTGCTCTCGGCACTGTTTTCACGTAACTTGGCGATAACCATACTTGGCAAAAAATACTTCGCTCGTAAGTGAACGAGTAAACCTAAAACCTAACCTGCTCATTTTTATTCTTCCTTCATTCTTATCCTCGTGGTCTTGTGCTGTTGTGTGTAAAAACTTTTAAAGAGTACAGCTTTCAGTAAGACACGTTCCATCCAATCCAATGCTGCAAGAGAAAAGTTACTTTGTACTCGGTTCGGAAGGAAATCAAACTCATCGACGGAAGCATCTATCGCTACGCCAAGTATGATTATCGCCAAGTTACATGAAAACAGTGCCGAGAGCAACAACCAATCAGAGTGCGAACTCGGGCTTGGAACGACGAAGGTGCTCGGAAAAAAAAATTACGCTTTTAACAAATCTTATTGGGAATACGTGCAGCAATTTTTGAACTTTTAACGCATTTTTTAATGCCAATTTTTAGAATTTTTTCTCATTTTGCAGCTATTTTTTAACATTGATAAAAAGAAAATTGTTTCAAACGTTTAGCCTAAATTACTAAATTTTGTCTGATACGATTTTTGATTTTTATCGATTTTTAATAAGATTTTCGAAGAAATTTTAAACTATTTGTCGAGTTTTTTGGATATTTAGAATCGTTATTTTTTTTTTTTGTCACTATTATAGACCAGCGGTTCCCAATCTATGGGTCGCGACCCACTGATGGGCCGCGGCAGTTGTTTTGGTGAGTCGCGGAACATTCGAGGTTTGCCATCAAAATATATCTTTTATTTCATATGTTTAAAAAGATATGACAGTTCCATGGCTGCCAACTACTACGCCTATCTAAAGACAAATAAACATATTAAAAACAGAAATTTTAGTAGATAATTAACAATATTAAATGTAATACACAACATTGAATATATTTGAAATACATTTTATTAAAACATTTTTCTGGTTTCAATCATGTTTATACGATTTAAATTGGCGTAGAAGTTGGCAGCTCTGCAGTTCCAATAAGAAATAATATTTAAAAGGAAAAATTTCCATTTCCTTCTAGATTAATATATGAACAGAATATCCAGAAATATTTCAATTAGCTTTAAGGTCCTTTATGAAATTCCACACTTCGTGCTTATGGGAACATGCCTTTTCTACTTTACTATTTTTGAAGTACTGAGTACTGCGGCAAACTGCTTGTTAATATATGTTACTACATTGGTAAACACTAATAACAGAAATCTCATTAATAACAAAGTTCTGTTTTCATAAAAATTAAACTTATTTTTAACCATCTTTGTAGTTTGTGAATTGTTTTAATTACTATTCACTTATACACACCTCTCAACTGGTAGACGGCAGGTGCTGGGTTCGAACCCAATCGCGGCCGTCGGCCTAACCGTTCGGAGTTTTCGTGGTTTTCTTCGAACCTTGCGTAAATACGGGTTAGGTTCCCTTAGAAAGACCCCCACGAAGGGCATCCCTCCCCAAAGGGCCTATATCCCATAGCGTAGATAATCGGCCGACACAAAATACAACAACAACAACAACAACACTTATACACATTGATATTACTGATTCTTGTTTTTGTTGATAATGTATTTTCCGTACGAAAATTTTTTGTAGGATAGGATCAGCCGAGCGTATAGAGATCATACAAAAATTGCAATACTGATATACAACTTTATTTTGGATGGGATTGCGAATTTATATATATATATATATATATATATATATATTGGTGGGTCGCGAAAATTTTTTTCACTGAAAGGCGGGTCGTTTACCAAGAAAGTTTGGGAACCGCTGTTATAGATTATTCTATGCATCATAATTATCACAGACCGTAACGCCGGAAAGGGGGGGGGGGGTATATATATTTTTTTACAAGAAAAAAGAAAGAAACCAGGTTAGTTTTATAAATTTTCCACTCCTGGTATTCTGCACCCGGGGCGACCACCCTCCCATTTTACACCTGTGCACTAAGGGTCAAACGTGCAAAATAAATAAATAAAAGTAAAAAACAATAAATATATTCCTGCGATCCTGTGAGTTCATTGTTTCTCGTTTTTCTAAATTTTATACTGATTTAAACACAACCCTTACAATGCTATTTTATGATGTAGAAACGAATAAAGTAGTTAATTTCATTTATTGAGCATTATTTAACAAACACACTTAAAAAGCAATAAATAAACACTTAATAAATGATTTATTATTGTCGTGCGTTCACAGCTGTTAAGGTCTTTAGAAAAATCTTATTCCGACTGGCAGTGCTGTCATCTATTAATAACTTTGGTTAAGAAACTTTGTAATAACTTTGTTTTACTCATCATTGTAACAGAAAATCTTTCTTCACGATACAATAAATAAACAGGGATGTAGTGGAGGGTATACGCGGGTATACGCTGTATACCTTGTATTTTTTTAAGGAACACCGTATACCCTCTGTTTTTCAAGAAAGCTACAATATATACACTCTAGGGTATACCCTTTGCATTAAGCGTATACCCTTTCGTTTTTCTGCGACTACACCACTGTAAATAAAACATTAAAAATAAGATTCTTCTGCAATCAAATTTATCATGTTATGATTCCTTCAATTATATGATTTTTCAGCATTTTAACATACACATTTAAAAAGCAAAAAATAAACATTTAATAAAGGATTTATTGTCGTGCGTTCACAATAGTTATGCTCTTTAGGGAAATCTTATTCTGACATGAAGTGCTGCCATCTGTTAACAGCTTTAGTCAAGAAACTTTTGTAATTTTTGTTTTAGTTTTCATTGTAACCGATTTTTTTTTTTTTTTTTCAAGCTACAACAAATAAGACTGATAATGTCACTCATGTTAAATGTTCAAATAATCAGTTGGGAGAGCAAATTAGTTTAAATAATTTATTAAATAGAATAATCCACTTTGGTTTGTTAACATAGTATGCAGAACCAAGACTGAATAATAAACTAGAAAATGCAAAATTAGTCAAGATCATATTAATACTCTTTTACAGAGTTATGAAACTACACGTTTTCTGTCTCGTGACAGAATCAAGACTGAACTTTTCAAGGAAAAATATAATAATAAGAAAAAGCATCAAAAGACATTTACATGATGTAATCATAAATAAAAAAAAAATTCATCAACTTGACATAAAATAATTAAAAAACCAATAAATATCTTTTAATGATTTCAAAATCAATTAACTTGTCAATTTATCAAGAAATCAAACATTAATTTGACATAAAATAATTATAAGACCAATAAATATATCATAATGATTTCAAAATCAATTAACTTGTCAACTTATCAAGAAATCAAACATTAATAAGAAATCAACCAAGAAATCAAACATTTAATTATGAAACAAATAAATCAGTATTAAGTAGCTAGAAATCATTATTTTAACCATAAATATTAATCAAGAACTTTTATTTGACACAAATTATATTTTTGTCAAGGTCAAATACATTATCCTGTCAATAAATTTGATTTCTTTATTTAAGGCATTGCGCCTAAACAGAATTAATTTCTCACACTCAAGATTTTGTTTATCATTTGCGAAATTTCAAATCAATATTAAAAAAAAAAAAAAAAAAAAAAAAAAAAAAAAAAAAAAAACAGTAAATTTTGTCAAATTAAAAAAGCTGGAAAAGTTCGAAAGCAGATTTTTTAAAGGTAATTTTGTATCTTTTAAAATTTTGTATTAGAAAAGGGAAGGTATTTATGAGGAGTGTGTCAATTTCTGTTTATTGTAAATGTGAAAAAAGTACCTTTTAGTCCTTAATTATTTTGGTTTTAGGTTCTAAATTTTTTAATTTCTTTCACATTCTTAAAATGATTAATTCTAGCATCTGAGTTAATACTTTTCAAATTAGAGTTGTTTATCCCCAAAGGGTTAATATACATAGAGTTATTTCTACAAAATTTGTTTTAATTTCAGTTTTGAATTTTTTCATTTGTTGAGATTAAAATAACAAGTTCATATGAAGATGGATAAAAAGTGAATCTTGAAAGGGACCGCATGAAGAAGATAATGGCCCCTTTTTAGCTGACCAAGAAAACACTTTACCACTAATTCACAGTACTTCCTTCCCAAGCGCAAATAACACTTGATCTTCAAAAGAGGAATTTCGTAGTGCTACACTGTAGAGGAGCTTAAGGTTCCTGTCCTCGCTCGAGGAAACGCTCGCGAGCTAATGCTATTCCTATGGGGAAGCATTTTTCTAACAACTCTTTCACATTTTGACATTTTTGAATTTTTTTTTTTTTTTTTTTTTTTTTTTTTTGCATTGGATAGCTGAGGTGCATGCCGACAGCTCACCTTTTTTATTTTTTCGCTTTTGGTTGCAGATTTTCTACAAAGTTAGTTTCACTTTCAAAACCGGTTTCGAAACTGAAAGTGCTTTTAAAAAAAATATCTGCAACCAAAATCGAAAAAGTAAAAAAGGTGCGCTGTCGGCATGCACCTCAGCTATTCAATGCAAAAAAAATTATTCAAAAATGTCAAAATGCGAAAGAGTTATTAGAAAAATGCTTCCCCATAGGAATAGCATTAGCTCGCGAGCGTTTCCTCGAGCGAGGACAGGGGCCTTAAAAGTCAACCGCAGAGGAGCACTTAAATGCTAAAAGACATACAAAAATGCAACAACATATAAATGTTGTTAAAAGATAGTTTTACATAAACCAGAAAAGAAAGTGCATGTATCGCATAATTTCTCGTTTGTAAGGAGACTTTTTATATAAACATGCAAATAAATAAATTTTACCAGTGAGACATTTTGAATTTATACACGAAGATTTAAAAAACAAGCCCGTGGATATATTTTTGCAAAGCTAATTGTTATTTGCAAGCAACAACAACAACAACAAAAAAAAAAAAAAAAAAAAAGGTAATTCCAGTTTTATAATTGAATGAAAAAAATTTATGTGCGGCAAAATAGTCAAAGTGTGTAAATAATAACGCAACATTGCGGAATTGTTTAGGTAGATTTTGTATGAAATACTCCTATTGGTGTCGTTCCAATGTTGAAAATTTTGAAAAAATTTTGCAGATCTGCACCAGTCTTCGTACTCTTCAATGACCTTTTATCAGACTGTTTGTAAAGTAATATTTGCCCTAATTAATGGGGGGTAAATTCTACTTTTAGATATAGAAATCAGTACTTTGCGAATTTTCTGGTGCAAAACCACCTAAATTCCCATGAATCCCCTCATGCGTACGAACCATGTACATCGATCATGACCCCACAAAACTGCTACCAGTAAAAATCTTTATCTATCTATCTACCTCCCTATCTATCGATCTATCTATCTATATCACCTTTTTATGGACACAATGACTTCTATAATTCTGTTCAAATATCCACAAACTGATACATAAAATCAAGGGGCAAGGCATAAGTTCGTTAACGGGCAAAATAGGACCAAGAGGGTGGAAATAGGGAGGGTTTTTGTGAAAACACAAAAAAAACCTCATAACTTTTTAATTAAAATAGATATTGAATCGGTTTGAAGTTTATAATACTTCTAAGAAATGGACCGAAAGTTTACGCATGGCAAATTTTTAATAAAGTTAAAAATGGGCTCAAAACTCGAAAGAAATAGGATTTTTGCGAGAAAAAAAATTCATAACATCGCAATTCTCAAGATATCAAATCCAATTATTTTTTTTTTATAAATGTTCTAAATATTATCTAAAACTTTTGTACTTACAAGTTTTTGATAAGACCAACTTTTACCGAATAAAAAATTAAAAACGAAAACAAAGAAGGGGGTAGAAAAAAAATTGATAACTTCGTCAGTTCTTAAGATATGAAACCCTATTAAATGGGCTTTACATCTTCTTACTAATATCTACAGCTTTTATACGGATTTTTAAGAACCAATTTTTATAGCAAAAATAAATGAAGCAAAATTGGGAGTTGCAGAAAAAATCTCAAATCAAAACTGCTTATATTCTGACTCATTTTTAAATCCATTTTTGCCCTCAAACGCATCCAATTGATGTTCTCTTATTTAAGAACTGTATAATGTGCAGGGTAGATCAGTTTTTTTTTTTTTTTGGTTTAAAGACAGAATATATTTTAAAAAATGCTGTCAAAGTGGGTATTTGGAACAAAATTTCCCGAAGAAATCGTGATTTAAGAATTGAGGATGTTTTTAAATAAAAAACTACTTATTTTATGACACATTTTAAAATCCAACTTTGCTCTCAAACGCATTCCATTGGCAGTTTCTCTTATTTAGAAACTATATAATGTGCCGTACTGGTCGTGTTTTTTCATAAAGTCATAATATATTTCGAAAAATGCTGTCAAAGTGGACATTTAAGTTGTCAAAGTGGACATTTTGTTAAGATGATTCTGACTAAAGCAGTTCTTACAGAAAAATGAAATTAAAAATTCTTCCAAAGCGGCCATATAAAGTTATATATATATATATATATATATATATATATTTTTTTTTTTGTAGTTGAAATGAGTACTTAACTTCGAAATCTACCTCCGCCTGTAGGCCAAGCCAACAGGGATTTTTATATTATATATTAAGCTTTTCATCCGTAATCCGTGTAAAAATTCTGCCTCTAAAAATACTGCAAGTATAGTTGATATTAGTATCTATTCATCAAATTCTGGCTATATGAAGATGGTGATATAAAAATGGAACGATATTGCCCCATTTATATGTCACAGACAATACTTAGGTGTCTTTTGAAAAAAAAAAAAAAATAGATAAACTTTTCTAAATATCGTATTAACTGTAAGTACCCTAAAAATCTTATGCATAAAGTAGGTTAATACTTTAAAGAGGAAAAAAGCTTGAAAATGTCATTAAATAAGCTTAAAAAATTTGTAAATAATCTTTATTTATAAAGGCATATCATTTCTTTGTTTTTATTAAAAACTAAACAATAAAAAATAATTTAATTTTTTATTTTTAAAGTAATAAATTGACTCAAATGTGGTAGAAATCTGGATTATCTAATCAAAAGTTGATACATTTTTTTAAATTGAGCATATATAAGTTTTTAAAGATATATATTTTTTTAGTTTTCGTATGCAAATTCCTTGGTTAAAAAAATCTGTGCACTACATAAAAATTCTATGCTTAATGGCTACGTAAGAATTAAACATTGTTGAAAATCAAACAATGGAAATGACATAAGGAAATTATATACTACGCATACAACAAGATAGGTTCATTGTTAGGTTAACAATGCATAAAACTGAATACGAGAATAAAAATTTCTCTAACAATTACTTAAAAAAATATTTTTGTAAGTTTAACAATGTTATAAATTACTAAAAGACTAAAAGTTTTTTGACAATCACTTTTAATATTACTCAAGGCGAATTGTGTGACTTATTAGCAGTTTTGCTGAGAAATATTGAAAAACAATTTACAGTGATTTTGTGTAACTCAAAATGAATAATTATAGAGAAGAATATAAAAAAGGCACCATGTCAAAATTAATATATAAAAAAATAGCCATCGAAAAAACGCTCCAACAACTTCATGCATCAGGTTATAGTATCACCAAAACTCTCGGATCAGGTAGCTTCGGTATAGTTATGCAAGTTAAAGAACCCAAGTCATCAATAAAAGTCGCCCTTAAAATAGCACTAGAGGAAGATGTAACAGAAGGCGAAAAAATTATCTGGCCGAAACTTCATCACATAAATATCATACCATTACAATCCCAAAATTTCCTGAAATCAACTCATACCTTCGTCTTCACCATGCCTGTCCACCCATTTACATTAAAAGAGCTACTTTTGGATTCAAATTTCAAAACAGATTACAAATCATTACCTCGAGCCAAATTCTGGTTGTCAGGAATCCTTTCCGGACTGTCTTACTTACATTCAAACACGTGCTATCATTTGGACCTCAAGCATAATAATATTTTAATTTCAGCATCTGACTGTGCAATCCTCTGTGACTTTACATTTTTGACACAAACTAGAGATTTTGTAACAAAGTGAGTAGTACATTTTTTTTATTTAATTTTAGTAAATGTATTTTTTTTTATAACATACAAATACAATGCGAATTTCCTTTGTTCTTTAATTTCATCAGTGAGATAAAGATTTTAATTAAAAGCTTTCATTTGTTGTATGTGTTATAGACCGAGATGCGGAAACATTGACAATCACTTCATAGTGTTTCTTCACGAATGAAATTCTACGCTTAGTTAAATCTTAATTAGCATATTAAAACACAATCCAAGTGTGCAGAGTCACATTTTCAGGAAAACATTTGAAAAGCTGATTTAACAACTGTTTTTAATTGCTGTTTCATATTAATATTGTATTACTATTGTATATTAATTATAATTTTTGCTCTAAATCTGAATCTTTTTTCTTACAAAATAAGTACACAAATACTTTTTATTTCCATTATAACAGTTATCAAAATATACAGTTAAAGTTTAAAAATAAAATTTTAAATATGACCTATAAAGTGCTGATTTTTTTAAGAAATCCAAGTATATGTATATGCATTATATCGTGACATGTGACAAAAGTGATAGGGGAGGGGTGTACGTGGAAGTGTGACACTTTAAGATTGAGGGGGAGAGGGGTGTCAAAAATACGGAGAAAATGTTAAAATCATTTATGGACAGTTCCTGAAAGGATTTTCATGTATTTCTTCCCAAGAGGCAAATCTGGCGGACACACTTACAAAATCTGTTTGATAAACAAATAAAATAAATTTTCAGAAATTATCATTTATATAATGAAAAGATAATTGCAAACGAGGGCATCAACGAGCGGGTTGAGCACGTCTCATCTCTAGTGCGTGAAGGATGTTTTTGTTCTTTGATTTAATTATGGGATACAAATTTGTCTTTTGAACAATGTTAAACTGTTTACCTAAACAATATAATAATTGGTAGTACAGCAAATTTTACTATAAATAATTACAAAGAGTATATATTCATTTCTTAATACATTTCATTCCTTAATTCATAATTTTACCTCAGAATGTGTCGAAAATATTAAGGAAAAGCATGCCATTATAATGTACACTAAACGTTACCAAGATAATAAAAGTTATACTATAATTATGTGTCTGTAATAATGAAGATAGGGGATTGTCTGTCTGTGTGTGCGCATGCGCACACGCTGCACTCTAAGATATATATATATATATATATATAAGAGAAAAGAAAAAGAATGAAAGAAAAGCAATTCAGGTCGCACAGTCGCATGATTCGGCGGTAAAGTACCCATATGCCTAAAGTCAAAAGAAGATAATTTTTGGAATTTTTCATTTAATTTTTTTTTTCGAATTTTTTTACATGTTGAGGAAATTTTTTCTAATTTAGTAAAATAGCATATGATTAAAATATTTTATCCTATTATGTTTGTCCTCTTTTTCAATAGTTCTTTTCGAGAATTTTAAAGCAATTTTTCCAATTTTTAATTTTTATTTTTTAATTTTAAAGCAATTTTTTCACAATTTTTTATATGATTTCTGGACGTTTTTTCGCTTGATTTGGTATTTCTAAAAGGAATCCGTTTTCAAGCTTTCATCCAATTGGTTATTTTTGTTATTTGCATATTTTTAATTATTTTTCGAATTTTTATGCCCTTCTTAACTGGGTTTTCCGTGCTTTGATGTGATTTTTTAAGAATTTTTCCTTTAAGCAGAAAAAACTCTCTGGCAATTCTTACTATTCCAATTGGGAGAATTCTAAATCAGTTCATAGTTTAATTTGACTAGAAATAAAAAATCGCATTAATGTTCAAGTTTCACTTTTTTTAAAACAAAAGTCGTCATAAATTGTTTGAGAGTACGCTGTTGAAAACAGTGCCCTTTCTCCCCCTTTAGTTTTAGATTTGTTTAATACCTAGATTTGTTTTTGTAAAAACAACCAGGAAAGCTTCACTAGTAATAAATAATTTTCCCGATGGTAGCACAAAACTATCAAAAAGTTCGACAAACGCCCCCAATTTTGTTTATCGGTTGCAAAAGGAAATAAATTTCGTTAAAAATCACAGTAAGAACACGAATTTCGTCAAAGGATCGCAGTGAAAGAACGAAATTCACCAAAGGATCGAAGTAAAAACACCAATTTTTTTAAAGTGCGGATTTGGACAGCAAAAAGAGATAGTAAAACGTGGATTTCCTTAAAAATTTTTGGTAAAGAATTGCGAACATCGTTAAAAAATTGCGAAAAAAATCGCAAATTTTGCCAAAATTTACTGTATTTGGCTAAAAGACTGAAGTTCTGATTTCCTTTTTAAAATGTCAAAAGAACGTCTCAAAATGAGGAGAAACTCTAAAAATCGTATAAAAATTTTCAGAGAAAAAAAATTACTGCTTTGCCTTGAAAGATGCAACCATATTCCTTTTACTAATGTAAAAACTTAGAACACGGACCACGAATTTCAACCAACCAAACAAACAACAGATTAATTTGATTTTTGTGTCCTATTATTTCTCATTTTCAAATAAGGTAGGTCTGTACACGTCCCCTTTCCTCCGGATAATCACAGGTACCTTCCCCTTTAATTTTAATTAATTTATTTATTTATTTATTTATTTTTGTCTCTTTCTAGACTTTAGACTACGAAAACAAAGAGACAAATAGTTTCCACCTTTATCGAGATCTTACGTTAATTTATCTTCGATCTAAAAATAGAAATTTTAAAATAAAAATTACGGAAACTAAAAGTGAATAATTTACCTTCTCTGTTCTAGCACCTTAATTAAAAATTATAAATGTAGTTTTCCCCTTTTGATAACTTTGATAATATAATCATGACGATATTCACTTTTATTTCTTCTTTCAGCTATGGTTCACCTATGATCTTTAAGCCCCCGGAAACAGTTGTAAACGCAAAGCATCGTACGCCCGTAGACGGAGCGAAGTATGACATTTATACATTAGGATTGCTCGCCCTTGAAATTTTTAGCGGAATGAGCTTCTCAAAAGAAATCTCCAAGATCGACTTATCTAATTGTAAAAATAATTATTGGAGCGAATTTATTTATCCCTGTGTCTTCAGCTTATTGGCGGTAAGTAATGCTACAATATTTAATAACAATCTCACAGTATTTATAGAACATTATCTTCTACAATCTAGGTAATAACCATCCATTTTGCATTCACCGTATAATAAAATTGAGTGATCTTTAAAATGAGTGTCTTTGAATTGATAAAGTTGGCATATGATTGAAAGCCTGTTATGTTAAGAGTATTATGCTTATTTTAAAAAAATTAAAAGTTATGAAATAAATCTGTTTCTCTACAATAGCCTTTAAAAAAACATATGTCATTTTTTTTATATAATTTTTAACTTTAAATACACCCAGAATCCAAGTAAAATTGATTCACTGAGCAATCGATATTAATTTTTTAAGCATGAAACATATAGTAAGCAAATAAAATGACTTACTCCCTTAACAAAATTCCCAAACTAATTTGTAAAAATAAACACTTACTTATTGTTGGAAATTCTAAAATTTTAAAATGCTGAATCAAACATTTTTAAACCATATTAACTTTATGATCCCAATTTCCCTTTGTTTATTGAACTATGCATGAAAAATATGAGAATGATTATTATAACATATGAATATATATATAAAACTTAAGTGACTTGTTATCTAAGCAAAATCCGTTTCCTTTCAATAAAGATAAATAAATATTTTTTTTACGCGAGAAATTTAATTAGAAATTTTAAAACGCGTATTCAAGCATATTTAAAGTGCATTATTTTTATGACATCAACTCCACATTATTGTAGTAATATGCGAAACATATTAGAATGGACTTTAACTTTTGTTATAAAGACCGAATAGGAAAAGAGATATTTAAATTTAGCTTATTAAAATAAGTTGGCAAGTAAAATTTCATCAACTTTGAATGACACCTTAGTATTATATATATCATTCAAACACAAACCAAAGCGTATTAAAGAGATATTTAGATATTATTATTTACGTTCTAACTAAAAGTATCTTATGCATTTTATTATTTTTTCTATGATCTTTTGAAAAAGACATAATCATGCATAATTTTGAAAAATACTTTATTCACGAAAAATTAATTTCTAATAAAAAGGCTGGCTATTAGAAATTTACAACTAAACTATATGTGACTACTGTCACAATTAGAAATTATGAGTCACGCCTCCCCCCACACACACCTAGATTTTTTTTCACATCTGCAATTAACTGTCAATTTTTAATTCAAATTTAATGCATACTTTCAGCAAGAAAAGCGATAGATCCGTGGGGTTCTTTAAGATAATATTATTCTTAACAAATTATTGTTATGCAGTTACTTTGACATAATTGCTTATTGCAATATCTCTTACATTTCAAAATGCATTTCTAAGTATAAAAACATTATCAAAATACGTAATAATTTATATTTAGCCTGCTTGTTTTAAAGTTTAATAAAATAATTTTATCCATGAAAACATGTGGTATAAAAACATAAGAAATAAAAGAAATAGTGGCGTAGCTTTCTATATATTTTTAGAATTTGTATAACATTGTATATGTATTTCACAGCCCCTTATGAATTTTTCACAAAAGCTGCACTACAGATAATCACAAACTAGGAGCTTTAGTAAAAACATCTCGATTCTGGTGACTTTAAGTTATTGCGTCCTTTTTTCATCTATTGTACATTAATGTACGTTACCATTAATTACCAGGTACTAAAGCTAAATGACATTATGATAACTAATTTTATGCGAAATGTAAATAATGGTTTGCATTTGAATGGGTTTTAAAAATATACGTTGTTAGTAATGGACATAATTTTTGCGGCATTTTTCCATGTAAATTCAATGTTTAATGTCGATCATCTGTGCTATCTCACATTTTCGTCCTTTTGATATGTGCTAAAGGTTTTATTTTAAAAAACAATGATTGGTTGAAAAAGGTAATTTTCTTTGAATAGAATATAATTACAATAAGAAAAAATTAAACATTTTATTTTATTTGGTTATATATTTTCTTTTTTTTAATATAATTCTTCTTTACAAACATTATATTAAAACATAAATAAATTTAATTGTCTAACTTGGGAAAAATATTCAGTCATCAGCTGTACGTCTTAATTTAGAGAGTAAATATTTAATCATAATTTCTATCCCTCAATTCAGAGAGCGAAGATTTTTGCGCTCTTTTGTGATGAAATTCTGATGGTGCCTGTAAGTGTTATATGCAACTTGGAAAAAAAAATTCTGTTCAAAAACGACTCTCTTCACTTCCCAAATCCATCCAGTTTCCACTTGCCCTATCGTTGACTTGTAGAAGTCCGCCCAAATTGTAGCCCAACCAGCTAGAGGTCTGCACGGGCCGGGCCTCGGCCCGATTTCCAATAATGGCATTCGGGCCGGGCCGGGCTCGGGCCTTACTTCTGAAGACTCGGGCCGGGCCGGGCCTAGACGCTAATCCTTTCGGGCCGGGTCGGGCCGGGCCTAGTGACTAATCTTTTCGGGCCTTAATTTTTTTCTGGAGTATCGGGCCGGGCCTAACTTTTTTTTCCATACAAAGCCGAGACTGATTCCATTATTCCTAGTTTTCATGGACCAAAATAATCACTTCCTATTAAATCTTCGTGTATGAAAATCCTTTGCTCGACTTTTTATAAATCAGTAATATTTGGCTTTGTCAAAAAATTTATGCAAAAAAAGCATATACTTTTAAGCCGTCATTATTCTACAATTAAACATTAGAATTTATTCCTTTTAAAGAATCGTAGATTACTAGTCGTTTTAAAATAGAATTAAACACACACACAAAAAAACATGATTGTGACGGATTTTTTTTTTTTTTTTTTAACTGAAAACTGAAAGTTTCTTTTAAAATGTTCATCCATGCAAAATGAATACAACAATACGGAGAAAAAATATATTAAACATTTACATCTGTTAAGAAGGGAATGCATTTTTTTTTTTTTTTCGTTCCAAAGCGATTTCGTCTTTGGAAATTTTACCATATACCGCTTTTTCGATTTTTTGTCCCCATTACAGGGAATATGGATTAATAATACTAGTGATAACTGAAACATTTACATACAACAAACAAAGATTCTAAAAGCATAAATATCGCAGCCTACGGCACTTCTGCATAAATGGAGATTATAAACATGAAAAAAAAAGACTAATATAATTTTTTTTGTTTAGAACTCTTTCATAAGATTAAAGATCAATGTTCTGTAGAAATTCACTCGAGCCGGGCCGGGTTCGGGCCGAATTTTAAACTTTTTTCCGGATCGGGCCGAGCTCGGGCCGAAATTTTAACTTTCGGGCCGGGCCGGGTCGGGCCATTATTTTTTTCGTTCGGGCCGGGCCGGGTTCGGGCCGAAATTTTAACTTTCGGGCCGGGCCAGGTCGGGCCAATATTTTTTTCGTTCGGGCCGGGCCGGGCCCGGGCCGAAATTTTAACTTTCGGACCGGGCCCGGGCCTGGAAATTTCGGCCCGTGCAGACTTCTACAACCAGCTATGAAATAAACTTTCCTGATAATATTTCGACTTGGTGACACTGACTGAAAGTGGTTTCACCATAAAAAGGATATTGCAACCTGATTTCGAACTCGAATTACTTTAATTATCTTTCTAAGAGATCCCCGAATGAAAAGAGTAAATCATGTGCAAAAACTTCAAACTCTGTTAATTTTTTGTCATGCAGAAGTGAAACTTTTTGTGTTATATTTGCTACGATATGCATCATCTTTTACAATGTAACTATAGGCAATGGAGGAGCGTATAAAAAGTTAGATTCTGTCATTTTTATAAAATTGATTTGTTACTTTGAAGAACGTCACAGCACGAATATTTACCTCATTTGAATCATTTTTGAAACTGAAGATATACGTCTACGACCAACGGCTGAAAATTTAACGGTCGGCGATAGATTTTGAGGTCTAATTTCGACTGACGCAAACTACATTTTTTAGTGATTATTATTTGAATTATTCCTATTTCAAAAATGCATGATTTTCTTTAAAAATTAAAATCAAATATTTTGCTCTATTGACATGTCTTTTTTTTCTTCTTCAGCTACCGAACTTCCTGATACGGATGCAGTTTTCTTTCCCGACATCCCTCCAGGGTTATGACACAGTGGACCACGTCCGAAATTTGATCGTCGCTTGCCTCAACTTGAATCCGGTCGAGCGCCCAACGGCCGACCAACTGCTTCAAGGAAAGCTCTTCGGAGGAGAAAAGTTTTGGATGTTGAGTGAGAAAGACTTATGGAATTTACCAGGTCAGTTGTTAATCTTATTTTACTTAATACCACGGCTTCATTAACATAAGAATTGTTTTAATGTAGTATTGTCTTGTAATGACTAATATAAATTGGCATTTCCTTTGAATGTAACTTAATATGTGCATGGAATACCAATGTCTCGACCGAGTTCGTTTGCCAGCTTCATCTGCCATTTTATTTCAAATTGGTAACTATTATTATTTTTTTAAATTTTAAATAAGATAAAAAAAATTAAATTTAAAAAGATTTTCTTTCATGTTTGAATTTGATGTAACAGTTTTTGTTCCGTGTTTATCTTAAAAAATAGCTCGATTTGGCAATTTAAATTTCTAGTATGGTTGACGCTTTGAAACAATGCATTTTTCCTCACGCATATTTATTGACCAACTTCGATGTGACTAAGCATGTGCATAGTACACAGAAATGTCTGGAATGATTTCGTAGGATAGATTCATTTTCCATCTTGTCTCAAAATGACGGCCATGTAAATTTTTTGAAAATTTTGAAAATTTAAAATGAGGTTTTGAAAATATTAAATTGAAAAGGTTTTTTCTTAAGTGTCTGACCTTGATACAAGGATCAGGATATAATTTTTGTTTCGTTTTTATCTTAAGAATGGCTGAAACAAGGCAGTTTAAACTTCTAATGTCGCTGACACTTTGAAACAACCTGATTTTTGTTATGCGACAGCACTCATGTATGCTAACCGATCTCGATATCAATGAGAATAGGTACAGGACTTACCAATCTCTCGACTAATTTCATCGGTTAACTTCGCCCATGATGTAGTTTTAAAATGACGGCCACTTCAAGATATCGCCTAATTTGGCGAATCAACATAACGCGCTCTAAATGAAACGCACTTCGATATAGCTCATTTAACGAAATTCTCATTTATATTCAGTATTGACGAAAACTGTTTTAAAATTGTCAATAATCGGGTTCCATTAAAACCCTCTCACTGACAAGCCCGTCTATAGACGTTCCCGAAGCTCCAGGTTTCACTGCAATGCAAGCAATAATTAAAATGATATAACTCAGTTGATTTGATGGATTTTTAATACATTGTGCAATGATTAACACACTCAAGGATAACATTCATATTCGTAAATAAGATTTTTCTATAATTTTGAAAGAATCATATTTTTTTAGCAATTAAAACAAAATGCTGAGAAAACAACATTACAATTTTGCCCTTTTGCAAGACTGTCAGAGGGTTAACGAGTTTCGTGTGTTTGAGTAAAACAAGTTATCTTTAAAAAAATAAAGAATATGAAAGCCACCTCTTACTCCCTGCATAAGGCAGAAGGACATTTATTTTTCTCATTAGCCTGTACATCTACTGGGGTTGGGAGAATTTAATTCGTCATACTTCACTTATGGCCGGTCCCTCCTTTGCTAACATTTACACAAAATGTCCTTGGTCACTTTTATTTAATAAAAAAAATTATATGTCATAACACTTATATTATATCATTTTTGACTAGTTTGTCTTTATCACAGTTATGTATTTTATACTATTGTTAACATTCAGTTAAATAGGCATTTATATCATTTTAATAACTCAGCAAAATTTTCGAACATTAGAATTTTAAAAATTTTAATACTTTTAAAGGCTTTTTTTTTAACCTATAAAACTTTGTAATTTCACAGTCTACTTTATAGTATAATGTTTAGGTACTATACAGAACATTTTTATGTTTTACAGAACATTCTTATAGACTCTTTCTAATTTATTTCCTGGTGACTTTTATTTTTTTTATTTTAGCCTTCAAAGTAAAAAAAAAAAAAAAAAAAAAAAAAAAAGGTTAAAACTAACTGGAAATTAATATTTTTTAATTAATTTTTTTTATTCTAATAATATGGTGTTAAAACAGTTCCGAAAGATTTTCTAATAAAGGAGAATATTCTAATAAACAGTTTTTGGACTACACTAATATCTGGAAATTGTTGACATGTGCTTTTTACAAATAAAGAGTTTATAACGTTAATGGTGTCGTCTTATGATTTTGAGAAATTCTCATTAGGGATTAATGCTTATCACCCAACCATGATTATTGTCTTCTTAGAAATTTGGACTACATGATTTTGCACATATAACTCCATCTTAATTACGGATTATTAATTCAATATACGAATCTAATGAGAATCTGCCAAAATACTATTCTTTAATTTTTCAATTTTTGCCTCTTATAAGCCTGCACATTCTTGGCTTAAATCAATCCCATGATTTTCCAGTTCCTTATAATCTTTTTTGCTTATTGAACATAACGATGCTCATAATGCTGTAGGAAAATTTAAAAATTGTTTTTTATGTATTTACAAACTGGGCGACAAACTTTTTCAAGAAGTATTTGACAGATTACCTTTATTTATAATGAGAAGACAGGTAATTGTTTTTTTAAGCAGCTTATACTACAAAAAAATATATAATTTTTATTAATTACTTTTTTTTTTTTTTTTTTTTTTTTTTTTTTTTTTTGAGTTTGCAAAATATAAAAAATTGACAAAAAAGAAAAAATGTTGAAATAACTGAGATTTTGGGAAAAATTCACTTTTAAAAGTTTTGACACTCTACAAAAATTCGTAAGAAATTAATACCCTTTCATAATTTCGCAACCCAGTTTGCTTTGTATGTCTATGAACAAAAGAAAATTGTAGAATTTCGTCACTTGTAGGTTATCCTATTTTATTTCATACAAAAATTTAAATATATGATTGAAATATCAATAAATCGAAATCGAAAGTTTCCATAGCATTATCCTTTTCCTTTGTAACGGAATATTTAATATATATGACGATCTCAGAAGCCAAGGGGTACAAGTGACAAAATTTTGATTTGGAGTAAATTGAGTTTAAAGATAATTGATGTTAAATTCGAACATCAATAACAATTGAGTGAATTGAAATAGGAAATTTCTGCTTGTTGCATTCTAGTCTTTGAACTCTTATTTCAATAAATGTTAAAAAATAAAGTACAATTTTCTTTAAATGTATAATTAATCAATATTGTTTGTTTTTCGAAAAAAAGTGGTTTGCCTCTAGAACTCAGCAAATAATAAGAAAATCACTTATACTTCTTTACCTGAAATGAAAAAAGCATATTTTTAGGTCGTCTGTGTATTAAGTTTATTTTTTTCAATTTTGTCACTTATACCCCTTGGCTTCTGGGGTCCTCATATACACTGGTGTCCAAAAGTTAAGCATAATTGGTAATTAAGTAAGTAATGAAAGAAATATGAATCGAAATGTGGTGAAACTCCAAGTGTGTAAACAAAATAGTACGCGTCATATATTTTCGCGAAGAGTTTTCCCCGAAATTGAACAGGGGACCCTCAACAAATTGAAAAAGAACGAAGATCTTTTGGATAACCCTGTCAAAACTAAAGTAGCAAAAGCGTTCAAATTGCACATTATGATTAATTGGCTTATTGTAATGTACTGTGTTTATTTTTACAAGGATAGCGTGTATACTCGTGGAGATATTAAGGTTTTTATAAAAACAGTCCTAAGTTTTGTGCTTATAATTTGCCGAGTTCTTAATATAAAATTATGTTCTTTTCTGAAAATATGACAAACATCATTGTACATAATACCCTGTCTTCAGAATTAAAAAATAATAAAAATTGTATGACAAATGAGCAGATTTACTAAATAACTTTTTACTGCGCATGCGTGAAAGCTATTAAAATTTCATTTGCGTATTATGTTAGTTAAATGTATAGAGCAACTTTTGTGAAAGTCTCAAAAACATAGCTTAAAAATTCTGAAAATTATCGTTGATAGAATGAGATCAAAATCCATTATTCCCTAAATGAAGAAAAAGATGAGGGGCTGTATCCATATTCCATTGTTTAGTGCGTACACAATATTGCACGTACAACTAAATATTTAGGTAAAACCCCTGACTTTTTTGCTTCTTTTTAGGAATAACGGATTTTGAGTTGATTCTATAGACGATCATTTCCAGAATTTTCAAGCTATGTTTTGGAAACTTTTACAGAAGTTGCTCTATACATTTAACTAAAACAATATGCAAATGAAATTTTGATATCGTTGACGCATGTCCAAAGAAAAATTATTTACTAAACCTACTCATTTTTCATGCAATTTTTATTATTTCAAAATTCTGAAGACCTGGTATTGTGTACAATTATGTTTGTCATATTTTCAGAAAAGAACATTATTTTATATTGTTACAGCGTATATAGGGTTCTTTCGATCTTATGGTTAGACAACTTCAAACTCTTTTCTCTTAGAAAAGTAGAAAATAATTTATTTACAGATCTTCAGAACAACAGAGTCTTCGAAACTCACAAATATTACAAGATATTCCAAAATAACTGTTTAAATCTATCGAACAAGTACAAATATAGGTCGCAGAGACTCTTTATACAATGTCTCAACACTATATCACATTCAAAACAACGTAGATAAAACTCAATACATCAAGCAAACTTGCTTGGACAATCTCTAGTAGCTCACTCAATGACTGACTGGTAAATAATAACAACAACAGCTCGTATCGCTCTCCTTATATATAGTCTCGTAGCATGTGCTAGAAATTTCTAGAAAAACCTGAAAAACCACGGAACAACAAACAATGTATCAGTAGACCTAAGGGGGTTACCATAAATAGGGAAGGGTTACCATCGCCAACAATCGCCAAGTTTGTCGCCAAAAGTGACGCCAACTTGGCGATATCTCAAATATTTCGCAAAGCTGCCATAGACATTCACTGAAAATAATAGACAAGTTTGCTTGATAACAGAGACAATGTAACAAAAACTAATATTAGTAAAGAAATGGAGCTTAATAAGATTATTTACATTATTTTACAGTACAAACACTAACTATTTACAAAATTCGTAACACTACCCCCTCCTCAAAGACTCCACGTTCCGGGCAGTGCAATCCTTGAGTTAGAGGAAAACACTTAAAATAAATAAACAAATAAATAAATAAATAAATAAATAATAACAATAATAATAAAATTTACATAAATAAGAACTAATTACTATTTACATATTTACAAAAAGTGACTTTCATGACCATGGTCTGAAATTCAAGTTTCGAATTTCTAATCACTTTGGCCAAAATAAGGGGCTAGCCGGTTATAGCGTACGACCTTCGGTTTGGCGTGTGGCGATTTTTGTATGCGTACAACGACGTCATTCAGCCTGTTGACGACTGTGTAAGGACCGTCCCAGTTTCTTTGTAATTTTGGCGGCAGTCCCTTACGACGTATCGGATTCCACAACCAAACTTTGTCACCTTCGTTGAACTCATGTCCTGTTGCCTTTGTGTCGTACCGTGTCTTCATCTTTTCTGATGCCAGTCCAATTCGGTTCCTCGCTAGACAATGAATCTCCTCAATCCGCGCCTGGAGATCATCGACATATTCCTCAGGCGATGAAGGAGCATCAGGAGGACGGCCAAACAAAAGATCCGCAGGTAGACGAAGATCACGACCAAAGAGCATTTGAGAAGGGGAGTAACCAGTGGCCTCATGAGTGGCACTCCTGTAAGCAAGCAGGAAAAGAGGCAATTTCTTGTCACAGTCCTGTTGGTCTCTAGACACCAGGAGAGAGAGGCTATTTAGGATGGTACGATTGAACCGCTCTACCATTCCGTCCGATTGAGGGTGTAGAGGTGTTGTTCGGGTTTTGTCCATGCCAAGTAGTTCACACATTTCCTTGAACACAGCCGAATCAAAATTTCTTCCTTGATCGGAATGGATTTGAAGAGGAACTCCGTATCTGGAAACCCAGTGTTGAATCAGTATGTCTGCTACGGTTACCGCCTCTTGATTAGGAATGGCATAGGCTTCAGGCCACTTAATGAAGTAGTCCATGACAACGAGGATGTACTTATTGCCATCAGATGTTCTAGGAAGTGGACCCAGGATGTCTAGGGCAATTCGTTCGAAAGGAGCTCCTACATTATAACGTTGCAATCGTCCACGGGTGTGCCTCTTAGGACCTTTACGTGCTACACAGGTGTCACAAGCTCGACACCACTTCTCCACGTCACTGCGAACATTATTCCAGTAGAAACGCTCTCGAACCTTTTGCAGGGTCTTCATTACACCAAAATGACCTCCTGTGGGACTACCATGCAGTTCTTGAAGGACCATAGAAATTCTCGACTTAGGGAGTAGTAGTTGCCATCTACATGTCTTTCCATCGTCAGACTCCCATTTTCGGTACAAGATGCCGTTCTTCAAATGTAAGGAATCCCAGAGAGCCCAATAACGTTTAGTCGTAGGATGGTAATGGGCCATGTCTTGCCAGCTGGGCTTCCTGTTGGACTCCTCTTTCAGCTCTAGAATTGGCTTAATTTCAGGATCAGCAAGTTGATCTTTACGCAGGCTCTCGTCACTCCACGGATCTTGCGATGATGTAGACCCAGTTGTAACTTGTCTTACTATAGGACCTTTGACATTAAATTTCTTCTCAGCCCGGTCGCAGTATCTACAATTCTCTGAGCAGGGTCTTCTTGAGAGAGCATCTGCATTTCCATGTGATGAGCCTTTTCGATGGCGTATCTCCATATCGTACTCTTGAAGCTTTTGTACCCACCTGGCTATCTGGCCTTCAGGGTTCTTAAAATTCAATAGCCAAGTTAGAGAAGCATGATCAGTTCGGATCAGGAACTTTCGACCGTAAAGATAGTGATGAAAGTGGTCTATGGCTTTCACTACAGCAAGAAGCTCTTTTCTTGTTACGCAGTAGTTTCGCTCGGCCTTTGACAAGCACTTGCTGAAATAGGCGATAACACGCTCCTGGCCGTCAATTTCCTGGGACAGTACAGCGCCAATGCTTTCGTTGCTTGCATCCGTATCAAGTATAAACTGTTTATCGATTTGAGGATACGACAGAATTGGAGTGGATGTCAAGGCCTCCTTAAGCTTTTCGAAAGCAGCGTCACATTCCTGTGTCCACATAAATTTTTGATTGGCTTCTGTTAATTTATGAAGTGGTCTTGCAATCATCGAGAAGCCTTTGACGAATTTTCTGTAATAGGTGCATAATCCTAGAAAACTTCGAAGCTGGTGAACATCTGCTGGACGATTCCAATTTTTCACGGCCGATATCTTCTCCGGATCAGTCCTAACTCCTTCCGCCGAAATGATGTGTCCAAGGTAGGCGACTTCATTACGAAACAAACTGCACTTCGAAGGGCTTAACTTCAAATTAGCTTCCTTTAATTTTTGTAGCACCCGCCTGAGGTTGTTCAGATGTTCATCAAAAGATTTTCCTATGATTATGATATCGTCTAAATAAACAAGACATGCCTCATATGACAGTCCCCGAAGAACCGTTTCCATAAGGCGTTCAAAAGTTGCAGGTGCGTTACATAGACCAAAAGGCATTACCTTGAACTGCCATAATCCTTGTCCCGTTGTAAAGGCAGTCTTCTCGCGGTCGTCGGGATGGATCTCTACCTGCCAGTAACCACTCTTTAAGTCTAAAGTCGAGAACCAAGTGTTGCCCGCAAGTGTGTCAAGAGTGTCGTCAATCCTTGGCAGAGGGTAACTATCCTTTTTGGTGACGTCATTCAGTCGGCGGTAGTCTACACAAAATCTTGTAGAACCATCCTTCTTTCTTACTAATACAATGGGAGACGCCCATGGACTTGTTGATGGTTCGATGACGTCATTTTCTTCCATATCTTTAATTAAATTCTGCACCTCTTCTTGCTTGGCAAAAGGTAATCGTCTAGGGTGCTGTTTAATAGGAGAGTGATCTCCCGTGTCAATTCGGTGTTGTGCCATTTTAGTTCGTCCAAAGTCTTCAGATGTTTGGGAAAATAAACTTTGGAATTCTCTAATTAAATTTTCCGCAGCTTCCAACTGTTTTGGATTTAAGTCTGTATTTTGTAACAAATCCTTGACTAAATTATCTGAAGATTTCTCAGAGTGACTGGAATTTTGACTTATGCACGTCACAGGAGCACATGACGCTATCACCTCTCCTTTCTTGATAGTCCTCGTCTTATCACTGATGTTAGCAATTCTGACTGGAATGGTCTTTTTCGAGAGGTCTACCACAGAAGAAGCCACCAATACTCCTGCTTGTGTACTATTGTCTTCTGGATAATCTATATGGCCAAATCGATAATTAGTTTTATTTTTAATTACAGCAGGAACCAAACATTCTGTTCTTGCATCTAGATTAATGTCTTCTTTGGCTATTACTATTTGTTTACATTCAATTTCGTTATTTAATCCAAAAAGACTTATTTCTTCAAATTTTGAGATCATTTTGTTATTTTTGAAATCAAGTCTGAAGTCAAACTTCTTCAGAAAATCTAGTCCGATTAAGCAAGGATCTGTTATGTCAGCCACATATGCCGTATGGTAATATTTCGTTCCTCCAAAGTTGATAGTTAAATTGGCCTTTCCATATATGCCTATCTTGTCGCCCGTCACAGTTTGCAGGGTAACGCATGGTGGAGTCCAGATGAGTTTACATTTCAATTTTCGAGCCAAATCTTCTCTTATTATTGTCACATTGGCTCCTGTATCGACAATCATACGGCACTGAATTCCGTTAATAAAGCCTATCACATATAATTCGTTATCACCGCCGCTCATTTTTGATATCTGGAGGATCTTCAGGTGGGGCTTTTCATTCTCTGGCAACCTCCGCCCCGCGAGATGGCCAAAATTTAGTTTCCCTGCTGACTGTTTGAATTTATCTCACGTTCGTGGATTTTGGGGCAATTTCTTCGGAGATGTCCTGTATCACCGCATCCCCAGCACGTGAGATTCTGTCTTCTTGAACTTGTTCTTCCGTATTTTAAAGCTTCAATTTCTTGATTTATTTTCCTAATTTCTTTCAAGACGTCGTTCTCAGTGTCTGAGCTTTTGTTCACCGTTGCCCCTCGGACTGAATGACGATCTCTTCGGCTGGCTTGTGTAGCTGCTTCCAACTTTAAGGCATATAGTAGTGCAGCCTTTAAATCCTGTACATCTGCCATTCGTACCGCTCTCTGCACTTCTGGATCTTTTATTCCGTCTACAAAATATTGCAGTGACAGCATTTCCCGTACATTTGTTGGACAGTCAATGAATGCTAAATTTGCAAGCCGTTCAATTTCCGAGGCAAACTCTTGAAGGGTTTCACTCGATTTTTGATGGCGGCTCTTCATTTGTATTCTCGTATAATCCTTGAAGAATTTTTCGCCGAATCTCATTTCAAGTGCACAACTTAAAGTCTCAAAATTGAGTTGCGTCATATCGGGCAATGTTTGCAGCACGTCGGCGGCTTCTTCTCTTAAAGATGCTGCCAGTTGACAAGCTTTCACCTCGTCACTCCATTTGTTCGCTTCAGCTACAATGGTGAATTGGGTCTTGTAAACTTGCCAGGAACTCTTTCCGTCGTATGTCGACAGCTCAATGTGCACGGGAGAAGCAGGCGGATTCCTAAATTCTTCATAATTACCACTAGACGCTGAAAGTTTCTTCTCAAGATCTTGTACTTTTTTATTTAGCTTTTCATCTACTTCACCTAGTATTTTCTCTTCAACGTTACTGATTTTCTCTTCAACGTTACTGATTTTCTCTTCAACTTTACAAACTTCATTCTGAATTTTCTCTTCTACTTCCGCCATTTTCCGTTCCATTTTCTGTTCAACATTACTAACTTCATTCTGAATTTTCTCTTCTACTTCCTCTATTTTCTCTTCTACCGAGCCTATTCTTCTCTCTACCGACGAGAACTTTTCTTCTAAAGTTTTCTTCATTTCTTCTTGGCCTTTATTAATCTTTTCAGTCACATCTTCTTGGCATTTGTTCATCTTTTCCGCCAACTCTTCTTGGCCTTTATTCATTTTTTCCGCCAACTCTTCTTGGCCTTTCGTCAATTCTGCCTTTATTCCATTAATAGCTTCTAACAGTTCTTTCAGTTGACCATCCATTGTTCTTGTTTTCGCCATAAGATCCCGACTCCTGACACCAAATGTTACAGCGTATATAGGGTTCTTTCGATCTTATGGTTAGACAACATCAAACTCTTTTCTCTTAGAAAAGTAGAAAATAATTTATTTACAGATCTTCAGAACAACAGAGACTTCGAAACTCACAAATATTACAAGATATTCCAAAATAACTGTTTAAATCTATCGAACAAGTACAAATATAGGTCGCAGAGACTCTTTATACAATGTCTCAACACTATATCACATTCAAAACAACGTAGATAAAACTCAATACATCAAGCAAACTTGCTTGGACAATCTCTAGTAGCTCACTCAATGACTGACTGGTAAATAATAACAACAACAGCTCGTATCGCTCTCCTTATATATAGTCTCGTAGCATGTGCTAGAAATTTCTAGAAAAACCTGGAAAACCACGGAACAACAAACAATGTATCAGTAGACCTAAGGGGGGTTACCATAAATAGGGAAGGGTTACCATCGCCAACAATCGCCAAGTTTGTCGCCAACTTGGCGATATATCGCCAAATTTGGCGACCAAAATTAGTCGCCAAAAGTGACGCCAACTTGGCGATATCTCAAATATTTCGCAAAGCTGCCATAGACATTCACTGAAAATAATAGACAAGTTTGCTTGATAACAGAGACAATGTAACAAAAACTAATATTAGTAAAGAAATGGAGCTTAATAAGATTATTTACATTATTTTACAGTACAAACACTAACTATTTACAAAATTCGTAACAATATTAAGAACTCTGCAAATTATAAGCAAAAAATTTAGGACTGTTTTTATAAAAATCTTAATTTCTCTACAAGTGTACCTGCTATCCTTATAAAAATAAACACAGTTCATTACAATAAGCCACTTAATCATAATGTGCAGTTTGGACGCTTTTGCTACATTAGTTTTGACAGGGTTATCCAAAAGATCTTCGTTCTTTTTCAATTTGTTGACGGTCCCCTGTTGGATTTCGGGGAACATAAGGGGCAAATGTGAACATTGCTATTTTTTACTATCTATTATATGCTTTTTTGTTTGAAAAAAATCATTAACTATGATAGCACCTGTAGATATGTAGTAAAAAGTTTTTAAAGCTTTTTAATTCTTTGTTTGTCCTTTGTAGCCAAAACCCTATTTACAGATCTCAAAAGTAAAATCTGAATTTGAACTTGCTAAATGAATAACTTTATTTATTGATTAATTTGAATGTTAATGATTCAACACATATTTGTATACTAACAAATATTTTTGATAAAAAATAATTCATTCGCGAAAATATAAGACGCGTACTATTTTGTTTACACACCTGGAGTTTCACCACATTTCGATTCATATTTCTTTCATTACTTACTTAATTACCAATCATGCTTAACTTTTGGACACCAGTGTAATATATAATATATGCATATAAATATATATAAATATATATATGTGTATATAATATAATATATATAATATATAATATAATATATATATATATTATAGATATATATATATTATATATATATATACATAAAACTATTGAATTTCTGGCCAAAGAAGTAGAACCTCTCTTGAAGCAGTAATGATTTGTGTTAAAAGGTATCTAGCGTTTCTGCAATAATTTTCTGAAACAGTCTCAGTGTAGTCCAATTTGATTGTTTTTAATCCATAACTTTATTTAATGTAAAATTCTAAAAATAATATATAAATGGGGCAGACTTTTTGGGGGGGACAGACAAATATTACAGACTTTTTTATTTACGAGAGACTGGGGCACGTGAGAACATGGGGCAAATGTGAACATTGCCATTTTTTACTATCTATTATATGCTTTTTTGTTTGAAAAAAATCATTAACTATGATAGCACCTGTAGATATGTAGTAAAAAGTTTTTAAAGCTTTTTAATTCTTTGTTTGTCCTTTGTAGCCAAAATCCTATTTACAGATCTCAAAAGTAAAATCTGAATTTGAACTTGCTAAATGAATAACTTTATTTATTGATTAATTTGAATGTTAATGATTCAACACATATTTGTATACTAACAAATATTTTTGATAAAAAATAATTCATGTAAAATAGAAAAATGTTTGCCGTATTAACTCTAGTGGCCATATGGGAAACTTATGAAAACACTTGTTGGGGCATATATGAATTGTTCACCCGTGTCCAAATACTCATTCTGTGATTAAGTTTCTTTTCGTTATTTTGATGAGAAATAATGTCAGCTTAAATATATATATATTTTTCTTAAAATAGAAGAGATTTTGTCATACTACATGTGATTTTGTATTGAAACTTCCACAAAAACATCTGCCAACAAGCACATAAAAAGCAATAAGTTCAATTACATTTAATTATCATTAATTGTAAATAAATTTAATGTTTTTTAAAATGCAATTATATTAGGAATATTTTACTATTCTTTTGAAACAATTTTTTATGCATTTTTAATACAAAATGTATTGCGTTAAACAACTTAGTAAATTTTTCTTTTTAATTTCTTCCAAACATACAATGATGGCTTATTTTCATCCCTAAAACAACTATGTATTTGATGCTTTGAGCGGAGATAAATATCAGTAATATTTTCAGAAAATAAAATTTTAAAACTGATAAATACCATAAAATGTCCTTTGTAACTACACCCCCCCCCACACACACACACACTTTTTTCAAAAGCAAACTAAGTTAAATTGGTGGGGAGGTTATAATAGAGATGTTTTTAAATACTTAAAAAAGTCATTCATAATTTATGTAAATTTAGATACATCATAAATTTAGAAGTAAATAAGGCAAATATAGAGGTGAGAATGTTTCGTATTTCCAGATTTCTGATAAATATTATTTAAATGTTCCTCCCTATAATCTCCCTGAAACAAGAACCCCAATCAAAATTTAAAAACTTTTTTTTCTTTTACAATTTTTTTCTTTTATTTTATTGCAACGATAAATCAGTCATCTAAACCCTCCCCTTCATCTAATCAACTTATTTTCTTTTTATAGTCTTGTGTTTAAATATATCATCCAAAAACTTGAGAAATTTATACTATTTTTTCTTTATAATGAATTTAATACATATTATAACTAATGATTATGACGACAAATAAATAACAGAATAAAAGCACGAATAAAGGTCATACAAAAAAAAAAAAAAAAAAAAAAAAAAAAAAATCACCATGCTTAAAAAAAAAGTTGTATTTACAATATTGAGTAATTTTTGTTTATAAAAATTCACTCAGTTATGAGAAAAACTATATTTAGGTAAACTATTCACATGTGCTTTAGTCTCTCCTACAGTGTTTAACCAGTCAGCTATGAACCAGTCGCGTCTAAACTCGTGGATTGGTTTCACAATGTAATTTGTTATACATTTTATCCCATAGCGTGTGCATGACGGGTAATCTAACAAGTAAATTGACATCGACATAATATGTATTAAAATATTTGGATAAGAAAAATATAACTTATTTCCCAATATTATAAGTACTTTTGAAAAGTACAGCCATTGAGTGTTGAATAATTTATTATCTGCAGTCATTTTTTTACTACTTATTTAATTAAAGTACTATATTATTTAAATTTTCAAAAATGTTTCTTATAAAACACAAGATAGCTACTTACATTTTTTTAGCTTATTAAATAATTTTTCCTGAATCATGTAATTAATTACATTGTTTCTCCAAAATGGAATACAGTGTTACGAATAATTCCTTTGTTATTTTTAAGCACTTTCTTTTTTAAGTTGCTGATTAATAACTGAATAATTGAATTTCTAATTTTGCATTGTTATTTTTATTTTTAGCAAAATGTCGACAGGTTGAAAATCTCATGAAGATGTATAGAAAAAGGGAATCAAAGAGGGGATTAAAACTGAAAAAGTACAACTACAGCCAGGTAGAAGAGAAATATAACAGAGTCAAAACAAAAATTGGAATCATTAAAACTCAGAAGAACCACGTTGATATTGTTGCTAAGAAAACAGATGACTCCTTATCTGTGAAGATGGAAAATGACGTTTCGATTTTTAAAAACGGTGACATACATCTGGTCAGTGAAATTAAAATGCAAGATTCCAGTTCTAAAAAAGAGAAAAAAAAAAGCTTCAATGACCAATGCCAATATAAATTTGAAGCATGAAAATGCATACATTGACAGTGTAAAGTCTGTAATAACATCTCCCGATGCAATTAACAGTGTTAAGTCTGTAAGAACATCTCCCGATGCAATGAACAGTGCTAAGTCTGTAAGAACATCTCCCGATGCAATTAACAGTGTTATGTCTGTAAGAACATCTCCCGATGCAACACTGGATGCGAAAGGAAAGAAAGAAATTGCTTCCCTTGATGTTGACAATGTGTTAAAAAGTAATGATAAAATCTGTGAAAGTATTCCTCATGCTTCCGGATCTGCAAATAAGAATAACGATATTTTAGAGTCTCTGAGTGCTTCAAATCTGAAACATGTGAGCGATAACATTAGCTCTGTTGAGTTGGCAGAAAAAATAACGAGTGCAAATGAAACGAAACCAGACGCTTTCACAGAAGCTAAAAATTGCGAATCGAAAAGTAAACAAAAAAACTTAGATGTAAATGAGGATAGTAAATGTAGTAAGGGAAGTAATGCTTCTGTGACTCCTAGTGTTAAAAATCTGAGCTCAATGAAATGTAATACCATCGATATAAGAATGATGACAAACACAAATGTAAGTCCTTCAGAGAGTTTTAAAGAACACAAATATGTCGATTCTGAATCTGTCAAAGTAACTACGAAACCAAAGAAAAACAAACAAAGAATTATCGATTGGTTCAGTAAAAAAAGAAAAGCACTTAGCAGAGTTTTGGAAATCTTCCGACCAAAGAAAAAGGAAGTAAGGTCGAGAAGTAAGTAATGTTAAACTTATTCATTAGAAAAATATTAAAATGTTAAACTAAACTAAACCTGCAGCTTTACGATCTATGAAGGATCAGGGCCTACAGTGCTCAACCCTATTTAATAAATCCTGGTCCCCGAGGTGATATGCGGCATATGTCTCGACCAAGTGGTCCGCCCAACGCGAGACCTTCGGTATTTAGTTCTCAAACAAGCTTGGCACTCATTTTGTTGACCCGAAGGGAAGAAAGACTGAATGCTTAGTGGCCAATCGAGAATCGAATTCACAATCTGCAGCGGACCACACGCTTTCTGCTGGCCACCACGTCCCAGAGTTCATTAATATACATTTATGTATGTTTTATATTAAGCGTATTTATTTAATAATACGCTAATATACATATAAGTTACGCGACGCCAACTTAATTGTTTATTGTGTTTATTTTGTTATAACTTAAAACGTATCTATTTTATAATAATTTAAGATAATAATTAGCTGTATTTATATTATTATAAATTATTGTTTTCTAACTCTTCTATTTTCATCAACTTTTGTATTTTCTATATGAGACAGAAGAATGTTGATTTCTTTATTATCATTAGATCTGCTATAAATTCTGCAAAAAATTCAAACTTCTAAATCTGTACTATTTCATTTTTTTCTGATAAAAGAATCGTGAAAATAATGCTTTGTAACTAACTATTTTTTGGAAATCCTGCTTTCTTCAGCATTTCATTTTTCATATTAGAATTTATTTTATTTGCGTTCATCAAATAAATGAAAAAAAAAAAAAAAAAAAAAAAAAAAAGACTGATTCTTCCGCGTAAAGGAATTTAAGATCTTTCAAAAGAAGCAAAGAGACTGAAACTTTTATTAAATTTTTCGTACATTTACGATGGCTGAATATTTTTACTTTCTTCTATCTTTACAGGAAGAAAGTATTGGATTCGTGAAGGTGTTATATTTTCGGTTATCGAC
Organism: Maratus speculifer; assembly: GCA_964019185.1. NCBI lineage: Eukaryota > Metazoa > Arthropoda > Arachnida > Araneae > Salticidae > Maratus > Maratus speculifer. Next base: position 324,853,490 of record OZ025296.1, read on the forward strand.
GGATTTAAATGTTTTAAGGGTCAAAACTTCCAAAAACATGTTTTTACAAAATGTCTGTCTGTGAGTCTGTCAGTCTGTCTGTATGAAACATAAATTTTGTAGGCGCTCTGTCTGAAAAACTAATGAACGGAATTTCACCAAACTTTAGATTCTTTTATACCTTCATCTAAACTATATATAATTGTTTTTTTTTTTTTTTTTTTTTTTTTTTTTTGCGTATCGTTTAACAGGTGAGGCTGATATTTCACGATTTTGACGTGTGTAATGATTGCACAATGCTTTTTTTTTTTTTATATAAATTTATTATCTGCGCCATTATACGCTAGTAATCTTTCCAGAAATTTTATATTATAAGTATTGTTAATTTACTACTAAAAATGTGTAAAATGTACCTTTTGAGAAGAATGCATGCTTTGGCGTGTCCAGTGTATTTATTTTTGCAAAATTTACACTGTGCATTATAGCAACAACGTTGCAAAGTTGCTCGAATGATAAATAAAACTTTGGCCCTAAAAATTAATTTAGTATCGCTGATTATTTAAATCTCTTTGAAGAATTTATATTAACCGATGTATTGAGAGATACAATCAATAAAATCATCTTTTAAAGCTCACAATGTAAGTAACATTAATCTTTGGATTGGTTGCAAATACGCAACGAGACCTAATATTGACTAACTTATTTATCGATAGATTGGACAAGCAATAGTCCAATTTTTAGATACTCAGAATTTTGGTCAGATTCATTTCAACTTATAGGAGTCTTTGCACTTATCATTTCTTAACGAATTCCGAAAGATGCTATCGACTGACCACCATGATCTTCTAGTTATAAAATATGTACTTTTTCAAAAATGTGTGTTTTTAAAAATAAAGAAAATACACAATCGATGATATTTTGCGTGGTAATTTTTATAAACAGGAGTAGAACTTCTTCCATACGAAGTAAATGCAATGAAACTCGAGAGAGTTCGCAATTTAAGAGATGTGCAGAACGCAAATTAAATGCATTTGTAATTTGAAAAATTCTAAAAGTAAATGAGAAGTTAGATTTTTCCGACGGGACCACTTTGTTTTTGTCAAATATATGTTTTTTTTTCCCCCCCAAGATACAAGTTTAAACTTCGGATACTAAGTTTTAAAAAATGATTCAAATGCAAAAAAATAAGTATAAAAAATAAATGTATGTTCTTTAAAAATAATAATAATAAGGATTTATCAAAAGATCTATATGATTTGTGTCAGTTTAAATAAAAACAAAAGGAAATTTCTGTTAAGTTAATGATCTTTTAGCAAAGACATCTGAGAAAATTTTGAATAGATAATATAGCAGACACGTGATATACAATACTAATTACAAAACAGAATGTAAACAATTACTTTGGAATTCGTTATAGCCTTTTTGTATGATATTTTCAGAAATTAAAATTTTTGTTCGCCTTATAAAAGTTAAATTGAATAAAATAAAAGAATTTCTATGAAAGAAAATTTCATCAAAATGTAAGAAATACTTGTAGCATAATTTTTAATACATATATTTTTACATACACACTTTATTTGTGATGCTGTTTTATAGTTTTATTACTTAAATTGTTTTCTCATTTGATGTATTTTTTTTCAGGTATTTTTTACGTTTAAAGGAAGCATCTAAAATTTTCAAGGTTGTCAAATTAAACTAACGTTGTCATGAAATGAGACTAAAAAATGTGAGCAAAATGTTTTATTATATTTCACTTTTATATTATTACGTCAGACTATTTTTATTATCTCTTATTCTTATATTATTTTATATTTAAATCTCATACTTAAAAAAAAAAAAAAAAAAAAATTATTATATTATTCTATTATATATCTAACATTTATTACATATATTTATCTTACTCTTATATTATCTTATGCTAGTCTCTTATTTATCTTATTAATTTATTATTTTATGCTATTATCTTTTATTTATCTTATTCTTATATTATCTTATGCTATTATGTTTTATTTTTCGTATTTTCATATTATCTTATGCTCTAATCTTTTATTTATCGTATTTTTATATTATCTTATTATATTTATTTAAATTTATATTTTAATCTTACACTAAAAAAAAAAAAAAAAAAAAAAAAACATTATATATTTAACATTTATTACATATATTTATCTTACTCTTATATTATCTTATGCTATTCTCTTATTTATCTTATTAATTTATTATTTTATGCTATTATCTTTTATTTATCTTATTCTTATATTATCTTATGCTATTATCTTTTATTTTTCGTATTTTCATAGTATCTTATGCTCTAATCTTTTATTTATCGTATTTTTATATTATCTTATGCTATTATTTTATATTTATCCAAATTTATATTCTAATATTACACTAAAAAGAAAAAAAAAATCATTTATTATTACATTATCCTACATTATATATAACATTTATTACATATATTTATCTTATGCTATTCTCTTATTTATCTCATTATTTTATTATTTTATGCTATTATCTTTTATTTATCTTTTTCTTATATTATCTTATGCTATTATCTTTTATTTTTCGTATTTTTGTATTATCTTATGCTATTATCTTTTATTTATCGTATTTTTATATTATCTTATGCTTTTATTTTATATTTATCGTATTCTTATATTACCTTGTGCTATTATCTTTTACTTATCTTATTCTCATATTATCTTATGCTATTATCTTTTATTTATCGTATTTTTATATTATCTTATGCTACTATCTTTTATTTTTCGTATTTTTTATTATCTCATGCTATTATTTTATATTTATCTTAATTTATATTCTAATCTTAGACTTATAAAAAAAAAACCTTTGTTATACAAATATATATATATATCTTATCTTATACCTTATATTTTATTGAATCCTAAAACGTGTGTTCACAAAGTAAAGCAGGTGATTTTAGTGTGTAGAGACCACACGGTGCAGCGCATTCTGAATGCCCTGGATAGTCGGAGAGAGGGCGTGGCTTGACTAAGTGTCTATACTGAGTCTGCGCCGATCAGTGGTTGTATCAGTATCATTGGTTTTGTAAATATTGTCACGAAGACCATATGACAACGCGGTCTTTTTCTTCGTAAAAGGTAAAGGGCCAAACTGAAAAATTACTCCCAGGTACTCCCAGATTAAACCGTCATCACTGCCAAAGCCCTTAGGATTAAGAGCGCTTTTATATTATTACGCGCTTTTATATTATTATGAAGATAAAGAGGCGGTCCAAACCGCTGAAACGAGCACCTTGAATGAAGTTTCCATTGAAGCCCGTCAGGCCGCGTACCATGTCTGCTGAAACCGCAGGACAAAATGTGTAGATGTTTGAGAGCAGTGTTCTTTGAAGACTTCTATTCGCTTATAACTATCCTTAAATAATAAATTTTTAATGACAACACAAGCATTACTTTTTGAACACAATTGGTACATTACATTATCTTATGTTAACTAATCTTATATCTTATAGTATGATCACTTTTAAGGTTGAGGTAGCATCTGACAGAAAATAACATTATCCATTTAGTGTATTATGTAGCACATCAAAGTTTAAAACTAAATGTTAAGTAATCCTTCTATTTTTATGGTGTAACATTCCGAAAACTTCAATGATGGAAAGATATTATAAATTTTGGCCTCTTTTACTAAATGCCCCTACTTCGAACATTTTTCGCTTTCAAAACATCGTCAAAATAATCAAAGACTTGCTTTGTGTTCATGTCAATTTGTGATTTGGAATTTGAGCAATAGGCTATTTTTTTTTCGGTTGAGCTTACATTTGCATACCTAACTTTCACAGACAAATATTTTCTCAGTGACTTTATCAGGAAATCGTCTAAATTGTCCGTAGGCTTTACATGAACAGCATCGATCACATCTTGCAGGACTGTACAGGTCTTTGACAAATATGTCTTTAACACCTATATATTTATTTCTGATGTTTTTATCTTTGTAATTTGTATGAGTGCAGCGTTTTCGCACATTAATATTTGCCTATGGCTACAGAAAGCTATTGAATCAAGAATAACAGTAGAATGCAGATTTGCTAACGTCGAAGTCAGGTACCTAAGATTTTTAGCAAGATTGAAATGAACTCAAATTCCATCAGATCCGGATATGAAAATGACTGTCAAAAACTTAATTAAAATGTAAAAAGAAAGCAGGCATCGCTCCTAGTTGGCATCACCACTAATAAAGTGAAGAAAAGTGATGAATGTTTATGATTCAAGGGTCATTCCATCGTGATCGGCTCGACAACATGACAAAATTTTAATAGGTTTAAATCTATAAACCATATTTTGGGCAATGCATTCGATATTAAATTCGGAGAAATCATGCTTGAATGATTTTGTAAATATAAAATGTCAATAGATTTAAATTTTAAAGTAAAATAAAATTTATCTTGTAACGGTGTGACATAAGTTTTCTTTTGCATACATATTTCTCAAAATTCCTGTGAATATTTCAATCTTTTAGTATTATAGCGTTTTTTTCTTTTTAAATGAGGTTCAGATTAAACTTAACACATTTCTTATAATTTTCATGATATTTTATATATTATTTTAATGCATAAGAATTTTCTTTCTACTGCAACGAGTACAGCATTGAGCAAAGTATGCAGTTTGAAAGTTATTTGAAAAGCGAAAAAAAACACTATTCGTTATGGATAGTAAACTTGACATTAGCTAATATAAAAATAAATTTTAATAAAACTTAGCACAAAATTAGCAGTTAGTTTAAAATATTTACTCCTTTTATTGGAGCTTCATACCGCGTAAACTGATGTCACCAGAAGTATGCTTTAATGAAGGCTTCTATACAGTTTTCAGCACATTTATGTATTTTTGGCTGCTGATGTGGCTTTCGCAAAGGAACATTTCATAAATGCTAACAGCAGCCGTGCAGCACCAGATGATAATGCTTTCACCTCCACGTTTTACAGTAAGCCTCAAGGAAACCAAATGATGTTGTTCGTTGATACACGCCTCACAAAGCTCTTGCTGGGAGTTCTTAATTCCCGGAAAAAAATAAAAATGGTTCGTCTTAAAATATTCTCAGTTATAATACAATGGTCGACTGTGATTGAATGATGATTATTTTTCGTTATAAAAAATAAAGTTAAAATGCTCCTTCAATATCAGATGCATCAGAACACTTAACATTTCAGTAATGCTTTTCTGCAAAATGTTGATGTAGAAGAGCCTAATCCAAGCGGTTCTTCTTGTTGTTTAGTGAAAGCCAGGTCTTCATCCTGGCACTACATACATTTCATTCAGTTTCTGTCAGTCTTCGTTTATTACTGTTCGAGCATTTGCAGGTTGTCCAATGTCTTTAGACAGAGCTGCAGCGAGCTTGGAAAAAAATTTTCTGCGATCTCTACCAAATTTTCGCATTAGTTTTCTCTCCAGGAGTTTCATTATTACATGTTTTCTGCTTATTCTTGTCTTCTATTCGTAAACCTTTTATTAGCAAATTACATTATACTTTGATTTGTTGACATTTCTTTTGACTTTTATTACACTCCTTACAAAAGTCATGCTAGATGTCACAAATTCTTGGAAAAAAATAAAAATGGTTCATCTTAAAATAATTTCAGTTATAAAACAAAAGTCGACTGTGATTGAATGATAGTTATTTTTCGTTATCAAAACAAGGCTAAAGTGCTCCTTCAATGTCACATGCATCAGAACACTTAATGTTTGGGCAATTCCTTTACTGCAAAATGTTGATGTCGATGAGCCTACTTCAAGCGATTTTTCTTGTTGTTTAGTGAATGCCAGGTCTTCATCCTGGCACTACATCCAGCTTCTGTCAGTATTCGTTTATTACAGTTCGAGCATTTGCAGTTTGTCCAATGTCTTCAGACAGAGCTTAAACGAGCGCAGACAACGATTTTCTGCATTTAACAGTCTTTCATATTAGTTTTCTGTCCTGGATTTTCGTTGTTACATGTTTTCTGCTCACTATCGTCTTCTTTCTTTAAAACCGAATCTCCGTTAAATGCAAATTACACTTCACTTCGAGAAAATTTCACCAAAATGCTTACCTATAATTGAGTTTGTTTTGATTGTGCAATCCTAAATTTTCACTCATTTTTTCAGATGAAAATCACTTTCTTTTTGCATTTTTGGATTAAATGATATAAAATTCGCTTCTCCATTAAACACATATGTTACTTAGTGCTGTCAATATCGAATAAAAGTGGCGAAATATTTTATTTAAAATTATTTTTTTTTCTTTTGACGCCAGATAGTACATAATTGATTATTTATGTTTGATTGACGTTTGATAACTCAACTAACCATTGTGTAAAGCCTTTGTAAATTAAAATTTTTTTATGATTCATGTGATTTGAAGGAGAGATTAAGACTTTTGACCAAGGCTGCAATCTCCAACTTTTAATTCTAGTGCTTTTAAAATCTTTCTGGGAGGTTATTTGCAATTAGTAGTGACTGATAACTTTCTCAGAGTTGATTTCGCGGCCTTTTCAATCAAAAGTTTGATACTATCACCATTTATCTTACAGTAGTGATTGTGGTGAATTTATTGCTTCCCATCTGACTGTGAGCATTTTTTAAGTTTCGAGTATGTTCACTGCTGATATAGACAATGCCATTATTGTACCAATACATATAATGGCATATATTAAACTCCAGTGCATATATTAAAGAATTCGAAGCACATGTAAAGCAACATCCGAATCTCTTGCGTTTCTGGATTTAACCACATCCCGCAGTCTTGACTTTATCAGTCCTCCAGTTTTTGTCAACGGCAGCTTTTCTGTGGGAAGTGGTCAAAAACTCGATTCAAACGTTAGCTCAAAGTTTTTGATAAAGTAAGCACAGATTTGGAATATATTATTTTTTTTATAAATATTATACTGCACAGACTTACAAGAAAAAAAAAGCACCGTTTTGTGTTGGTCTGTTTTCAGACTAGTATTAAATGATGGCATTTAAAATGTCTTTACAGTATATTTACCATTTGCAATTCTTCACTAACTACAGCAAAGACCCGAAGATTCCTAATCCTCAGTAGGTCAAAAGTAACATAGATGTTGTCACTGGCATTGCGAACTAATATGTTCAGGTTTTTCAACAAATCGAAAAAGAGCGGCTATTATCCAGGCTGAAATGCCCAGAAACGTACATTAAGCATTCCAGTAAATTCCGGTAATAAGACTCTTGCATCAGGTCATCATCGGCTAGCATATCTTTCCTATATATGGGATAATTTTACTTTGCAGTAAAAGAGAAATTTTAGTATTTTTTAATTAAATTTTTCAAGATATTTATCAATGTCCCTTTCATAATGAGTTTTCATAACAACTTCTTTAAGTATTAAACTCTAACATCTTCTAAATGTTTGGAAATGGTTTTCATATTCACTACTTCACATAAACTTTCTATACATGAAACCCTTTCTTTTAGAATGATTTCCACTTCTGCAAACATCGACAGATCGTCCACATTTAGTAATACAACATATTTCCTTCTGCAGAGTACACAAAAGTACGTCCTGTTATTTATGTTGATCAATTACCTCTAAGTTGTTTGAGAAGTTCTTCATACCAACATCTTCTCGACTTGGTGAATGTAATATAATGCTTTATGCAATTTGAAAACGTTGTTTTTATTTCCAAGAATCAAAGAATTGTCTTCTGTATGTTTTTACCAATGTTTCCATAAACATTTGCACACCGTACAACAAGAACTCTATGCTTCCATCCTAAAATGCTTACAGGTAAAATTATAAAGAGTCTGATTAACTCGAAGTTGAATACCGAACTGAATGTTTCTTCATAGTTTGACCCTTCTCTCGGTTATATCCCAAGGCGAAATACGTCAAAATATGCCATTAATGTTTTGAGAGCATAAACTGACATATTATCTAACATTTTACAGTTTTCCGGTAGTAGAAATAATATCCAAACGTTTAGGGCCAATCATACTTTTAATTTTTGCATCCATTGCATTTTCCCAAAACTTAGCTTCAGGCAGAGTTTCACCTTGTGAGGGGATATTTTTATAATAATTTCTGCTCAGCATGTTTTTTTTTTTGCTTTCTGGTTCATCATTGTAACTTTCTACTTATGCGGTGATTGGACCTTCATACTTACTTTATATACAAAGTTTAAAGCTTACTAGACTTTTATCATAAATTATTTTATTTTTATTGCAATATTACATTTTTCTTTGACTTCAGAAACTTTTCTCACCCGGTCTAAAAATGCACACATTAGTTTTTGCCTTTGAGGCATTTTTAATTCTTCTACTGTCTCATTTAACTGCTTTTGGTTCAGATGGGACTTGGGATGAGTGATCGGAATTACTTATTTAATTCCACCTCTTTTTCTAATTCAGCTTATAATGGCTGGTTCGAATGCCCAGATTTTACTTAAACTTGTAACTTGAAACATCCAAATTATCATCGTAAACTATGAAATAATATTATGACCTTTTTTTTGTTCTCCCTTCAAAAGTTCCTCGTCAAAGGTCATTTGTTTAGTTTCGACAATAAAATATTCATCGTTGATCCAAACTCAGTAACCATCCGTTGCACACCCTAATTCAACGAAAATGCCTTTTTTAGCTCACAGGCTATCATAGCCTGAGAGCTTATGTGCCCGTCCGTTCTGTATGTATGTTCGTATGTACGTAACGCGATAACTCATGATAAAAATATCCGATCCACTTGAAATTTTGTATGTAGGTATATCCTGACAAGGCGCTTCCCTGATTAGTTTTTGGAGTTCATTCGATATGTATAAGAGGGGGAACGGGGGGCTCATGCCCCCCGTTAGTTGATATAGATGGGATTTTCATGCAGAATTAAGTTTTCAAAATTTAGATTAGGATCATTCTGATGAGGCGATTCCGTGACTGTTATTAGGTGTTCATTGATTAAGTATAAATAGGGGGAACAGGGGTTCTAATGCCCCCCCCCCTGTTAGTTGATATAAATGGGATTTTCATGCAGAATTAAGTTTTCAAAATTTAGATTAGGATCATTCTGATGAGGCGATTCCGTGACTGTTATTAGGTGTTCATTGAATAAGTATAAGTAGAGGGAACAGGGGTTCTAATGCCCCCCCCCCGTTAGTTGATATAAATGGGATTTTCATGCAGAATTAAGTTTTCGTTCAAAATTTAGATTAGGATCATTCTGATGAGGCGATTCATTGACTGTTATTAGTTGTTCATTGAATAAGTATAAATAGGGGGAACAGGAGTTCTAATGCCCCCCCACCCCCGTTAGTTGATATAAATGGGATTTTAATGCAGAATTAAGTTTTCGTTGAAAATTTAGATTAGGATCATTCTGATGAGGCGATTCCGTGACTGTTATTAGGTGTTCATTGAATAAGTATAAATAGGGGGAACAGGGGTTCTAATGCCCCCCCCCGTTTGTTGATATAAATGGGATTTTCATGCAGAATTAAGTTTTCGTTCAAAATTTAGATTAGGATCATTCTGATGAGGCGATTCCGTGACTGTTATTAGGTGTTCATTGAATAAGTATAAATAAGGGGAACAGGGGCTCTAATGCCCCCCCCCCCGTTAGTTGATATAAATGGGATTTTCATGCAGAATTAATTTTCGTTCAAAATTTAGATTAGGATCATTCTGATGAGGCGATTCCGTGACTGTTATTAGGTGTTCATTGAATAAGTATAAATAAGGGGAACAGGGGTTCTAATGTCCCCCCCCCTTAATTTATATAAATGGGTTTTTCAAGCAGAATTGTCAGATTTCGTTCAAATCTCTGAATAGTTTTGGAAGTTTAATGGTTAAGTATAAAAGAGGGGGATAACTCTTTTTAAATTATATAAATGCTAAATGGGTTTTTATTAAGAATTATCTAATTTGCTCTGAATTTTGGATATAGATTTTTTATATGATAAAGCATGTCTTTGGTAGTATAGGAGGTTCAATGATTAAGTATAAAAAAAGAGAAAAGGGGAGAGCTGTTTCCCCTTCTTAATTTTTTTTTTCGAACGGAATTAACCCTTGAAAATATAAAGCTTTAATGTGCAATTAGTATTTGTAGCCTGTGAGCTCAATGCCTTCAGTTTAACTGGGCAGTATTCTTTATTGAATTTGTCTTACCTGTGGGAGCCGACGAATGTAGGCAATGAAGTCATATATCTTACAGTGATTCACTGATGGTTTTCTATTTCACAACTATTTAAAAAAAGGAGTGTCACGCATAGTAATATTTAGTGTCCAGTTTCATAGTTAATTTTCTGCGGTCATATATTCTTGTCAAAACTCATCTGTTAAATTAGCTGGACACGTCAGTGTTGTCATTACATCAAATAAAGCTTTACTGATTGTCCGCGCAGTCATTCAGTTTCGGAGAATGACTTCATCTTTAAATACAAGATTTTATAGAAAAATTTGTAAAGGTTGGTTGCAGTATTGTAATCCATTGTCTGATTTCAAAGCAGTAGCGTCACAGTAAAAAAATACTATTGGGGACGGGTTGAAATAGTTTCTTATTCATTATACTCAAAGTAGCTGTGAAACTGAGAAAAACAGTTAAAACGTTCTATTAATAAGTAATTAAAAAATTTCACTTTAAAGGCACTATAATCTAACGAAAAAAATCGACTTAATTTTAAAGAGGATGATTGAGCCCTGCCTTGTCTTTTTTGCGTCCGTATCTCTAATTTTTAATCTTCTTTCCGCCCTGCCCGGATACCATAGTTATTAAATCTTTAACTTTAATGCATTTTTAGCAAAGGATAACAGAAAGCTCTACGGTTACAGTATTCAATAAAATTAAATCATATTTATAGACATGTTTTGATGTAATTAGAGGCTTCCCTCATTCATCTATTGTACGAGAAACTGAGCGTTATAATTTATTTTTGAAGCCATGTGCAAAAACAGTAAAGGGAAGTGCAACAGTGGTAGTGATAACAAGCGCCAAGTGAAGTATTTGTCAGGCTAACGCCATTGTACTTTTTCGACCACGCTTTCTTTGTTTCTGTATCGTTCGACAGTGGCATAAGGCTCGATGTCGAGCAAAAAGAATAGCGGCTACTCAGTGAAACGTAAATGGTACGGCCAATCTGGAATTATCTTGTCGGACTTTTTAATCAAATGTTTATAGGCAGGCTAAGATTCAGGGTCAAAGGAAATGAATAAAACATTTTTATCAACACCGAAAAAGGAAGGGGAATTCTATTGCACTACACGCACTTCTCCTCGCGGAACGATCCATAGATCCATTCCACGGGCATGGTAGCAGGAGGGTTAAAATTCAACTCTCAGTCATGAAAAAGTATTGTGTAACTAACGTGATTAAAAAAATACTTGAACTGGTATTAGCCATAAGTTATGGAGTTGTACGATTTGCTGTGCTTTCGATAACAGAAAAAGAATTTTCTCCTTGCACCAGGTCTATCCCCACTTGCTGTGTTTCTACATCGGTCTACTTAGGCCGAGCGGTTAGTGTCGAGCGGGTGGCTGGAAGGCTGCAGTTCGATGCTCAGCCGTTGAAACATTATTTTACATCCTACATGCATACAAAATATTTGGAGTGGATTTCTTCATAAGTCTCCTTGGATTGGAGGTTTGATGCCATGTGGTTAGTATCGAGCTTGTAGCCGGAGGGTTGCAGTTCGTTACTCAACCGATGAGTTGGCGCTGTAAACTTACATGCATGCAAAAATAGTGGAATAGACTGCAGATTAGAGCCATGTGGTTAGTGTCGAGCTTGTAGCCGGAGGGCTGCAGTTCGATACTCAGCCGATGAATTGGCGCAGCGCCATGTGGTTAGTGTCGAGCTTGTAGCCGGAGGGCTGCAGTTCGATACTCAGCCGATGAGTTGGCGTTGTAAACTTACATGCATGCAAAAAGAGTAAAATAGACTGCAGATTAGAGCCATGTGGTTAGTGTCGAGCTTGTAGCAGGAGGGCTGCAGTTCGATACTCAGCCGATGAATTGGCGTAGCGCCATGTGGTTAGTGTCGAGCTTGTAGCCGGAGGGCTGCAGTTCGATATTAAGCCGAAGAGTTGGCGCTGTAAACTTACATGCATGCAAAAAGAGTGGAATAGACTGCAGATTAGAGCCATGTGGTTAGTGTCGAGCTTGTAGCCGGAGGGCTGCAGTTCGATACTCAGCCGATGAGTTGGCGCTGTAAACTTACATGCATGCAAAAAGAGTGGAATAGACTGCAGATTAGAGCCATGTGGTTAGTGTCGAGCTTGTAGCCGGAGGGCTGCAGTTCGATACTCAGCCGATGAGTTGGCGCTGTAAACTTACATGCATGCAAAAAGAGTGGAATAGACTGGAGATTAGAGCCAAGTAGTTAGTGTCGAGCTTGTAGCCGGAGGACTGCAGTTCGATACTCAACTGATAAATTGGCGCTGTATAACTTATATGCATGTAAAATATGTGGAGCTCCACAGCTCTTCGATTGGTGGGAGGATAGACATGGTGCCATAGGATCCTTTCTCTCGCTAATGAGAAAATTATTGCTTTAATGAAAATCTCCCAACACCTTTGTCATATTTCTACATCAATTAGCAATGTTCGAACGGTTTGTGTTGAACTGGTAACTAAAAGGACCCAGTTCGATGTTCAACCTTTGAAACAACATTTCAAATGCTATATGTGCATATAAAATCCGTGGAAGAGATTTCCATGAATCATTGCTCGGAGGTATTTTGTAGTAGAATCCACTCCCATTTTTTGGTAACGATTAAAAGGTTTGTTTCATTCGTTTGGATCTTGAATGTGAAAATTACAAATAAAGCTGTTCGGTTTTCACCAATACTATGGTGCAGAAATATTAGATCGAACATTGGACACTTTGTCCTATTTAATACTTTGTAGCCGCATCGACGAAACCTCAAATGACGGGATATAATATCAATTTTGTTTCTGTATATTCAACACTCTGACGTCCTCTCATACTTAAAAGTCTCATATAATCGTACCCGAAGGTAGGTGTATTTGTTCCAGATTGGCGAATTTTAATTAGCGGAAGGGTTTTCTCCGTATCACAGGTCTATCTGGCCTAAGCCTGTGAGAGCCTCTTTCCCTTAAGATAAAAAAAAGAGTGACCTACGAGATGGTGGGAGAGGTTGACGTACCTTCGTAGGCTTTCTACTAACATCCCACCGGCCATTAACGTTTGCATTTTCATTATGATTTTATCGTCTTAGGGATTCCCAGTAGTGGCATTTGACCATAACATCCAACCAATCAGCAGCTTTATAACAATTAATGAAATGAGATGACTGGTTGCGTCTTATGTTTTGATTCCAGAATCAGCAATGCGCAGGGCAATATATGCCATAATGTAAAATATTTTAAAAAAATGGAGGCAACTGTGCTAAGCTGAGAGGAAAATTAGGCGACATCGTGGATTAGTGTTACTGTTTATGCTATATAACTATGTCGAATCAAAATCATCCATATTTCTGAGCCTTCTCGATAGATTAGAAACAAAGGGCATGTTCATTGTTCACATTTTATACTTTAATGTATTATTTATAGTGTCTGTTTATAAGGTAGATATTAATTATACTTATGATGTAATTACAAAATTTTATATAAATAACGAAAAATTGAAATATTCTGAAATAAAACATAAGTTGGTTATGCAGATCGAAATGTGAAATTAAATGATATAACGAGTAAAGATGGAAGTTTCACTATTCATGAATGATAAGTTTAAGGTTTTTAGAAATGCAGTTGCTATTACGCATATTCAGTGTTTAATTCAGAAGCTTTTCTCCGGGAGGGACATTTGTGGTTGCGGGAGGGGGATACATTACAGAGTTCCGGAGATGAAATTGCACTTTTTGATCATTGAAGAAACAAAACTTCACATTTTCCGTGGGGGGGGGGGACATTTTATTTCTCCAGTGGGAATGTCCCCCCCGGTACACCTCCTGAAATCAATACTGGACATGTTATTTACTGGGCGTTTCGTGTTCTTCCCGTATAGCCTCATTTTCACACAAAGCAAAATTTGTTGAAAATTTCCACTTGCTTGCCTGTTTTTTTTTTTTTTTTTTTTTTTTTCACACAAAATTTTTTTGTTGTACTCTGCTCCTTCAACGTTCAATTCCGTTCTGAGACACTGCATGAGCTTCATTTTGACAAAGTTTTTCTTGTTGTTTATAGAGATCGCTCTCATTGTGGATGTATTCTAAAGTTTGGTAACCATGTACCATAGATCTTAGTCCAGATCATCCTTAGTGCAAGATTTGTCTCGAAACGGACTCATGTTTGATTTTCATACAAGTTCTCGGATTCAAAGTGAAAATTACAAAGATTAGTTGTAATGTATATGTAAATTTTAATGGTTAAGAAATGGCAAAATGCGAAAAATTCGAAATCCATCGAGAAAATCTCGTGAATGAGTTCCGCCACACCCGCTTCCATTCCAATGTAAAAAATGAGTTACCTGACCAACCTTGAACTCTTTTTTAAATTTTTTTAATTATCTGTATAATTATATGAAATTTTAACTAATGTATTCATATATAATCCAAACAGTTGAAAATTAATTTTTCTTTAAAAGAATGTATAAAAACACAAATTGGCATTCGGTAAATTTGTATTTTCAAGATTTTTTTTTTCAGCCATAAATTCTGAACCATTTTCAAGAAAATATTTTCGATGGCAAAATGAAATGCGCTAAAATATTAACCCACACGGCTGATAACGAAATAGGATTCTAAATCTGATGCATGACTCTACTTAAAACTCTTTTTATTAACTGCAGAATAATAGAAAAAAGGAATATATGTATAAAGAATACATACAAATATAAACGAAATTCGATGAATTTGGATATCAGATATAAAAATTTACTTTTTCCGATCAACTTTTAACTATAAGTGCATGCTAAATAAAGATATATATATATATATATATATATATATATATATATATATATATATATCCCCCTCCCTACCAAAGAAAAAAAAACATATGGCTTGAGTCAAAATCGGGACATTCCTCCCAATGCATAATTCTAATTTGAAAGCTGTTAACTAATTACAAAATAATTCAAAAGAAAAAAGAAAAATTTAAGCAGTATCCTACATTTGAAAAACTTTGTTTTTCATTAAAAGAATGCATTACCATATAAATTATCTATGAATTTGGATTTTAAATATTAAACTTTACTTTTCCTACTTTCTAAACTGTACTTTTCATTATGAACTCTTATTCAATTTCGAAAAGGCAGTTAAATTTACAAAAAGAACAAAATCAAAAGTTTATCTGCCTTAAATTAACCTAAATCGGCATGGACAGATTGATCAAATGTTATTTAAGGTTGCAACATAGTCCTCAAGATGCAGTGTAAAGATGTAAATGTTACTTTGTTTGAAAATTCGTCGTTATCATTAAAATTGTATTTCAGCTCCAATATTGTATCCGAAATACTGTATATTATTATTACAAAATCTGAATGCTTTTAGGTTCCTTTGTAATTATATAAATACGTAGCACCTGTAGTCGTCGTTTAGACTGTCCATCTATCTGCCCGCATATAACAGTGAAAAAATTATCAAACAAAATGCTTTGAGATTTAAAATACACTGTTAAAGATAAATCTGTGAATTCACGGTGAAACTATTGGCAGCAAATTAGCCGAACTTTTACCATTCCGTTAGTAGATTTTCCGTTTTGTGAAATAAAAGAAAGGAAAACGCTTTTGAAGAAGCAGTAACTTTTTGTTACAAAGGTTTGATTTTTAAAGATTTAGTATAATTTTTAAAATTAATAAATCGGTTAATCGTGAAAGAATCTGAAATTTCCGCGTGTTTTTAAGCTGCTATATTATTTTACTTAATTAATTTTTTTCGTATAATTTATTTTAAGCCGTCCTGAGGATCGCACTCGAGACCTTTTTATAGCGGAACAAATCCTTACTGACTGAGCCACAGCTGCTGATGGCGATTTGTACAAAGTATGTCTTTTATGAGTTTGTGGGAAAATCTGTTGTGCTTTTTAAAGACTTTCTTTCAAATATATTCGTTAGAATATTTGTAATCGGTTTATTTTATTTTATTTTAGACTGGTACATAATACTTATTATTTTTAAAAATCAATTTTAATTTTTTAACTAGTTTAAATAAAAAAAAAACACTGTTTAAAATTACTGGATTTTTTTTCTTTTATAATGAATGAATGAACGAAAAAACTGTTCATTTTTTACAAAAATAATGTTATAGACAATATTTTAAAATTGTCGTACACTATTTATCTTTTTTTTTGGGGGGGGGGGGGCTAATTAGTTAAAAGATTTTATACTAAGAAATAAGAGAAAAATAATCAGAAAAAAATTTAATTTCAAACGGATTTTTTATGTTTTCATTATTTCATGGCGCCAGTGAATTTCAAACCCACAATCTGCGCTCGCGGGCGATTGGCGGTGTGGTGCCCTGACCACTCGGCCATGGAGCCCCCCCCCCCTCACGTAACGGAGAATTCTGCAACGCCTAGCACGTCTGTGTTTTTAAACAATAAGAAAACCATTCATCAGATTTCCCCCACCACGCTGGAAGAAGATTAGAGGAAGAAAGATTAATTGTTCTTTTAAATAGTAGGTTTGCCTAGAGAGGATCTATTTAAGCAACCATTTTGATGCCTGGATGAAGTAAAAGTGGGTTTTAAAAACTTTACAGCAAAGTTTAAAGTGTTTATGCTTTCGGTTTGCCTGGCCGTCTGTCCGGACTCTAACTCCAGTAAATATACTCGGATTGCCAGGAAATTTTAGGAAATTATTTATGTCTAACCTAGAACGATTCCTTTTGAAAATGAAGTTTCTAGCATGATTACTTTATTTACAGCGACAGTCAAAAAGTTAAAACACACTATTTTTTAAAAACATATATTTTTAGCTTATAAGGCATCTAAGCTTTTTTCGTAACTGCCACAATTTTTCATATAAACTTATTATCTTTTATTCCTGTAACATCTCATAGATTTTTGAGATAATAGTTTCTCACCATAAGTTTATTTTTCACTATTATTTTCGTAAGGGTTTAGCATCATGTTGATTCTAAAAGATAGTGACGTTCATTCAGTAGGAGAAAATAGGGCTATTTTTCTGTAATCAAAGTGAAAGATATTATAGTATTGGAAGCATTGCAACAAACTCAAGAATTTTTTCGATATTAAGATTTTTTTACAATGAAATATGAAAATAACCAATTGTTGGATATTTATTTAATTTAGTCTTCTGGAAATACCCAGCTATATAATCCAAAAATAAATACTTACCCGGTGGGTAATAACCCTTTTCACTATCACTGTATCCAGTCCAACAGGCCAGGCTACAAAATGGATGCCCCTTACATACTCCTTTCAAATTCATGCCAATGCGCTAATCCGGTTTAATCCAAAGGTGACAGCTACTTTGCTCCTCACCTGACAGTCCGACACTCCTCTATCGACGCAACGCCCGTGCAGTATGATGTTCCACGGTATGTGACAAAAATCTTTTGTATATCAATAAGTATATACAAGTATCTTATTTACCAAAAATGGAAAACATTTTCGGTTCCAAATCCCTTCAATAGTCAGACTTGTCAATTTTGTACAATTACAGTTAAAAATTAATTAGAAAATTTGTCAAACTTTCGCGTTGTTGAGAACAGAATTTAAAAACCACCAAGATGTTTATTTCCAAAGATTATGTTAACATAAGTTCTTTATCGCTATTAAAACTTTTACAAATCATATAGTAAGCCCTACACATCTTGAGAACAATTAAGTCTAATTCCGGCTTAGCTCGGCGATATGCAGAAAAACAATGCAAGTCTGATCTTGACTTTGCACGAATCTACTAAATAAATATTAAGCCCGGGTTAGACACAATATAACTGTCTATTATATAACTGTCCGGGTATATAACTGTCCTATTAGCGGCGGAATCACATTAGATATTGTGTAAAGAAATAAAATATTTTCGAATATTTGGCGTGAAAAGACTAAAGAGTAAGAGTCACTCGATTTGGCGAGCAGCCCTTTTCCTCGCCAAAAGCAAACGATTATACTGAAACTCAAAACTGTTGGATATTTAGTTTGCGTGTAAACGGTATTTAATGAATTTAAACATTAACAATGAGAGACTTTAATATATTATGTACACATATACATATTGCATTAAATACATATATTACTCGTTGAAGTGGTTATTTAATTAATCGCTGGAAAAAATGTTTTCATAGCTAAAAAAATCACTTTGAAAAAAATTATCTTCATACATTTAAGTGTTTTCAAAAATAAACGCCATATGTTTCCATAGCAACAAAATCTAATCGACAATTCTCAATTGGACTTTGAGCTTGAAACAAATTTAATTAAATGTAAACTATGAATTTCGTTTTAAATCTCAAATTTTGATGATTAAATTTGAATATAAATACATATAAATTTTGATATAACAAAATTATATTTAAAACAAACTAAAACTTACAAAACTAAAGTTATTTATACTAAACTTATCAAAACAAATTCAACATGAAATAAAATTATCGTGGAAAAAAAGCGTGTGGTGCTTCTTAAGAACTGATAGATGGAGCATGGTAGATGGAGCACCCCACGCTTTTTTCCACGATAATTTTATTTATTGCTTATTAATTGATTTCTATAATAACAATGATTTTATAGTAATATAGTATTTTTCATCTATTTTCGTTTTCAGCTTATAGTACGAATTATTTTTCACTTTTTAGTTTGATATACTTAAAAAGCGTGTTTTTTAGTTTTTTTAAACTATATTTATTTTTCACTTTTTAGTTTGATTACTTTAAAAGCGTGGTTTTTACTTTTTTTAAACTATATTTATATTTAATACACAAACCAAATTAATCAGTTGGATGGTTTCAGAGTAATTGGTGAACATACATGGAAAAAAATACATACGCGTCGAATTGATAACTTCCTCTTCCTTTTCTGAAGCCGGTTAAAAATAAAAATTGTAATACGGAATTTTTTTTTAAATTATACATAGATATAAATAATGTCAGGTGTAGGGTTCGAACACACAGTCTCTTTCGAAAATCAGAGCTTCAATCCGGCGCTTTAGACCGCTCGGCCATGCTGTCTACACTCCATTCAGTGAACGTATTCAACACTTTTAATTAGCGAAAAATCACTAACTTTATTAGTTTTTGCCTAATTACTAAAAAAAGTACTGAACCAATTTCGATGAAACTGAAGTCGGACCAATTCGAGAGCATCGTCTTTCATTTAACACTAAAACCAAGTTAATTGGTTGCATGGTTTCTGAGTAATCGGTGAACATACATAAAATAAGGAGAGTTACAAGCTCACAAACATACAGGTGAAGTTAATAAAAGCGTGGTAAAAATAAACAATATCGTTCAATAGGTAAATTGTCATCTTTTAAATACATACCGGTCAGAAAAAATTTGAAGAAAACATTTTAATAGTTATTTTGACTGTTTTACTGTTGTCTTTAAGTGTTGTTAATTTATAAATCAGGATACGGATTGGCTTCTGGCCGATTCGTACTATTTACGCAAATAAAATAAAATAAACTTTTTCAAAAAAAAAAAAAAAAAAAATTAAAAAAAAAAAATAAAAATATATAACCGACTTCAATCAACGCTCTAAAAAGAGTTAAATAATTCTTTAAAATACCCTAATGATGAATTGTTATCTAATAATCACACATCAGATATCATGTACCGACAAAAAAAAAAAAAAAAAAAGGTTACAAGTTTAATACATAGAACTTAATATCCAGCAAACATGGTTTTTCGACAGAATATTTTTTACAAGAGATTAATTTACATATTTTTGATTTAATTTATGAATATATACGTATAAAAAGTAATGAAAAACTTTTTGAAGTTGGTGCCAAACAATCACAATCAATAATGATTTTTACCATTTTATTTATGGTATTAGGCATAATATAACCACAATTCTTACTATACTTGCAATAGTTTGGCACCAACTTCAAAAAGTAATTCATTACTTTTTATATGTATATATTCATAAATTAAATCAAAAATATGTAAATTAATCTCTTGTAAAAAATATTCTGTCGAAAAACCATGTTTGCTGGATATTAAGTTCTATGTATTAAACTTATAACCATTTTTTTTTGTCGGTACATGATATCTGATGTGTGATTATTAGATAACAATTCATCATTAGGGTATTTCAAAGAATTATTTAACTCTTTTTAGAGCGTTGATTGAAGTCGGTTATATATATATATATATATTTTTTTTTTTTTTGAAAAAGTTTATTTTATTTCTTACTTTTTAGTTATTTATAACGTAAAACTTAGTTTGATCGGTTGGATAGTTGCGGTGTAATCGGTGAACATATATAAAAAAAGTACATACGCGGTCGAATTGATGATAACCTTCTCTCCTTTTTTAAGTCAGTTAAAGAAATTATAATACGGAAAAAATACTGTATGTTGTACATGGATGTCAGGAATGGGGTTCGAACCCACGATCCCTTTCGAGAGCAAGAGCTTAAATCGGGCGCTTTAGACCGCTCGGCTATCCTGACTGCAATCTAAACGGTGAACAACGCCATATTACTTTTCGCAAGTCTATTATTTTAGCACACTTTCACTGATAAAGTACTGAGTTGGTAAAAGATCTCTGATACTCTGTGCTAACGGTTAAAAACAAAATATTCTTAATAGCATAATTAGTATTTAATTTGCAAAATATATGTGTAAAAAGAATAATACGGAAAAGGCTTTTGTATACATGTATGCCAGGAGTGGAGTTCGAACCCACGTTCTCTTTCGAGAACCAGAGCTTAAATCAAGCGCATTAGACCGCTCGGCTATCCTGATTGCAGTCAACGCGGGGAACTTATTCAAACTCATGTTATTTTTCGCAAGTCTATTAATTTAGCACTCTTTCTCTGATAAAGTATTGAGGAGATAAAAGATCTCTGATTCTCTGTGCTAACAGTTAAATACAAAATATTCTTAATAACATAATTAGTATTTAATTTGTAAAATATATGTGTAAAAATTATAATGGTGAAAAAGGTTATTGTATACATGCATGCCAGGAGTGGGGTTCGAACCCCCGCTCTCTTTCGAGAACCAAAGCTTAAATCAGGCGCCATAGACCGCTCGGCTATCTTGACTACAATCTATTCGGTGAACTTATTCAACGTCATATTATTTTTCGCAAGTCTATTATTTTAGCACTCTCTCACTGATAAAGTATGTATTATGTAGTAAAGATGATGGTATTGAGTTGGTAAAATATCTCTGATACTCTGTGCTAACGGTTAAATACAAAATATTCTTAATAGCATAAGTAGTATTTAATTTGCAAAATATATGTGTAAAAATTATAATACGGAATAGGTTGTTGTATACATGTATGTCGGAAGTGGGGTTCGAACCCACGCTCTCTTTCGAGAACCAGAACTTAAATCAGGCGCCTTAGACCGTTCGGCCATCCTGACTGCACTCCATGGTAGGAACTCATTGAACAGTTTTAATTAGCGAAAAATCACTAATTTTAATAGTTTTTGCTCGTTTACTAAAAAATTACTGAACCAATTTCTATGAAATGGAAGTGGTGCCAATCCGAGAGTAAGTTCTTTAATTTAACACCAAAACCAAATTAATCAGTTGGACAGTTTCGGCGTAATCGGTGAACACACATTAAAAAAATACATACGCGATGAATTGATAACCTCCTCTCCTTCTTGAAGTCGGTTAAAAATATTCTTAATAGCATAATTAGTATTTAATTTGTAAAATATATATGTAAAAATTATAATACGGAATAGGTTCGGAAACTTATTCAATGTCATGTTACTTTTTGCAAGTCAATTATTTTAGCACTCTTTCACTGATAAAGTATTGAGTTGATAAAAGATCTCTGATACTCTGTGCTAACGGTAAAATACAAAATATTCTTAATAGCATAATTAGTATTTAATTTGTAAAATATATATGTAAAAATTATAATATGGAAAATTATTGTACACACGTATGTCAGGAGTGGGGTTCGAACCCATTGTCACTTTCGAAAACCAGAGCTTAAATCAGGCGCTTTAAACCGCTCGGCCATCCTGACTTCACTCAGTTGTAGGAACTAATTCAACAGTTTTAATTACAGAAAAAACACTAATTTTAATAGTTTTTGCTTAATTACTAAAAAACTACTGAACCAATTTCTATGAAATGGATGTGGTACCAATCCGAGAGTAAGCTCTTTAATTTAACACCAAAACCAAATTAATCGGCTGCATAGTTTCGGAGTAATCGGTGAACATACATAAAAAAAAAAATACATACGCGTCGAATTGATAACCTCCTCTCCTTTTTGAAGTCGGTTAACTAGGCAGACTCAGACAAGAGATATTTCATGAGAAGTTGCGAAAACAAGGCAAAGTTATTACAGCGCAGAATATCCACATGCCCCGCCCCAAAATAATAAAAAAAAGCCCCTTTTCTGTTCGGAGGAGAGGTACATACTTACATGTTAACCCCTTCAAGGGTGGTGGGACATATTTCATTCCATCTGATTTAAACAAAATTCGTATCAAAAATATTATGTAGTTCTTTTATTTTTAATTTTGGGGGTAAAATATTAATAAAATTGCTTTTCCTTAATTTAAAATATTTCTCGTTCTTTATTTATAGTGGCAAGAATTCAGAGTTACAGATACATTATTGCTTGCCCCTTAAGGAATTAAAAATATGTAGGCTATTACTTAGAAATAATTGACTAAATACAAAACGAATTTAATAGAAAACTGATTTAATATATTTCTATTATTTTTTACGAAAAAAGCATGGAAACTGCGATCAAACAACCGCTACTGATGTATTTCGAGAAACTCTCATTCATGCAAAGGACGATTTCACTACAAACGTTCTGGCCAATCAGATTTCGAGATGTCAAAACCTGGTTGGGGATACCACCATGTCGAAAATGCTCAAATTACATCGTAATCAAAGACAATAAAAAAAAAGTGACAAATATAACAGCTTGCTTGATCGTACAATCCGAATCCGCAATTAAAAATGGGGGTTATCTTTCATGATTTCACTGTCTGACCTCTTCCAACCCCCAGGCAGTCGGTTGCAAATTTAGTGTCATTGAGTACATTTATAAAAAATATTTGACATCTGATATGTATTTCTCCAGTTATTCGATCGTTTCTAGACTTTTCGGACATCCTGCATGTTAAATATTTTTTATTGGCTCAGCAAATGATGGGTAAGTTGCGTAAATCTTGGGTGGGGTTAGGATTACCGATTTTGATGAATGATTATTTACGGCAACTACAAAATAACAAGGGAGGCAGAAATTTTTTTTTTTTATAATTCTAATAACTGTAATAATTTTTTGTAATTTAATATGTATTTTTCAATTTAACATTTTTTTATAAACTTAAAAAATAAAAAATTTTTGATATTCAAGACTTTTCAAATTAAAAAAATAATCTAACTTTTTTGCTCTTTTCGAGATTTATGATGCGTATATGCATCGTCCAAATGTGCTTGCGGAAATTCTTTTTTGGTACCGTTAATAAATAAACAATAATATTTAACTTTTTTAGCTCACAGGCTATCATAGCTTGAGAGCTTATGTGCCCGTCCGTTCTGTATGTACGTGCGCTCGTGCGTTCGTGCGTAAAGCGATAACTCATGATAAAAATATCCGATCCACTTGAAATTTTGTATGTAGGTATATCCTGACAAGGCGCTTCCCTGATTAGTTTTTGGAGTTCATTCGATAGGTATAAGAGGGGGAACGGGGGGTCATCCCCTCCCCTTAGTTGATATAAATGGGATTTTCATGCAGAATTAAGTTTTCATTCAAAATTTAGATTAGGATCATTCTGATGAGGCGATTCCGTGACTGTTATTAGGTGTTCATTGAATAAGTATAAATAGGGGGAACAGGGGTTCTAATGCCCCCCACCCCTTAATTTATATAAATAGATTTTTCAAGCAGAATTTTCAGATTTCGTTCAAATCTCTGAATAGTTTTAGAAGTTTAATGGTTAAGTATAAAAGAGGGGGATAACTCCTTTTAAATTATATAAATGCTAAATGGGTTTTTATTAAGAATTATCTCATTTGCTCTGAATTTTGGATATAGATTTTTTATATGATAAAGCATGTCTTTCATAGTATAGGAGGTTCAATGATTAAGTATAAAAAAAGAGAAAAGGGGAGAGCTGTTTTCCCTTCTTAATTTTTTTTCGAACGGAATTAACCCTTGAAAATATAAGGCTTTAATGTACAATTAGTATTTGTAGCCTGTGAGCTCAATGCCATCAGTTTAACTGGGCAGTATTCTTTATTAATTAGTATTTTTCAATGTTTCACAAGTAAAAGGACTATATTTAAAAAACTCGGTACATTCCAAAAAACCTAATAAAATATTCCAAAACACAAAAATAATTGCGCATCAAATAAAATTTGTGTACGTGATGCAGTCTCATCAGCGATAAGATGCAACGATTATTAGCTGTGGAAGACTACGTTTTAAGTTTCATACCGCAAGAATAATGAAGAAAATTGCTTATTTATTGATTTATTGTTACAATAAAGTTACAAATGTAATAAAATATAAAAACTAAAACGTAGCTGAAAAACCAAATTAAAAAGAAATCCATTTATTATCCAAACTTTTAAACATGAGATGAAGCATTTATTAATATATTTTATTCTGTTACTTCAACCTTTTGTGTTAATTTTTTGTAATAAATAAGTTAAATCAAGTAAACATTTAAAAAAGAAGAAACTAAAAGAAAAAAAAATATCTAACAATAACAATGTAAAACACATTAAAAACTTGGATTCTGTTAAAAAAGATTTTAATAAATTTTAGACTTTTTATAATTTTAAGTTGCAAATACTTGTATTACAGATTTTGTAATGATGATTGAGTGCAAATTGGTAAGACACGTGTAAAATAATTTCAAAAGAAAAATATATATATATATATATATATATATATATATATACAATGTCTCACATAAGTGATGGGACACTTGTGCTTTACAAAAAGAAACTAATCAAATAAATTAAAAAAACATATATACATTTTTTGGTGGGTGTGTTTCATACTTAAATTTAGTAAAGATTATTACATAACATACATTTTGTCAAAATATTAAAATATTAATTTAATAAAAATACAAATGTTTAGAACGGAGCAAAAAATAGCTCACATAAGTGATGGGACACCATTATATATGCAACAAAAATCGTCTGAAATAAGCAATAAAAATATTTTTGGGGGTTTTATTTTTACTTAAAAGCAATTGGCAATAATTTATAAAATCGTCTGCAGTATTTCTCTCCAGTTTGTTTTGGAATTTTTTTGTTTTTTAGCTCTGTGTAGCCATGAATGCTAAACGAAAAGAAACTTCGCCTGAAATTCGAAAATTAGTTATTAATTTGCATATATTGAACGTGGAAAATCTATTAGAAAAACTGCTGAAACAGTTAACTTGAGTCGTTCAACAGTTTTCAATATCATTAAACGATATAAAAAGAATCATATGATTCAGGATAAAAGAAGACCTGGCCGACCATCAAAGCTATCCAATGGAATAAAGCGAATTATCGTTCGAAATATTAAAAAAAATCCAAGAAATAGTGCTTCAAAAGTTGCTGCTGATTTACAAGCATTATATGGAATATTTGTTAATCCTGAGACTATTAGAAGGGTAATTCGATCTGCTGGATATCACGGTAGAGTAGCCAGGAGAAATATCTTCGTAAGTGAAAAGAATAGAAAACTCGGACTAGCTTTCGCAAAATCCAACATAAATAAGAATTCTGATTACTGGAATAAAGTTATATTTGTTGATGAGAGTAAATTTAATATATTTGGTTCTGACGGTAGAATCTTGGTGTGGAGAAAACCCAGGGAAGAATTTCGCAAACAGAACTTGGTACCAACAGTAAAACATGGTGGAGAAGGAGTTATGGTATTGGGGTGTATGTCGTCCGCTGGAGTTAGTAATCTTGTTTTTATTGACAGTATAATGGATCATTACAAGTATATTGATATTTTAAAGCAAAATTTGAAATCTTCAGCACGAAAATTGAACCTTCATAACTATTTTAAATTCTACCAGGACAATGACCTCAAGCACACTGCTCTGAACGTTAGACTCTGGCTGCTATATAACTGTCCTGAAATAATAAAAACACCACCACAATCTCCAGACTTAAATCCCATAGAGAATATTTGGTAAGAATTGGAATCAAGAATTCGCAAACACACCATTTCTTCAAAACAACAACTAAAATCGGTGCTTCAAGAATAATGGGGTAAAATCACTCCAGAAATCAAAAGAAAATTAGTCGAATCCATCCCAAAAAGATTAAATCACGTTTTAAATGTAAAAGGAAATCCAACAAAATATTAAAACCTTTTAAAAAGTAAAATTTTTGGATAAATATTTGATGGAAAAGTAAGTGACCCATCACTTATGTGAGCCATTTGTTGCTCCGTTCTGACCAATTGTATTTTTACTAAATTAATATTTTAATATTTTGACAAAATGTATGTTATGTAATAATTGTTACTAACTTTAAATATGAAACACACCCAAAAAATCTTTGCACATGTTTGTTTATTTATTTTATTGCAGTTTCTTTTTATAAAGCACAAGTGTCCCATCACTTTTGTGAGACACTGTATATAATTTTTCCTCGCCAAAAGAGTGACTTTTTTGGCGATGATCCCTTCTTCGCAATTTTCTGCTTTTATTCTCAGAATGTAAGGCAGTCGAAAAAGGTCTTTGTGGCTGGTGGAATCGGCGGGAGAAACCGGTTTGGCCAACACGTCCTATAAAGGAAGCCATCGGATAAGCTGCAAACCGGATTGTGACGTCACGGTCAGTCGTCCATTGTACTAGCCTACCCCTACCTCAAAGCTCGTTAGTGTAGTATAGTCCACAGAATAGCTAATAAAACACGTGCTTGTGCATAATCTTAAATTAATTATACAGAGTGTTGTTACTGCTAAATATAAAATGAAAAGAGCAGAATACATGTCTAAAAAAATCGTGCTGTTATTGTGTCTGCAATTTCAATTCTAGGATATAAATATTCTAAGGATATAATAGGATGTAATACATACACAAATATTCTAATGTGAGTCACATTTTTATCTCAACTATTTTATTTATTTTATTAAATTGGTATGTTTAAATATTTACGGCAGTATTTATCTACAATTTTATTACATGAAATCTGTTTTTTTAATTATTTTTATAAGCATTGTTATTGCAAATTATTTATTCATCAACTTTAAATCTATCTTGAGGTTTTCGTTAGGAACAGATATTTTTTAATGCACGTTTTGTTAAAAGTTAAAATACTAATGTTAACATAAATTATTTATTTATTAAATTACTGTGAAATGAGTAAATAATTTTTTTTATTGTCTATTTTATTTTTGTATGAAAGTTTTCAATAATTAATAAATTTTAATATCAAATTGTTAAGAGAGATCTCGCGCACATACAAGAAAAAAAATGTTATTAAATAGTGACATTGTCTGTAACTGTAATAAGGAAATAATTGATAAATCAATGTGAACAAAACAGTCCTTATTTTACTTGTGATTATTTATAATTTCTTCTGTTTTTCGATACTAAATCCAATGAAAACAAAATAAGGTTATAGTAACAATATAATTCCAGCCTTTTCCATACTGTATCATAGGGGAAAAAAATATTTCGTACATACACGCATATATTAAATTGTGTTGTGTCAATTATTTAATGCTATTTTTTTAGCTCTTGTAGTTAATTATATAAAAGGAGGCGAACTCGTTTCATTTATTTAAAGGCTAGTTGGTCTCAGATAGAAAAACAATTTTAATAGCACTTATTTCTCTTTACCAAAGGATTTTTCATTAAAAATTGTCAATATCAATTTTTAAACTGATTTTCGAAATACAAACGTCTCGTAAAGGTAATCAACAAGCACAAATTATTTAAAATTCAAAATACAGTTGACTCTCGTTAATTCGAACTCGTCGGGACCACAAGAAATGTTCGAATTATCCGAAGTTCGAATTATGGGAAATATGAAATAAAAACATGTTTAATATGGTATTATTATAAATAAATTAATGTTTTAGTGTTTTTTAAATACATTTCGTCTGTTATAATTAGAATATGACTTAATAATAAATTAGAATGTATAAATACATAAACTAATTAAATGATTAGAAACAAGCACAATGGAAGACAAATTTTAGGTGTCACTGATGGACAGACGGGGCACTAAGAAATTGGATATCAAATGCATTGGATTATATGTATACTCGTTCGGAACAATTTTCACAAACGTTAAAGAAAGAATGTTATTCAAATGATCTAAAATCCGTGAGAAAGAAACGAAAAATGAAAAATCGAAATTCTCTTTAATTCGAATTAAACGATGTCAAGAAAAAGTGAGTTCGAATTAGTGAAAGTTTGTAACGTTATTCTGCCATTGAAAATTTCGGGACTTCATGTTTAGTTCGAATTAAGCGAAGATTCGAATTATCCGATTTCGAATTAACGAGAGTCGACTGTATTCAGAATTTATTACAATTATAGTAGAAAAGTTGGTTGTTTTTTTTGACACTTGAACAAAAGAGAAGAGGAGATTAAAGAATACTTGATACGTACACGAATAAAAATGAATCCTATCATCATATTAATAACAATATTTAATAAAGATAATCAAAGAATAAATCAGTTCACCTCAGTATATACGTTTAGATTTATATTCTTTACATAAATTTTATTTTATTTATTTATACTTTTTTCTGAAAGTAAAATCTCTTAAACTTGTAAAACTGTAATATATGTTTCATTGTGACATTTAGAGACATTTATATGATTCTATTAAGTAAGATTATGATAATATGATTAAATATCAATTATATTTATATGACATTTGCTTCCTTCAATGGTTATTGAATGGATTATTTAATCTCATACATTTAAATTATAAGAAGCATATTGTGAAAATATTACTGCGGAAATCTAATTATAAAATAATAAATACTGTCCAATTTAAATTTCAAGCCCCCCCCCCCTTTTTTTTAACGAAAAACCTTTTTAGGCTTTTTTTTAAATTTTTGTTTAAACGGACCAGAGACGAAATTATTGTTGTAAAAGTTTAGTATGAAAAATTTTCTCCAGAAATAATAATATAAAAAAAGACGCCTGCATTTGTAGTACAATAATTTAACTAAATCGCTATAAAAAATTTATATTAGACAAGAATGTAAATGATACATATTTAATAGAAATGTATATTTGTAATCTTATATTCACACATACACAATCTTTCTGAGAGATGGACCACAAAAATTAAAAATTTATATGTCTGCTTTGAAAGTTCTGAAATAAATAAATAAATAAAATGTTTATATATTTAAAAGCAAAATGTTTAGATGTTTTTTTGTAGCTATTAAAATTAAGAAAAAAATTTGCATATTAAATAGAAATATTGATTCTAAAAAACAGTAAAGAGTTAAAGCTGATGAATAAATCTATTATAATGGTTAAAAAAATTTCTAATGCTGTAAAAAAATAACAAAGATTTTTTAAAATTCCTATTACTGCCATTAATTAAATGAAACATATCGTTGTAAAATAAATATAGTTGATATAAAAATGTGACTTACTTTGTCTTTTTTTTTGTGTGTGTGTTACTAAACTAAGCCCTTTTCTCATTTTTTTAAACAGTATATAAGTGTCTAATAAATAAAAATAAACGTCAATTTCTGTATTGTTTTAGGAATATAATATTTTTTCTTCCTTTTTAAGTTAACAAAAGAACATTAGAGAAAGTCACAGAGTCTCTCGCTAGGACGACTAGCTGTGACGTCAGACATCCTGTACGGAGGCTTTCTTATAGGACGTGCTGGTTTGGCGCGCATTCGCTCCCACCACCACTTGCTGGTGGGGAGGTTATGATGGCGTCAAGAAAGGTTGCTATTTCTTATTCCAGTTATATTAGAAGTCAATGGACTAGATAACGGATCCCTTTGTTCTCTTCGGGGATTCTTAAAGCATGGACCTCCGCGATTTCATTTTTTTGGCGATGTTCCCTACTTGACAATTTTCTTCTTTAATCCAGGGCCATCGCTAAGACTTTTTATTGAGGGGGGAGAGGACCTAAAATTGCCAAGTCAAATTTCAATATTTGCCAACTTACCACAATTAGAAAATGTAATATAGCCCCTATTTGTTAAAAGGTTAATAATATTCCCAACTTGTTTTGTAATTTTTGCCAATTCTATCAAAAATTGAAAATATATTATAGTTTTTATTAAAATTTTAAAGAAAATTTGCCAACTAAGTTTGTGAATTTGCCAAGTGTAACAACATTCACGAATGTTTTAGCGAGGCCCCTGCTTTAATCCTCGTAATAAAAGAAATGTAACTCTAAAGACTTCTCATAACTAGACTCCACATCGGCAACTTTTTCTTACGCCGGGATCTTTACCTTCCGTTACGTGACGGAGGGCAGATTTAGCGCGCCAAACCGGTTTTTCTCCTGCCGAAACGCACATTCTTATGTTTGTCTTCAGTTGAAAGAACTGCTTTTCTCTTTGTGAAATCTGAAAGTTGTCAACAAAGCGATCACCGCCAAAAAATGGCATCTTTTCGCCAAAGATGTTGGATTCGAAACCTTGTCGAGAGAACAAAGGGATGTGGCGTCTACTTACATGAGAAGTCTGTGCGTAATACCAGGGCTACACTAGATCTACAAGGCTACACTAGTATCTAGTGTTGCCTTGGTAATACAGTCGGAAAAGGTCTTGGTGGCTGGTGGGATCAGTGGAAGAAACCGATTTGGCGGTCGGGTTAATGCGTCAAGAAAAGGCTGCTATTTTTGAGTCCAGTTATATGAGAAGTCTATGATCTTCATAAACGTTTACTTTTTGTTCATCAACTCTCCCTTTAACCGTTGCATACCTTGTTATTAAACTACCTATATTGGTCGGCGCCACAGACTTCTCATAACTAGACTCGACATCGGCAAACTTTTCTTGACGCCAGCATCTCTGCCTTCCGTCACGTGACAGAGGACAGATCTAGCACGCCAAACCAGTTTTTCTCTCGCCAAAATCTACTCGGAATTTTTTCACCGCATTCCCGCAGAAACTCACATTTTTATATTTGTCTTGAATTGACCGCACTTCTGCTTTTCTCTTTAATTTACCTTTTAACAGTTCTTTTAAGAACTTATTATTTTAGCTTCAATTCAAAATTACAATTACAGCAACAACAGCTTGTAGTTTCGCTTCTATGTTTACATTTATTTTACTGCGAGAATGAAATCTGAAATTTGTTAATAAAGCGATCACCCCCAAAACGGTATCTTTTTGGCGATGAAAACCAAAGATGTTGGATTTGAAACCTTTCCGAGAGGACAATGGATTGTGGCGTCTACTTATATGAGAAGTCTGTGGTCGGCGTTACAACGCTGAGGGATAAACAAAATAATAAGGGAATTAAAATTAAACTGATAGATCCTCCCATACTAATAAGCGAGCATCATCTACTGGCGAATCCTTTAAAAATACATTTTGTTGGACTCTTTAATTTAAAATTTATTTTTGCTTCAATGAATTGAAAACATTCTTCACTATATTCTTCATATTAATTATAAAAATTATAACATATTCTTTTTGTGACTACCCATAACATTTTCATTTTATGATATGACATCATAAGTTAGTAAATTAAAAGTAATTTTTAAGTAAAATTAATAATAATAATAATATTAATAAAAGAGAAAGAGAGAAGGGAAGGGAAAGGGATATACTTTAATACTTAATATTTTATTTATATGCTTTAACATTGAAATTTTGTTTTGTATCTTGACTTAGGAGTAGCTCCTTCTAAGGAATAGCATGATTTATTTATTTGTTAATTATTTATTATTTTATTTAAAAGAAATTTTTTTTCAGATTTACTAGTTTATGATGCCATGCCAATAATAATAATAATAATTAAAAAAAATAGGGCAGGTCAGCGAAAAATCCACGTTTAATTATTAATATTTAGGAATTCAAAGAAGAGCTTTATTTTATTCATTATTTTTGAATCTCATTAAAAAACAAGAAAAGTTTAATTGAAGAAATTCCTAGAATTCTTTTTCATTCTAATACTTTGAATTTATACTTAATAAAAGAGAACAGATGTGAAATAATAACAATTACTTTCTAATAATTAAACCATTTATATATATATATTATTTCTTCACTCTTACTCATTGTACTTTTGATTCAAAAAAATTTCTGAATGGTTTTTAATAAAAAAAAAAAAAAAAAAAAAAAAAAAAGAAATCTTTGTCTGACATAGTTTTTTATTACAAAATCAGTTCCTTCTCAAAAATCTGTGCATTTTTTTTAATTAAAAAAATAAAAATGAAAGTAAATCAAAATTTGTTAGATTTTATTGGTTTTTTTTAAAAAAAGTAATAGTAATAAAATAGTAAATATAAATATATATATGTGATGATACATTAGGGGTGTTCCAGCAGAAGCACAACGATCCGACCAAGCGAAATAATGGCGCGAACAATGTCGACGGTAGATCTTTCATCATCAATCACATTACCTCCAATATATTCGCGACCGAAGTAAGTTTGCAGAGGGAACTCGACGAAAGGTGTTTTCACTTCAAATAATTGTCTGAGCGTAGCGAAGTCTTATACTCAGAGTACGTAACGATATTAAAAGTCAAAAAAATTCTTTCGTCAAGCAAATCTCAAAAAGAACTTGTCGGATTTCGAATCTATTTGTACCAGAAGGTACCTATGAAGGTAATCTTGTGAATGCACCTACTTTTAAAAATTAATTCCGGATAGTTTAAAAGTTATATTAAAAAAACTGATAAAAAAGCACAATTTATTTGCATACGTCACAGAAATTTGGTGTGCGTGATTTTCACCATCTGGATATTTTCGTAGATAACCGAATCAGTACATGGAGTAAATAGTAATCATTTACGCACTCAGAAATATTGAATGCAATAAAACATTTTAAAATTTAATCATGCAGGAAAATAAAACTGTTATTTTTTTATATTAAAAGAAATGTCATAAAAACTTTGATTTTGAGATTTTGTGATAATCTCTTAATAGCATTTTATGATCGCTAAGAGATTGTTTTATATATTTCGCGTGTGAAAATTAGAAACAATTACGTTTTTAAATAAAAAGTTTCTTTTATGACATCATTTTCCCTTTAAATTTATTTTTATTACATGTTTTCTTTTAACTTATATTTTGTTTGTGTGTGGTAGTCAATTCTGGTCACTAATTTTTCGGCACGGATACCATAAGCGCATCAGATTTGGCGCATTTTTTTTTTTTTTTCAAAGCCCATTTGGCGAAAACTCCGTTTTCAAATAGCGCTTACATACACATATTTAAATTATTTTCTATTTTCAAAAAGAACTTACAGTAAATAAAATAATAGTAACAATTAATAACTATAAAAAGAAATATTTTATATAATTAAGAAAAGGAAATGAAAGTAAATAAACATTTTATGAGTAAATAAACAAATAATAAATAAATAAAGCCGGGTTACCATCTCATGTAAAATAATGCCATTTTGACGTCAATTATGTACCCTGGTGCATATGTGACAACTTTTCCCATTTTTCATCCATATCCTGTTGGCATACAACTTTGAAATTTGGAATATGTATGCCATACCTGGGAGCAATACTGGAATTAGACATTTTTTTTTTTATTCGATCCAAAAAGGGGCAACGGGGGCTATTTTTTAAAGATTTATACAATTAATACTGCATAAAGGAGCCACTTACCTATTTTTATATACAAGAAAAAGTAAGTGGTATGTAAAAACAATTATAGTATATATAAATAAAATACTTGAGATAATATCTATCTATATAATAAAGGCCAAACGTATCTGTGCGTAACGCATACGTCATTTTACGAATGGCAACACTTTCCGATGACATTTCACTTTTGCAATTTTCCCTACTGCAAATTTTTAAACTTATAGACATCGTACACTTTTAATCCTTATACCGTTGAATAGGAAAAAAAAATGTACTTTTAAATGCAGTTTGTTTCCAAGCTGTATCTCAATTTGTTTTTAAGTTATAAATTTTTTTGTAGTTTTTAATTCAGATTTTTTAATCGTGGCAACTGAAGTACTCCATTTCTGTAGAAAATAAAGGGGAAAAATGAAAAAAAAATATATATATACCGCATCTTTTTGTTGCCATTTTATCATAAAAACAGAAGAAAAAATGGAATTAAATAAATTAAAAATATTATCTCTTATAATAGCCCGTAAATTTTTGTTTTATTCTTACTTATCAAAAATTTTAAACTTTTGACCATTGTACATTTTCAATTTTTACACCGTCTAATTGAAAAAAAATGTACTTGCAGATGCAATTTTTTTAAGCTGTTTCTTAATGGACTGATTTACTATGGTTTTTAAAATAATTTTCAAATATGAATATTTTTAATTTATTTCCATCGCGTGCGAAAAATACTACGAAAAAATACTAAACAAATTGCACTTAATAGTTCAACATTGGTCTCCGACTTATCTTCCATGGCGAATTCACAATTCTATCAACAAGTAAATAAAAGGATTATAATGTAATAAAATTACAAATTCAATCTATAAGGTTTTCTGCTGACGAATTGGAAAAAATATTTTTTTTTTCAAAATATAAATTTTTTAAAACTGTATCACATTTTACTAATTAGAAAATTTAAGTTTTTTAATTAAACAGAAAATACATTAAAAAGCTATAACCCAAATAAAAAGAAAAATAGGGGGGGGGGGGGATTAGCTTTTTTTCTTGAAATAAATGAAGAAATAAAAAATTTTGGAAGAGTTAAAAATAAATGACGGAAAGGTTTAATCAGATATTTTGGTAAAATAATTTTGGGTACTACTCTGTTATCCCGTCGACCGATGTCGCCAAACTAATAGCCAAATTATGCATATTGACGTAATTTTTATTTTAAATAATTAAAAAAACAAATAAGTAGTAGGATATTAATAAAAATACAAATAAAAAATCGAAATAAAAATAACTTAATAACGTTTCAAACACGTGTATCGTATTTAATGTCATTGAATAGACATTCACGATCATCCATTATTGACATTCAATCTTATAATTTGGCGATAGTATTTTGGTCGACGGATAACAGAGTAGTACCTAATTTTGTTTACTATTAAATTTTCTGCCTTATATTCATACTCTGTTCTTTAACCTTTCTGTTGTTGCTATAGTTACAAATTCTGTATACTGTTTCGTGCGCCTATGAATTTATCATAAACTCGGGATTAAAGTATAATGAAACATACATAATACAAATATCGTTTTCTAACAAGCCTGTAAATGAGATGATTTTGTTCATTTTTTCTCCTGTCTGTTGTTAATTCTGAGCAGTTTATTTGGCCAGCTTAAAAGATAGTCTTCTAGAAGTAAGTATTAAAAATTAAAACAAGTAAGTCAAATCATGCGTTAAGCATAGATTATGAAACACTTTCCAACACTTCCTGAAATCTTTAACAAAACTTCATTGTTTAGGGAAAGAAGGTTACTGTATATAGCCAAAAATGTTTTCCATTACTTTTGAACAAACCTGTATTTGACCTGTCGGTTGCTAGATATACTATATAATGAGGAAATTTAGTTTAGCAAGATAATGCCTTGCAGATTTAAATGTCTCTTTCAGCAATTTATACTAAGAGATGGAAACATACATAAATACTTTTATTCGGCCCTGTAGTTTGCCAAGTAACTGTATTATACGCCAGTATTTAGTTAAAATGTATTTTAAACTAAAACACTCTTAAAACTACTGAAATCATATTCTCAGAAATAATCATTCATAGGCGTCCATGTACCCATTTCGTTGCGTGTCCCTATGTATATCATTTCATCTATGTTCTACAAATATTTTTTAGTAAACTAAATGCAGTTCAGCGTAAAAATGTATAACTTTTTTATAAACAACCTTTAAGTAATTTACTCTCATATTCAATAACGTTTGCGAACTCTTTCGTATAGCCCTGTGTATCAGCTATAGCATTTATACAAACTATATAATATGCATTGATTTAGTGAAACTAAAAAGCGCATATCATAGTTAAAATGCGTTTCATCCATACATCAGCCATCATCAGATACACATGCAGTACTTCCGAGAGAATATACTATTTGAAATCTTTCATGTTTCCCAGCAAATGTTATGCACTTCGTAATATACATCACTACATCGTATAACTTATATTAAGCCTCAGCAACATATATCAATTTTATTATATATGAAGTAGTTTAATATAACTAAAATATATCGCACACAATTCCCCTTTTTAGCACTTTCCAACAAAGTTGAAAAGTGCTTATGCATTCGGTTTGTCTGGCCGTATGTCCGTCTGTCCGTCTGTCCGTCTGTCCGTCTGTCCGTCTGTCCGTCTGTCCGCGCTCTAACTCCCGTAAATATACTCGGATTGCTATGAAATTTTTATACATTATTGAGGTTTACCCTAGCACGAACCCTATTGAAAATGAAGTATCTACCATGATTAGTTTATCTACAGGGCGAATCAAAAGTTTTCCATTACATTACGGCCCATGGGGAAAAATCGTTAATATACTCGGATTGCCATGAAATTTTAGGACGTTAATGACGTTTACCCTAGCACAAGTCCTATCGAAAATGAAGTTTCTACCATGATTAGTTTATCTACAGGGCGAATCAAAAGTTTGCTATTACATTACGGCCTATGGGGAAAATCGTTTCAAAGGAATTTTAAAGATGTTATACCCTGTCAAACATATTGAAATATGCATTCTATAAAATATAAGGTGAAAATGTAGCTATTATTCATTTACAGGGCCACACAAAAGAATTTCATTAGATAATGGTAAAACGGGGAATTGTGTGTGACATATTTTAAATATATTAAGCTTTTTCGTGTATAATAAAATTGATATATGTCACTGAAGCTTAATATAAATTATACGCTACTGTTTTGCATAATATGAAGTACATAGCATTTACAGGGTCATACAAAAGATTTCAAAGAGTATATTCTTTCCGAAGTATCATATATGTGTCCGATGATGAAATGCATTTTAATTATGATATTCGCGTTTATATTTCGCTAAATATATGCACATTATATAGTGTGTATAAATGTTATAGTTGATATACAGGGCTACCCAAAAGAGCTCACCAACGTTACTGAATATGAGCGTAAATTATTTAAACGTGGTTCTTAAATAAGCTATGTATTTTTACGCTGAGATGCATTCAATTTACTGAGAAATGTTTGCAGAATATAGATAAAGGGATATACAGGGCCACGCAAAGAATTCGGTACATGGAAGCCTATGAATGATGATTTATGACAATGTGATTTCAGTTGTTTTAAAAGTGGTTTAGTTTACAATAAATTTTAGCCTAATGCTGACGTGTAATAAAGGTACAATGTAAACTACAGAGCTGAACAAAAGTACTCAAGTATGTTTCCATCTAATAGTATGAATTGCTGAAAAAGAAATTACAAGCTACTGGGTATTTTCTTGCTAAGCTAAATTTTCCCATTATATGAAGTGACATATGAAATACAGGGCTGTTCTAATGTACTGGAATACATATTTGGGTATATTTGGCTATACACTATTATTTACCTAAATTACAAAGTTTTGTTAAAGATTTCATTAAGTGTTGGAAAGTGCTTCATAATCTATGCTTAACGCATGATTTTTCTTACTTGTTATCATTATGTAATGGAATTCTTTTGTGTGGCCCCGTAAATGAATAATAGCTATTTTTTTCCATCGCATACTTTCCAGAATGCGTATTTTAATACACTTTGTAAATGCATAAAAATTGTAATATGTTTGGTAGGATGTAATATCTTAGAAAAAATTTTCCCCATAGACTGTAATGTAACGGTAAAATTTTTATTGTCTCTCTAAATAAGCTAATCGTGCTCGAAACTTCATTTGAAATAAGGTTCGTGCTAGGATAAATATCAATAACGTCCAAATGTTGCAGGGTAATCTGAGTATATTTACCCCTTCGAGCGCAGCCAGACGGCCAGACAAACCGAAATCATATACACTTTTCAACTTAGTTGGAAAGTGTTAAAAAGGCAGATGTTTATGTAATTTTCAGTTAATTTACCACAGCAGACGATTTTTTAATTTGTCACGCTGGCAAGAGAAAAAAAACATTTAATTGTGTCCCTTATTTTTATGATAATTTTTCTTTCAGTTACTTTTTGGTATCTTATTTTTAGTACCATTTTTAGTTTGGAAATATATATTGTCAAAAGAAATAAGTATTAAAGTAAAAATAGTTATTTAAAAACATTCTTTTATAAGGTATAAAAATCGAAGTGCGCATGTTAAATGGAAAAAACAGCGTCTTCTTTGCACTTAAAAGTGACATCATAAGGTACGTGTATTTTAATTTATGAAACGTAAATTTTAAATTTGCCAAGGAGTCAATTTTGGAAGAAAATTTCTTTGAAAAAATACACGTGCTGCTTTTGTTTACTTTTCATTTTTCTATTATCATAATATTTTTGGTTTGTGAAAATTATTCGTTTAACAGTTTATCTTAACATTCTTTCTTAAGTTGAGGTTTTTTAAAGTAAGTTATATAATTTTTTTTATTCTGAGCCATCTTAAGCACAGTAATCGAGTGTTAATGATCTATTTAGATTTTATGCTGAATGTAAATTTTAGTGATTGGTACTCTATTGGATAGTAGTATGAAGCATTCCGGTTAAATTAAATAACTGTATTAGAAATGAGTAATGTAAATTACATACCGAATCGTGATGGAATTGAAGAGCAACGCGCTTTGGTTAGAGAGCGAAAAAGATGTCGAATCGACAGATTAACGGAAGAGGAAAAAGATAAAGAAAGACAAAAAAATAGAAAACGAATGAAAATTACAAGAACACAAATGAACGAACTTGAAATAGAAAACGAGAAAGAAATAGATAGATTAAATAAACAAATGCTGCAAGAGAAAATAAAAACAGGTAATCATATACCAAATACGTTTAAATTAGCCAAAAATTCAACTAACGTTGCTCAACATTATTTGGGTAAAATGAATTTTAAATGTGCATTTTGTAGTGCTTTATTTTGGAAACATGAAAAGCTTAGTAATTCCTCACGGCAAAATCCTCAATTTTTCCGCTGCTGTCAAAAGGGCAAAGTGAAATTGCCTCCAATTTCAGAACCACCTGACATGCTGAAAGATTTATTAACTTCAGAAAACAGTGTAGCAAAACACTTTAAGAAAAATATCAGAGCCTATAATTCTGCTTTAGCGTTTGCTTCTTTGGGTGCGAAAATTGAGCAGTTTGAGCGAGGAATTTCTAATTTTAAAATTCATGGAGCAGTATTTCATAGCATAAGTTCGATATGGCCACAAAAAGGAGAACCAAAATATGCTCATATTTATTTTTTTTGATACGGACCACGAAATTGATAACAGAATGAGTAATTTGATTGCTTAAATCGTAATTTATTGGAAGATTTACAATTAATGATACATTATGAAAATCCGTACTATCACATTTTAAAATCTACAATTGAAAGAATACAAGCTACGGATGTTAATGATTTCTATAATGCAAACATGAAAATTGTTTTAAAAGGAAATGAAAAACATCCGATGTGAAATCTTATTGTTTACCTACTAGCTCAGATGTAGCAGTTATTTTACCTGGAGATGGTAACGAAGATGTAAATCATAGAGACATTGTAATATATCTAAAGGATGGTATGGTTCGACACATTAACGAATTACATTCAATGTATGATCCATTACATTATGTATTAATTTTCCCCTATGGTGATGAAGGATGGCATCCAGGTATTCGCGAAAGTGATGTTGTTTTCACTACAGCAGAAGACAATGAAAACAATGATGACCAAGAGCAAAATGATTTTGAACAACGAAACAGAGGATTTATAACACCAATGAAGTACTATTCTTATAGATTGCATTACAGGCATATTTCGTATTTGCATTTAAGTTGTAGACTTTTTCAACAATACACTGTTGACGAATATGCCAAAATTGAACACTTGAGATTGCTTTGGCTCAAAAACAATCAATCCAAAATAAGAGCCGATTTGTATAACTGTTTAGAAGATGCAGTTAATAAAGAAGATTTTAACTTAAACAATCTTGGAAGACGTATGATTCTGCCAACATCTTTCGTTGGAGGACCAAGATATATGCATAAAAAATATCAAGATGCAATGGCAATTGTTAGAAAATTAGGAAAGCCAAACCTGTTTATTACGTTTATCTGCAATCCAAAATGGAGAGAAATTAAAGAAAATTTGAAATACAATCAGTCAGAAAATGAGCGCGCTGATTTATGCGTTCGTGTTTTCAATCAAAAATTAAAAATACTAATGGAAGATTTAACTAAAAAACAAATCTTTGGTAAAGTAGTTGGATTTATTTATGTGATTGAATTCCAAAAAAGGGGTCTTCCTCATGCCCATATTTTATTAATTTTAGACCAAAAGGATCAAATTCAAATTTCTGAGGCCGACGACTTTATATGTGCTGAATTGCCAGACGAAAATGACACTGCTCTATTTGATATTGTTACTAAAAATATGTTGCGTGGTCCTTGCGGTGATACATATGCAACCGCATCATGCTGGGATAAAAATGAAAATAAATGCAAAAGACATTATCTAAAACAATTTCAAGACGTAACATGTTTATCTTATGATGGCTTTCCTTTATATCGAAGACGGGAAGACGGCAGATATGTTACTGTAAATGGAGCCCAATTAGACAATCGCTCGATTGTTCTTTAAAATGCATATTTATGTCGCAAATACATTGCGCACATAAATGTTGAAATATGCAGTACAATTACTTCAGTGAAATACCTTTACAAGTACGTGTACAAAGGATCCGACAAAGCAGTTTTACAAATTTCTAATTCAACCGAACCAAATACAGATGAAATAAAATCTTATGTTGATGGCCGATATACATCAACTTCAGAAGCTTCATGGAGAATTTTTGGTTTTCCTGTAAATAACGAATCACCGCATGTGACACGATTGCCTGTTCATTTAGGAAATCAGCAAATGGTTTTTTTTTTTTTTTTTTGAGATAACGACGTGCAAAATCCACGAGCCATTTTTGAAAGAAATCCTCAAACAAAGTTAACTGCTTGGTTTAAACTTAATCAAAAAGATCCCCAAGCAAATTCTTACCTATATGTAGATATACCGCAATATTACACGTGGAATAAATCGACTAAAACATGGAAAAATAGAAAAAATAGGAATTTTTCGATTGGTAGAGTCTATACAGTTCCTATTGCAAACCGAGAAGTTTTTTATTTAAAACTTCTTTTGTATCATATTACAGGTGCAAAAGATTTTAAAGATATGCGATCAGTAAATGGTTTCATTTTTGAAACGTATCAAGAAGCAGCTTTTATTAAAGGCCTTATTGAAAATGATAATGAGTGGATGTTCACTCTTGAAGAAGCATGCTTATCTCGGAGACCTAAACAATTGCGTGAACTCTTTGTAACAATTTTAGTATCTTGCAGCCCACGAAAACCTGAAAATTTGTGGCAGAGATTTAAAAATGATCTTTCAGAAGACATTTACAAATGGTTAGTTCAAAAACGGGGTCAAGAAATACCTCACGAAGTTGCACATGGAAAAGCTCTAAAAGATATTGAATTGATTTTGAGAAGAAATAGTCGTTCTTTAACTGACTTTGAAAACATGAAAATAGTTAACGATCTGTCATCACAGCCTCTGATAATTCAAGATGAATTACCAGCTGATATTGAAGCTCAAGGCAACAAGTTTGCGACAGTGAACTAATTATGAATGACGATCAAAGATCAATTTATGATGAAGTTTTGTTTGCTGTTTTAAATGGAAATTCTAAGGTTTATTTTATTGACGCGCCAGGAGGCACTGGCAAAACATTTTTGCTTAATTCAGTTTTAAAAAAGATGAGATCACATAGCATGGTTGCATTAGCTGTTGCATCTTCTGGGATTGCAGCTTTGTTATTAGATCAAGGCAGAACAGCACATTCAAGGTTCAAAATACCGTTGAATTTAAACGAGACTTCTACGTGTGCCATTAGTAAGCAATCTGATCTTGCTAAATTAATAAAGGAAACGAAGATAATCGTATGGGATGAAGCACCCATGATGAGTAAATTAGTATTTGAATGTGTAGACCGCACGCTTAAAGACATAAAAAATAATGATTCAGCATTTGGTGGAATAGTAGTTGTATTTGCGGGCGATTTCAGACAAATTTTGCCTGTAGTGAAGCATGGCAATAGAGCTGATATTGTTTTCGCCACTTTGAAATTTTCTAATATTTGGAAGAATGTTAATATTAGACATCTTAAAATTAACATGCGAGTGAATAAAATTCAAAATATGACTTTTTCTGATTTTTTAATTCAAGTTGTTGAAGGTCAAAATGTCGATTTTTCTAAATTTATCATTCAACCTAATAGTTTAAAAAGTCTTATTGAATATGTATATCCAATGAAGAAAATACAGTGTATTAATTTGACAAAAAGATGCATTTTAACA
The DNA here is from genome assembly GCA_964019185.1 of Maratus speculifer. Taxonomy (NCBI): domain Eukaryota; kingdom Metazoa; phylum Arthropoda; class Arachnida; order Araneae; family Salticidae; genus Maratus; species Maratus speculifer. Next base: position 324,896,145 of record OZ025296.1, read on the forward strand.
CCTTTGAACGAAGAAGTTGAAAGAATCAACAACTTAATAATTGAACAATTTCCTGGACAACAGAAAATTTATTATAGCGCTGACTCCGTAGTTGATGAAAATCAAGCAATATCATACGCAATTGAGTATTTAAATAATTTAAAACCAAGTGGTATTCCGCCATATGTTTTGCAACTTAAAGTCGGGGTTCCAATTGTACTGCTGAGAAACCTTAATCCTTCTTTAGGTCTTTGCAACGGAACAAGATTGATTGTAAAGTCTCTAAACAATAGATCAATTGAAGCTGAAATTATAACAGGAACCCATATAGGCAATCGAGTTTACATTCCAAGAGTAACTTTAATGCCCTCAGATTCTGATTATCCATTTGATTTTAACAGAAGACAATTCCCCATCAAGCCATCTTTTGCGATGACGATAAATAAAGCTCAAGGTCAAACACTTGAACATGTTGGCGTCTATTTACCTCAACCAGTGTTTACACATGGACAATTATACGTTGCACTATCCAGAGTAACATCTGAAGAAAGCATTAAAATTTGTTGTAAAACAAATGATTTGAATGTAAATAATGTTGTGTACAATGAAGTGTTGGAGTAAACGCATAAATAAAGCATCAATATCTGATATAGAGCTTGATTTAGATTATAGGTAATTTAAAAATATGCATATTAAACTAAGTAAAGTTTTGCAAAATACTACAAAAAATACAGGCTAAGCACAAAATATTTCATAATATTCACAGAAAAATCTTGAATATGCATACGCTAGAAATGATGAAATCAAAACTTATTTTATTTTGATATCATATATTTGGTTTAAACATATGGAATAAAATATATTTTATTAAATCTGGAATTTAATCATACGCAATCGGGTTCATGTTAAGGGATGCCACACATAAATCATATCGGGAAGAATACAGTTTAATGTAAATAACAATGTATATTATAAAACTAACATGTGTTTGAGTATTTTTGGAGTCATTTTGATGATAGCAATGAGTTAACTAATTGGTTTCATTTTTACACCAACTTTTTAAACTTAAAATATCTCACAAATTCAATTTTTACATAATCGAATAGAAAAAATATGTAATTTTTTTTAACTTTTAAATTTATTTATTTTTTGTAGATTCTATAATAATTCTTATATATGAACGTTTTAAAAATCTATGTATATCGCGTGCAGCTCGATTGCGAAAGATTTATACTTTTACATTTAAAACAATATAATTAGTATCACATTTATTCCTGTCTAAGATTCAAGAACAAGTTTAAGATTCCATTAAAATGTAAGTATAAATAATAACATAGTACGGTACTTCTAGGTTATCCCATCGACCAATTTCGCCAAATTATACAAATCGCCAAACTCATAGCTAAATTATACATGTTGACATGATTTTTATTTTAAATAACGAAAAAACAAATAATTAATAGAATATTAATAAAAATATTAATAAAAAGTCGAAATATAAATCACTTAATGACATTTTAAACACGTGAATCGCATTTAATGTCATTGAATGTGACATTCACGATCATCCATTATTGGCATTTAATCTTATAGTTTGGCGATAATTTTTTGGTCGACGGGATAATTTAGAAGTACCCATAGTACAAATAAATAGAAATTTGTAACAGATATGTTCTCGAACTAAGTGCTCAATCGGTTTAAATTTTCAGAATAAAAATATCTGCAACAGAAAACTAAAGTTTCGACTTTTTTTTTTCTTTTTAACCATTAACTTTTGACCTATGGCTAACATCGTTTTATAAAATTTCAAAAATCTCTTTTAATATATTATTGATATTTTCTTAGTTGTTTTGGCATTGTTAATGGATAAGTTTAAAAAATGTATATTAAGTAGGAAAAACCCATCTAAATAAGAAAAAATAGTTTTTGCCTATGTTCTGAAACCCGGGATTCCCGGGTTCAATCCCCTAGTATTAATAAAAGAACAAAACGCTCTGTCTGTGTGTGTGTCTGCGATGGCTAGCAAAATCTACAGCATGTACGAAGCTCAAAATTTTTTTGAGAGTAGCCCTAAATCTCTCCTGATGCACCTGAGCTTTAGAATTTCGAAATTCCAATTATTAACTGAGTAATTAATTAAAATCGAGAGGTCACTCTCATAAAAAAATCTTTTTCCAATTTTTTTCTCTTTCGTTTGTTTACGGTTGGTTGGTTGTGTAAAAATTTTCGCAGAAGTAATAAGAAAGCTGAGACAGAATTAAAGAAACCCATAGAGGAATGAGATATGTGGGGGTGAAGTAAGCCTCAAAAAAGTTTTGCAATATGAAACCATTTATCGCTCAAATTTTAATGTGCCAAACAAAAGGACATGGAAGGGATTTTGTATTATAAGACGATTTGAAGAAATGAATTACAACTGAAGCATATTTTAAGAGGAAATAGCAAATTTTTAAAATGGTCTTTGTTCTATTATTATTTATTAAAATAAATGTTCGCTTTTAAAATGAAGGAAATTGGAAAATTAGCAATAATTAAATATCAAATTCTTTTAAAATCATGTATGAAAACTTAAGTAATAAATATTAATCTAAAAAATAGATTTCTGACTGCAGACGATTTTAATGTATTAACAAAAGAATGTTATATTTTCAAGAAAAACGTTAAAATAATTTTCTATATTGATATTTAAAACACATATGATAAAATAATTAATAAATTTTTACCGGTGAAGCGATAGATTAGTTCTTTTTAAGAAACAAGTGCAAAAAAATACGGGTTTAAACCTGTTTCAACTGATAGGCGTGTCAAAGCACGTACTTCTGTTGGTACTTAATTGGACTTAATGCAGGGTCTTTTATGCAAACTACATCTGAATCCGATAAAAATATTCAAAAGAACCATAACCGGATTCGAATAAGAGAAAATAATTTCCGTGGACATGAACCCGATCCGAACCTAAAATTCCGTTTGAAAAAAATACCTGAAATTAGAATCGAACCAAATATGAACCTGACAAAAATATTTCACAGAACCATACCCGGATCTGAACAAGACAAAAAATTTCCATGAACATGAACCCAATCCGAACCTAAAAAAACTGAACTAAATCTGAATCTGACATAAATATTCCAGAGAAGCATATCCTTATTCAAACAATGCAGAATAATTTTCGTTGATGAGCAACCCAACCTGAACCTAAAAATTCCATTAAAAAAAACCGAAATCTGAATTGAATGACATCTGAACCCGAAAAAATATTCCAAAGACCCAAAACCGGATCCGAGCAAGACAAAATAATTTCTCTGGATATGAATCCGACCAGAAACTTAAAAATGAATTTGAAAAAATACCTGAAATCTGAATCGAACCAAATCTGAATCCGACGAAAATACTCCAAATAACTATAACCAGATACGAACAAGACAATATAATTTCCATGGGCATAAACCCAATCCGAACCAGGAAATTTGTAAAAAAAAATAAATTCCGAAATTTGAACCAAACCTAATCTGAACCTAACAAAAATATTTCAGTGAAGTATAACCTCATTGGAACTAGGTAAAATAATTTCCATGGAAGTACAACCCGAACCGAACTTAAAAATCTCATTTGAAGGAAAAAAAAACCCACGAAATCTGAATTGAACCGAATCTAAACTGAACAAAAGTATTCCAAACAACCATAACCGTATCCGAAGAAGACAAAATAATTTCCATGAACATGAATCCAATCCGAACCTAAAATTCGGATGTTCTACTGTTCTACAAAACATAATGCGCTCCGTAGCGGTGGAAATTGAAACTAAGTACTTAGCGCGAGATGGTTAAGATATTTCGTTTATAGTTAGTGTTAAATTAGAACTTGGTTACGGTTAGGTAACAGTTAGGTTGCAATTACGTTCCGGTGAGCCTTATGTCATATTTATTTTCCGGTTAGGTTATAGTTAGGTCATGGTTAAGTTACTGTTTGGTTAAGGTTAAGTTGCAGTTAGGTTGTGGTTAGATTATGGGTAGGCATAGCTGCCAACTCTTCTGATTTTTTAGCCCGGAAAAATTTAATGGAATTTTTTGATTTATTTAATCAGCTGATTATGGCGATTTGAAATGGTAAAATTTTCTGTAAAATTTTTCCGGGCCAAAAAAGCGGAAGATGTTGGCAGCTATGGGTAGGTTACGATAAGGTGACGGCCAGGTTACATTTATGGTATATTTATGTTACAGTTAGGTTACTGTTAAGATACAGCTAGGTTACAGACAAGTTATGATTACAATACAATTAGATTACGATTAGGATTTTGTTCACAGAATGAACATTACGCATGTTTGATAAAAAATATGCACCTATTTTTGTAAAATGGCTCTGAAATTATAATACTATATACCAACCTTTTAGCTAATCATCGAGAATCGATTTCATTCACGGTATAGTCGGATTTAAGAGTGATATAATCAGTTTGAAATTCAAAAATATTTCACTTGGGATATCTATGTGAAAAAAGTATTTAGTTAAGTTACTTAACAGTAATTTTAAAGATAAATATCAACAGTTTAACACGAAAATCACGCAATCGTTGGACACATATTCCCTCCTGCGTTTCCCATTGCAATCATTTTGGGTACTTTTGCAGCTAAATATTACTTTTTTTTAAACCAATTTTTGACACAGTCAGGGGGCACGTATTTAATAAAATGTACACTGTAAAAAATTTTACCCTTTTGATGTATCATCACTCCCCCGCTTTTATAGAATATCTCTCTTTTGACCTATGAGAATGCTCCATAATAGGCTGAAGTAATCATTTTCTATAAAAGCGGTGGACTGACGATGCAGCAAAAGGGTCAAGTTTTTAATAGTGTATTTACACATATTTCGAGTTAAAGATAAAATCATAAAAATTTCAAGTTCGTTTAAGATTATTATTACGGACCCGGGCAACGCCGGGCGGGTCAGCTAGTACTAGAGATATAAGCACCGGGTTTGGCGTGAATTTTTATGCCAATTATGCGAAAACATCGTTTTGAATACCAGATACATATAGCATGCTATTATAACACGTTATTTATTTATTTCAAAATGAAACAAGTTGGAAATTGCACGTGAAGCGTAGCAAATGAGGTGCGCTCGTACGATAACGAAGTTTTAAAAATATTACTCTCATATATCAATCTCATAAAATTGTAAATAGTGAATTAGAATTAAAACGCTCATCAAACAATGTTCTCCCTGTACCATTATGTAATGGAATACTTTTGTGTGGCTTTGTAAATCAATAAAAAATGTTTTTTGCACCCTAAATTATGTAAAATGCATATTATAATATGTACTTCATAGTTTCATATAAATTTTATCAAGTTCGAATGAGTGTAACACCATAAAAATGCATTTGAAACATTTTTCCCCATTGACCGTAATGTAACGGATTACTTTTGATTGTC